>CM061046.1:68758802-69958802 GCA_030762985.1 Adelphocoris suturalis | reverse complement strand
TGTGGGTGAGGTTCTATGCCCCAGATGAAACCTTTTTTGATAACAATACTCACATTTTTCACTGTTCACTTAAGTTTGTAGTTCTTTTCAGTTATAGGCTAGATGAGATGGCCTGGGAATACCTAATGTTGCATGCCGAAACATTTTTCTTTGTGGTCTTGGCAGGTTTTCTCCTTTTTTTCTTTTTTTTGTAATTTTTCGTTGGTACTTTCTTTTTTATTTTCCTTTTTTTCGTTCTTTTGAAGGTTAGACTCTCTTCTTTGTTTCAGCTTGATATACTCTTGATATATAGTTTTCTTCTGAGTAACCGAAAAACTCGCTGGAGGCATCTTCAGCTTCTGATGCACTGAATAATACTTCTAATAATACATAGATCTCTAAGTCATTCAACCCTTTGGATGTTTCGGGTTTCTCCGGTCCTGATCAAATATTTTGACTACACTAGCTGAAAGCGAGGCATAATCTGGACTGAATTTTTCCCAAGTTCATTGTGAGATTAGGTTTTGATAGCGACGAAAAAGTACTTACTGATAGTTACAAGTATTATGGGCTGGGAAGAACACTGAACTTTGTTGAAGTTTTACAACAACACGGGGAAATAATTACTTTATGTGTAGTAAGCAGCTTATGATGTTAAGTTTTTCAATATCCCAGGAAGACAAATACACTAGTCATTCAAGTGTTTTTAGAAATAACTAATTATCACTGTAATGATATGATTATTATTTTTCGTTTGTTTTTAAATGCACGAAGTTTTTATTATGAGGAGAACATAAATTTGATACAGCCAGCTACGATCCGACTAATCATTGATTTGCCAAGAATAGTGCAGGACCTGATGCGGGATTATGGATGGTTCATTTCGCCATCAGTAACGGTCGATCTATAGACTGCAAACAAGGGGGCCTGTTTGTGTTTACAGCCACGTCTTTCAACGCTCTAGACAGTTAAAAGGCTGTTGGAACAACAAGGGAAAGGAGAAAAACTCTGGTTGGACGGCGGAAAGGTAGCGGGAGATTTAGGTGCGAGCTTAGAAGCGTGGTGGTGGTAGGGCAGGGAGATTATGAGGGGAATTAACCCGAAGAAGGGGATTTGTTTGGCAAAGGAGACCAAGTGAATGGAAGAGCGGAGCGGGTAACAGCAACACGGCTCTCTCTCATGAACTTGGCTCTTCCCCTTGGACCATTGTGGAATTAGACTTAATAACCTGCGCTTTCTCCCGTTTTTTCGGACGAAGAAAAAACCACAATGAATATTTCAAGCTATATTTCTTCTTTCAAGGTGAAAAACTCCATGAAGATGGTTTTCAAAACATCGTGACCTACTTAATTCCGGGTTCAAAATAAGAGGATGGGTAATGAAGCAACAATGATCCATCTGGGATTATCTACCCTCCGTTCCATCGTGGGAATTCTAGATATCCCTCTTTAAATGGAGGTTGGGAGATGGTTTTGTGATAACGATTTCCTTGCTCATTTAAAATTTAACAATTTACGGTACTAACCCATTTATGAAAAAGCGAACCAAATATTAATACCCTTTTCCTGTGACAGTGGTGGTTCCTAACATTTGAGACCATTCAAAACCTACTCCTACTGACATTTGCTACCACCCTACTATAATAATATTTACCTAATAATAATAATAATACCTCCACATAACGTATACTCGTAACTAGGTATATACTTTATAGCAGCTCATTACATGAAGTCTTCAAGTTGTTAGTACTTATCCTTGTCGATACAACCGATGGAGGGTTTGGGCCTGACTGACGACATGTCTCCACTCCGACCTTTTGTCCATAGCCACAGTAAGCCAGTGGTAAACCGTTAAATCAAAATAAAACGTAAAACCTTGAAGTCAAGTAACATATATTCTAACAGCGTCTTTAATATAACTGAATCCGTACTAATGTTTAAAATATTCGCAGTATTTACTTATTTTTAGGTGCGTATAAATTCTGGTATGGGTTTTACTCAGATTATATTAATTCATCGTTGTGTGCTACGCTGGAAAGTGGAGAATTTCATAAAGATATGCCCAAATATAACATATATTTATGTTAGGTTTAGCTGGGATTCAGTACAAGATGGAAAAAATAATTACAAAATTCTTGGGGTTATTATAATTGTCTCCTGACGTTTCGTTCACTACGTGACCAACATCGAAAGGTCCATTATAACAAATTACCAGGTAAAATATCACGGTTTACAAATACAGGCTTTCCCCAAAAACGTTCCTCCCCCTTCCCCCACTGATAAAGTCGTTAATAATGGGTCAAAAAAATACATGTTCTTTCAATCTTAATGATTTTTTGTAAGGATCTCAAAAATGACAAAATTCAGCATCGCGCATGAGCGCAAATGTGCGCAATTGACATCAACTTCGTAATTTTAAAATCAAACCCCAATTTTCATTGCAGATTTGTATTATACGTGTCATTTCATGAAGAAATGACCAATCACTCGATTTTTTATGTACGCGCAAACGGGTGCGATTCCGCTTTGAAAATGCCATAAATACTGAGTTTTTGAAGGAACTCAGTTGCCACATGTAATACATGATTTTGGAATGCTTTTTCGTGCTGAACCTCGTAATGTATGACACTTTACCAGTTTGTCATTTTCTCTCAGCCAAGCATTTAACTGATTATTTAGGTAGTAGACCTGTGAAAATTTCTGACAAACCATCCATAAAAGAAATCAAACGATAATTAGTTACATTATCTGGATCGCTTTTCTTATAAATCGGAAATATAATAGCCACACCAAAACTATTTGGTATCTCCTCTTTCTTCAGCATTCGATTGAGAAGCTTCATGATTCTCCCTATGAATAACGCAGATGCATTTTTTTTTTTTTTTTTTTTTTTTGAAAAATTCAGCGGGCACTCGGTCATTGCATGATTCCTTATGATTTTTAGCTTTTTTCAAAACGGCCCGCATTTCACCCATTGAGGTCCAAAGCTTCAACTTTGTAGAACGGCTCTGCAATTTGATGAGGTTCAGAGATCGGGGGAGGGTTCAACGACTTTTTGAAATACTCCTCAAGTTGCTCTGTTTTAACATTCTTTCCCTTGCAAAAATCTTATTTTTTAACGAGTTTGTTGCTTCCCAAAACTCCTCTAAATCTTTAGCAGTTTTATTTTTTGCAATAACATCTTTATGGTATTTAACTTTATTTTCCTTCCAAAGTTGAACATTTGACGCATTTACCTCCAGATATATGTTTCCAACTATCTCTGATTTGGTACTACGAAATAAATTGAAGAAAAAACACCTGTCCCTTGGCGTAGGAATCTGTTTTGGATCTGGTTTTCTTCTACCACGGTCAGAGATGGAAATCTTTGATTTATGCGAATTAAACATGAGAATTATTTCAAAAACTGCGATGTTACTGACATTTTATGTCTTTGCTATGGCACATAAACTAAAAAAACGTCACAGAAAATTGCTCACGAAAATATTTTGATGATTTGCGCTTACAACCGAGTCGTTGCTAGGAAAATGGTACTTCGTCGTTTTTCATCCCACAAAATTCGTTGACCATTCGTTCGAAAGCTCTAGATTTATCCAACCATATATTATGTTAACTACTGCGAAGTGCGTGGCCAACAAGCTGAGTTATGAGCAAGGTTATTTGAATAATTGTGTATACTCAGGTGATCATTCTCAATAATTGATATTGTGAACATGATTGTCACCGCTTGTTAATTTCTGATGATTTCATTGAGCTGGTGTTTCGATGATTTGATTCCTAGCAGATGATCCAAATATTGCGAGAACGTTTTGATTTGTGAAGCGGTGGTTAAATCATTTTAATAGGTAATTTCTATGCTTTACACTCTAGGAAGCTGTAATTTCGTATGTAGTCTCTTTATCACATTTACGTAACGATGCCCAGGGTCAGGATTAGCTGAGTGGCTCTTAGAGCTTGCATACGAGTCTGCAACACATACTTGTCTTCAACTAAAGACATAAAATGTCCCAATGTGTTGCAGACTCGTATGCAAGCGTTTTTAATCGAATTTCACCATGAATGTAAAAACTAACTCCCACACATCATCTCCATTGTAAACTGTAATTGTAGAGGACAGTCTTCCAGGCCAACCATTTTGGGTTAAATCCAATATTGAACCTCAAAGACCCATAATAGCCCAAAACAGATCACATTGTAGTAATTGTCGAGCGTGAGCCCTCTCTCTCGAATGGAGAATTATCCACCTTATTCAATTGAGTCGGGGTGCACCAGGTTCAACAACTCTGCATACTCATCTGTGGACGGGGTAAATCCAGGGATATTCCCGAGGGATATTCGTTCTTGGGAGTCCGATGCAGGTGCTGAGGATAAATCTTCCTGTGCCTATTTTGTGGAAGTCTGATTCTTTGGTAGCTTTCGTTTTCATTTTGACACATGTGAAACAACCAAGCTTGGATCGGAGCTCAGCATCTCACCGTAGCTCATACTCGTATTAAAGTAGGTACTCATAGTCCAACTTGTCCTCGTTATTTTACGATAACTTCATCAACAGCTATCTCGCCAAGTCCATAGTCCCAATCTATCTTTGAGCAGGTGTTCCTTCCTTACGTCGCTTAGAAAAATTGCTTATCTATGCGTGGGTCGACATTTCCAATCATTCAGCGTGAATGTTTTTTTTTTTTTTTTTTCAGACTTGGAAAAGAGTCTAGTTGTACTTCAATAATGTAAAATCTTTCATTTAAGAGACAGATTGTTCTCCACACAACGACTTTAGCCACCGGAGGTGGAGACGAAACCTTCAGAATAAAGTTTTCAGTGACGAGATTCTATTCTGTAAAACTTAAACAAATGATCAAATCACTGAATATGCTTCGGTATTATTCCAGTTTTTCGTTCTTTAATTGGATGTACAAAAAAAAAAAAAAAAAGAGCGAGATGAATAAATGTTGTTCCCCAAAAGAATCAAGACGTCTGTGGAATTACTACATCGGTTCCCATGGGCCGTTCCGTATTTACATGTATACCTGGCGACTCCCGATTCCACCAACTGATTCCAGTCCCCAACGGACGCGATGGGAGGTAGTTTTGGCCGGAATAGATATCGAGGACTAGCGGAGATTGTTCCAAGCTGTTCCAATTCAGGGTCATATACTATGGAACGGTAACACTTGCATAAAGTTCATTTCGAGTGTGTTTGTCGAAAAAGTTGGATTTACTCATTTAGATTTTTATAGAAGAAAATAATATTTTCTCCCACCATATTGGCAAAATAAAAACATAAAAATAAGTATGGGATGGTGAATGAAAACATCTATAAATAGACTTCTGAGAAACTTAGTCAGGCTTGTTGCCTTTGAAAGACAACAAGCCAACGAGACTAACATTTTTGTTTATTCAACACCCTATCATTACCTGTTCTCTTGGTTCGATATTATTATTTCCAATTATTTTTCACTCCAAGATGTTCATTTTTATAATTGGTTAGCTTCTCGTTTTAATCATCCACTGCTTCCTTGGTTGTGAATTCTCTTATTTCAATTATTTGTTGTTCCCAGTGTAGGAAATGAACTGACAAAGGGTGAATTCGGAGAACTACCGAACTAGTTATTGTTGAGAACTCCAGCGGAGCTGAATTGGAGTTTGAAAGCAAACCCTAATCAATTATTAAGTGAGATTGGATAGAAAAGGTAGGTGAATATTCGGCAGTCACGCCAGTGCTATTCTTTCTTTTCCTCGTAAAAGTTATTAATAGTTCGGTGAGGGAGGGGAACCAAACGAACGTCCTCAGTTTTGTAAATTAACCAATATTGCAATAGAAAAACGTGGTCAGAGAATAGACGAGTATGCTATTACATTCAATAATAAATGCATATCATTATTTAAACGATGAGTGATTTGAACTTTCTGTGTTTTATCGCCAAAATCGATACGAGTCTTTGTATTAAGTGCGTCACGCTGGAAAATTTCTGTCAGCTTACACTTTTCCCAACGATCGTTGATGCAAAAATGCCCGCAATTTCCCGACGTGAATAGGCGCTATGAGTGGATACATGTTTATTTTATTTCTTTCCGCAGAACTATGTCATTAGTAAGTTAAAACGAATCAATAGTGATGATTCTTTTATTAGACAATAAATGTTTGAGGAACCAATAATAGTTTTGACCGACATCCGCCCAACGGTATCATATATGGCTATTAAACTTTCTCTTTGACTATTCAACATTCCTTATCTTATTAATATATAAAATCCAATATCTGTGTGTTAGATTGTTTGTTTGTATGAGCATCAGGGACGAACGGCTGCACCGATTTTCATGAGGGTGGGCGCAAATTTACGAGCAAGTTACAGAATAGAACTTAGTCTATATTACAATCCTCTAGGCTTACTCCTTCATCGAGAACTCGGCTTTCCCTAACGACGTCACCCGAGTGAACAATTCCGTAATTCAGGAAAAACTGGGCATGCGTAAAACTTTTCAAGACAAACTAAAGGATGGGGTGAGTTTACGCGTGAAGAACTTTCGGTAAATTGATCGATACCAAAACGATTTTGGTCGGTTGAGCGGAACAGTTTTTATTCGTGAAGATAGATCTTCAAAAATTGATATTTAAAACGCCTCATTTAACTGCAGCGATGTTGAGGAATAGTTTCAATGTAACTAAGGATGTACGTCATAATGAGTAGGTTACATCAAGGGGACGCTTGGTTGATAAATTAATTAGGTAGGTACAAGTTGAAACTTGATTGCTGAAATTTGAATTGAAGCCTTTCTGGGACTGCTGAGTATTCGTTATCCTTGAATATAAAACTCAAAGTTCTTTCCAATCTATCTATCAATCTATGTAGGTATGTTCCCAATATACGGCTATCGGCTGGCCCGATTCTGACGGAAGCGATCGTAAAATGATCAGCAAGTTCCAGCGCACAACATACGATAGGTCTGAATCTCCGAAACATCCTTCTACTTCATAAATGGCGCAACCCTTCGCAAGCGATTTGGATAGTTCCGAAATGTTTTTTATTATGGTTGTTGATAGGTGCGTTATTGATAGGTGATGGACGGAAATTTGATATTTCGTGCGATGATCGGGACGGAAAACCGATTTGTTCGGCTCACAGAAGATCGTACTATCGGAATATGTTCTTGTAGTACTACTACAAAAATACGAGTAGTGTAAAATAAGTTATTAGGAACTATTATTACTATCATCTTGGCACTGAATGTATTTTTACCTAAACAAAGATCCTCGTCATGCGTTTCATGATAAAACTGAAACCAGTGTATTCACGAGAGCTGCAGGCAAATTACGTATACAGAACGTCCGATTTACCAACACTACGGCTGGTTGTTTCAGCCCTGAACGTGTTCGCAGAAACATCATGCGATGCTATTTACAAGCAGACGATCAAGGAAAAGCGTGTTTTGTATGTATTGAGGGTACTGGCTTGTCGCCGTTCGATAGCTCCGTGTGGATTCTGATGCTAGTTAACAGCACGTAATACTCCAACCGGACACGTAATCATCGCATAAGGCCAGTTCAAGAATGAAACTCACGAGCGAAGCCAATTTGCAAAAGTAATTCCGGTTTGCTTTTTATAGATTTTTCAGAATGAAATTAACTTAGGTACTAATCATAACATACAACGGATCATTATCATGAACATACATTAAACTGATGAAAATGTAGTCTCTTCAATAGATTGGAGCATTGTTTACAGCTTCAATGGCTTACAGCAACACGAAAAGAACGCTCTACCATGACTTTCAGGTTATGCAATGCCAATGTCTACTGGGTGTCTCACGAGGCAGGCCCCACCGGCTAATCTCCGTCAATATACGAGTTAAAAAAACGAAGGAATTGTATCCCATAACATTTTAACGGACCGCGTGATTGCGCAACCTTGCGCATTTGTGCAATCACCACTAACTTTGTTTTTTCAAATGGGAACCTCCGTTAATAATTTATTGCAGACTTGGATCCAAAAAACTTTCATGAAAAAATTACCCATCACTTGATTTTTCGAATGCGCACATCCGAGCACAATTACGTGCAAATAGAGCACAAATTGTGAAATATCAAGTTTTTGAAGATACCTATTGAATTGTCACATGTGGTACTAAATTTTTGGGTATTGTCCTGTTGTGAAGTGTTTCGATTAATTTAATTAAATTCTCCTCGGTAGACGTCTTTGCCTGTTCACATATATTTAGATAATGTATAATATCTATACCTAGTTTAATGATTATAGACAAGTATTTTGCGTCGTAAGCTTATTCAATACAAAAATAATAAATATGAGTGTAATAATCGTATTTTGCGAGAGGTCCCAGTAAAACCGTCTTCCTCTCTAAAAAAGTTTTCTGTACTTTTCGTCTCTAGTTAGCTAGGTTTCTTGGTAAAACTACGAGTCGTCCATCGGTTGTTTGATATTGAAAAAACCGTTCCCGCAAATTTTCACATGAGTACAAGCCAAGTAACAAATCCATGGAGGAGATTTCGTTCACAAAATTAGCTTAGCGCTCCGAAATCAAATTCAAAGATTGTTCAATGAGCGGTAGGAAATCCCAAAACTCTCAATTTTAAGACGTGTTCTGCAGCTTCCACTGACTCAATCATTCATTTGGATTAATAGTGGAGTATGAAGGCTTCCCTTTACGTTGTATAGACTAATTCATGAATGTTTGAACAAAATCTTTTTCATCTTAAATAAACATCTAAAAAGTTTACTTAGTTGATTTTCATCTTAGTGCCTTGTAGCTATCAATGCTTCCTGCTTCCCTTCAGAATCAAAACTCAAGTGGCCGACTCCAGGTTCGAAACCTGTTGCGACTTAGTATCAAGCACCCGTAGATTATTTTTAATCGATCTAAATAATTCCGATTCACAATTATTAATCAATAAGTATTGAAAATTACGGCAGAACACTTAGTTCGGTGTAGAAATACAGCGTGATACAGATGTGATCAATACATCACAGTAAGCTCTTTCTTCTCCTGTTTGTTTTTGTTTATTCAGATGAATAAATCCTTCAATAAACATACAGGTACCTATATTAAAATATTTTTAAGAAGAAAGGAACAGTTGGATAACTGCTTACTTTGCCACGTTCGTCGAAAAAAGGAGGCAATAACTAGTCTTTCCATTGACTGTCATAATATGAAGTTTTATCAATCTGAGCATGCCCCAAATTTAAAATGATCCAATAAATCTATGTAAATCAAAGATTTACGGGTACTTAGGTGTACAAAACTATACTCCTTACACTATCATTGGGAGATAATTATGTGATTGTTGGGTTTTGCCCCAGTTAACACCACAGATAATTATTTATTAACACCACAGAATTAATAAATTATTTTTGTTGGATTCCACGCATCGAGAAATGTAAACCATAAACAAATTTTGAGAAGGGGTTAAAAATTTTTTCATGGTCAATCACAAAGGTTCATTATTGAAAATAATAAACCAGCAAGTTAACAGAGGCGTGATAACCTACTTCCGATGTCAAATATAAATTCATCGATTCAATAATTCATCTAGACTAGCTACTCCATTTTTTATCTGCCATCTGGTTGTTCTCAGGAATCAATAAACATTGGTTTTGTTGAGGAACGAGCTGCTTAAGTGTATTTGGGTGAGAGCTCGATTAGTAGTTTCAGTCAATCGTGACTAAAATTCTTGATAGGTAAACCCCTTTTCAAAACGTCAAGAAGGAAAGCTTGATTGTTTTTTCAAGTTGTTCACCTTAATCGCCCTCTTTTGTTACCTCCGAGAGAATCAATTACAAGATAAATTGCCCTATTTAGCCCTAACTGGAAAGGCTTTCGCACCAGAAAATAGTTACTGCGGATGGCGGTTTGGCTCCAACGAGCCAACACTTCAAATAGTAATTGCGGATCCTCCTGCTCAAGCCAGAGGTAATCACGGTGACTCACGAGAAAACAAGCAAGAAAACGAGTGGGGTTTCAGGGTGATGAGGTTAGACGAGAAGTAGAGGGAGGACTGGAATCGGCGGTAACCAGGCACGAGCCGGTACGCTCATGAGCGAAGGAAAACGCTAATTAAGCTGCCCCCACCATTCTCGTCTCCTACCACAAGCCTTTTCCTACCAATCCTAACACACCCTTTTGCTTCTAGTTTTGCAGATGTTAAGTTCTCACGGATAAAATAGCAGTCACGGATTTTTCTGTTCTTATCAGATCAGCTTTCGGGGAAAAGGTTTCTAACACGACATTAACACGACATCTTTAGCATTTCATTGTAAACTGTCCTTTCTAAGTTTGTGAAGGGAGTTTTCATTTTGCTTTCTTTCATGTTTCATCATAACTTTTAAGAGACCAACTGTTGAGTGCTTATAGGATGAAGAGATGCATGCAATTATAAGATTCCCTACTCCACCTCGCCAAACATACATTGTAACAGGGTTTCCAACCATTAGTGGTTCAAACTTCAACATTCAAAAGAGATAACGCATACCACACAGCATCATACACATGTAAGATAATAGAGAGAGAAGGTGAATTTGGAGTGCTAAGTGAGGAAAACTTAATGTCCAATGATCTCAAGAAATAAATCTTGCTGCACCCAACACCAAAAATTGTATCCATAGAACTAGCCTGGCTGCTTGCGAGAAATTGTCACTGTCTCTACAAAAAGACGAATTTTACGCCCTGAACCCTCCCGCAGGCATGTTGATGGCCTCAACGTCTCTGCTTCCCTCAAAATTGATGTCTGTCCCCGCGAACTCAAGTAAAGCCTTCCCCTTGTCATTTAATGCAATTTGTGGTATTACCTCCACTTCCTGGGACCCTTTCATAAGTTTTATTGAATTCTTCATCTTGGCAGGAGCGCGCCCTCTCATTCCCTTGACATCCGAAGGTATATTGGGGAAAACGTGCCTTTCAGCCTCCAAACCATAAATTTATATCACGACCAATAATGTCGAAGGCTGAGGTATATTGTTATCAGATTTTATATTAACTTCGTACACCGTCCCCTCTCAAGATTCATCAATATTTGTTCCTGAGCTTGTTGCACACGTGCTGTGCTTACGGGGACACACCACCATTTGTCATAGCAGCATTTATATGAAGATCTTTATTTACTTTGGTGTGCGCTTTCCTGACGAAAATTTCCTTCAACATGATTTTTAGTAATCTATAAATTCTATTTCCCTCGTTATTTTTGCCAGTTTAGAAATTAATCAGGTCATTAACTGACGTACTAATGGAGATTTATGGACGAGAATAAATTGTGAACTGTCCAATATAAACATGGTCAAGTAAAATTGATTATGATAGTCGACATAATGATCAAATCTTTCGATAGACAGGGTATGCAAATCATTTTTCATCAATTCATAATTTACAGATAAACTTATATAATATTGTAGTGGTAGGTTTCGAATATAGGTCCATGATAGAGACGTTAAATATTTCACAACACTATTTTCGACTGTTCAAGAAAGTATTGAGAACGGAAGTTATAGATTTTTCTTCGAAGAGGTCTCCCAACGTAATCCGTCGCTCCTCCACGTATAATGTGCACTTCACCAAAATGTGTTCTATGTTCTCCAGAACGTTGCAATGGGTACATAGTTGACCGTCCGCACGGTCATATAGATAAAGGGTCCTTCTATTGTTCCCATGTCATGTTCGCAGCCTGAAGAGCTGAATGAGACGCCTCCTTGACAATTTGTAACTTGAAAACCAAGTTTGACGACTGATCTCCGGCTGGATGCAGTGGTGGTAATACCCTTTCATCAGCGGTATGTCGTCGTACCGTTTTTGCCAGTCTTGTAGGTGATTTTTCTTAGTGGCGATGGCAACATCCAGACGGGGTACGAGGACGGGTAAAGTAAGGCTGTCAGACCCACCAATTACTGCTCTCTTAGCTGCCAGATCGGCCTGCTCATTTCCACAAACTCCACAGTGGCTGGGAATCCATTGGATCACAACATGCTTGTCTGGAAGTATCATCGGACGAGCAACTTCCTTCAACAAATGGTTCGAACATTCTGACTCCCCGATGTTCTTGAGGTTTTCACACAAGCTTTTAGATTCAGTGATTACCACTCCATTTCGGATTCCTAAGGCATGCAAATGTTCCAAGGCCACTTTAATTGCCACTAGTTCCGCTGACATACGCTCATGGAACGTTCTAAACGATGACTGATTGTGGTTTAGCTAGATTGATCGAACAACCGGATGCAGCTCACATCTTGATGTTATGATGCGTCAGAATAAAGTTTTGGGATTTCAGTATATGATTCATTTATCATGGCTCCCGCCACCGCTTTCAACTCTTGTATAAAGTGATTTCCACGTACTTGACATCATACCGGGAGTTGGAGCATATGTAAGGGCAAGTTGAGACAAAAAAGAATTTCTAGAGGTTATTTTTGTAATAGGCCCAAAAGGTCTTGGACGTCCTGAATTCCTTCATGTATAATATCCGTTCTCTTTAGACGATCTGCAGTGGATTTATGTTTCAGGAGTTCATATTCTTCATGTAGAGGGTATGAGAGGTCGAATTATTTTAGCACTGCGCTGCTGTCCCAACCATTTTCCTCTCAAGTGCAATGGAGGTAATCCAGCTTTTCCTTCTAATGCATTTATTGGTGTGGACCTATAACCCCCGATACATATGCCAATTGCTTCATTTTGCAGCAATTCTAGTTTCTTAAACATTTTTCCATTACCAAAACTGTAAAGTGGGGATTCATATTCTATCATTGTTCTAGTTATCCCTTTGTATAATTGAAGAAGATTCTGAGCGGCAAATACATCGCAATGCACGCAACATTTCTCAAGGTTCACTGTAAATCCCAATTTACTGAAAAGATTAGATAAAATCAATAAAGATGACTGCAACAGCTGCAAAGCCATAGCCAAGTCTTTATGATTCGCAAACAAAACAAAATCAACTTGCAACAATTGGCACTGGTATAATTTATCACCTATTCAGTGATTTTGCTTGGTATCCCCATGTCTGACAAGATCTGAGCGAGGAGAGGAATTTTCACTCTGTAATAAGCGGAAAATATGTCCAAAAAATTGCGATTAAATAACATTTTTCAGTTTGGGTCTCAATGACTTTTCTCATAAGGATTTCCAAGTTATCAAGATTGCTTCTTCCTTTCCTGAAACCCGTGCAGTGTTGAGTTATTATTCGACCTATGAGTACTTGAATATGCAAGTACTTATTCATCTTGACACAGCATCCATACTACCTAATGTTTCGGTCAATATAATGGTTCAGTTGTCTGTATTACAAACTCCTTTTGATCGATCGAGTGACCTTATTCTTGAGTCATTAACTCAATATTGAATCGGAATAAACTTGGGGCAGTTCGATCCTAAAACGTGCGAATTATTAGACAATTTTATTATCTCTGTACTAGATAGCCTTTCTACGCATAACATTGGTCTACATATGTCATTAAACACCGTATATAGTAATAATCAAAGCTTCGCGCATCGTGCCGCCCAAAAGGCCTTTACAGCATTAAGACCCCCCAATTTTACGGTTCGTAGCTGGTAAATGTCGTAAAAAAAAGAGATAATAAATTACAAAAAATATAAATAATAATAAATAAGTAGGCCGAAAGGAAGAAATTAGCCTTAGAATACCCTCAACTGGTCATTGTGCTTCCGTACCTCGTAATTTGTTGTTTTTGAGGTGTCCCAAAAGGAGCTCCATCCAAAGTTCAGTACCGTGAGTCGATTAGGAAAGAAATTAGACATCAAGGTTCCGAAGCTGATCGGAGTCCCTTCATACGTTGAAATTGTGTTCTAGATATCGAAAAGGAGCTACGTTTCAGGTTTCAGCATCATTAGTCGATTAAAAGTCAGTCAAGCGCTTTACATTTTAATTTTTGAATCCTGTCATTTATTGTTGTTTATTATTATTATTATTTTATGTTTTCTAATAGTTATTTTTATTTATAACAATAAAAAACATTGAAATTACTGAGACATTTTCAATGCTCATAGAGCTTCTCCCACAAGAGAGAAAGTACGAGCGGCCTGCCGCAGTTTTTTTTTTTTTTTTTGTTTTTTCGACATGGATATGTCTTCGCTCTGGGGGGTCAACCAAAAATTTCCGTGATGCAAAATTTGTGTCACAATTTCAGTGTTTTTCACGTACAACCCAGCCGTTGCTAGGGGAATGGAACTTCCGCAGTTTTCATCGCACATAAATCGTTCGCCACTCGTTGGAAAGCGCTTGATTTATGTGATAAATGTTCACATCTCAAGCTACCAATTTCCCCCTCCTTACGTACCTGGCTACATTCCTAAACTAAGTTGATTGGACTATAAACAATTTTAATAAGCCGGTTACAATATTCTTAACGTAAAGCAAAAGCATCATTTACTCCACTTCATAGAAAACATTTTCATCCTCTTGACAACAGTCGACTGTTAACAACAACTCATTGTAGTGGCTTCTCTCCACAATATTATTTTCAACATTTCTATAAGTAAACCGTAGTTTTTGTTGGAATTAGTCGGGATGCGGCCATGCGGCCCAGGGATTTGTTTAAAGTTAAAGGATTTGTTTACAACTCTCGAGGACAACCGTTATGAAATCCCCAATCAAATACATATCTATGTAACATGGTATCTGCTTGTAACGCAGATAGTGGAACTCGTTTAAGAGTTGTTTAGTTAGGTTCTTGTAATTCCATTTTTGGAATTCACGTATCTTGAAACGTTAACCAACATATTTTGAGAGGCGGAGGGGGTTAACATTTATTTTTCATGGCCGATTACAAATTTTTATTATTGAAAATAATAAACTAAACAATCGAGTGAATAAAAAATCTTGGTCGATTACATAGGTTCATTTTTCTCAATAGGTTTATTATTTATAAATCGACTGAATCATACTAAATGGAATGGATCCTTTAGTTGCACATTGTTATTTCATCGAATCACTCTAATAAGGTGCCATGGTCCGTGTACCTATTTATTTATAAAAAATAAATTAATTTGATTATCAACGATTTTTTTTTTTTAAATTCAGCCACTGCGTATACGCAACGGAATACTTACCACAACCATACCTATTACCTCATTCTGGAGTAGGTATATTACTTTTAAATCAAGGTTTTACAATAGTTATTGTAGCTCCATACCTTCCTGTTGTTCTTATTGAAAAACTTCAACGTAAAATAGACTTTTTGAATGTTTTCAAGTTTGGTTACCTTATCCTGATGATTTCATGACATAATATAATATTATAAACCTTTCATATAAGAGCTTTAGTTATATAAGAGCTTACATAACCTGTGGTGTCCTCATGAATGTCCGAAAATGGAATATATATATATATGTACCTATCCCGTGTGGAGTTCCAAATCACTCCAGACACTACCGCGATTTCTTGATTCCAAGCACGTAACGTGCCGTGACAACCACATTGCATATTTTATACGTCTTGTGGAATAAGTAGACTTTAAGGCCACCATTGGAAACTTCATCGAGCGAAACTAAAATGACTGCTTTACCACCGCTGAGTCTTGAAAGAATAGGCAATAAATTATTGGAATATATTGTTCTGTTAGTGACAGAAGTGACATTTGTGCGTTGAAGAGATTCTTTCGTTCATCCATGTTATGATTTCGATGTTATTCAACAGTAGGTATATTATTAGGTATTAGGTAACGTATTCATCTCTTAGTTCATTTGTCTGAACCAGTTGTGGACAAATGTCGCGTGAAAGAACCCACTCAGATTTCCGTACATTTGCCTTTCTGAACAACCTTAGAAGACGCACATAGAATAATAGGACTGTTGACAAATTTACAATCGTTATTTTATTTGATCACCTGTTTCTATTTTGGTTCTTTGATTTCAATAATGAACCTTTTTAATCGACTTAGAAAAGGTTCCAGTCATGCAGGATGGTCGTATGGGCGAATTATCGTAAATTATCGTACGCTATTATGTTACATTGTGTTCAAAATTGAGGCCATTGAGTGAAAAGTAGTTGTTAACTACCAATTTAATAGCAAGCAAAAAACTCGTTCTGCGTTGATCAATTGCTGAAACAGTTGATCTCCCATCAATTTTTTTCAGGACATTTATATTGCTTCCCAACTTTTTCCCTCCCATGCGCCTAAAGTGTGTCACCCTATAGATATTCTCGAGGTACAAGGACAATAAATTGTTATAAGTAAGTAAAAAAAAAAAAAAAAAACTCGTTCTAAAGGTAATAATCTGCTATTCAAAAAGATATTTTCGATTTTTAGCTTTATTGCAGATGTCATAGATTTTTTAGCACATTTTAATGAAATTCAAGTAAATTTTTTGGCATAATTTTGTACATAAATTTTTAAAGTTCTATTTTATAGTTAATAAACATAATTCGAGCAATATGCTACTAAAAAATATAAATTTATTTAACATGTTTTAGCCATTTTTTGTTAGTTTCAGTGATTTAATCAGCAATTTTTTTGAAGTTTGACCAATTTAATGTGCTCAAAAAATGCTGGCCGACAAACTCGACCTTTCGTTTGAAATGCTTGATTTTTTGGCGCAAAAACGGAATTTTTATCTCAATTCGAAGGAGAGTTATCGTCTGAAAGGACACATATATATATATATATATATATATATATATATATATATATATATATATATATATATATGAAAAAGTGTTAAATTCTGAGATACCTTGAGGCAGAACTTTGAGGCAGAATGCCTCAAAACGGATTTCATTTAAAAAATTTCGAAAATTTTGATCTTCGAAGTTTTGGAGCCTTTATACTCGTATTAGCTTCCTTTTTTACGAAAATTCTCTAATGGAACCTTCTGGGGCTATTTTTAGTGATTTAACATGCGATTACCGACCGCCCAAAGTTTATAATATCGAGTGCTACATCAATCAATTCAGGTGACAGGACTCTGGTTATAAATTTTAGGTTGGTTATACATTATAATTGTATACATCCAGTAGCTGTTTACAATTATTTTAACATGGTCTTCAAAAAATCAACTTCATAAAAGTTGGACTCAAAGGTTGCAATCGTTAAAAATTAAGATTTAACCAGAGGAATGAAGAATCGTCATTTGAAGATTAAAAGGGATTATTTAGCTGTTAAAAACGTTACTGTTCTAAGTTAAAGAGCCTCTCAAATCAGATGAAGGGGGCCTTTCTAGGGACACTTAAGGAAAACCTAGGACGAAAAGCTGGAAAAATTAAAACTCTTTAATTAAAACACCCGATGACAAATTGGACTTGATAGGAAAGGTAAAATGTTGGATGGAGGACGGAACTCAGAATTAATTGAGTTTCAGAAAAAACGAAGGAAAATAAATGGGGGGAGAGGAAAGCCCAACGATGAAAATCGCAGTGCCTGTGCAAGTTGTTTGAAACATCAATTAAATAATCCAAGTGAACAGCGTTAAGCCTTCGAATCCAAACCTGTAAGCATTGGAATTAGTGTTTAATATCCACTCAGAGGTCCGTGTACGGTGCAAAGGACCTGGAAGTTTAAATGACATGAACGCCACGGTAAGCCGCAGAACGGTATTTAAAAGTATATGAATGTATTTTCCTCATATCAGCATTTTAGATCATCCTAAACATAATTGTATGATGTTTTGAGGCTCATACGGGTTTAAGTGCCATTGCATATGAAAAATGCAACATCTAAATTTACCATCATGATCTTTCGAGCGAGTTTTTGATTGTTTTAAATTCAATTGTATGACTTTGCTAAAGCTCATACAAAATTATACATTTTCCTAGCGTTTTCCCCCGTTTATTGATTTTATTCCTAAGATACTATTAGATATTTTATATGTTCAAGCTTAATAACTAGTGGGTTATTATAACAATTTTTACGGAACTATTGTGAGGAGAATTGAGATATTCTGGTGACTCTGGAAAACTTGAATTTTTTCAATAAGTTTTTTTTTTTTTTAATGTAGATAAAACAAAAATAAATGAAACAAAACTAAACGCGGACTACAGTGCTTATTGTTGTCAACGAAATTGAATCCTGGGGATTGACGACCAATTTTCACATTCTGGAGGCTTCTAACGGCTGTACCTCGGAAACTATTCGTCCAGCATGAAAACCCAGGTGGACCGAAATCGGTAGAAAGTTGGTTCTCTGCAAGTTCCGTGTCGGTCAAAATCTCGAAAAAATTATTTTTTAGGAGGTTTAGGAGTTTTCGGGGATCGGAGTGGCTGTCCACATTGGGTAGAGATGGAGAACTGTTCTCTCGATTCTTCCAAGATCGTAGGTTTGTTTGTCTTCGACCCCTCGTCACATCCCAGGGCAGTGAATCAATGGGAACCACCAATATCGGGAACTTTTCCGAAATTCCACCCTAGAAGTGTCAAGGAGAAAATTTATTATGAAAAACTAGGCATTGGGGGGTTTATTTTAAGGAGTTGAAGACGAAAAACTGGAGAAAGTTTCGGCGTTGGCGCCAATTTTTCAGTTTTAGCTGCGCGTTGTAAAATCGGATCGATAAAAATCTATTCAGCAATTTACCTGCTCATTACCTACCCGCGAATTCTCGGGTATTGTCTCTCGTCCTCACGCACTCATAATGATTGAGCTGTTGGACTCCTCAGGTGAGGACAAAGCGGTAGGAGCAGAGGCATCTGCTCTGTGCCAGCTCTGTGTCGAGTTGGCGACTATTCTGGCCTTATTGGAGAGGTGACCTTTGGTGATTGATGGTGGTGGTGGTGGGGGGCATGGCGCCGTCTCCGGTAAATGGTACCGCGGGCAGGGGGTGCCCCTGGCTACAGGCGCATAGACTTTGTCAAAGCACCACCGTTGAGGTTAGATTCGCGAGGGCAGTGGTTTCATCACCCCTAACATGCAGTCAATTCTGCAGATGTGGGGTAGAGGTCCGTGGGAGTTGACTAGCGGAGGTGGGTTTCCTTCCGCGGATCTCGGCATTTGGAGTTATGTGGATTTCCATAAACTTGGGCACCAACCTGCTTTGTTGGTAATGCGAGCTAGAACGCATGTCTCGACCCGTAGGTTAAAACGGGTACTTGGCATCTGTCGAGAACGTTGAATGTGTGTATCGTCTCCTCTCTGGAGGATCTTCCCAGCTTGCCTGAGGGGAGACCACAAGGCATGATTGCCTAAGGACTCCTAAACACGACCACTATTTTTTGAAGGAGCTACTAGATTCTTCTGTCCTCAAAATTCCAAGCAGATAAGTCCAAAATTGCTACCTATATACACCGTCACATAAACTCATAGAAAGACAAGCATACAAGTGCAGATCAAGTCAAAGTAGAGCCTCACACTTAGGCAAAAACTATTATGCCACTCACGTTCGTATTGACGTTATTTTTCTGTGAAATGTTTGGTCCTTAGATTGAGAGCAAACTAATGAACATACAATAATCCTGGTGGTCTTACTATTTGATTCTTTGAAATAAACCCTATCAATAGCATTTAAAGCTGATCGAAAACTAGGAGATATGGAAGTGGCACAAAGCTTCCTCGTGACCGTGTGGCATTGGAAATAATTATGCTGGTTACTTCCTATTTAAATACTTAAATATTCTATGCCATCTTGGGAGGAATGATTTTCAAATTGAAAAGATGATGGTGATGATCAGTGTGTGGAGGTAATTGTCAGTGTGAATAATTATGTGCTGGTGATCAGTTACAGTGGAGTATTTACAGACTGGACGGTCTTCAATTCTGTCTGTTTCATCTACTGAAATTAAATCTACTGATCTATTTGTCTAGCGTTCAGATGATTGCGATAGGTTCATGGGGTTTTTGATTCTGCACAACATAGATATTAAATTTGGATCATCATCTGAATTGAGATATCACAAGGCTTCTTCAACTTGACACAGTACATACAACTGGTGATACCGAGCGTCTGGTACTTACCTTATTTCTAAGTAGAAAAGTGTTTTTCAAACTTTTTTTTTTTTTTAAATTTATTTACATTTTTACTTATTTGGACCATGAACGGAAAAATTAGCTTCGGTACCTATTTTTTATTTAACCATTGTTAATGACTTATTTTGGTATTGATCAAAGTGTATACTTCATCCTGCACTGGTGAAGTTGATTGAGTGTGAATGTATTCTTGTACGCAGGGGTCTTCTGTTGTCTATAGAAACATATGGCCTATACATAGGAACAGTGTATTATAGAAATGATAAACCCTGGTGTAATCATTTGCCTGATTTTCAATCTATTATTTAACTTGTTGCGAAAAATAGCACCCAATAAATAATAATAATAATTTAGTAAATAATAAAAACTATTTTGCTGACTACTTATTACGAGCTGTTTGATTCATCTCACATGCTCTGATAGCTAGAATACTAAAGGGGTTTAAAAATAGTGTTGCGCTGTAATTAGTGTATCCCCTGGGTTACGTTCTCATCAGCCAACTGAGGCATTTCGTGTTAACTATTGATTAGTGGTAGAATGGATGAATCACCAACCACGAACGGCCTTCGTTCATCGCTCACTTGTGCGTTTCTGGTACCAATAAAACTCCCCCTTGCGATAATGTTTTCGTCAGTTCAGATTGCCTAATAGGAGAAAATCGAAACTTGTGTACCATGAAATTATGATTATCGGTAGTTTGATTGCTTCAATGATAAATGTGTTTGTTTGTGTTTCCAGGTGAGTCGAATGGCGGAGTTCTGCCGTGAATTCGTGATACAAGGCCCCCTAATTTGTAAGGTATTATCTGATATCGACCTATTCTTGACAAAGTCTTTCATCGAATGACCGCCTAAGAATGTTATCTTTCTCAACTTAAAAACGTTTCAGTTCTAGTTATTACTGGCTAAATTAATTGGTTTTATGCAAAGAGACTTTCAGCGGGTACTCCCAGAATCCGAATGGCAGTAATTTATTATTCAGTACTGGAGAGTTGAATGTTGATGTTGTTCAAAGTATAATAAATAGTGATACCAGAGAGCGAACATATGCCATCGGTGCAAAGGATAATACAATTTTTTTTTAAAACCGACTTTCTGAGATAGAATGCCGATAGACTTATCTTTCATTTGAAAACATTTAAGTTTACATTTCTTCAGACAAATCGTGTTAGTACCTAACGATGAAATAATAAACTGTAGCTTAATACTTTTCATGTTCTGTTCTAACGAGCTTCCGAGTCTATAGTCTATGTGTTATAGGTAGCGGAAGAACAATTTTGACATTCGGGAGCTGAAAATATTTATATCTCAAATATCGAAATTCCCACTCGCATTTTATATTTTGGATCATTGTGAATAACAATGAATAATTATTTTTGTGGTTTTGTGAATGCGTGTATCTATTATGTTGGGTTTGTGTGTATCCAAGTGTGTTTGCGAATTCTTATAAAAATCTTAATGTGCAAAGTTTTCTTCCGATTTTGATAAATTTTTCAAAGATAATGCGGAGCAGGCTATAGATAGTCTTCTATCAATTTCGTTGTTCCGAATTATTACGCTTTTCTGCGCATGCGCAGCGTAAATTCCATCTAGCATCATTTTCTCATGCCCAAGACGTCCACTCCCGCTCGAATTTGGAGGATATTTGGGAGAAAACGATTTGATCATCCCACATTAATTTTAACATGATCATTTAAAACATATCAGCGATCTCTACATTCGTGTTACGGATTCTAGGATACTAAGAGCCACACCCAACTTGGCAGACTTTTTGCTTTTCAATGAGACGTCCAGAAACATCGTAAATACTTCTAACCTTTAAAAAGTCTTTAAGTTAGTGACTATTGTTGATAATTATTACTTCTGATGATAATTGATATCAGAATTTTACTTTTGTATCAACATTGAAAGGCACAATCTATAAATTGTTTCTCTCAGTTTTCGGAAAGGTATATCTGCATCTTTATTATATTCTTCTGTTTTGTCGTGTGAAAATCCTGGAGTACTCTCTAGGCAGTCTCTTACTAACGAATTAAGAATAATTTATTTCATATCTCATTTAGGTCATTTATTAGTCTTTTCAGTATTTTTGAGGCGTCATAATTATATATTTTGATGTACCAATATTTATTATAGCAATACAAGTGTATTGAGATTATTATTTCCAATAATAAGCCTTCGTAATCAACCTATAAATATAAATAAAACTCCCTTAAAAATTTGTTGTTTACGATTCAAAATAGGCTAGATTCGACAAAAAATAAATAAATTAGCGGTCCGATGCTTCTCTCTAAAACTCCCGGGCCAAAGTTTAAGAAATTTGATATCAACAATGGTATCCGTTAACCAGGTATGTGCCAGCGATCTCGGTATCACTTTCAGTCAACTTCCAAGAATTAAATTAAAGAGTCAATATATTAAGAAATCAAAACTTGAAAACTCTCTCAATTAACTAGATAACTTCCATTTGATTTCAATAAAACATAGGTGACTGAATAGAATGGAGCATTGTGGTACGACCAAGCATTCATGATTGTGGCGTTCTTAAGCGTAGGAAAGGATAGGAACCTTCAACACAACTGTGAATCGCAAAGCTACTTCAATGTGCTGGAGTAGGCTGAACTTCTGCTGATTTATTGGTTCGATCTTGATCTGTATTCTATTGCAACTGTCTTTGCACATGTGATGTCTGTCTGTCTGTCTGTCTCTCTCTCTCTCTCTCTCTCTCTCTCTCTCTCTCTCTCTCTCTCTCTCTCTCTCTCTCTCTCTCTCTCTCTATATATATATATATATATTAAAAGAGAAAAAATATATCATGATTTATCGGAAACCCCCCCCCCCCCCCCATTTTTCATCCCATCACCTTCATATAGTAAATTTGAAACTTCCAAGGATGCTTAGCTATGACTTATCTGTATAACTTCTTCATTCACCCCTCTCTTGATGAAATTTGAAACTCCTGACGTACTTTCCAAATCTATATTAAATATATATTGGAGCAAAATAAAAATTCAGAAAATCGGTCGGAGTTTGTAGCTTGGGCAGAGCTTGAACAAATCGGTAATTACCAGCTCCACATCGACAAATCCGAAATCCCCAAGATTCGTTGCATAACTAGACTAAATTTGGAATCGATCAAAATAACCAGATGTACAAACCAGTAATATAGATCAGTGATCCGCATAGTGGGGGTAACTAATACAGTGATAAGTCTCTGTCTCATGTTGCACAACACCCTTTATAAACACACTCTACTTGATATTTTGAAGGAAATAAAACATCAGTAAATGGTGGTGGAGGCTTTTTCTCTGAATTCATAATGTTTCACAATATTATCAACGTTTTGAGCACAATCTTATCTAATAGGGGAAAGTTCCACAGAAAGAGAGGAACAGCTTGAAAACCTGCCACAGTATAACGCTCGAGACTGCTTGGCGAAGAATTTAATAAAACGCGTGGGGATCCATTCCAGTCAGTCTATGGAACACAAAGTGACAAACTGTCTGGCTGCTAATTTATGTGATATATTCAAAATGAGATGTGTCAAGATACTGATTTGTTCAAAGAACATTATTATGTGTTTACTCGTTTTTGTAGGATTTTCTTTCGTTGGGCTGCAATCCAACGAACTGAGATCCACTTAGTTTGACTGAGCTTCGTCAGAAAAACTCCATGACTGCAGTAATTTGTCTATATAATACTATCTAGAAGTAACATCGTCGTGCAATCAAGGTAGAACTAATAAGAAATTTGATTCCCTTTGGGAACCAATTCAGCTTCCTATACTTCATTTGTGTAAAGCAGGTTTCAATCGTTAGTAAACCAATGGACCGAGGCACAACTAATGCTTTTGTAGCAAATTCGTGAAGTACTTGCGTATTCAAAATCTAATATTTATATTTAACTAAAAGGAGTGATTTAGTATTTTTATTTAGTTTTGAGACTCGAAGTTGCGAGCATCCAAACCTCCAAACTCTACACATCATTCTGATCTACTTGTCCAACTGGTTGCTAAATAACAGATACTCAAAGTCAGATCCGAAAAATAATTAAAGTGATGATTCAAGAGCAAGCTCTAGTTGTGCCTCGCTCCGTGCTGTGGCGAGACTCTCCTAATTTTTACTTTGCTCACAAGTGTTTTCATTGAAACTTATGTTGATCTTCTATTCACCTGCTATAGGTATCTCTATCAAATTTCTCTATCAGAGAGAGCGAACGATGGACGAACAGCGATCTGGGAGGTCTTTTTCGATTCTTTAAAATGGAATTTATCAATAACAAATCATACCGCACTTATATTCCGAAAGTTTTCTTGATCCTGATTCTTTCATTATATATTTCAATCCCTTAATTTCATCCTTTGAGGTTTCTCGAAAATGAATTGGGACTATTTGTGACTTTTTATCTTTTCATAAGCTTAAACCATCAGTAGTATGGGACAAAGCTCTCGTCAGTGTACGGGGGATGACGGAATGACGCATATAAAGGATACCAGCTAAAGCAGTTTGAGAGCTTGGTTTCGGTCTTTTATTCAACTTAGTTTTCTTCTTATTTATTTATTTTTTAAATTAAGTTTGCAATGTGCGTTTGTGTCTCATTTTATTTGCGACGAACGAAGTGTCTCCGACTTGGCCTGCATTGTGTGTCTGTTCCGCGTTACGGGATTGAATATCGGGGCTATCGACTAGAAATTGTGTGGAAACCCAGAATTTGCTGTGCAGTTTTGAGTGACGAACCGACATGGCTTGGCGGCTATGTCGTCGACAACTTACAGCGAACGAAACCCCTCAAAAACATGGGTTTTGCATGGATTTCGAATGTTTTTGGTGTGTTAAATCGATCAAGAAGACTTTCAGAGCGAAAAACCTGTCTAAATAAATACCGTAAGAAGTTATTTTATTACATATCATTTCAATTTTTTTTTAAATACAGGTGCCTCGTAGTTATATTGATTCATTAATTAAAAGCTTCTTTCAAAATTTTTTAAGACAAAATGATCTGCACAGAAGTACCTACTATCTTATATAAAAATAATAAACCTTTGTGCAATCATTCGCAGCCTTTTTCCAAGTCATGTGAGTCTAAAAGGAAGCCTATGAATCATTCAACAGATGTCATGTCACGAGGTCTTGGGATGGAAACAGACAGAATTGTGTACCCTTAACCCCATTGCTTTCCAAGCGAGGTTTAGAGTTGCCTGACGTGGCAACTAAAAAGGGATGGCCTGTCAAAACATCACGTTGACGCTCCGTTTTTCTCGCAGACATTCCTAGTTATTCCGTATCGCAGGTAATGAACAACGCATTAAAACTGGGTTAATTATGGTGAGATATAACTGGCTAAATTACTCTATTACCCATTCCGTTAACAGAAACCAGTTATACATTTACGAACACAAGAAATTTTATCTTTACCAACTATATAATGATTTTATATGATTGCGTTTTGTGATGAGTGTTGAACACACCATATGCAGGTTGACCTGACTTTAGTTCATCAAACTCTGAGCGTCAATTCTAGAGCTCATTTTTGATCAAAAGCTGTTCATAGAGTAGTTTTTTTAGACGCTTTGTTTTCGAGCAATTTAATTTTTAAGATTTTCTTCGTGTTTTCGACCTTTTGTCACTAAAACGGTCATAACTTCCTAAATTTTCTGCGTAAATTCAAATTTGAGGACACCGTTGGTAAGACCATTAAATTTCCTATATTTTTTTGGCAAAATAAAAAATTTTTACTGACTTAGGAAGTGGAAAATTTGTCCAAAGTTCAAATTTTGAAAATTTATGAAAAAAGGGGTTTTCCATGTTTTTTCTTGCCAATAGGAAACAAGTTTTGTGATTCCCACCTACCACAAAAATTTCCCCTAATTCTCACCTTCTCAACGGTATAATCAATTTTACTTTATCTTAGCTAATTGGGGGAGAAATTTATGTTTTAATGTCGAAAAACATTGGTTTTTCAATGAAATCAAGGGTTTTCATGAAAATGACCCTCTATGAAAATACGAGTTTGTGGCAGGGAAGGTTCTGCGGAAGTTTTTCCTGATAAGTGGGAATCACAAAACCTGTTTCTTATTGGCAAGAGAAAACATGAAAAAAATCCGTTTTTTTTTTCAAAAATTCTAGAAATTTAAACTTTGGACAAAATTTCCACCTTCTTACTCATGTTAATTTTTTTTATTTTGCCATGAGGAGATAGGAAATGTAACGATCTTTCCAAAGATATCCTCAAAGTTGAATTTACACCGCAAATTAAGGGCGTTTTGACCGTTTTAGTAACAAAAGGTCGAAAACACGAGAAAAAATTAAAAAATTACATTTCTCGAACACAAACCATCTTAAAAAAGTCTCTAAGAGGAACCTTCGATCAGAAATGAGCTTTAGAATCAACCCTCAGGTATGTAGAACTTACGTCGGGACACACTAGTATATGTAGATACAATTTAAAAAAAAATTTGATGTTATAGAGATGTTCAACTCATTGTTATTCAATCTAATGGCCTGAGTTGGGGTACAAGAAGAGAATCTCGTGTCCAATTATACTAGTTGTATGATACATGCAGGTTTCATTATAATAAAAAATAATAGTAATAAAAATAAAAATACTAATGATAATGTAACCCACGGGAACTCGCAAGGGAAGGGAAACGTGAGCACTCGCATACACCTATGAGGTTTTTACTGAATTTTATGGGCTGGAATTGCTTCTTATATCAGGTATTGAGGAAAGGACCATCAGAAGGAATTATAAATATTAGAAAAATAGATATTCACTTTTTTATTATTTCGGAAATTAGTAAAATTATCGTAAGGTGCCATTCAGAAGTCTAGTCAAAATCAAATTTAGATTCCTACACTAGTAAAAATTAAAAAGTCGTGCTGAAGTAGTAGTAGTAATAATAATTCACGAAGTACTTTAAAAAGCTAGATTATGGTTGGTAGTTTAGTATTTTCACTATTTCGATTATATTTGAAACAATAAGATCGGCACTTGCAACTCACCAGTCATATTTTAATGGTGGTCACAGCCATAGGAACTGGATTGTTTCAGACGAGGCATTGTTTGAATAGCCGGAAATTACGTCGAGGCACCACTATTTTGGAAAGGATAAGTAGGTACCTTGTCAATGTATTTGAATTTGTATGTATCAGAAGAAAATCTAGTATTAATCCAAAAGAAAGTAACGACAGTTTTGTAAGCCTCTTTAGCTCGTTAGATAAAGGCCTCCGGACGGAAATAAGAATCAGCCGCTGCACGAGTCCAGAAGACTCGTGCTTGGTACAAGGCAAGTGGGATCGGTCACAAAGTAAGAATCAGTGTACTGAATAGATCCAATGGTAATTGGTATGTACTAATAACATATATAAGAACTCAATATATCTAATGTTATGAATTAGTCTTACACAGGTTCACAAATAATATGCCGTGACATCCGACAAAAGGGTGAGGATTTGGAATAACTGTCTGATTCATTTCATTATGTGACTCTTCGCTTCAGTTTTGAGAGGGATGTTAGGTACTTGATGGATATTGGATGGTATTGAATCCGTGAAAAACATGGAAATCCTTTTTATCATTACCTGTCTTGCATCGAACTGGTGCAAGGTGCATAAAAAAAAATTGACCTGTAAAAAATACCTTGCCAACAAGACCGAGCGGTATTGCGGATTGGTATAACCATTGCGCCGGAACAGTGCCTTATTTTGACATGGATGTTTTTAGCTTGGGGGTCAGTTGAAAACTATGCAAAATATTACACAATGGTTTATTATTTTTGTGTTAGATATCCCTTCTACGCAGATCACTCGCCTATAAATATTAAACCCCGTATGAAATATATGATCAGAACATCGTGCCTCCGAGAAGAATTCACACTTTTACAGTTCCAAGAGCCCGCCATTTAACGCTTCACAGTAAATATGTTTAAAAAGTTTTAATAGGTAAGGAAGAATATAGGTTCAGAGGCCCCTCAGTTGATCAGTTTACTTCCGTACCTCCTAATTGTTACCGAAGAGTCTTGGAAGAGTCCCATCTAAATAACATCACAGTGAGTCGATTGGGAAATTTAGCCTCGGAAGCCCCGAAGCTGATTTGAGTCCCTCCATACTTTGTAATTGTAGTGCAGATCTCCAAAAAGGAGCTACATTTCAGGTTTCAGCATCATAAGTCAATTAAAAAACAAATTAGGCTCAGAAGCCCCACAGCTGATCAGTTAAACTGATGTTGAATTTATTCTTGATATTACAAAGAAGGTCCAATTCAAATCGCAGATCCGAAGGTTGGAATTAATATGGCTACGTAGACATAGTCACCGGCAGAGAAAACCTCTGAGAAGGGTTCACACTTTTACAGTTCCAAGACCCCGCAATTTTACGCTTCAGAGTAAAGATGTTAAAAAACGGAAAAATTATGCTTGAAATAATTTACGTGAGCGCATGCGCAGAATGGAGTAATGATTTGAGAAAAATGAAATGGGTAGGGTACAATCTACAGCCCAACCCACAAATTCCCAGAAAATCTGATCAAAATCTGATGAAAACTAGATCTTGTTCCTCGGATTACACTTTTGCGCATGCGCAGGAGCTAATAATGATGCTATCATGTTAAAACTAGCATGGAATAATTAAACCATTGTCCCCCCAACTATGCATCAAATTTGAGCGGGATTGGACGACTAGGGCGTAAAAAATTGAGATTGAAGGAATTTACGTTTGCGCATACGCAAAATGGAGTAATGATTTGAGAAGTATGGGCTTATTAGTGGGAAATTTACAGCCTAACCCACACATTCCCTGAAAATTTCATAAAAATCAGATGAAATTCGTTGAAATTAGGTTCGTTTAAAAAGGAACATAAATATTCGCGAATGCGCAATGGCTACTAATGATAGGATTATGTTGAAATTAATAGGAAATGCCTAAATTAAATTCTCCCACCTATCCTCCAAATTTGAGCGAAATCGGACTGCGGGAGCGTGAGAGAATGATGGTTGATGGAATTTACCTTTGCGCATGAACCGAGTGATGTATTGATTTGGGAACAACGAAACTCATAGGGGACCATCTCCACCCTAACCCCATGAGAATTTCATGAGGATCGGTTGAATATTGTGGAAATTAAGTTTGTTACAAGGATTCGCGGACATACACATACCTACAGATACACACACAGAGGTGAAAAGAGAACGACACGGAACGAAAGTTGTTCAGAATAGTCTTAAAACGCAAAATGCGAGAGGAAATTGTGAAAAAAAAAAAAAAGAAAGAAAAAAGCCGTTTGATTTCAGTGGAGGCAACAACTTTTAAATCTCTCGAAACTGAAAATAGTGCCCCCGCTACCTATAAATAGACGAGAGAAATTTAGGAGATGAAATATAGCATTTAGGTACCAATACTTCACTAATACGTACATCGCACGGCCAATAGTAATAAACTCGATTTCGCAACGTAATAATAAAAATTTCATTGGATAATCCTAATATTGGCATTATATCAGGTGGTATTTATAAGGCAAATTTTATGTATTCCAGTAAGTATCACTAATTTGCGATCTTTGATGGAATTTAAAGCTTGATCGTGTAATCAATAGATCTGCTAGCAGCGCATGATTTCTCTATCTCCTCGCGCTTAGGAAATCGAAGGTTTTTTTCGATGTTCAAGCCCTTGACATTCATTGACAAGCAAAAAATTATTACTTACTTTGAAAGTTTTCGAGACCTCGATTTTTGAATTGTATAGCCCTTTGATTCAACCCATTAGGGTTGATAAAAATGTATGTCAAGGTTCTAGGACAATCTAGACCCAAAATGTGATTTTTAACTCAAGTTTCATATAGCTTGGTCTTGTACTTTCGGAGAAAAGCCGCAGACCGCGGACAAACGGATTTTTTTCTTTCGATTTTTGGATCCTACGCATCTTGAAACGTAAACCAAACAATTCTCAGGGGGTGTTAAAAATGTTTTTTTGTTGGTCGATTAGAAAAGTTCATTATTGAAAATAATAAACCAAAACTGAGAGACCAATGTGTGAGGCCACGTCGTGTATCTAACGTTTTTCACGTATGACCAATCGTTGCAAGAGTATTGTAACTTGCTCGTTTCCCACTCTAAAATACTCGTAAACGACTTCTTGGAAAGCTCTAAATCATGCTACACTGTAAGCGGCCACCGTTCCCCGCCTTCAACTTCCTTCTGAGAACAACGATAAGTTATTATAAGTTAGTTATCTGTAAATGACTATAAGTTAAGGCTGAGAGGGAAACTACGAATCATTGAAATTTTTAGAGACATCGGAGAGGGTGGTTTTTCTAAAATTGTCGAAACTTGTATGCGCTCTGTAGTTAACCATCGATACTAAAGTTGCTTATTTCTGCTGCTCATATTATGTAATTTTTGTTTATATGAAAATAAATAAATAATGCTTACAAAAATGAAAATAGTCTCTCAATAGTTAATATTTTGACAAAGGGTTTTTTTGACAAAGTTTAGACAAATATTTTGACAAAGTTTAGGCTAGTCCGAAAACAACTACCTCTTATTGATGCCGTTTTTAATATATAGGTACACCACTAGCCAGGAGGGTTTGCTCTACATCGTTAACTGCGCTGTTAATATTAACGATCTCAGTGATTGAGATGAATATATAATTGAAACTATATGAGGTCAAACCGCAGTACCATTGAAAATTGAAGAGGTAAATGAAGGGTGCGATCTGGTGGCTGAGTTGCCACAGGGACCAGTTGGAACGGCGGTCCATTAAGAATTGACTTTCAAATGAGTGGTAAGAAGGTTGGGAACTGGAGGTGCTCCCCTAACTCCCTTTGCCCATTGCGCACACCAACAAGCCTATTCAAAAGTCCTTTAACTTCTTGAATAGCGCCTTTGAGAAAATTCACGGCGGATTACCGGACACAACTTGACCTCTCATTCAGCCTGGTTTCGGCTGGGCTAAACCAGCAACCTAGCATCCACCTTGATGATTGTGGATTTACTCGAAGATAGAGACGTACAGATGAAGTGGGCGTTGGAATTTATAGACTCGCGGACAAAGGGCTGGCCGAACTATAGTAGATTTGACCGGTTGATATCAACACCGTCTCTCACGCTACACCGACCTTCCTCCAATTAAATTACTTTATCATTCCTAATTTTTTCTCGTGACGAAAAGTGCAACAAACTGTGGAGAGTTTGTTTGTTAATTCTTTTACACACAACAATATGACGGAATAATTAGGTACCTGACTTCAATACATTGACTCGAAGCGTGGACGGCCATTACATCTATCAACTTTTCAATGGATGAGTCCAATAAAGCCGACACCAACGTACATAATACTAAATTTATCATATTATTGAATTTCAAAAGACCGGTTGTTACCAACACCGTCTCTCACGCTACACCGACCTTCCTCCAATTAAATTACTTTATCGTTCCTAATTTTTTCACGTGAAGAAAAGTGCAACAAACAGTGGTGAGTTTGTTTGCTAATTTTTTGACACACAACAATATGAAGGAATAATTAGGTAGCTGACTTTAACCAATTAAATTGGAACGTGGGCGGTCATTACATAAATCAACTTTTCAATGGATGAAACCAATAAACCAGACACCAATTTGATACTAAATTATTGAATTTCAAAAGAACCGGTTGATATCAACACCGTCTCTCACGCTACTCCGACCTTCCTTCAAATAAGTTACTTTATCGTCCCACATTTTTTCTCGTGACGAAAAATACAACAAACTGTGCTGAAACTGTGGAGAATATCCAGTTGAGGGAGGAAGTAAACAAACTCCGCTCTGATTGTACTCATAATACCGATACAATAGAATTTCTTTTGAATAAATCCAAGGAAAACAACCTTGTGTTCCGAGGAATTCCACCAGAAACTGATGCTGACCCTTTAACAATTGTAACTAAATTTATAGTGGAAGTCCTAAAGATAAATGAACACATCAAAATTAATAAAGCTTTCTTTATCGGCCATGCTTCGCCTACTAAGTAGAATGATTCTGGTCGAATTGGCTAAATCCTCGGACAAGTGGATTATCTTCAAAAATGCAAATAAGCTGAGAGGTATGATGATATCTATCTCGCAAGATTATAGTGCCAAAACACGCGAAAAACGCCGAAAACTATTCGCAGTGATGAGTGAGTTAAAGAGGCGTAAGGGTGAAGGGGTTGATACATTTTTACGGAACAATATGTTGTTAGTTAACAAAGGACGATTTTACTGGAACGATGGATTGGGACTGGTGAAGTCGAACCAAGAGACTTGTTCATTGCTGCACTGAAGTCATTGACCGTGAAGATTTGCCTGGATTTGTAGCTGGCATTAAATCTGGAAGTATAGTACATCAACGAACTGGATTGGGAGAAAGAAGAACTTCATCAGCAGCTGGAAGCTTATAGCAGCGAGCTAGGAGTCGTGCAACAGAGGATCGGCACTTGAAAATTATCGGGTACAACGTCAACGGCCTTAAGCAGAGTTTTTCAAATCTTGGATTTTTCGAATTGATTCATAAGCATGACATTTTTGTTATACTAGAAACGCATGTTATTGAAAATGATTACAATAAGTTTGAAAAGTAATTCGGAGATTATCATATTGCACGGGTTAGGGCTGAAAAAAAGTCAAAATTTGGTAGAGCAAGTGGGGGTATCTTAATTGGTTGTAGACGGAATATTTCTTGTAATTTTATACATTGTCTTGATTTTGGGTGCGTTTACGCCAATATTGAATTGAGTGGAGAGTCGATCAGTATTTTCCCAATGTATTTGAATCAGAACAAGTGGCACGAGGATTTCATGAATTTGATTGAGCGATTGCAAAATAATTTAGATAGAAATATGATTATAATTAGTGATGCAAATGTTAGAATAGGGCAGTTTCAGATCGTACCTGAAGAATCGGTCGATGGAATTCCTGCCATTGCACAGTCATTCCGAAATAGTAAGGATATAGTAATAAAAGCTGTGGGGAAAACGTTTGTTGAAGTGTTCAATGAGTTGGGGCTGGTTATAATGAATGGTCGTTCCATCTCGGATGGGGTGGGTGAATTCACGTACTTGGGGGCCCGGGGTTCGTCAGTTATTGACATCTGTGGGGTTTCTGTGAATCTGTTGGACAAACTGATAGATTTCGAGGTTTTGCCGCGGTTGTACTCCGATCACATGCCCATTGTGCTAACTGTCAGGGAGAATAACCATGATGAAGATGATGCCTTTGTTGCTGAGGTTAATGTGATCTAACGCTAACAAAGAGTTTTACAATGATGAACTCAAGGAGTTACTTTCTGTTTACTCCGAAGTTGCAGGTATTGAGTTGAAGGAAAGTTTCATTACTGATTGCATCGAGAAGGCAGCTGGGCGAAGTAGCGTACCAGTAATTAATGGCGAATATTTCAAGATCGCAGCTAAAAAGCCATGGTTTGATAAAGACTGTTTTCGTATGAGAGATATGTCTTTTGCTTTCTTAAATAATTACAGACGTAACGGTTCTAATATCATTAAGAAATTCTATGTAACTACTAATAGAGAATATAAACAAATGTGAACGCAAGGAGATGTAGGCAAGCGTTTAGAAAAGGTCACAAGTTCTAAGGAATACTGGGCGATATGAATATGGATTTATGTAGGTGACTAGTTTGATTTGATCGATTGATATTGATTGTTATCTATATATCAAGGTTGCAAGTATATATTTAAGGTTGTTGGTTTCTAAACTGTATTAAAGTTGTAAGATGTATTAATTATGGCAAACTCATCGGCCCTATGTGGCCACGATTATTGCATGGCTCCTCGTTAACAAGAATTGTATTATTTATTGTTCATAATAAAGGCATGTTTTCATTCATTCATTCACATTTAAATTCAATTAACTTCTGAAAATACAAGAAAAATTTTAGCAAAATTTACTCTTATTTGATTGATTGACTATAAATTTTTAATTACTGTCATCAAAGAACTAAGTAGAACTTATAAATAAATCATATTGGTTTTTTAGAATTGTTTATTTTTACAAAAAATGTATTTCAAATTCATTTTCAATTAACAACACCAAGAAAATATTGTCAGAGATCATATAATTTTAAAGTTCTTATTTAAAATCAAATTTTCAGCATATTTTTGAAGAAACCTCAGTTGATGGGAAGAAACGTTAGAGACAACATTAAAAGACGAATAAAGGGCAGAAATGCCTTCTGTTGAAGTTCACAATTTATATTCGTAGAAACTAATAGTCCTTTGTACAATAATCTTCAGCGTTTCCAACTTCCACATGTATGTCTACAATCAATCTCCCAAACAAATAGGTATCTTTGTACAAAGCCAGTGTCTACCATTCCTTCACACGAAGCATATTTATTTCATAATTCTAGTCGAATATTTGATACCAGCAAATTATTTGAACAGAAAAAAGGATCTAATCTGCCTGTTTTTCTACGGATAATTTTTGAACCGATAACCCAATCATGTCCGAAAAAGATGATTTGTTCCGACTGCGAGAATGGAACTGTAATCTAAAATATCCAGACTTGAATCGTGCTTCTACTGCCATCCCGTTTAGTGGTAACCCCTTTTCTCGTTTAATAGTCCTTTTATTTTATAATTGAGTACATTGCCCCATATCCATTGTTGAAAGTTCAAACAGTTGCAGGCCAACAGATGGGACGTTCCTCACCCGAAGGGCGGATTTTCCACTCCCTCCGGCCAGTTCATCTCGTGGCCAACCATGCGAGGCGCAAGCAAAGGGTTTACTCTGGCGTTCCGCCCGCAAACAGTAATGGGGCTTAAAAATGCCGGCATGAACGGCTTAGAGGAGTTAGTTGAGCGATCGAGTTAGAGTAAAGCGGAAGCGAGAAGTGCGAAAATTGTTATTTATGCTTCCTGAATCAAATGTCAATTCTCTGCCGAATTTCGGAGTTCGTCCTTTGAAAATGAAATGGGCAACGAAAAGTTTAGTTTTGGAAGCGGTTGTGATCTAACTTATGATAGTAGGGGTAATTTTTCGATTCCCGACTACCGAAGGTAGGAAGCTATTCCTACCCAAAAATGTTTGATGCCTTGACAGTGTTCGAACATACGTTTTTTCCTTCTTGAAAGAGAAGCTCGTTAAAGACCGCGATTTTGTCCTATGCGCTACCCAGACAAATTCAAGCAAACCAATTCGTCACGGGAGATTTTCCTGAAAAAAGCATTTCCCAGGAGTCAACTATCAGCTTTCTTGGGTGAATCGGGTGAATGCTGGAGTGAAACTGCAGGTCGATGGTTCAGCAGTTGCTCGCTGGAAGAAGACCCAGTCGAGCGAGATTATTGTCGCAGTGTTTTGACTCAGCCGCAAAATTATTTAAGCGTGATCAATTATTGTTCCAGACAAAACTATAAGTAATTAAGAAGTTGATAAAATTCTCAGAGGATAATCATTTTTAGGTTACATTGCTATAGACTAGTCAGGTGTGAGCGTCCAGAAACTTACACGAATTTCGAGAAAGACGTATTATACATCTCGCCATCCATATTCGTCCAAACCGCATGTTAAGAGGGAGATGATTTCAGGTTGATCGCATATGAATTCGCACTCCATGCGTTCATCAAAATAAAACTATTACGAAGCTTCCGCATGTCTTTGTATAATATAAGATAGAATTCCAAAGTAAATTTTGTATAGGTACCACAAAACTGCACGGGTAACACAACTGGTCCTGGAATTCACTCATTTCAAAGAAAATCATGGAAATCAGATAATTATTATTTTCTAGACACTAATGGATAGATAAAATAGAATGGCAACTTGGGATGGCAGTACTCACTTCTTCAGGATATGTAAAATATGGAAATTATAAACCTTTGTGTAAAACTTGTAGTGTATTTTCCGCGAAAATCGTGGAAAAACTGGCTTGATTGATTCCACCAAATACCGACAATTATTTGTGCATTCAAAGTCATTCACATTGACCGGGAGGAATGGAGTGACATTTAGCCACTTTAAGAATCACTTCTAAATTCCACATAATTGGGAATTTCTCATTTGTGAAAATAGATTAATTATCATCAGTTAAAATAAATTCTAGCTCCTATTTTTTTATTTTATTTTATTTTTTTTTTTTAACCAGCAGTGTTGGTATGGAATCAAAATTTTTTTTAAATATATGAAGTACCTATGTACCAGTTTCCCTTCATGCGAGAAAGCACGGGAGCTTTTGTGATTTATTAAAGCTATCAAAACAGCTCTTGTCAGCTTTATTACTTGAATTAACACTGAAAGCCCACTGAAGGTATTATTCATAGGTATTGTCTCCTGTAAAATCACTTCATCATCACTTTCGTTCATCCAAGAAATAGCCTGCCTTCCAATCTACAAGTGAAATGACAAAATGTAAATTGTATTCGAACTCTGAAACAAGCGACTCAATGAATTATATAAACGGAACACAGACCATTGTTAGCCCAGTGGAAAAACAGTTGAAAATTTGACGAGGTCGATGGTTGGCTTAACCGAGAGGGAATTCGAGGTTCTATCGCAAGAGCAGGCGTGGGTTCCAGAATCACCAATGAGTGGTTGATACGTCTGTATGAGCACATTGTTGCTGCGACGGTTATGAATAGTGAAGAGCCTTCCGCAGGTCGTTCCCCGGGTTCGAGCGCGGCTGATTGTTGGCTAATGAATCGAGGCGGTTGTGATTGGCGGGGCGGCTTTCAATCAACTGTTCCCTTCTCTGTGATTATGGTCCTCCTGTGACTTGTGGGCTCAGAGCCTTGTCCCCTAGAGGACTGTTACTTGATTCTCTAGCAGAGAACCGGCTTTTCGAGTAAAGATACTATAGATAGTGGTTCATCCCCACTGGGTGGTCAACGGATGAACTGAATACGAGACGGCTCAACGCAACTGGGGTAAACAATGTTGATGCTCAGGTCATTTGTTACTCATTGACGAGTTACCATTGAATCCTAAGCCTGTCGAACAGACTCAAAGTACACACATATATAGGACATGTTGGCTTAGTTAGTGAATCAAATTCGTCATATAAGTGGATCATTGTATCAAGATATATCTATTTATTTCGGGGTAGAAGTATACTTCTACCCCTAAATTTAAATTATCACTATATCACAATATTTTAAATGAAATTTAAATGTTGTTAAACGAATCATTAAATCTACAACGATTTCATAATTTCTCCCTTGAGAGGGAAAAACATTAAATCATGTTTAATGCTTCCTAGAGTGTAAAGTATAGAAATTACCTACTAAAATGATTTAACCACCGCTTCACAAATCAAACCGTTCTCGCAATATTCGGATCACCTGCTATGAATCAAATCATCGAAACACCAGCTCAATGAAATCATCAGAAATTAACAAGCGGTTGCAATCATGTTCACAACATCAATTATTGAGAATGATCACCTGAGTGTACACAATTATTCAAATAACCATGCTCATAACTCAGCTTGTTGGCCACGCACTTCGCAGTAGTTAACATAATATGGTTGGATAAATCGAGAGCTTTCGAACGAATGGTCAACGAATTTTGTGGGATGAAAAACGACGAAGTACCATTTCCCTAGCAACGACTCGGTTGTAAGCGGAAATCATCAGAAAAAAACGTTGCAGATTTGCGTGTCGGAATTCACAGAACGACCCCCAGCCCTAAAACATTAAACATGTTAAAAATAAATCACTGTTTACGAAAATTACAGCACCGCAAGTGCGTACTAAATAGAACTAGGTAGGTAGTTTACTTTTATCAATAGTTATTAATGAGTTGTTAAACAATGGTGACACTGGTGATGTAATATCAACTAATGTGTACCGTACCGCCAAAATTGAAATTATACTCAAACTCTCGCAAAATATTTAATCACATAATTCTCTAAAGCCTCAACCAGTTCTTTGGGGGTATTATAATTGTTGAATACAGTTTGGCGGTAATCGCTTATCCATAAATATGTAACCCTTTCATCAGTGAATGGATCCCTGAAAACTCGCTTTTTATTGCGTCAAAACCCATTTAAACTGACATATATGATATTTATGACCCCCAATCTGTACAAAGTTAATTCTATTCAATGTGATTTATCAAAATTCCGTTTCAAATAGTTTTCCCTTTGAATTCCTGAGAGCGGCACATTATGATTGTGGTTCTTTTCGGGTGATCGTTTTCGAGCTATTCAGCAAAATTTTTTGATGTTCGAAACTGGGTACAATATATCAATACCAAATTTAACTCCTGATGATAGTGTATTCGATTTTTCGAATCACTATTTTTTAACGTGAACCCATAGGTTTTTAGAAGGTATCAACTTTCTTTCATGCCGAGTACAATGATTCATGTCACAAATTAATTGGTGAACTGAAAAGATGGTTTGATTATGATTCCAATATTTTATAGATTAAAGATGTTAGTGGGTACGGCGCCATTTTTAGGTACCATAACGTGTAACATTAGATCCAAATATATTCAAATTCTATATCACTTTCTGTTTTACGTCATTTCTGTTTGAGCGAAAGAAAATTGTAGACTAGAATGTTTTGCAATATCAAAATTTGGGGGGTCGTACGTTTTACTCCCCATGAAACAGGAAAGTGAAAGGTCGCCCGCCGATGATAGCGTTCTGCTCCCCAACTAGTCCATTGTTGTTGCTTCTTATCTTGTGACCCTTGACGTTCTACTCCCAGAATGAACACATTCATTTTCCGAATCGACAGTCTTGATACAACCATGTCTGAGGTCGTGTGTGTCGCTGGAGGGGGGAACCGGCGATTCCTTCCCGTCAAAGTGAAAGTTGGACCTTGCGACCCGTGGGAGATGGCGATTCCTACCGGTGTGAGGCCGGCCAGTGAGCCGTGGTTCGGCGATTCCTTCCCCTCCAATCTCAAAGTGATAAGGCCCTTCAGGAGGATTTAATAATATTTTGATATCTATTTATTTAAAAAATCGCATTTATGTAGTTATTTTATCAATGTTTCTGAAGAAATCTTGTGTTCTGTCGCTCAGGACCAAATGTAAGAAACTTCCACCCCTTCCGAAGTCCATTGATGAGTTGTTCTCTACTCTTCCTACAATGAATATCCACACTGTCAAAGGAGAGGACTTCTTGTTAGTGGTGAATGAAACCTACAAGGTGAAAATGAAACTTTCATTCACCTCAACCCCACATTTTTAGTTTCGTAGATGGTTTAATAGCTTTTCAAACCGAAATCTACATTAAGACCTATGACATTGACCAACATACCCACTCCTAAGAGTAAAAAAAAAAAAAAAAAAACCGGCGACCCATCGCTTGGCAAACTCCCGACGATTACCCTTACCGATTTGCTAAAAGGGTCAGTGTTAAATTTGGGGGGATTTTTGAGCAATGAAATCGAGACGTGAACTTTACGACGGATTTTTTATTTTGTGATTATTGTGATTTTAATACTTGGTGATTGTGATACTTAGATTTGGGTTTCAAGTACTTAATTGTTCAATTAAGGGTTTAGTCCTATAAAGAGTTAATTTTTGCTTCAAAACTAACCAACACCTGGCTGGGAAGCAATTGAGTAGCGGGAAGGAATCGCCGATTGCACGGCGGAAGGAATTGAGTAACCGGAAGGAATCGCCAAAACTTAGAGGGGAAGGAATCGCCATGCTTTTTGGAGGTCGGGAAGGAATCGCCGGTCCCCGGCTGGAGGAAGCAAGTACGGGAAGGACGTAATATTTTACAAGGGCCATAAATTTATTTTTCATAAATTATTAAAAAATGGTCAACGCCGATGGCTGTGCGCGGAAAAGGTGAAGAGGTCGTGCAAGAGCTACATGAGAACGCTGAATGGGGATGTTGTTTTTGCACATGAACATACGCATGAACCAGATGCGGACACCCTTGCCACTGATCCTTTTTTCTATTATTATGATTTGATGAAGTGGCTCTTGCCACTGATCCTTTTTTCTATTATTATGATTTGACGAAGTGACTCTTGCCTCTGATACGGGGGACAACGTGAGCAACCTCCTAGAGGTGTAACGCTAATAGCTCACATAATCTGGGGAGTAGAACGTCAGGAGCCGGGCACGCCGCCTGTTTCATTCCCGGAGCCCAACGCAATCCCGGGAGTAAAACGACAAGATCTGGAGTTTCAGTTGGGGAGTAAAACGATGGCATTTAGGCGAGCGGGGAGTAAAACATAGGGACCCGAAAATTTGCTGATAAAATTATTGAAGAGATGAAACATGGGATATAAATATGTCATTCCTTGCTAAAAAAAAAATCAGGGAAACCAGGTGCTTTTTTTTAATGCGTCAATAGGGGAGACTTAGAATCGAACATAGATACCACTGAAGGGTAAGTTAAGGATAGGTACTGATGTGTCTAATAAATTCTTTGAGATACCATGTTTGTCAATGAATTTTTTTTTTTTTTTTTTTCGGAGGGTGATCGATCACAGTCACAAGCAATGGAGTATTCATGGTGTATTTTTTCAGATAAATACTCAGGGAATTCCATTCTTTATCAAGAGAAAGCCAAGGGAGAAAACAATGAATTTTTATGAGGGAGTTAATCTCGGAACTATGTGCCGCTTTTAGCTTTTAAGATCGCTATCGATCACATATGCCATGCATATTCATCCCATAAAGTGGGCATAAATCGTTCCCTGGCCAGATTGAATTCTGGAAGCGAGTTTGAAACCGATATCACGAAAGGTCGTTTACTCATAACAGGGTTTGAAAGAATTTCAATTTCGTCTCCACTTCTGTGACTTGAGAAGTTATAAGTACCAAAGCAAGTTTTCAAATCTGGATATAACTTATTGCCTAGGACAAGTGCTTCTACCTTACATAATTTGTGAATGCATAATCCGGATGATTATAAATATCAAGTAGCTATAAATGCCTATTATTGAAAGAAGTTGTGGCTGGGTCGTGCATTATGATTTTTTTAATGCAGTTAACCCATCTTATCGTAGATAAGTTTGGATTTTTGGAATAGTTATCGAAGTAAACATTTACCTGGGTCCAGTGGTTGACACATGTTCCTAACCATGGACATTGCTGACACAACAATTGGACAGTTGGTTACTTTCTCCAATCTACTTATCCAATCAAAAAAGGATACGGTCCTTTTTCCGACTGTGGATCCTTTCCCTGGTCAAATAGATTACCATTTATCCACTAGGGAAACCATAGTGTAACCATTGCTTTGGAACGGTTTTGCTCAGTTTTTTCTAAAGTGGTGGTGTCTGGACATTTACTTTTTCTTCTGATTTTGGTAAGGAGACTTGGTCTTATTCATGAGGTTTTTCGGATCGTTTATGATAGTTTTGCGTATTCTAATGTGTTTTGTGCAGATTTGATTCATCTTTCACCCAGAGGGGAAAAAAATGAATAAATTGGCTATAATTTTTTTTTTAAGACCGTCCGACTTTTATAGGTCACAAGCCTTATTGAGGTTCCAGGTACTTTGAAGTGTGTTGCTATGGTTAGATTGGTCGAGAGAAAGGAAAGGGGCAGGAGGTACAACCAACTAAGTGCATACAAAGTGAAAGGGGATTATAGCTAATCAGATGAAGTGAAAGGGGGGAAATAACTAAATAGGGTTTCAACAGTGTGGAGGGATTATTCCAAGGTTTACAGAAATGGACCTATCAGTGGTGAAATATATTGAGGTATATCCTCATTTAAACATTTACCAGACCTGTCACTTTTGATAATTTCGAATTTTTCAAGTACATTCAACATACCTCCCTTTGGGCAAAAATGAAGAAATTCTACAAACTGTCTGTCTATCAAATCAAAATTGTAACTATGATTAGATTCCTTAAGATGTTTTGCAAATGTAGACTTACCCTTATTTTCCCTGAAATCCTCCATATGCTCGTCTATTCTTTCCCTAAATTTCCTACCAGTCTGACCGCAATGTTCGTAGCCACAAGAACATTTTAATTTATAAACTCCACTTTTATCCTTCACACTAATTTTGTCCTTAACGGCTTTAAGACTATTTTTAGTTTTAAAAAACCAACTTTATAACCTCTCGATGATAGAATTTTGCCAGATTGGACATAATTATGTTATCTGATAATTCATTCGGTATGTTTTTCTGAAAACCTATTCCAAAATATTAGGTATACCTAATTACTATACACGATTATCAACATATAGCACGAACGAAAAAAGCGAGTGGGCACAGCTACCTTCTATACCTATATAAATAACCAATTTTGTTCATATTCAACTTTATATGGTGAACTTTGGAACGAAGCCTCTCAGGGTGTGGTAGACTATAATAAAATTGCATCTTTAGGAATCACTGTAATCAACAGCGTGAGAGCTGTACCTAATTTATTTCGTATCCAACTTCTGAATGGATGTTGAACTTTTGAACAGTGCCTCTCTGGGTGTGTTAGATTAAATTTTCAATTTCGGAAAAACGAAAATTGGCGCCTCGGTATGTCGAGCCGAAAGAGAAAACAATCTCCTATCCGTGGAAGAAAGAAAAAGTTTGTCAGACCCGATTTTCGTGACAATTTATTCGGTTTTCGTTTGGTACGCCGCTAGAAATGCGCTAACGACCGAATGCGTCGACGCTCATGGCATACCCAAAAGGACCCTGGGTAATAATGTTTATTTTGTGATATGAAAACTATATTAGCGAAATGCTCCCAAACACACATTCGAAAATTGATCGTTGACGTTTCTACGTTGATCATTGATTACATTCCTCATTTCCATTGGTTATATATATCAGTGATTCTATACTTTTCCAAAAGTGAGAATCTTGAAAAGGGTCTTGACAAGGGTTCAGGTTTGAACGTACCTAATTGTATCAAACCATATGTTTTTTAATTAGAAAAGTTTCGAAACTTCCCCACACTCAATTCACGCGATAACTGATGATGATGAAACGTTTCGAAGAATTAATTAAGACCCTTTCCTGTGCCCATGTTGTTGACAAACTGAAAATTGGATGGAACTCCACATAAATATGAGCTTCTAGAGTCATCATCCAAGGCTCCCGGTCCTAACCCTCTCGCTCGAAGTACTTAATTGAGGAAGTCCGAGAATCACCGGTGAGCGCTATGGAAATTCTGGTTAAAATCTGCGAGATTATCTAGCAGGCGCTTCCAGGGGCGGAGAAATAGTTGAAACTGAACTTCCCTTCGACGGCCTCCTCTGGTTGGATCCTATTAAACTTAGGGTGAACAATATTAAGCCTCCCGACCTTCGAGAAACCACTTTCCTTCAGAAGAGTTCTTATTGCAAAGAAAAGGGCCCTGTGTTGCTGACCTTGTTAGCAAGAGTTACTGTATGAGACATCGGCGTCCATGTCGGTTTGCTATACCTAGGCGATCACTGTACAGTCGTTTTGATGATAAATATTTTATGACAATGAGCGATTAATGACTAGTTAATGAGTACGAAGAATTAAAGGAAGAAATTAATCATTTGAACATATTGAACCATTCATTAATAAATATGACTAGATTCGCATAGTTCTTGGCCATTGCTGAAAAAGTATAACGTTTACACGTTTTTCCAATAGTTGGTCATGTGAGAGAACAAATTTAACATGTCATCACAAACGTTTCGTTTCATTTTTCAAGACAGATCATTTGTTAAGGCAGGAAAATATATGAGATAACTTTAATACACAAGAGGAGTTCTATTAAGTCATGGTCTTAAGTTAAGGGCTTCCAGTTAAAGGTAAAAACTGAATTTACAATAGTTGTGATTTTTGGTTATGAAATAAATTTCACCTGGAAGTAGCTTACAGGATCATATTGCACTTCGGTAGTGATTTGATCATCCAAAACATGGAACATTAAGACTGATCTCTAAACATTTCATCATTGGCGGTGCCCAGTAAATTTCAAGTAGTCAAAGTTTATTATTTAATGTATATCAATGGAATTTACAAACTAAATTTCAATCAACTTATCTTTAACATATAGTATAAAGTAAAGCAAGATTAAAATACGAGTAATATAATTAAAACGACAAAAATAAATAAATAAATAAAATGAATGGTAATGGAGAACAAGTCGGAGATACTCCAGCACACAGTCACTAGCAATACATTACTCCAGCACACAATCACTAGCAAAACATTCATGCATATTTATACATACCGGTGTTATGAAATCAATGGAATACATTTGTTCAACCTATCTATCATACTCAGCAACATTTTGAACAAGAAAAATAATAAACAGAAATACGTACCACACAATTAATTTGTCAATTTTATTTGGTAATAGATTTACTTCCCAACGGTTATAAATGGGTTTCAGGTTCCACCAATTTAATGATTATTTAAATTCAATTGAAAGATTTGTGGGGAAATCATACGTGATTATGATTTGAGTTATTGAAAACCTAAGCGTTTCCCTGTTTATTGCAGACCTTGCTTCTACCTAAAACCGGTATACGAATGCAATAATGTTGCTGTCGTGGTAAGCCACGGCTCTCGTACTGATTTGATATTTATATTTCGGCTTCCTCTCATTCGCGGTCTTTAAGTAAAAAAGTCCGTGTAACTCATGTCTTCTATAATGCTAACATCAATATATTATCATATTCTTCATGCATTAGTGTTATTATCTAAGTTACGGTTGTGACAAGGGAAAAACACTTGTCGTGCTATACCTAATGCACCAAGAATCTCTATGATATTACCCTAACACTAAGGAGCAAGGAGAAAATAATAATTACTCAGATTCAAAGGCAATGGTTGTAAGATTTATAAAAGGAACCAAAATATGTATTTGCTCTGAGAAGAATTCCAAGGGATTTTGATTTAACTGGAAAATAGTAATGTTTTAGATTAACTCTTCAATGCTAATACAGAGACACTGCAAGGGGTAGATTATATGGGATCAGTCTAGGTAGTAATCAAGATCAAGTATGATATCAGGAATCAATTAATTAATATCAGGATCGCTAATTATGAAACTGAGATGGAATCTTACCGACTGATATGGTCTGACAACCTAATGAAGGTCGCCATTACAAGGCGCAATGCGACAGTGTCGCTCTAGCGGGAAGCGGCGCAGTACGCTGATTGCGTTCGTCTTGGCACCGATAGGTGCCGCAGGCTGTCGAGGCCATCACCGGGTAGAGGAACCAGTAGTAGACATCAAGCCAGTAGATGATGACTGCTTCTCGTACCAAGACACGTGACACTTCCATTTCCAAAAATAAGAGTTACTACCATACTTATGCCGCTAATGACCCTTCCGGTTGAGATGCGGCTAAATTCTTAAATAATTTTAAAAAAAGTTACTACCAACAGAATATAAGTTAAATTTGGCGCTTATTTCAACATCAGCTTTTACTGTGAAGTGAAGAGGTCAGAGCACATGATAATGCAGCAATGTAATCCAAGACCCTGCTGAGTTTGGCCTCCATGAATTATCCTTTATACATTAGTTTATATTTCTTTATATATTATTATACAGTCTTTTCTAGAATTCCGTTTGTAAATAATTGTGTGCGCATTTAACTCACTCGGTAACATGTTGTTGTGGTGTTTTGTGATAATTTGGTATGAATAAGCATCAAAACGAACTGGGATACGGATATTCCCCTAGTTCTACTGGTAAACAAAAGTGTACCTACTACTTGAAAATTAAATTTTATTGAATACATTTTTGATTATTACACATTGTTCATTTCTGAACATGAAGGTTTTTGCATTTTGGTCAGGAAATGTCTTATTCCAGTTAGGCAAGGGGTGTTTTGAAAATGAAAAGATTTATCAGTATCACCCCCACTGTTCACCCCTTCCATGAGGACATTTGAAAATTCAAACTATGTTCTAATACCTAAAAGTTTCTCCATTTACAGCCAATGATCATAAATGTGGAAAGGTTTGTTGCATTACCGGACTAAAATCGGTGAACAAATATATTTACCAGATGACAGACTATTTATCAGTATCAAACCCTCTCCATTCACCCCCTTCCAATATGCTATTTAAAATTTCTCACATGTGTGTAATAACACATTAACAATAAAAGAATCATGAAAACGGTTTAGAATAGTCGCTTGCCGAGCGCTGAAAGTTATCGGTAGTTATCCCATCTACGCCCCCTGCCCAACGGCAAATTCAAAATTTTCCAGGTTTGTTGCCCAACTAAACTAAAATGGGAATCAAACAAAAATGTAATGATAAAATCGAACTTTAATTGTATCGTTGACAACATTTGTGGAAAAAAAACACTTTTTTTCAGCATTGTTGCTTTCATTTTCTTTTTTCCACCTTGAAATTCAAAATTATTGAGGTCTATAATATGTATATGTATATGTGATTCTACTATTAATGGTGAAAAAATAGTTCTCGAAAATGACCTGAAAATTGACCTGAATATCAGTTATAGAGTCAATTAGGAAGTGATTTACGTCAAAGTGCAGTAGCACAAGTATACCAAATTTTTCTTTAAATGCTGGACTAGATAGAAAATATATTAATGGACGATACTTTAGTGATAATGCGCCGCTCACACTCGGCAGGCATTTTCTTTCAACAACTCACAAACACAGCTAACAGAAAAAAATATTCAATGCATATCAGGGCGCTCGGTGATAATGTCTCAGAGAAAAACCAATAGAGGGGGGGGATTCTCTTATTTTTTCTTCCTCTCCTTTTTTTTTTTTGGATTACATTTTGGAAATGTAAACAGCTTGAGCTCAGTAGTGAAAATCTTATGTAATCTATTTCGGTCATTGACGATAGACACGCTATCCTCCACGTTATTTAGGGTGATAGAGAGAAGAAACGTATCATTACATACACGGCAAAGGTGGAAGCCCCACCCTGCGGTTTCATTGATAATGCTATCACTATTCAACTCCCCACTTTCTATCCATTTTTCTGTGTCAAAAAAAGAAAAAGATGGAGATTGGTAGGTGATTCATGAAAACAGACTACGCCTAATAACAGATTCTTATACTTTCACAAGAAGGAGATTGCAGTAGATAATCGTAGGCTTCCACGGCAAATTGTCTTCCAATGTATCATGATTTTTTTTCACATGAATTATTTTTAGGGACTTTCAATAATCTCCTCTCGGTGGAGTTATCGACACGCGTACCACACAAAACCTCAAATTGATCAAAGTTAATAGTACAGAACAAAATAAATAGAAATAATTTATTTGTTGTCATAAATAGAACAAATTCGTATTAATCGGATTATAAAAGGCTAGCCATTCTCTATGGAATGGTCACTGAAAGTATGCCATTTTCGTGACACTATTTTCATAATTACACTCTCTCCGCATACCAGTTTTGGCCTAAAGAATTAATTCTAGATTTGGTAATTAATCATCCATGTAATGTGAGGCTGAAAGGAAAGATCTGATTGGCATTGAACTAAGATGGATTCACTAATTTTGAAGGTGTAAAATCTTGTCTACTAAGTAGGTTACGAACATAGCTGTTTATACCGTAGTTATGATATACGAAAGTAGGTGAAAAAAACGTCTATTTCCACCAAAAATAAAGAGTCAGAATGTTAAATTGATTTCGACGGTTAGGCCACTATCAGTAACAAACAATAACTGAACACCCACTAGAAAGGACACAACTTATATAGTCACAGTTGAAGGGAGGATGATTCCCATTGGTCGAGAGAAAAAGGGGGCTGGAGGTAGAACCAATTAAGTGCAAGCAAAGTGAAAGGGAAGGGGTGATTATAGCTAATCAGATAAAGTGAATGGAGGGAAAGAATTACTGGTTTCAACAATTTGAAAGGATAATTCCAAGCTTTACAGAAGTAGACTTATACGAGGTGAAATAACTAGGGATATCCTCATTTAAATATTTACCAGATCTATCACTTTTGATCATTTCGAATTTTTCAAGTACATTCAACGTATCTCCCTTTGGACAAAAATGAAGAAATTCTACAAAATGTATATCTGTCAAATGAAAATTGTAAGTATGACTGGATTCCTTAAGATGTTTTGATAATATAGACCTTCCTTTATTTTCTCTGAAATTCTCTTGATGCTCTTAAGTTCTTTTCCTGAATTTCCTACCAGTTTGACCGCAATATTCAAAGCCGCAAAAACATTTTTAATTTATAAACCCCACTTTTATCCAGAACATTGATTTTGTCTTTAATGGAACCAAGTAATGCTTTAAGACTATTTTTAGTTTCAAAACTCACTTTGTTACCCCTCGATGATAGGCTTCTGCCAATTTTATCAGAAATTTTTCCATAATAAGATCTACTTATCCATTTTTTTTTCTTCTAAAGTTACATCTTCCCTAACCAGATTAAAAACTTTATCTCTGCTCTTTTTCCTAAGAACCTTATCCCACATGGTATCAACGAGATCTCCTCCGTAGCCATTACTTGCCGCTATGCTTTTGCTAATGGATTTTTCTTTAGATGAATTTCTTTCACTCATAGGAATAGATAGTGCTCGGTTGATCATACTATGGAAAGCTGCATGCTTTGAGGTACTTTTTGAGGTACTATGGATTGTTATATCGCTAGCTATATGTTTCTTTTCTATAAATTGAAAAATCATGCTTCTCGTTTATCTAAGAGATGGAAGGCCCAAGAAATTTAGTTTATTCCCGACGAATTTGAATGGGTTTCCACAACTTAGTCGCGAGTGATTTAGTTCGTGGTTATGAGTTTTGTGCCGAAGAGCAGTGCATTTCTCCTTAGTACATTACTCACCAACAAAACCTACCCAAAGCTGAGGCTGGCTATCTGCATCCTTATCACAATGCCATGCGTCTCGGTTAAAGTTCCACAGGGTTAATAATAATCATCTCAAAAATTAACACTATCAACATTTTATGAAAAGAGTGATAAGATAATAATGATCTACTTCACTCGTGAAATATCATCGGCACTAGAGGCCTCTTGTACTTCATGCCTAAAGCGAAAATGTTTGTAGCCTTCAGCTTTGTTTTTCACTTGAAATCAAAGCAGTTGGATACTACCTGAAGTAGCACTCGGTCTATGGTTGGTGTAAAACTTTTCGCAATAGATTATACTGAAGAAAATTTGAATCAGCAATATCTGCAGGTTTCATTTCCCATTCGATCGACCGTTGCCGCCTTTACTTGAGCTATAAACTGAACAGTATCCAATATGCGGAACACACGGAAACAAACGGAGAATTCTCTCCAAGTCAGACCTTGTAAAACTAAACGTTTGTAATGAGATAAGTTTAAAGAGGTTCCTGTAGAGGTTCAACTCTACCTCTGAAACGATTCCCAAACACCAGTTTTCATTAGTAAACGGCAGTGGGGCGGACGAGTTTACTGCACGACGGATTAAGCCATTAATCATTCCCTCTTTTCGTCGTTGCTTTTATCAATTCGAGCTGATGCTTTGATGGTTTTGGCTAGAGTGCCGCTCCATCAGTTCCATTTCTTTCTCAGAAGTTGTAACCGTATTTTATGTCGATTTAAAGAACAATACATCGATTTCACAATAAAATCGATGAAATGAAAGAGTTACGAAGAAATGGCGTGAAATGAATTGGCTCATATGAATTGTTCCGAGAGGAAAACATCTGAAATAATGTACTTATTACTAGGTATTATCCATTACTCACTATCGATGAGTATCTTTCTATTTTATCGCAGGTAGTTGTAAGTTTGTCCTAAAAACAATATTTTGGTTGAATATTTCTTTATTTAAAATATTTAATTAATAATTGGTGCTTTTTTCTATTTGTAATTTTTATTTTTTCATCTTGGATTGGTCCTATATCACAACATATGAGTCGGGGTGATCAAAAATTGGAAGAACTTGGACATTTTCAACGTTCTGATAACTTTGATTAATATTATGGATTCATGCAAACCTAATCGTACTATTTCGTCACTATTAATTGTATGACTGGTACATACGTCCTTCTGGAACCGAAAATAGGTCAATAATGGAAAAAGTGAAATACAAAACAAGAACATCCGAAACCTCCATGATCAGCTGAGTGAGCTGTAAGGCCAAATTCAGTACTAATCGACCTACGATGTGAAATTTAAAATATAAACTCCCAAACACAAATGAAAGATAACTACAAACATGTGTGGAACCAACGAGATCAAGCTCTGAAGTACCGAATTCCTTTTGGTTTATTACTGGCAATAATGAAAGTACAAAATAGCAACACTTAACCTCCCTCCCTTCACAAACATTGTTTGTTGTGATACTTTTCAACATCATGAAAATGAACAAAATCGAGTTGAACACACTCTCTCTCTCTCTCTCTCTCTCTCTCTCTCTCTCTCTCTCTCTCTCTCTCTCTCTCTCTCTCTCTCTCTCTCTCTCTCTATATATATATATATATATATATATATATATATATATGTGTGTGTGTGTGTGTGTGTGTGTGTGTGTGTGTGTGTGTGTGTGAGTGTGTGTGTGTGTGTGTGTGTGCGTGTGTGTATGTGTGCGTGTGTACGTGTATGCTTGTATATTTAAAGTATGTCGGTGTTTATCAGTTTAAAATGCGATCAATTGTCCAGAGTTCCATCAACAGGAATAACGCGGTGAAATTGTAGTTAGCGTACAATCGTAGTCTCGCATCATGTCCATCTGTACATTAGCCAATATATCAATGTTCTACCGGATCTCGCAGGTATTGGCTGTTTGATTGACACAATTCACGTTGTTCCCTCCTCGTCTCTCTAAGTATAGATCCATGGAAATCAATGACTTGAAACGCTTGCTTTGGTACTCGCATTACACTAGGTATACCTAATTTTAGTTTACTTTTATGCTAGATATCAGTGGTTTTTTAGGTGTGAAACGCTGTTATAACTGAGTCGAAGACTACTTCTAGTGTCGACTCATCGTGAGCAGTTACAGTGTAGAGGTTGACCCCAAACTCAAAAGTTCATAACTGATAATTAAAAAAAAAAAAAAAAAAACAACAAGAACAAAAAGTTTTTAGAAAGTAGAACACTAGGACGTTATTTGGATCCCAAATGGAAAAGTGAAAGTAAAATTAACCAAACCGTTGGAAAAATTAGTATTTCTGTAAACATTCAAGGTTACAGTAGAGGATCATCAGGAAGAATAATTTGAACTCACGAGTAAGCGTATGAAAAAAGTGGACCTTTCCTGGGTTTTACAAGTTGGTTTTACTTTCTGCAATCTTTCAAACCATTGAATTGAATTTTTCAAAAATTTCATTTGCAACAAAAAGATACGTACGAAGTTTAACATAGTTATTAAAGATGTTATCAAATTTAAGTATATTTCATAAATTAAAGGAGTTATGGCCATTTATGCGTTATGCTAATTTAGAGGGTTGTTATAACCCTGATTTCATTGAAATTTCAAATCTTCAATTCTTTCCTTTAGTGTAGATGAAAAAATGATACCAAGAATTCGAGAATCCCAAGACGGAGGTGTTACTATTATTTATTTTTATTTATTATTGTCATTATTATTATTATTATTATTATTTTTTTTTTTTTTAATGTGCATACTTATCTAGAAACGTAAACCAACAAATATTGAGAAGAGAGCAGGTTCGTAGCACCAGAGGGGCTCGGAGAATTAGGAAAATAGTTAATAGAAACTTCCTTGCCTATTTCAGATTTTTTTTTTAATTTGCAACTCTACTTACTAACTTTGCCATTTCTAATTTCCCTTTCACCAAATTTTCAGAATTCCTTTTCCATTTTCCAACCCTCAAAATTTTTTACTTCGGGAAATATCAATTCATCTATTCGTTTTGAATTTGTTTGGATGGGATTTTCGGTTTATTATTTTCAATAATGGACCTTTTTATCGACCAAGAACACTTTTTTGAACCCCCTCCCTTCCACCACTAAAATTTTGTTGGCTTGCGTTTCAAGAAGCGTAGAATCCAAAAGTCGAATAAAAAATAAAAATAAAAAAAAGCCCCGTCCCACGTCCGCCGTTCGAAGCTTTTCTCGGAAATTACTAGACCGACTTTATGAAATTTGGCTCAAAAATCGTACATCGACCGAGGATGTTCCAGTAACATCGGAATTCCGTTTGATCAACTCTAATGGGTAATATTGAGCAATAAATGCTAATTAATTAAGGGAATATAAGTGCCCCGATGTATGTTAGAGATTTTACTGGACAGGCGTTGGTAGTTCAGTGGATAGATCGTCCGACTGGGGGCGGCGCTGCCGGGGTTCATATCCCAGTGGAGACAACACATTTTTCAATTCTTTCTTCCATATCACTCTTTTCTTTCGTTCTTTGAGTTAATTTATTTATTTTCATTTGGTAGGTGACATCGTCCAGTTTTATTTCGATAATTCACCATAGACTCAGTTAGACAGGTACCTAATATTTTATGGACCATTTTCTGCATAGAAGGGCTGTCTAAGACAGAAATAATAAACTTTCGTGCAATAATTTGGAGCGTTTTTCTACTTGCTGTAATCCTAACTTGACCATTCGTCAACTTCTATTGTTTTGTTCACCAATTTCTTCATTTCTGTTTTTGTTACCGATTCCTCAATCGATGTCTACAACTGTCCATCATGGAAAAAAGTCAAATTGGCACTTTTAAAGGTTGCTCAGCGGGGATGCAAGACCATGACTTTTTACTAGGGATATGAGGGAGCTCTGAAGAGATGGAAACACCGAAAATTAACCTACCTCAGCAACCCTCCCCCCTCATACCCAAACACACACCACACACTCATATACGTGAGGGACACACACTCATAGTTCTTTTTTCTTTAAACGAATTTTTGTAAAAAATAAAGCTATTGCAATAACTCCAAAATTTTTAAAATGAAAATTGTCTTCTCCAGATAACTGTTTAGGATTGAGATTTTAAAACGCTGCAAGTTATTACACAATAGTTTATTATTTCTGTGTTAGAGAGCCCTTCTACGCAAATCATTGGTCTCTGATTATTAAACCCCTTATGTAATATATGAACAGAACATAGCGCATTGTGCCCCGCAATTTTGCGCTTCACAGTAAAAATGTTTAAAAAACGGGAGAATGTTGTTTGAAGTAATTTACGTTAGCGCATGCGTAGAATGGAGTATGATTTGAGAAAAATGAAATCGGTAATAAACAATCTACAGCGTAACCAATTATTTGCCAGAAATTGCGATCAATATCTGATGAAAAGTTGACCTTGTTAATGGGAGTAAACTTTCACGCCTGCGAAGGAGCTAATAGTGATGCAATCATATAGAAACTAACAAGGAATAATTAAACCAATGTCCCACAACTATGCACCGAATTTGAGCGGGATTAACGACTAGGGCGTAAGAAAATGATGCCTGAAGGAATTTACGTTTGCAAAACGAAGTATTGGTTTGAGAAGTATGGAATTGATAGTGGACCAATTACAGCCTAACCCGCACATTCCCTGAAAGTGTCATCGAAATCAGATAAAAACTGTTGAAATTAGGCTCGTTAAAAAAGAATACTTATCCGTGCATGAGCAATAGCTATTAATGATAGCTTATAATATTGAAATTGCTGGGGAACGCGCAAATTAACCTCTTCCCCCTATCCTTCAAATTTGAGCGAGATTGGCCAACAGGGGAGTGAGAAAATTATGCTTAATGGAATTTACGTTGTGAAGTATTAATTTGGGAACAACGAAACACATAGGAGACCATTTCCACCCTTACACGCACATTCCATGAAAATTTCATATGAATCGGTTCAATATTGTGGAAATCATGCTTGTTACAAGGATTTGCGTACACCCATACGCAAACTCACACACACACACACACACACACAAACACATACACCCACACACAAGCAGAGACATAGAGGGAGAAAGACACGAAAAGAGAGTTGTTCAAAATAGTCTAAAATGGAAAATGCGAGTGGAAATTTTACCACTGCAAAAAAAAAAAAAAGAAAGAAAGTAATATTTTGATGGAGACAACAACTTTTCAATCTCTCCAAAGTGAAAAATACGCTTACTCTACCTACGTATAGGTACACTTATGAGCAATTTAGGAGATGACATTTAGCATTTAGGTACCGATACTTCACTGGCAGGTTAATCCGCACGGACAATAGATTAGAGAGTTAGATTAGAATAGATTTTACATGTGTCTTCACACGTCGTATCTTATCAATTTTGTAACCTGAAGCTGATTCCGAGATTCCGACATCTTGTATTATTTTCTCCGACTCTGTTTTCCTTCATCCAGATCTCACATTCCATAATTTATTATCATGTGGTTTATTGTTCTGTTTTCGATTCGTAGTATTTTTTGCAAAGTGAACCTTTGTTATCGGATAAGCAATTTTTTTTAACCTCTCTCCCAAAATTTTTTGGTTGCGTTTTAAGATACTTGGATTTCAAGTTTCGAATCAGTCCGTTGTCCGTCCTTCCGCCGTTTTATTTGTGCAATGTAAATCAGCGTGAAGTATTTCACTTCGTAAGCTTATATATCACGCTAGTTGATTGAGCAAAGACGAGCTCGACGTTTTCCAGGTTTACCTTGAAGACACATTCGTCTGACTTGTCTTGGCGATCGTTCGAGTAAGTTCTGGCTCAACTATGTTAGTAGTAATATTGGTGTATGTAGATATAAAGGTCGGTATCAATATCCAGATTACATGCATTTTGTGTAGTAACTCACTAAAATAATACATGTTCGTATCTTAAAAGTTTAATGTTTGTATCATGAAAAAGGTAGATATGATTAGAATGAAATTATTTTATCCGTTTTTTGGTAAACCTTTATCCTCCGATTTGTTGACTACTTGTTTTTTGGCACTCGATAAATGGACTGCTTCGAGTGAAAATAGGATGTATATAAATAAATTTAGTATATTTTAATATAATTATATATTTAATTTATATTTTAAATAATATATTTAATATAATAATTCAGTATAAATTTTAATATGAAAAATATGAACTGAATACGCATATCACTGAAACCTTCCTCGGGTTTATACATTTACGGGTGAAGTGTCGAAGACGTGATAACGAGGAAGTACTAAGACTCGATCTTGCGTTGCCAATCAAGCGGTCTCCTACTCACGTCGTCCACTTCTACTAATTCGTCAGCTGTCAGTTGTTTCTAGATCAGCTGATCATGGCTCACGGGCACTGGTAAACTAAAAACTGTGAACCCCGTGGCATTTTAGTAGGGATGCAAAATCGGTAACGAACAATCGATTTTGACAATCGATTTTTAATCGAGAGCTCACGATCGATTGTACCGATTAATCGGACAGAAAAATCGATTTTTAATAAAAATCGATTTTTAACACAATAAAAAAATTATTTATTATATAAAAACAGCATGATTTGTTAAATTAATATTGAATATTTTACCTTTTAAAATTTTTAGGAAAGTATTGGTAGGTACTGTTACTGTAACTATGCATGACATATTTTGCATAGTAAAAATATAATAAGGGAGTTGGAGTGATCAATGAGCATATTGAGATGAGCCAAGTTTAATAAAGAATCATAAACAAAGTATGTACAAGGTATTCTGGACTACACACTACACACTGAAAAAGTAATCTTCGGGTACGCTGATCAAAAATAATAACTTGGAAAGTGTGCCGCCTTTCAACCGGTTGGTTTTTATACTTTGGTGTTGTCTATTCTCTCCTTTTCGTGGGTCTGGCTGCGTAGGTACACATACAATACAAAGAGTAGTGAAATACTAAAAAACTATAATTCCTTAGTTTTAAGCCACAAAAGTAAATTTATATTATTTTATTTAACTTAAATAAGAAAATGAAATTTTTTGAACATTTAGTGTACCATCAATTTAATAGAAAAAATAATTAAGTATGCTCTAACAACTTTATAAGAATCCTCCGAACCAACCAGTTCAAGTATTTGGGTTTGACAATAGATGAGAAACTAAATTGGATAAGACATGTTGAAAAATTGCAAAAAGAATTGCGTATTGCACTCAGAAAATTCTATTGTTTGAGGAAGAAATGTCCCATAAATGTACTTCGAAATATATATTTTGCGCTAGATTGCAATATGGAATTGAATGCTGGGGAACAACGACAAAAAAACATTTAAAATCTTTAACCAAAATTAAAAAAAAAAAAATTCATTCGATTAATCTTTGGAAAAAATAAAACAACACCTTCCCTTCCACTCTTCAAAAAAATAAAAATAATGCCAATAAAAAAACTTCTAATTACAAAAACATTTAAAATATACATTTCAAAAAGTAAAGAAACATTAAAGCAGGAAAACAGAACTAAACAGGTTAAACTCCCTCAAGCAAATATAGAAAAGTTCCAGAAATCATTCACGTTTATCGCCCCACACCTGTACAATTTACTACCGTGCAAAACAAAAAGAGAAATTAACTTCAAAAATTATAAAAAAATAATAAACGACTGGATATGGGACATAGATGAGAATAGTGGAGAAGTTTCATCTTTATTATAATGGATAGGGTCATTTTATAACTAACTATTACGTAATTTTTGAAATTGAATTGTAATTCATCACCCTATGATAAGAATGATACTTTTACTTGAATTGTATTATCTTCAATTATTTAAAATTAGAATTATAATGTATACTTTTCAATTATTCTGAAAAAGAAGGTAGCCATCTCAAAAAAGTTTTACCCAAACTGATTTCGTCAGAACGGAAGCTGAAAATAACTACGTAAACGGGCGAACAATTTTCTTTTCTTTAAAAATCTTTAAAAAGCATATATTAAATTTATTTTCATCATATTTTATTTACGTAAATTGAAAAATGTGCATATATATTGTTATATTCATCCATGTAAAAAGAAAATAAAAACTTTGGAATTGAAAATTGATACAGAAAACAAACACCGCAATGAAAATCGATTTCTCAAAAAAATCGATTTCTGGATAAAAATCGGTACAATCAATCGATTGCAAATAAATCGGAAATCGGAGGTAAAAAATCGATTTTTCGATTTAATCGAAAATCGATTAGCATCCCTACATTTTAGCATGAATATGCTTTAGCCGTGACCTAACTACCGAAAAATGTCCCACGAGAGTGCAACGAAAGTAGAGCCAATAATTGTGATGATTTCCGTTTACAACCGAGTCGTTGCTAGGGATATGATACTTCGTCGTTTTTCATTACACAAAATTCGTTGACCATTCGTTCGAAAGCTCTCGATTTATCCTAGGGTTGGGCGATAGTCGATAGTTAGCACTATCGATAGGCCGATACTATCGGTTAAAAACTATCGAATGCTATCGATAGTTTTCGATAGCTGCTTCTTTTTTTTCCAGACCTATTCAGTAAAGAATTTCAACTAATTTAATTAAATTCAATTACCTAACTACTATTTGAAATTTGCAGGATATAAATTATAAGATTGTAAGATGAGAAAAAACTAATTTTCTCATAAAACTAAGTCAATACATATAGTGAAATGATTCCCCGTTATGATCGCTAGTGACGCAAAGTTATTTCCTAACACCTCTTCCACACAGAAGATCTGTCATTATTATTTAACGAAATCTAATATACATTAGGTATCATTATACATTAGGTAATAATTCCGAGAATTTCAAACTAGAGGGTAATAAAGATTCATCGATAGTGGACACTATCGATAGTGACCATCGATAGGCATGACCTATCGATATATCGATAGTAACTATCGACTATCGCCCAACCCTAATTTATCCTACCATACTATATTAACTACTGCGAAGTGCGTGGCCAACAAGCTGAGTTATGAGCATGGTTATATGAATAATTGTTAACACACAGGTGATCATTCTCAATTATTGATATTGTGAACATGATTGCAACCGCTTGTTAATTTCTGATGATTTCATTGAGCTGGTGTTTCGATTATGTGATTCATAGCAGGTGATCCGAATATTGCAAGAACGGTTAGATTTGTGAAGCGGTGGTTAAATTATTTTAATAGGTAATTTCTATACTTTACACTATAGGAAGCTGTAATTTCGTATGTAGCCTCTTTAGCCTCTTTCTATAATAAAGTGAATGTTTACTCGCGAGTTTCTATTAGGAGATCATCATCTCACAAGAGCTCAATCGTCGTGATCATTTCTATAATAAAGTGAATGTTTACTCGCGAGTTTCTATTAGGAGATCATCATCTCACAAGAGCTCAATGGTCGTGATCATTTCTATAATAAAGTGAGAGCGAGGAGCTAAAACATGATTCCATGTTTTAGGATTGATGGCAGAATGATAAACAAAGTTCAGAGGCCGATGGGGGGTCGGGTTCAGAGAATCGACGAGGAGTGAGTCGTGTAAGGCTAAAGCATATTCATGTTTTTTAATTATAGCCGTCAGGCTCAAAGGAACTGTGGCTTTTTTCTTTCTTTCTTTCTCTTCTCAATTACAAACGTTTATTATTGAAAACATTTTACCGTATTCTCAGATACAAATTGACACTGACGCTACGTATTGATTGGAATAGCAGACAATACGTTTAATCTAGTTAGAATTAGCGTCAGTTAATAATAATTAGTTAAAAGAAAAGTGCCCAGCCACCTGTTTAACAAAAGGGGAACGGAGGGAACAGATGGAGAGTAGTAGAAGAAGGAAATCTAATTTGAATGCCGCCGGGGACTGCCGAGAAAGGCTTAGAGGAAGTGAACTTAGAGGCTGGAGTCACTGCCGTTGAATCCCCTATGTTTTAGAGAGTCTTGCCCGAGGAGTTGGGTATTACAAAACTTTGTCCAAAGTGTTAATTAAATGAAGAGAAATGGGGACGGAGGGATGATCTTTAAAATTTAAACTCTCTTCCAGCCTACCGCGTGATCGACCATCGAGTCCTGCCTGTGGGCTATGCCAATCATCAAACCTAGAAATTGAGACTCCACGTTTATTGCAGAACTTTTTTCTCACGTATAGCAATTTTACATACATTGGATAGTGCAGTTTTTAAGACATATTCTTGTATTTAGAATTATTACTTATCGTGTATAATTGGTTTCGGTGAATTCTAAGTCCTAGAACTCCACATTTTCCGGGGCTTGTCAAGATTTGGCTAAAAAAATGAAGACAAACCAACACAACTTTTTATTGTAGCTAAAGCCTTAGAATTTTGTTTAGTATTATCTTTTTGACAGATGGCACATGTTAACACCGAACGCATACCTAATAAATATTAGGTTCTGAACGAAGGAACTCATTATGCGCCGGTGAACAATTCCTATATTAATTTGTCGAGTCATTATTTTGAAATTTAGCACTTTGGGTGAACAAAATTTTAATCACTAGCAGTAGCAAGAAGAAAAAAGCATCATTGTATGAGCGAATTTTCTTAAATTACCTCCTTTCGTATTAGGTAGGTGTATAATATTAATGTTAAATTGTATCCAAATTTGAGCAATTTGAGTTCAAAGAAATTGTTAAAAACAAATTTTATGGCCAACAAATCTCGCAATGCATGAAATTTAGCAATTCAAAAAAAAAAATTCGGAATCTTAGATTTTTTTTATTTATTTTTTTTTTTTTTTTTGCATTTTTCAATTATAGATTTTTCAGCATATAATAATGAAGCACGTTTTTCGGCATAATACCTGTTGTGCGAAAATTTTTGAATGTTCTATTTAATCGTTGATAATCTAGTATTTACTGAAACTTTGCTATAAATTATAAATTTAACGATTTTAGGCCATTTTTAGACACTTTTAGTGATTGTTTCAGCACATTTTTTTTTAATTTGACCAATTTAATTGGCTCAAAAAGTGCTGGCCAACAAAACTCATCCTTTCATTTGGAAAGCTTGATTTTTTTCTGCAATAACGGGATTTTTATTCTAAGGAGAGCTTTCGTCTGGGATGCCATATATAAATATAATTTTATAATTTTTGGAGTCATTGCATCAGCTTCATTTTTTACGAAAATTTGCTAGTAGACCAAATGGTACCTATCCAACCGATTAAGATAATGACAAATATTGCAACCTAATTCTTAAAATTTGAAGGAAGAATCAGTCGATAGGACAGTATGCCAATCAATCTGATACGGTGCTGATGAAGCTTCGAGGAAACTCTTGAAAATTGGAGGAATTCCCTCCCCCCTCCTCGTAATCTCAAATTATTTTGCCTCGTATCTTCTGATAAACAATAAATCCGCACTTTCTATTATCCTCCTTGATTGCTGAGAGATCTCCTTGCACTTCCCTAATGGAATTCTACAAAAGTTCTGAGGAGTGTCTGATGAGTTCCGATGTCCCAGATGTAAGACCATTGACCGTCACATTGTCGTTGCTTACTGTATTCGGGTCCATCGGTCCATCTAATGCACTATCGTCCTTCTTTTGATCATCCCCTCCACCTAGTGAGAAATTTATCTGGGTCAGGCCCCACAACGAACACAATGGGAGTCCAGGGATGGCGAGAAGCTGGATCCGGGGAAAGGGCTACTTTGAGGAAATCGGACTCAACAAATACTCACGGATACGAGTGAAAAAGGATGTTTAGAAGAAGCGAACCTGTTTGAGCGTAGCGTACCGAAGATGATGAGTTGAAAGCGAGGATTTGTAAGGAGGAGAGCCGTAAAAAGGGTTTCTAGGCCTTCCCTTTTCAACGTGCCAGAGTTTGAGAAATATTCCCTCTCCATTCCCCAGATACTCTTTGCTTTACCAGATACCACCCTTCTCCTTGTTTGTGGTAGAAAAAAAGAGGCAGCAAAAATCTCACGGTGGGCTTAAAAGCTATACGTTGGAGACCTAGAAGTCATCTATAATCCTGATATGGTGAGATCCCATCTCATCCTTTCAGCCTCCTCAGATTCGATATTGGGAGGTGTGGTATAGACGTTGAGTGGATGGTTCTTTCCTACGAGGATCCTTGATATCTATCTAACTTATAGATTTCCCTAACGGCCGTTCACAAATGAGGCGATATCTTGTGGGTTGGAGTGAGTAAAGGAGGTCAAGGATTCATACCTGACAATGAATAGGTGGATTTCAGTTGGAGTCCTTATAATCTCTAACTATACTATTTTATAAGAATGAAACTCCGTCTGTCTGTCTGTTTGTTTGTCTGTTTGTCGTCTCTGTGAGATTGTCAGATGAGCGAGGGGAGTCTCCGAGTTTCTTCTACCGATTTCAAAATTTTCTAATCTCACCCGAAACACTGGACTGCATGGCGGGAGGGGGGGGGGAGCACCTTTCAATGCGTGTTTTTTGCCCAAGCGCTCGATTTTCTATCCGCAACCACATTAAAATTTGATCTTCGTGTGTAAGCGAGAAAGTTACGTTTCTTGATCCTTAGAACACGTTGGTGCCTTCATAATTTCCGAAAGACCCTGTTTTCTTTGAGAAATTAGTGAGAATATGCGGGAAATTACGAAAAACATTTGTTTCCCTCTATGTATTTTCCACCTTAGACCAAGTAAATGTCTAAGGTTTTTGATCGGGTTGGTCATAAAATGTTTGTTAGAGTTTTAGTTTGGTCCCATGCAAGTTTGGAGACATGAAATTGTGTTTTTCGATTATAGTTAACGAAAACGTAGACAAAAACGTCAGTTTTCGAACAACTGCTCTTCCTATTCCGTTGAAACTTATGTAGGTTTGAACTTTGCCTTCAAACCTCTTGAAGGAAGGAATCTCTCGCGTTTAAAAGACCCACCAACAGAAAAATAGACGGGGAAAACAAATACGTACAAACATTTAACATCCGACAGTTCTGTTAGTACTTGAATGTTCTTAAAACTAAGCTTTTCGTGGTTCCACATAAGGTGCCGCCTCTGATAGTCATTTCCAACAGAAAAAAAACTTATGCCATGTTGGATGGGCAGTATAGCTTACTCACGTACGAAAATTTAACATCCGTCAGTTCTGTTAGTACTGCAATGTCCATAAAAATAAAATTTGCGAGGTTCCTCATGATCTTTATTGGATAGCTCTTCTACGCAGATAAATGGGCTATCTTCATTAAACCTAATAAACTTTTCGTGGCCCCGAATACAAAACACAGCAAATTATTACACAGCAACTTATTATTTTCGTTTTGCTTTTATTTTCCTTTTATTAGATTTATTTATTTTATTATTATTATTATTATTCTTTTTTGCCATTCCCTTGGGATTGTTTATAGAAAGGGATTGTAAGCAATTTTCAAAAAGTCCACCCCCACCCAAACCATGGGCTTTAGGTCAAGATGATATGGGGACTATATCCAGTAGCATCTAAACATCCCACATCGAGCAAGCGAGAAAATCCATTCCTAGCGAGCGAAGCAAGCGGCATTCCATACACTCATCGGTTTTCAACGGGGTTTTTCCTACGAACTATTTTATTCCTCATGAGTAATTAATAGGTATACGTTTGTTTTATTAGTAGGGTGAAATAATATGTTCAAACATGTTTAATATGTGCATTTCCCAGTTGGTTGTTATTTATTCAGGAAATAGGTGTATACGTTACATACAATAATACTACAATAGCCGATTTGGACGTAGAGAAGAACGGAACATTTACAGATCTAACACAATATTCAAGGAGCTGTGCACATATTGAACGAAGGATAATGTACTCGACGGATACAAATATTGTCCAAGCGTCCAAAACTAATATTTAGCGGGCTGAAAGAAGTACCAGAGGGTCACGGATGAGTCCTTATATGTATCTAGCAATTACAAATAATAATCAACTTGTGTACGCGAGGGATAGAAAATTTAAACGCCAGTGGATTTGTTAGCACTGCGATGCATAACACTTAGGTAGACATTCAAATCTATACTAATTAATAAGAATGAAACTCCATCTGTTTGTCGTCTATATGCACCGAACGGCTGTGTGAGGGGAGTCTACAAGTGGTGGGGATCTTCTTGGATTTCCCCGAAAGGGGGCATAAACGATTTTACAATTTTCTACTCCCACCCGAACCATAGGCTGGATGGCGGGAGGAGGGTAGGAGCCTCTTTTAATGCGCGTTTTTTACCCGAGCGATCGATCTTCTATCCGCTACCACATTGAAATTTGATCTTCGTATGTCAGCGAGAAAGTTACGTAAAATACGATGGATCCGTCAAAATTGGTGCAAGATGCTGCTTTTCTGGAGAAATCAGCGAGAATATGCGGAAAATTACGAAAAAATTCGTTTTCCGTGTATTTTTCGACTTGGACCCAGCAAATATCCTTGGTTTTCGCTCGGATTGGTCTTTACTGGTTCGATGAAGTTCCAATCCGGTCTCATGCGAGTTTCGAGACATTTAATTGTGTTTTTCGACTTTAGTGAACGAAAGTGTTAACGAAAACATTGGTTTTCAAGCTACCGCTCTTCCTATTCCGTCGAAACTTTTGTAGGTCTAACTTTGCCTTCAAACCTCTTGAAGGAAGGAACCTCTCGCGTTTGAAAGACCATTCATTAGAATATTAGACGGGGATAACAAATACGTACAAACATTTAACATCCGATAGTTCTGTTAGTTCTGAAATGATCTTAAAACTAAACTTTTCGTGGTTCCACATAAGAAGCCGCCTTTGATAGTAATTTACAATAGAAAATAACGTTCGCCAAGTTGGGTGGGCAGTATAACTTCCTCACATAGAAATTCGTTTCGCCCTTTTATAAGATTTATTTATTAATTTAATTTTATTTTTTTAAGCCATTTCCTTGGCATTGTCTGTAGAAATGGATTTTAAGCAATTTTCAAATTTACCACCTCCTCCCGAAACATGGGTTGTAGGTCTCAATGGTATGGGGACTATATCCAGTCGCATCTAAACATCCCACACCGAGCGAGCGAGAAAACCCACCCTTAGCGAGCAAAGCGAGCAAAATCCCCTACACACATCGGTTTTCAACGGGATTTTTCGTATGAAAAGAGAGAGCGAGCAAAGCTAGCAACATCCCCTACACATTTCAAATCACCCTCCACAGTAAAGACCATCGAATCTATACAGCCATACCGAGCAAGCGAAGCGAGCGAGAAAACTATGCTAGTATCTAATAAAAGCTAATAATAGAATTGTACCTACACATTAAATCTGTTTTGATGAAACCCCACTCTCCTGCTCATTTTGGTTTCATTATTTGTTAAAGAGTATTTTCAATAATGAACCTTCGTAATTGATCAAGAAAACACATTTTTAACCCCTCCTTCCTCAAAATTTGTTAGTTAACGTTTCAAGATGCGTAGAAGGAAAAAATGTAATTAAAAAAATTCGTTTGCTCGCCGTATGCTACCCGAAGCTTTTTTGGACCAAGCTGTTTTAAAATTGGCTCCAAGATGGCTTCGGCTGGGGATGTACAGGTAACATCGGTATCATGTTCGATCTACCCTAAGGGTTCCATTGAAGGGCTGAGATACTAAAGAATTGAGATCTCAAACATTTCCAAGGTAAGTTTTTTTCCGTAGATATTATCCCAATTATCTGGAAGAAACCACGAGTCAACGTTTCCTCTACCTAAGGGCTAGTAAATTGACAAGAAAAATAGACATCAACACGTTAGTGAATCGCAGCTGGCGTCTCGTATCGTATGGAACTCTTACTCAACGAAGTCGAGTTTATCATTATTTGCTACCTATACATGGACTTGTGAAGCTTAGGCAGGTGACATATTTTACCACATTAATTTTCAGTTGGCAGTTCAGCCTTGTATATACTTGATAAATACTGGGAAAGTATTGGTGTGTTATATATAATTTAGTTTACGCCTTCTCGGTAGCCATCTACAACTTTGCAGTTACATTTATACAGATATTGTATTATAGATTCTGTTAATATATTATTGACAAGTTAGTAGTTCGTTTTGGATTCTACGCATCTTGAAACGTAAACCATCTACAATACAATTCAAATTATGGAGGGGCTCTCGTCAGCTGTGGGACCTCTGAGACTGATTCCGTTTCTACACTGACGATGCTGAAATTGAGACGCCTCGAAAACAATTACGAGGAACAGAAGCCCACTGATCAGCTGAGCGACATGAGTAGCTAATTCTTTTCCATATCGACTTACGGTCATGAAATTTGGAATGCGCGAATACATTTAGGCACAAGGTATGGAGGCGGACTGATCTAAGGAATGGAGACACCTCAGAAGATGATTTCACGACCTAAGGTGTTGAAATTTAGGATAAAGCCTCTTTGGAACCCCTTGAAACCAATGTTATTAAATACGAAATAAAATTTATAAGCTGAAGGTATTCTGAGACTGATTTATTTTCTAATCAACCTACTGAAAATACAATAATTTAACAAAGGATTTCATGAGCAGTTTTAAATCGATATGCACATTATATGCAACCCTTCAACATGATGGGAAGATGACATAGTCATAAATCGTTTTATTTCCTAAAGTTACTAAAAAGCGTAACATTTGGGGTCCTGGTTGATGAAGTGAAACCATTTGCGAGGCGGCAAGCCCCTTGTTTCGATAATAAATATACTTTAAATGGGGTTTAATTATAGACCAGAGATCTTCGTGAAAGGGCTATCTATGTAACACAGAAATAATAAAGCTTTGATTTACTCGAATAATATATTGGATATACTTGAACAATTGTATTGTGACTGTATTTGTACACAACACAGTAACTTTACTATTCACAACTACGAGTTGCAAATATCATATACATATCAATAGGTAGGTTATCATAACCCATGTATTTGCTCTTAGCGGTCTTTTACGATTGAGCTGTAGACTATTTGCATACTTCTTTAATTTACTTGTTCAACATATCTAACATTTTACCCAAACATAACATAAATAACATTTAATTATACATAGTACAAATTATAGTATAAATTATATTAAATAAAGATAAAATAAATTAATTAAAAAAAGAGAGATATTGAAGGATGTCAAGGACGGTGATTGTTCCCAACAAGATGAAGGAAACGTCAAACGGCATTGTGTTCTTCACTATAGAAGGAAACCACTATCCTCGGATGCTCACATTTGCCTGAGTGCCTCCGTCTGAATGGTCAAGTTAATGGGGAAAAGAGCGGGTTCCCTTTTTCAGGGATGGATCCTTCCGCCCGGCTCAATGCGGAAGATTGAGCGGACGAGCTGAACGGAGGTGGATGGGATAATTTCGGGAGATGGGCCGAGGCATGAGGCGACCCCGAGGCACTGTAGCCTGTAATCCATCAAAAAACGATAGACAGGTGAAAGGCCGAGGGAGGTGAATCAAGGGGTCCAAACCCCTTTTTGGACGGATTGAACAAGGGAGCTTCTGATGGTGGAGTCGGAAAAGAAACTAACCGCATGTGTGTGGTAAAAGCGATAACAAGCTCACGCACACATCAAGTAAACCGCGACTATCGATATCTATTTACGTTTCTTATAGAACGCCTATCCAAGAGTTCAGTGCGGCTCCTCTTCATGTCTTATTTGACAAGGATGATGTTATTTCTCGCACGACATTGCGTTCTCGAGCTTACTTCCATACAATGAGGTCGATAATAAATATATTTCTCGTAGCTCTAAGCACCAGAGTTCACATTTATGTCTGTACCTACGACTGTTAAATATCTTATTCTGTTTAAAACATTTTGGACGAATTTCATAATTAGTTGAGGACACAAATCTACGTTATCTATGAGTTGTGTGAGTACAAGAATATTAATAATAATAATAAAAACAGTCGTGTCCCATTAGTGTTTCATTGACTCCTAGTACAATGCTGATAATTACACTTGCGGTTGGGATGCGGCTTAAATTCGGAAAACGAAAAAAAAAAAAAAAAAAAGCGGCATTGTTTACTATACCCATTTATTACATAAATAAATATAAAACTAAGACATGAATAGAAGTACAAGTACGAAAGAAATGCGTGATAAATCGAGAGCTTTCCAACGAATGAAAAACGATTTTTGTCCGGTGGGAACTAAAGAAGTTTCATTTCCCCAGCAACGGCTTGGTTGTAGAAAAAAAAAAAAAAACAAACAAAAAAAAAACATAATAATAAAAAATAACAATAATAAAGCTCATATCGCCAATAATACTAGTATAAGCCTCAAAATAGCGGTTTTTAGTTATTTGTATATACATAAGGTAGGGTACCCGATTGAAGCTGGGAAACTATTAAATCAATTTGTATGAAATTTTGCCCACAGGCGTCTGTCAGTCAATCCTGCTTCATAATAAAAAATTTAAAAATTCGCTGCAAATTATTACACAAAGTTTTATTATTTATTCATCAGATAGCCCTTCCAAACAGATCATTGGTCTACAATTATTAAACCCCGTTTAAAGTTTAATACCAAAACTTGCCGCTTCTCGCCTCCTAAACGCGTTTACACAATTACAGCTCCAGCCCCCATTAATTTCACGCTTTTCATTAAATCGAAATATAACTGGGTCATGTCACCTAGTAAATGAGCCACGGTTAAATACTGAAATATTGGCTTCCTTTGTGAAATATAGGTTTGCACTCAATATTTCCACTTATTATGGGGAACAAAAGAACGAACGTACAGCAACCTTGATGGTTGAACCTCTTTGTCCAGAAATTAAATAAAAATATCATTTCATCGGAATTTTCTGAGATATTGAATTTTCAATATCCCGACCCTAGAACACTATCTCTTAGTATCTATTAGAGTGATGCAGATGTTACTGGTACCTACCTCCCCGGCCGACGTAAGATTTTTGAGCCAAATTTTTTAAAGTTCAGTCCTGTAGTTCCGGAGAAAATATTCGGACGGTTTACTGCGAACAATGCAAATTTTGTAAACAATGTAAATTCCAAATTCAAGAATTTTGAAAAACGTAAACTTAAAAATTTGAGGAGGGGGTCGAAAATTTGTTTTCTTGGTTGATAAGGTACAAAAGTACATTATTGAAAAAATTACCAGAACCGCTAAATGAGTCAGCTCAATTTGAAACTGAGTAGCCAACTTTTTTCCATACATATCAAGGACCCCCCCCCCCCCCCTCCCCCCCCCCCCCCCCGCCCCTCCAACCCCCCCCCCCCAGGTGCAATGGGGCCTAAATCCTCGAGAGTGAGAGAAGAGTGACAGTATCCCGAAAGAGATACCACTTGTACTAATTGCATTTATGTGCTATGTTCGGAGTAGATTGGTTTTCCTGTTCTCGGATCCCCATCTATCGCCAACCACAGCAATTCAACAACGTGAGAATGATGCCTGGTGCTAAAGCGACGGACGCGCAGCGCATTCTCTTGGATTCGGACGGGAACTGTCACATGCATTGGCTGATATTCTCATTCTAAATGAGACCAAGAAATCGCATTGACACGACAATCTCGCTTGAGACGACGGACAGCTATGATCCTGTAATCAAATTTCTGTTCTTTTTTTAATATTATTTTTAGAATTCACGAATTTTGAAACGTAAACACCATCAAATTTGAGGAAAGGGTCAAAAATTTGTTTTCTTGGTCGAGTAAGTACAAAAGTACTTTATTGAAAATAATCACCAAAACTACTAAATGTATCAACTCAATTTGAAATTCAGTAGGTAGCCGACTTTTTTCCTTACATCGGCAGATATTTTCATTATAAATGAGAGCCAGAAACCGCATTGGCATGCCAATAGCGCTTGAGACGACGGACAGCTATGATCCTGTAATCAAGTTTCTGTTCAGCATTACTCAGAGGGGGAACCGCAGATATACATACTGCCTCAGTCACACGTAATTCATCCAATCCTATCGATCAGTCCCGCGTAAGCGAAGGGGAGATTATAATCGCTGAGTCGAATGTGCAATGCATTATGAGCCGTAGCTCGTCTTCGATCCCATACAAAATGAAACGGTTAATCACCTCTCTGTCCGATCATAATGCCATTCCTCAATATTTTCCGAATGTCTAGATTGACTCTGACTATATTTTTTCTTCTGAATCATAATTTTTTCATAAGCGGCTTTGCGTTCCACCCTCGTCATCTGGGGCTCAGGTTCTTACCTTCTATCCCACCATCTACCATCTCACCGTGACTTTTCCCCTGAAGATAACTCATAGTACACGTACTGCACTCAAATCGTCTCATTTATTTTACCCCGAAGTGTTCCACCCTCCTCCTTTTTACTACCACTAAACTTGGTACGTGAGTTTCTTCCATCTCTCCGTTTTGTACTGTTGTGTTTTGGATTATTTGTTCTTATTTTGGCATCGCTTGGAAAAGCTCAGTGGACAAAATCTTCGACAGAGTTTCTAAAACTTGAATAAATGAAATAGAATGACAAAGTTGAATAAAGCTTCCTGGCACTCTTATCTTTGATTTCGTATCAGTAAATCTGTTCTTCAATATTTTATATTTTAATCTACTTACTTGATACCATTTCAGAAAGTGCTGATTCAACAGTCTTCTTTTCTATTATTCAAGATTATTTTCACATTTAGACTAGTTAGCAGGGGTGTATATGAGATCCTCCCCCGAAGTGAGGAGAAAATGGAAAACAAGACAATTTTAACTAATGTGAGTTTATTCTTTGGATTTTTTGACATGACGGAAGGTCATATGGTATATTTCGTACGAGACTGGAAAGGTCTTTCTGGCATGAAAAGTACGGAAGGTCGTGTGGTAAGATTTTGCATGGGACTGGGAAGGTCTTCCTGGAATGGAGGTTAAATTCACCATCTTACACGAATATCACAACATGAGTAATGGGTGTAATCTAAGTCTAATAATTAGTTCTGAAGATGGCTCACATGAACTACTCAATCTGTTAGTTTTGAGGGTTTTAGGATGAACAAAATAAAAAATATGATTTACTTGGATGTTACAAAATCCTACGCCACAGAACATCCAACTTCTCCGATTGGCTGGTGACCATGGCAACAGGAGGGCAAGGCTGGCTTCTGATAGGCCAAGCAGTCTTGCACTACGTTGTCAACGATCTTCCCTAAAATTTCTCTCACTAACTAATTTTCTGTTCATTTCTAAATCGGCCACGGATGTTACACTGTGAGTCTGGGACAAAATTTTGCAAGGTACAATAATTAATTAAATCATGACAATCACATCATTTTTATAGGATTCATTCAGCATTAGGATTCTACTTTTAGCAAAAAAAATATTTTCTATGGGAAAGGGTCACTGAATCATTCCTAACCAAGTTAACTGTTAAAAAAAGTTACATATTTACAAAGTACAAAGTTGCAAATTTTGGGTGAATATAATTTGTAATAAGAAAAATCACGTAAACCACATTGTTTTCAATATATTTTTTTACAGAACAGTGGTATCATCGAAATCAGTGTGAAAAAATGTATAGGAGACGATTATTTTGGAGACAGAGGTGAAGGACCGCAAAAATGCCCATAGTTTGAGAATCACTCTTGTAGAGCAGGATTTTAAGAGCGAGTGATTGCGAGTGAATCTCAAAACTTTTCTCCAATAAATGGCGTTTTTTACACATTCTTAATGCCTGGTCAAGTCATTAATGGCTCCGATCTACTTAGATTATACTTTCACACAAAAATTGCATTGCTGAGTTCACCTCAGTTATCACGGAGGGAGTGTACATATTTACCGGTAATTACTTCGAGTCATAAAATCTACACGACTGATTCACCACGTATATCCTAGATTATACTACATCACGAACATCCAATTCAGAATTCAAATTTCTTCCAACTTCGGCACTTATCATTACTTGGACAATTGAGTGGATGCCAGCGCAGGGATGATTAGGGCAGGTTGCAAATTACACGGTAGAAGGGGTCCCAGAGAGATAAGCTAGGCTTTCAAATTGTCGGTTAGCTCTCGCTCTCCCTCAGGACATAAACGTGAAATTATATTACCGATGGTTATCATCTCAAGAGGGTTGAAGTCGACGGGTCCTGTGAGCCACCGGTCTCACTACCTACGCAGCTGAGATGACTCAGACAATGCCGTATCGTGAAATCCCTTACGGAAACGTGTCAAAATCACCTCTACTCTTGGATGTTTTGTTTAATGGTATGGGTGCTACCATTATCAGGGTCTGCTTATGATAATACCGACCGCAGAATCAGCGTTTCAGGTTCCAACCATCGAGTTAGCATAGAAGACCACCTTTCAATTCTCTGTGGTTCTACCTATGTGTGGGAATGATAGAAACTAAGGGTTAGGACAATCACTTAAAAATATTGATGCATATCTGCCAACACCATGAGTATAGCCTCACATTTTCCCGCACTATATACCATATATAAATATAGTTCTGCAACGATAGACGGAATTTAAACCATTCATAAAATACAGTAGATGCAAATTTTAAACTTGAAACGAATCCTTTGTTCTCTCCCAATTGAAAATTTAACTTGGAGGATGCAATTTCGAAAACACCAGTTTATTATGAAGGTTCGGATACCTTGCAACTGTGAATGCTCCTCGCTCTCCCTTAATACAGAAAATGTGATTTGTGGGAGGACTAAATTGGCTCTACTGAGAAGAGTAAAATAACCCGATTGAATAATGCAGAGATAAATCACAATTGTTAACTGCTGCTACAATATAATTATCATTGTAGATGCAGCCCAGACATCAAACTAACTACACTGAGATGATACATAAAAAGTTCCAGTCTTGCTGCATGATCGGATGAGCGAATTTTCACAAATTACCGTATTAAATAACGAGTATGTTACATCGATTCGAAATTTGAGGGCTTTGAGCTCAAATGACTTTACGGCAATAAACTCGGTCTAAATAATATTCTGCAGTTCAAATTATATTTTGAATTTTCAGTTTTTTTCCTTAGTTTTATCAATTTTTTAGCAAATATTAGTTAAATTTTAGTACATTTTTCTTCATACGTTTGTGCATAAATGTGTAAATGTTCTAGTTTATCGTTAATAATCATTTTTTGGCTTAAATTCCACTAAAAAGTATAAGTTAACAATAATTGTTAGTCGTTTTAGCCATTATAACTGGTTCTTTAGGATATTTTATGAAATGTGATCAATTATAATTGTACTAAAAAAAAATTCAAAAATTATGATTTAAAATTTTACAGAGCCATTGCAGTAGCTTCATTTTCAACGAAAATGCGCTAAAAGAAAGAAAGTTTGGATAACGGAATGCATGAAAACGGTAAAATTGGAAATACTTAAAATGTTGGTGCCCTAGCATCTATTAAACCCAAACTGTACCTACCTAGCGTCTAGACGCGCGTAGGACCAAGGTCATTCCAACATTGGCGTGTATAACGCCATAAGATAGGAGGATGGTGGGGGGAGGGGGGCACGTTCCCTCATACGTTAGGGGGTTGAGAGAGAGAGAAAAAAAAGTCTGTCGATTGGATTTCACAGATATCACCACAATGGAGTGTTACCTAACTGTGGATTGATATTACAATCACCCAAAAAAAAAATTTCCTACTACTAGCGTACCTACAAAATGTGAAGAATACAAGTGAATTATTGAAAACAGCTACCCAATACTAGTTTTTAAACTCGAAAGCAATCACCACATCAATTTTATTTGACGGCATAATGAAAAGGCCAAATTCTCTCAATATTTGTAAATACTAATTTCTCTCAAAGAGACGTCATCGTTTACCTCTTTTATTGCTTGTCACTCTCGAAGGAAGAAGAGTTGTCTTGCCTTTAATATCAACCCAGTCTTTTCGCCTCGAGGAACATAATTTTGTAGATTTTATCTCCTTGTTGAAAAAAGAAGGGCAAGGAAGGGGGATGAGGGTGGAAGCCATTGGGGCATGAAAGAGAATCATGTCTCCGTCCCTACAGGAAAAGAAATTCTATTTTCCTCTCAGTCGAACACCTGGGTCTCTCCTTTTTCCGCGTCTCTCCAAACGGAGTCAGTGGAACCCGAGTTCCAACGGAAGGGTACCTACACAGGGTGCTATTGGACACTGAGGCAAAGGCATATTACCAATACTGCGGCATCTTCTTTCAGTTGCCTTTGAACGGTTGACCGGATGGTTCAGGTGTACCTGCTCATTGAACTCGGAATAGGCATTGGTATTCTTTTGAAAGGAATGTAACGCACAAAAAAGTTATTTAGACGCCCTTCATCTCAGGACTCGACGACCTACATTCCCTTTCACCATCGATCAATGAATTAGTATGAACTTTAATGCACTTCAAAATGATCAATCGTGAGTCAACAGATAGTATTGGTAATATTGTAATATATTTCATTATATACCTATTTAGAGTTTAAATTTAGCGAATTTCCGTAGACAATGAAGCTATTGCAATGGTTCCCAAAAATTTCAAAGAATTTCGTTATTGAAATCCGTTTTGAGACATACTGAAACGAATCCTAGAGTATTATGCTTTTTCATGTATATATATATATATATATATATATATATATATATATATATATATATATATATATATATATATATAGCATTTCCGAATTGAGTTAAACTTTTTCCATTTAGGTTTAGTCCTTTTCCATTTAGGTTTAAACCTTTTCCACTTAGGTTTAGACCTTTTCCATTTATATTTAAACCTTTTCCATTAAGATTTAAACCTTTTCCATTTGGATTTAGACCTTTTCCATTTGGATTTAAACCTTTTCCATTAAGATTTAAAATCAAGAAATTATTGTGCCACAATTTGAAAATGAAATCATGCATGTGTTTTTTTATGCACAGAAATGTTATCTATATAATAATGAGTTCTTTGCCAACAATTTTTGAGCACATTAAATTGGTCAAATTCCAAAAAAAATTACTAAAAAAATCATTTAAACAAAATAATTAATTGTTAAATATATAATTTTTAGCTGAATTCAAGTCGAAACAACATTATCGACGATTTACTAGGACATTGAGAAAATTTCGCACAAAATTATCCTGAAAAACGTAGGTACTTAAATTTCATCAATATTTGCTGAAAAATCTATGAAAACTGCAAAATGCCTAAATATTTTTAGAATTGCCAAATTGTATGGGTAGAGCACGAGTTTTTTTAAACTTAAAATTGGTTTTAACAATTTATTTACACAGAAATTGCTCAAATTCCAATACAATTTAACATAGGTATTACAATACTACGATAGATAATTCAAGAAAATTCTCCTCATACGATCATGCTGCATGACTGGAACTCTTTTTACTTCTAGCCTAATGAAGTTTGATTGGATAAGCACTTTCTTACTATGATGGGGTTAACTACTGACCTTTTGATGGAGTTTAAATCAGAATGGAAAAGGTTTAAATCTAAATAAAAAAGGTTTAAATCCAAATGGAAAAGGTCTAAACCTAAGTGGAAAAGGTCTAAACCTAAGTGGAAAAGGTTTAAACCTAAATGGAAAAGGACTAAATCTGAATGGAAAAGGTTTAACTCAATTCGGAAATGCTATATATATTAGAATAATTTAGATGAGAAATTTCACAAAGAAAAGAAGGAAAGTAGGTAAATCTGATATTTCGAATAGGTATTCTATCTGCATACAAGTGTCGAGGTTTGGTAGAATACCAGTCCAGGATGTGTATATATCAGCTCGTTTGCAACAAGTGCACAGAGTCTACTGCGTTCTGTTATTAAAGCAACGACCCATAATTTAAGACTGAGCAATCATAGGAACTCTGATCTCGGCCACTCCCATGATCTGACACAACATTTGACCAGTGTTTTGTCCTGAAAGTCTCTACAAATTATTGAAAAAATGGCATTCTGCCAATGAAAGAATGCTGCAGCAGTCAGAAAGAGCGCAGCGAGATTACCCAGAGCTAATCGACCACTTTGCTTCAACGAAGATGATTAACTGAAAATGTATCAAAATAATAATTATTATCTCGGCCAGGGATACGATTGAAGAACGCTAGTTGGATAATTTCTTTCCGTAATCTGTGATCAAGAATACCTAGTCGAAATATCAGGTTTACCTACTTCCCGTCTTTTATTTGTGAAATTTAACTTCTAAATTAATCTATCATATAGCTCAGTAGAAACAAACAATCAATAAGTGCGTGTGTGTGTGTGTGTGTGTGTGTGTGTGTGTGTGTGTGTGTGTGTGTGTGTGTGTGTGTGTGTGTGTGTGTGTGCGCGCGCGTGTGTGTTTATAAATAATAGAGATCTGTGTCATTCTAGATGATAACACTCCTTAGGATTTAGATAAAAATGCCGTTCTTGCGACACAAAATTAATTTTCTCAAACGAAAGCATTAGTTCGTTGGCCAACGCTTTTTGAGTAGTTCGCAAAAATTGCAAAAAATGGTTAACTTTGTATTTTTTTTTTTAGCAATATTTAAGTTAAATAAGTTTAACAACAACGGACTAAACCATTATAAAACGTATGCAAAAATTATACTGACCAATTTACTTAAATTTTATAAATATTCGCTGAAAAAGCGATAGGTAAAAACTCCCCAAAAAAGGTAAAACTTCAAAATCTTATTTGAATCGCGTAATATTATTTAGAGCGAGTTTCGTCTCCGTCATATTAGTAGTTCACTATTTATTTGCACTCAAAGTGCTCAAATTCCATAAAAGTTACCTAATATAGTACAAATTTAGGAAAATTCGCTCCTTTAATCATGCTGCATGGCTGGAATTTTCTTTCTTACATTATTAAATACCTATGTAAGTTGCACTTATAAACTCTTTTCTATTTCAAATAATAACTCTCAAGAAAAGGTCGTCTAAATTTTGCTTCCGATTCTACCTATAGGTAGCAGAAGCATAGTTTTTACTTTTTGGAGACGAAAAATTTTTGGTCTCCAAAATCGTAATTCTCACTCTCAATGTGCGTTTTGGAACATTCTGAACAACTTTGGTGTGTTTGTGTGTCTTTGTGGCTCTCAGTGCGTTTAGTGCGTCCGTCCGAGCGTCCAAAAATCTTTGCAGCACGCATAACTTCCACAGTCATTATCTTAGTTTGATCACATTTTAAGAGAACTTGTGAGTTAGGCTGTTGGTAATTTCCTATGGGTTTCATCGCTCACAAATCAATTCATCATTCTGCGCTTGCGCATACGAAAATCCTACCAAGCATTGTTTTCTCCCGTTCTAGTTGTCCGATCTGGATCAAATCTGGAAGGTGGTTTGGAAAATACGAGTTTATAATATCTTATCAATTTCACCACGTTTGTAGCTACCGCGCGCACGTGAACGTGAAAATCGTACTACATGCATAACTTCTGCAGACGTTTCAATTCGATTTTGAAGAAATTTTCTAGAAATGTGCGCGTTAGGTTGAAAATGGTCTCCTGATAATTTCATCACTCAGAAATAATGTTTTTTACTGCGCATGAGCGCATTTAAATTTGAAGGGAAGTGGTCTGTAGGTACATTCATGTAGCGAATACGAGGAAGCTCGTGCTACACTAAACTTGATTAACTTGACAGACTTTTTTTACGATTAATAATTAGTCGGATTTACTTTATCTAGTGTTGCTGTGGTAGTTGCGGATGGATGGGGGTGTCATAGGAAACTTTGAACTGTTCATTAGTGGATTCGTCATAGACATTGAGCTATTTCGATGGCTTCATGATATAAAAAAACGTAATCAAAATCTCTTACATAATATTCCGTAGGTAGGTATTTCATCAACATTACATATAGTAGGTATGGTGATGTTTCTTTTGCGTCCAACGGATATCTGATTTCGAAATCGACATAAACAAATACGCCTTTCTTCAGACCATCAAGTAACATTCCTCAAAATGATGAGTTACCTACTCATAAAACTGGGGTCGCACATAATCAGATTCTGAAGCTGAAAATTTATTAGAACTAGTCTGAACACCATACAATAACTGGAGGTTGAAAATTTAAGTGCAAAAATACATTCCTGGACAAATTTTGATGAATTATGCATCCGTACATTTTAATAGGAGAGTGCTTCAGTGTTTCAGCTCTGCTCGTGCAACACAAAACAAACATATCCCTTCAGTTGACGTATAGTTCGTTTTAACGGTCCTTCATGAAAAATGCTGGATTCCAGTGGAAGGCACTTTGAGATGGAACATTCGTTCAATAAGTTTATGTAATGTAGGTACCTAATCAATGATTTCACAGTGCCATCAACGATAGTGAATGTCATTGGTAATTTATCGTGAAATACATTTATCAAATTGAAAATGGAATATCATATCAGAGCTTTTGTTGAATTGGGACCTACAAAACAAATTTTCCTGAACTTTGAGCCTATGGTAACGACGCCGCGTTCCTTACGTTGGGTATGACCTATGTTATTCCAATATAAGGAATTCACATCCCTTCTTTTTTATAAAAAAGAAAAGTTATTTAGTGGAGATATTTTCCCGGTATTTTCTTTCCTTTCTCATCCAACCGTTTTTCTTACGTAGTTGATCTTCGTAGTTAGAACGCCTACGCAAATAACGAACCGTCTTGCTTGATATGAGGGACGCTGACTTTTCTAGAGAGAAAAGATTATCGAACACTCCACTACGGTCAGATTTAGAGTCTCTTCGAGGCCCCATCGATCGGGAATTTTCTCAACAACGCATAGAACTTGGGATAATATTTAGTAGGTACCAACCTTTCATGGATTAATATGCAAATATGTATCCTTTAACAAGTGTTGTTGAATCTTTCTATATAATAAAACATTATTTACTGTTGCTGGATAAATTGTGTGTATACACAATCTGATTTCAAAAACAATTACTTTACAAGATCAGTAATTTGTCACTCTCTTGATACTTTTTAAATCCGCGAGTTCCATGCCAAATCCTTTCTTTTGGAAAAAACAGAGATAGAAAAATGACCAAGCTAGTTGATGCGCTGAGTGATTTACTGTCCTAGTCAAAATTTTACACTGCAAGTGGAGAAGTGATCAGATAGCTAAAGTGATTTACCACAGACAAACTTATATAATCGCCACATTAGTACTCGTACTAACTGAAGAAATATTTTACCTTTACAATCTTCATGAATTGTCTGTATACCGGGTTGTCCACGATATAAGCTCTCCCCTCTATTTTATCTAATTCTCGGAGTAAAAAATTTGGGAAAACGCTGTTCTTCAAAATTTGTTTCGTAGATTTCGAATTCCTATAGCAATAGGGAGATAGAGATGAGGCTCCTGATCGTGAACGGAAAACAGTACTGTGCATGTGCGGGAAGATGAGGAGCCTCATCTCCAATATGACATATTTATTTCACCTAAACATAACACGCTTTATCCCAAGCCAACCTATCTCATATCTTCCTCCCAATCGCAAAGTAACCTTACACACCAATAACAGTGATATTTATTTCTTGTTGATATTCATGATTCTTGAAAGTTATATTCATTTTCTTGTTCATAAATTTTCAAAATTTGCCATTGCAAAACCTTTTTGTGAATAAGAAAAGAACTAGGAAACTTAGAAATGCTGGAAACTGAACACACAGGATAAGCGGGTAAATCCCCTTGGTTGTTCAGCGTTACTTGAAGATAAGTAGCTTCACTTTAAGATAAAACACTAATTCGACCCGCTTGACGTTATCAGGTTAACATATACTGTGGCTCACCCCAGATGATAAAATCCCCAAGCACCTTATCCCAATTGACTTATCGTTTAGGAACTCCGTATTATCAGTGCTCTTTAAAGTTAGTTCTTATCCTCACAGTTCATGGCCTCTATATACTGACAGCTCTGAACAGCATACACAAGAACTACAGCTCCATTGCCAAAAGAGGTGATATGCATGCCTATGAGACCCGTCAACGAGCTGATCTGTAGATTCCTCGATTTAGACTGACCAGATCCCAATATCAGTTCGTGTACCAAGGGATTGCTTACTACAACTTCATTCCAGCTGCGATTCGTCAAGAGTGTTTGACAAGTTTTACCAAGATGGTGAAGACGAAACTTATCGCAAATCCCTTGTACACTAAACAAGAATATTTCACGTTAAGTTTTTAATATATATAATATATAGTTTTTTAATCTATAATATTGTATTTTAATATATAGTTTTGAATCCTTATGACGATATTTATGTAAAATTAATTTGACGATTAACTTGACGATTATTATGTACATTTTGTATAACAACAATAAAAACTATTATTATATTATTATTATTGTTATTATTATTAGTTATACATACAACCTCATTATGCATATGCCCCAAATCTTCAAATAAATCATAATGAAATTTATGTAATGTCGCATTAAACGTAACGTAGGGCTCATAAAAACAGGCAAAGAGACAAATGCAATGTTTGTAACCAGCTGCAATTATCTGAATGTAAAATCGGGTGTGCATTGTAATACAGTTTACACAATTAAAATATATTCTCAAACCATAGCCAAAGATTTGTTTCTATTAAACGATACAAATGCGCATTTATATTTCTATACCTTTATACTGTACTACATTTTCTCTATGCTGTATACGAAAACCACATTAGATCTTCCAAAGTTCTCGCATATCAATCTTTCTAGAGGTTATCCATGCTGTAAGCAATAATTTTGAACGGTATATGGAAAATGAAGAATGTGATTGAAATTATAAGAAAAAGGTTTCGGTTACGAGGGGATGGTGATTCATCGTATTGAAATATCTACCCCCAAGAAATCGGAAGTCATGAATACTCCCCCATTCCGTTCAATAAATGGACTTTAAAAATTGGGGCATTTATCATTTAGTTGTCTTTCGTAATTCAAGACATTGAATAGATTATGCCAAATTATAAGTTAGAAAAAAAAACGGACGGTAGACCTACGGTTCTACAGTCAGATCATTCAATAATGATTAATTTAACACATTATTAGTTCATTATGTTACTCAGCAATATTACTATAGCTAACAACTGAGCGTAATAAATCAGCTTTCCTTGACACTACAGAGGCTATTTTTTTTGGCGTGATTATGAGATGCTATGATAAAATGAGAGCATTCCAAAAAGTGGCTAACGATTTTCGAGCTATGAAAACTAAGGGAGTTACACTGCCCTAGTAACGCATTGGTTGTACGTGAAAATCAATAGAAAACCCCACCGTGACGTGACGCTCTTGACAGACGAAAACAAATGGAAACGTCCTGTTAATCAATGTCAGTCCCGCAATCAATGCATAACAACTTTTTATGCATCTTACTAAACGAAGTTTGTCCGTGGAATGATCCTGAAGCCAAATAACAACAGGAAGGTTGAAACTCGAAAAATAAAGCATTGTCGATGCGAAATGAACTGCCTAATGGTTCTCTTGCTCAACGTTACCATATTTTTTAGCGTGTTTTGTTTAGAAAAGGAAAAAAACGCTATGATATTCACTTCGTCCGTTTAATTATATATGTATATTAAGCTGAAATAGGGTTTGGTCTCGCCCCTTGGGTGCTAGTAGGTGCACTGGCTTTTCCGATGATATCATTCTACTCGCCAAAACCCTTGAGGGCTTGAAGATCGCCCTCAATGCCTTTGCTGACTAGCTAGCCAGGTGTATTTTGGTGGTTAACCCTTATAAGTGTGGGTTAGTCTGCTTGATTCCTACTTGTCACCTGCATCAGGTGAAGATGGTGGATGAGGAGTGTTTTGTCACAGGTAAGTAGCCCATCCCCACCCGATCTATGGAGTGGCTTCCATTACTGCAAGCCGTGTGGATCTTGGTGGAGCAGTAGCTCATATCTCCATTGAAGGCACAGCAAAAGCAGCGCCTCCTTCCCACGTGTTTACTACCAAAGCAAGCTATGGATAGTCTTTGGTATGTGGGGAGGCTGCTTGAGTTACATCGTGAAGCCCGCTTGAACTTACAACAATGTTTTTCGGTTTGTATTTATTATATCATATCACCTTAACGAGTAAAATGATTCCACCCGGATTACTGTGCGTTCATTAGCTTACTCTTCCTAAGAGACTATGGTCAGCGAAAAATAACGTCAACATGTGTGTTTACATAAAACAACATGTATGTCAACACTTGTACACTTAAACACGTGAGTTACCTTATATGAACAAAGACGATTGAATCAGCTGTTGTAATTTAATTATAAGGCATGGAGTATATTACGAATTTTATTATATTTTAAGGTCTAGGGAAGTGTAGGTTAGTGTTTAATTTTTATCTTATCAATTTTCTGTTCGTGGGTTCCTTTGCCAGCTCTTCTTATATTTGGAGAGATATACTAGATATTAGGCGTTTTATTGATTTTAATTAATTTCCTCTCGGTAGGTACAAATCTCAATGTAGCGTTATATTTAGAAATTATACCATAGACTTTAATGATTGTAGAACAGTGGTCTGCAAAAAAGGGCTGTCTAATACAGATAAATATGAATTTTGAATATTTAATTCTGAATTGGAGTTAAACTATTACAACATTCACTCGTAGTATAGATTTTCTACAGTAGAAATTTCTATCGGACGCTTGTTCGCGATTCCTACTACGAGTACAAACCCTTATCTGGAGCTTGGCGTGAAAAGAGAGATTTTCCCAATCAAATAGCCCCAGCAAGGCTTTACCACCCTCGGAGGACACTCTTCGTTCCCCTCAGAAGATTTACCATTGATGGGTAGCCTGGGTGAAAAGGGAAGGAAACGAGCAGGGTTTAGGTTGAACGGAAGGAGCAGCCGATAAATATTTTGGTAGGCGATTGCTGAAGAGAACCCACCCTTTAGAACCGGTTTTATTACTTTATAATCCCTAACACGATTTGATTTACTATCTTCTGTTACGTATTACAGAATTAACGCTCAGTTAGTCAATTAACACGTTGTCAGTAATTACTAATCCGATGCGATCCAATTAGCAAATTTTCGTAAAAGATGAAAATTGCAATGGCTTCAAAGATTAAAGAAAAAGATTTTTTTCGAAAATTTTAATAATTGATATCCGTTTTGAGACATTCTGAAACGAATCCTTGAGTTTAACGCTTTTTATTTTACACAAACACACACACACAATTTTTTTTACAAAACTCCCCTCAAAACGCCCCTGGTGGAGGCGGCAAACTAATAAATTTAATTAATAAATAAATCAAATGAAGTGGGGAGGAAGCCCAAGTTCATCTGAAGCTGGCTCTAGGGATGAAGGAAGTCGCAGGAGGAGGAGGAAGGAGAGAGGGATGAGAGGAAGTACCCCTATAACATTACCACCAGTTGAGGTAAGAGCCCCTAAAGAAGCGAGTGGTGGTTCCACGGAGCACTCCCGCCGAGATGACCAACTCGAGTGACAGTTGCTCTTTTCTCGCACCTCACCACGTGACATGACACGGTCGCGGCCATAACCTTGATCTTTTCGGTTGCAACTCCTTTCAGCTCAGATATCGCTTTCCACAGATCATCCCTATCATTCTTACTTATCTTAACCCGCCAGGTCTGCTCCATGCCCATGCTGCCACTGACAACCTGGACATCCAGGATTGTGGCAGACTCATTGGGCTTGATGGCAACGAAATCTGGCGTATTGCTCCAGTCACTCGGCATGTAATATAGTCTCTCTCTTTCGACATCCCAACCGCTAGATGTCAAACCACCTGCCATCAGCTCGGCAACCGCATCGTGAAGTAAAATGCGGCCACCTTGAGTTCGAGGACACTGCTGCGCCACATGATGAAGATTCTCATTTTGACCCTGACAGGTACGGCAAAGGGTGTCTACTGTCCCGCTCTCATTTTTTCACGGAACCGGTCTTAAAATGGTTTGAAACGGATTCGTATAGTTATTTTTTTCTCATGCTTGAGTTGTCCTCTACCCCGCAGAATCAATTTATTCCAATAAGCATCCCTCTTATTAACGAGGCCTTGCCTATAAGACATAGCCTCAGATGGCTACAAATCTTTCAATTCATATCTTTTAGTAGAAGTTTAATTTTAAAAAGTTCATCAACGGTGAAAATTCATGCACAAGTTTATGCTGAAAATGTGCCAAAAAAAAAAAAAAAAAAAAAAAAAAAAAAATTTGCCATAAAATTGGTAGTTAACAATTTCTTTTCACTCAAAGTCAGCAATTTTTAGAATAATGTCACATAATATGAAACGATAATTTACGAAAATTCGCTCATACGATCATGCTGTATGACTGGAACTTTTTTTATATTTTTTGTTTTTCGTTCTTTTTTGGTGTTTAGTGCTACGCACTAGAGGTTTTTCCCACGGCATTTTCGCGTAAAAACATATATAAAAAAAGGTCGAGAAATATGGTATTTGGAGAAGTACGCAATTGGCCGCATTCAGTTTTTTCGGCGCTCTAGTACCTCATTCTCAAGGTCAAAATTTTTCACATTTCCCATCGAGTGCGTCTGGGTAAATTTTTGCAGTTTTTTGTCATCAATTTTCACAACGGGAAAAAAAGCTACTATACCGCGAAAAAATCGCTTGTCAAAAAATCCCTTGTTCACTCAGTAGAGGGAAGACAAGTAGACAGGAAACAAGCTAGTTTACCGCGGGAAAAAACGGTAGTGAGGCCGTTGCGTATCCCAGTACTGCCCATAGTGTCGAAACCTTAAAGTAGCTTCCATGTTGATGCCCACAAGATAGTCCCATGAACCCGAGATTTTCTTGCAAGAGGGTGGTATGGACATGACAACCTTTCCTTCATATAATACAGTCATTTCAATGTTCAACTGGTTATAGGCTACTTAAGCATGAAAAGTAAAAAATAATATAAATTAAATAACAATAATTTATTGTTGATTACAATAAAAATAATATAAAAAATAACAATAATTGTTGAATGTCAATAAATACCTATTTCAATTATTGACAAATATTTTTTTTTCCATTTTAAGGTGAAAAAGTAACTCATTTTTCCCTTTTGTTGGCCAAGACTTTTTTTTAGTTGTTTACTCCCATACGACGATGAACGGTGCACCCGAAGCTATACCGAAGATTAAATGGAATAAAATAACTGTGCGTGACGACAACCTCCTGCCACTGTCCCTTTTTTCACCCTCACGCATCGTGCAATGAAGGGAAACTTCACTTTCCTTCTACAAGGAAAGTGATTTATGGTTTCTTAAGGTATATTTATTCTCTTCTTCCGGGCGTGATATTTATTTTTCATTGTGTATGTGAAGGAATAAACCGAAAAAAAAGAAGAAAAAAGTAAAAGATCCGAAAAAAGGAAAGGCGGCAAAATCAAACTGCGGCAAAGATGATGTCAGTGGGTTGGGGGAGTTACGAAGTAAGTAATGGGAGGCGACGTTGGGAGAAAAGTTGTTGATCGAAGTGCGAACGTTCCCCCTCCAACTCTTTTGCGAAGATTCATGCAATCTCGTGGTTCCATTCGGATACAGTCGAATTGAAACGTCACCGAACTTCATTCGTTTTTGTTTCGTTCTACCGAACAAATGGGGAAAACGCGCCTCATCCTCCGTATCCTGAATAGATTACCTACGCTGCCATGTTTCTTTGAAAGCATCTATCTAGTTTCACCATGTGTGTATTGAGACGATTCCTTTGGAACAAAATCATACTTCGTAGTTATCCACAACATTAGAGTTATTAATCTTCGAATCAACAAACTAATACGATAAGGTATCAATAAGGAAAATTACCGTAGGTAAATGAAAGAAAATGAAAAATAAATTCTGTCGTTCAAAAAGAAAAAAAAGTTTCAAACCATCAAACTTATATACCTATCTAATTTACATAAAAAGTGCGGTCCGTGGAAAAAACCGCAATAAAAATAAAAAATAAATAAAACCTTAAATGTCTATTACTACATCCTGAAGATACCCATAAGCTACTCAGGAGTGGTGGATTTGCTAGTTACAATATACGACAGGTAGGCAGTGGTAATGGTCATCTCTCTGAACAACACTTAGTGCTTTGATTGTACGACAAAATGGAAAAAATATATTATAGAATTACGACGCCAGATAAAAAAGCCATGTGTATTTTTCCACGAATTGTATATTTAAGTGTGTATTTGAGGTCGAAATCATTTTTCGAATGCATAGTGTTCGAGAAACGGAATATCACTTTGAATTGGATTCAACCATAACTTTTAAGTGGCTGCCAAGACATGTGGGTATTCTTGGCAATGAGTGTGCTGATGGCCTTGCTAGGAGAGTCATTCGTGATAATTTCATCGATATGTTGCCTATACGCATTGAGAGGATCAAATCTCCTTCATAAAACATGAAGCCAATTCCATTTGGCATGAGCAATGGCGGGTTGAGGTCACTTGCCTGCGTGGTTTTCCAGTGAGCCCTTTCGTCACCCAACTTCCAAGGAGGGACCGAATAGTGGTCCACCGGGTTTCCACTGGTCACACCCGTCTTAGTCACAGACAACTGCTTAGCGAAGAAGCTCGGGATTTTGTGTGCGGGATGTGTCGGGATATGTCCATCCGCCATTCCCTGGAGGACTGCCCAGCCCTTGTGGACCTCCGAGTTCAGTATCGGCTCCCTCAGTGGGCTGATTTTCATCTTATCTGGACCAGACAAGGTCCCATCCCTGTGGTTGTACCTGAGAGCCACGGAGCTCAACTGAAAACTGTGATATCTGATCTGTGATATATTTTTGTGATTCTAGCCATGGTTTTATTTCACATTGATGAGTAAGTTACGATATTTCTTTGGGTTCATTATGATTTCAAATTTTTACTTGGATATAAAACGACATTGTGAATCCATGAATAATATATCTACCTACCATATTGACATTTTATGTCTTTGCTCTGGCACATAACTCGAAAACCGTTACCGAATTTGTTAGCAAATAATTTTGATGATTTCCGCGTACAACCGAGTCGTTGCTAGGGATATGGTACTTCGTCGTTTTTCATCCCACAAAATTCGTTAACCATTCGTTCGAAAGCTCTCGATTTATCCAACCATAATACGTTAACTAATGCGAAGTGCGTGGCCAACAAGCTGAGTTATGAGCATGGTTATATAAATAATTATTGTTTACAAACAGGTGATTATTCTCAATAATTGATATTGTGAACATGATTGCAACCGCTTGTTAATTTCTGATGATTTCATTGGGCTGGTGTTTCGATGATTTGATTCATAGCAGGTGATCCGAATATTGCGAGAACGGTTTGATTTTTGAAGCGGTGGTTAAATCATTTTAATAGGTAGGTAGGTCGGTTTGGGTAGGTTTTTGGTTAGGTTTCTATAGTTTACACTCTAGGAAGCTGTAATTTCGTATGTAGCCTCTTTAGGATTTTTACTTGACGATGCCCAGGGTCCGGATCAGATGAGTGGCTCTTAAAGCTAATTTCTATGCTTTACATTCCAGAAGATGTAATTTTGTATGTAGTCTCTTTAGGACATTTACTTGACGATGCCCAGGGTCCGGATCGGATCAGTGGCTCATAAAGCTAATTTCTATGCTTTACACTCCGGGAAGATGTAATTTTGTATGTAGCCTCTTTAGAACATTTACTTGGCGATGCCCAGGGTCCTGATCAGATGAGTGGCCCTTAAAGCTTGCATACGAGTATGCAACACATACTCATACGGGTCTTCAACTAAAGACATAAAATGTCCCAATGTGTTGCAGACTCGTATGCAAGCGTTTTAATTATATAGTAAAACACCTCGAGCTTTTGACTGATTTTTCAACTTTGAAATTTTTGAAAACTTGATACATATTGTTATAGGAAATTTTACGCTGATTCCGAATACCCCACATGTTAGTATGCTGACAAAATTATTATGATTTCCTGCCACCACTATTCAAGACATGTCAGAGTTCACATGTGATTATTGTGACACAACTCGGTAAAAATTGACTATTTTTTATTATATATTACTCTATGCCTAAGTCTTGCCGCGCAACCAACCCGAAAATTCCTGGTAAAACATTGCTTGGCTACGCAGCAGAACGTATCACTACTCCAATGAAAATAACATGTTGTTACATGTGAACGACTCCAATTCTAGATTTTAAAAAACCACGATGTTTCATTTAAATAACTCCAATTGTCAATTTTCTGTTTTGCAACAACCATGGTTTCAGTCTCATTGTGATCAATGTTCCAACAAATGGGCTAATATAGACCCTCTTCATTACCATTTAGTGCAAACCAGAAGTCTCTAGGTGACCTGAAGATCGAGTTCTGGATGGAACGGGCGGACGGATAGACAAAATCATGCGCACGAAGCGTCTACAAACGAAGTTTGGTTCCGCTGAAATATATATGCGCGCCTTTATGGAGGTTATATATGACATTAATTTTCAGGGCTCGAAGTTTTTTTTTTTTTGTTTTCCTCCCTCTATCTGAAGTAAGCCTTCAAATAGGGCGTTTGTTCAGCCTGTTGGTTGTAGGCAACAAGGGGGTATGACGTGCAAATTGGTGAAATAAATGTATGAAATAAATGAGAGAGTACATTAATTTGAATGATGTACCTAAGATTTTCAAACCCTATACATAATACAGTCCGCGAAGCGGTTGGAATCTCTTTCTAGAGCGGGTTGATTACCTTCAATTTATAATGTTCTGGAAAACAATAGTAGAGTTCATTTGAAAGTTAATACATTACCTACTAACTTCATGCAGAATCCTCAACGAGAACCTTTTTGTCTAGAATATTTTTAACCGAAAATATGAGAGTGGTAAGAGAGTTTTTAAGTCCACCCGCTAGCCCTAATTACCCTTCCTCATACTCATTTGGGACAGTCGTTGAAAAGGAATTGCTTGAACTTGTGTGGAAACCATTATTTCCAGTGTTAGCGTGGAAGCTTTCCTTGCCCAGGTTTAATATTCCCCCAGCTTTTACCAACAGGCTTTAAAAAAGTTATTTATTGTAATGTGACGAATCTTAATTAGGATGGAAATGAGGGATAAAAATATTTTTAGGAATGGCCTTCTGAGATACCTTTTTATGATTTTACGTCCTACATTCTGTTAAATAATCCTATTTTCCTTTTCGGGAACTTTCATCATGGATACAGGTGAAGAAAACCTCGCAAAAAACATTAATATACAGGCCCGGACTTGCCAGGTCGTCTTGTCGGGGCCCCGAAGAATAAAAATAATTAGGGTAGTGTCACCATTATTCGACAATGCACCAGTTTCCGAAGGGTTTCAACTTCTATTAAAAAGAAATGAAGCTTTGGTACTAATTTCAAATTCGAATGTGGTACTTACCATTCAAACCATTCGACAATTTTTTACGAATTTCCGCCGAAAACAAGGTCTCTCTGCAATAAAATCAAATATCATGACGTGATAAAGGTCTGTTCTTTTTCAACCCCCATGGTGTAAGGAGTCATGTGAAGTATTCGTTGTTTTTCGATTATAGGTGCCTATTATCTGGTATCTAGCTTTGTTTTGAGTTCTATTCATTTATCCACAAAGCTCTGAACGTTTTTAGGCCTTTTTAAGCGCTTAATCTGTGAAATGAATGGTATTTAGGGGTGTTGGATACTGGGGTCTCAAAAAGATGAGTTACCCAGTTATCAACGCACGTGTAGGTTAATGGGTTTGAAAGTAGTTCTAGATCCTTTTTCAGCCCGAATCGTTTTTCCATTCTAAGAACGATGGTTGTCAAATTTTGCAAAATAAATCACTGGTTCCATAGTTCGACAGGGGTGTTGGTTACTGGCACAGCTAGCTGTTGATTACTGGGTTTCGGTGTAAGAACGATGGTTGTCAAATTTTGCAAAATAAATCACTGGTTCCATAGTTCGACAGGGGTGTTGGTTACTGGCTCAGCTAGCTGTTGATTACTGGGTTTCGGTGTTACATTTCGGATTACATCCTATCCCCTAGGTATATATATATATATATATATATATATATATATATATATATATATATATATATATATATATATGTATGTGTGTGTGTGTGTGTGTGTGTGTGTGTGTGTGTGTGTGTGTGTATGTTAAAAAACGTTAAACTCTAGGATTTGTTCAAGAACTCCCCAAAAAGCCTTTCTACCGAAATTCGCTAAAAGCTTTCGGGCTTAGTAAAAAAAGTTTCAAGATTGGGCAAAATTGTTCACTATAAAAACTAAACAGCCTCCTGTATTTTGCTACTCAATGATTTTCGCCTATCGCACAACTGTATTGATGAGTGTGGTTGAATGCTCACATCTCACCGAGGCTGAAGATATATTCCTAATGTTGAATAATAATATGACATATTTAGAAATTATATGGGGATGTGAACCCTTTAATGTTACTGTGAATTAGTACAGCACTCTTTATGGACCATTTTAGCTCTGCATTCCCAGAAGAACACGTAACGCAAGTTACATTGTATGATATAATTTCAAGAGAACGACGTTCACAATGGAATGTAAGTAGTTCCACAATTAGTGATGATTAGAAAGGTATGAAACAGTGTTACATACTACGTACTTGTCTCATGTTAAAAGTTGTAGAGCTCTGCAACAGCAGGCGATGCGGAAGTCGTGGGTTCTGGTCCTTATATAGAAATTAAATAAAAATAAGGAAGTCAGTTAGAAGGAGATTTTCCCCTTCAAATTTTGAGAACAACAATGGTGTTTATTGCGTGATTGGTGGAAATCGGCCAAGCGTCTCACTCTCAAACGCAGTAAAAAAGAGTGAGAGAATAGGTACGACTATTGGCATGGCCCAAATTGGATAATTTCATGCATTTTTTTTTTTTTTTGGCTTGGCATCTTTTGTAGGCAGAGCGTCTTTTTGGGGGGATATCACACATTTTAGCTCGTCTAGGAGGAAGAAGTTAGAATGTTTGGGGTACGGGGTCGTTAGTAATTATCTCGACTTTAGTTGTCTGAGAGAAGCTCCCAGTCAAATTTAAATTTCCTAGGGTGAAGAGGAGAGAATTTAGGTCACATAGCTGTCTATGATAGAACCCGTAATATCGTTCATCCCTTAGAGAAGCCCTTAGAGAGAGCCTTAGGGAAGCTCTCTTTCAAATTTCACATTCCTAGGGTGAATAGGAGATAATTTAGCTATCTCGGCTGATCAGAAAAAAGCCCATTTTTACTCCTAGAGTAAACAGAAGAGAATTTAGCTCGCTCAGCTTATCAGAAAAGATCCCCTGAGTTTATTCATATCTTGATGTCTCAAATTCTAGCTATCAAATTTCAACTGCCTAGGATGAATGGGAGAGAATTTAAATCTCTCAGCTGATCAGGACACAGTCGTTGCCCCGAAACCCCAAAAAGCACTTTTTCAGATCCAATTTAGCCTGTTTCAAACTTCATGAAATTCGGCTGAGGAGAACTTGTAGAAGTGGGTGGGAGAAAAACCGAGGGGAGACGAAAAAAAGAAGTAATTCCGAAAACATGCATTTCGACGCCTCTTTTAAGCGTATATAGTATCGATCTATCATTAAATATTTGACATCAGGCAATCAGGGGCTTGCCTCTCCCAGGTTATGCAATGAAAATTAAGTTTCAGCCGATAGAGAGTAGTAAGTAGGCCAAATTTGGCCCTAAGTTCTACTTTGTTACTTATCTCGGAGTCATCCATTTTTGAAGACCTGTAATAGGGTAAAATGCTGCTTCCAGATATTTCTGGAATTTGCTGTTTCTAGCTAATTTCTAAAAATATGGAAAGGTTTTGTTTAAATCGCTCCGCCACCTGGAGCGAATCCAGGACAGAACCCTGGACATTCCAGGTCTGAACCCTTTAGAGAGTATGAGCCTCCTAATTTTGTTACCTAAATGTTTTGAGAAACAAGGTTGTGATCAATACCTGCTCAACTTGAAGCTCGACAGCGTGGCATTCCAGAGGTCTCGGAGGTTCAGAAACTCATTAGATTTCTCGTTAGAACGACATTTTTCTCGTAGAGGTGTTGGAACGGTGTGCTGTCACATTCATGTCAAGAGATGATGGAAATCGAAGGTATTGGTACGTAAGCGTACCATAGCCCTCGACAAGGGACCCCTTTTGAGTTTCTGGCCGAGGGGCTCATGAAGAACCAGTCCGGCTCTGTTAATGTATAAAAAACTGAAAGTTGGTACACGTTCTGATTTTATTTCTTTTTTTTCCCAATAATTTTTGGTTTTTCTAGCAAAAGACTTGGACATCTAAATTCACAAGTTTGACATCAGTATATGATGAAACGTCACGAAATCATGATAATTACGGCACCAAGGCTTTTGTTCTTTTCGGTTGATTGGATTTAGAATTGGTTTATTGATAAGAATGACTTCTCATCTAGTCGTAGGTCAGATATCAAACTTTGAAATGACACTACTCAACAGTTTACTTTTTCATTCAGTACTATTACCATAAAATAAACATTAACAGAAAATAATCGTAATGATAAATAAATGAAAAAATAACAATGAAATAAACTGAATTTGTAATTTGGAAAAGTACGAAAAAATGCATAAATCTATATTTAGGAAATTGGTGATTCACATAAACAAAAAGATCATGTATCATGCCTACAAAATGCCAGCTTTATAGGTTGTTCAGCTAAGAAATTAGCTCCAGGAGCTCACTCAGATGATAACAGAAACTTCAATTATTTCAAATTAGGCCATCAGAATTTAATAGTCTCTCTCCCAAATGTTATTAACTACCCATATGTTACAACCATAATTAAGCTTGCTCGCGCGGCCCTATAAAAATTCAAATCACGGGCCATCCTAAAGACATGAAACATGTCAAAACAAATAGGTAAATAAAAAGGAAACCGGATTCTTACCCAGAGCCTTTACTTAGCCTTTTCAGTTCTCCATGACCCGATGTTAAAAAGCCGAAAAAGGAACCAAGAAAAAATGTATTCGTACCTTTTCAAAATATCTCGGCTTACTCTTCAAAACGCTTGGTGCTCAAAATTCAGTTTCTACGCTGGATTTGAAATAAATTAGAATCAATAAATTGGAAAAAATGGGCTAGATCGGCTAATCAATAGATTCGCTAGTAGCGCACGATGAAATTATGTAGAAATTCGAAGGAGTTTTTTCAAACTTCTTGCCCTCAGGGAAAGCGAACTGTTCAACGTTCTGCTTTGCGGATGATATGATTTTAATCCACTCTTTGGGATTATATTTATCATTGACAAGCAAAAACTCGGCTAGAGGATCCCCCCGAAACCCCAGATTGATATTGTTTTGAGCTCACAGCCAAAATGCAAAATACATAGAACTTGCTATTGTCAGCTCAACTAGAATGGACGGAAGATACATTCTTGCACCTTTTGGGTGCTGTTTCGATATGCGCTCTACCGAAGCGGGCACACGCTCTACCTATCAGTAACTGTTTCACATTCCACATTTTTCCACTATACTGATCTGAATGGTCGTATCAATTCGAAACTTGGAACTTATCTATCTTTTTGTAATGGAACTCCCTCTAACGACCGCCGTTGAATATACGGGAAGAGGGAGGGAAACCGTGACCGACGGGTACAATATGTAGCACGGAACTCGGTAGAGCGCATATCGAAACAGCACCACCTTTTGTACGAATAAATTAATACAATGTCTACCAATTTAATCCTCTCAGCTGATTTTGGAGGCTCGAGACATAATTATTTGTTTCTAGACGCCCAATGGGGCTCTCATTCCAAATTTCAGCTTCATAAGTTGAATAGCAAAGAAATTAGATCCACTGCTACTTTCGTCTCCCTTTCTCGACTCACCTTCCGCATAACGATTTCGGGCAGTTAGACCACGACAGTAGTATGTTCCATGCTAAAATAAAAATAAAATAATCACTCGTCCGCCGTCCAGATGTTCATTATTAGTCGGTCCACTGATATACTGTATTTTACTGTACGTCTAGCCTCACTAGCATACTTATCATATTTGACAGAGTAAATTTCAGAAAATGTTTTCGGAACAAAACTTGCTCACATTGCAGCATCAAATCAATGAGAGTTGTGGTTTTTCTGTTGGAGGTTCATGGGAGGCGAAACTGGTTTCGCGAAGTTTTCGTTCTTCGCACCAACTCATGTTGAACGTTTCCACAACCCTAATATATCCGGAATAGACCTTGGATAACTTTGGAATTAGTTTTAACGTCTCGACACCACGCGAGAGAAATCAGAACAGGAGAAGAGCGTGGTAAACAGTTTTAAAAACCAGCTAAAATATTCTTCATGAAACTCAGCAAAAATTGTAAATTCTCGTTCACATGATAGTTTTAGCCAATTTTCGTAGGAAATTTTAATTTAAGAGTAAGTAGTTTAGAGTATTAATTTTTGGGCAATTGTGATATTGCACCAACTACGAAAATTTTTAAATAAAAAATTTTGGAAATTTTCTTCATTAAAATCCGTTTCAAGTCATTCTGGCACGATGCGCTGAAAAATGTATATTTCATTAATATTCGCTGAAAAATCTATGAAAACTGCAAAAAAAGTTAAAATTCCTATATCTTTTTTGAACTGCCGAATTTGATTTAGTTTGAGTTTTCTGGCGAATTTTGCCATCAAATTGGTTTTTATCAATTTCTTTGCACTCAAATTGCTCAAATTTTTATAATCTCATATAAGAACATTGAACAACTGGACAAAAGTAACAACAAACAAATTTATTTAACAAATTGGTATAGGTAATCTACTATAAAATTTGTTGTCATTATTATATTTATTGCACCAAGCAATCCAATTTATATGCAACGTTTCTTAAACAATGAATAATGAGTCACTGGAACTTGACTGTGGTACATAAAACATCTTTCTATGCCATTCTCAACTGTGTAGTGAATTTTGACGCACAAGATTCCAAGCTGTACGGCACTCACCAAAGAAACTTTTTTATTTATACACCTTACTGTCACAGATAGTGAGGTTTTTTTTTTTTTTTTTTTTTTTTTTTTCAGATGGATGAGTAGGTCATCAACATCCTGTAACAGAAAATAGAATGATAGGTTACTGAGGGGTGTAGTACTTATGGGGCGTTCTGGGATAATGTCGAACATAAAGTTATTCGAGAATAAATTGACCATGTTTTTTTATTATTTATACGCTTGATATACGAGTCTGGTATATACATCATATTGGTATGCTTCTTCGTAGTTTTATTAAAAACGCACGCATGTGTGTCGCAGACTCAATCCCACACAGGAATATTTTTCTGTGAAACATTTTAAATCTTATTAATATCACATGAACTGGAAAACATTTGAAATTTATTTAGGTATCATCGGTTGAGGTCTAAAAGTTTTTCATTGATGGAAATAAATAGACGACCATAATTTGTGTGATGTCACTTTCTATAATGGAGATCTGGAATACAATTGCTAAGTATGGAGGGACTCAGAACAGCTTCGGAACCACTGATGCTAATTTCTTTCCTAATCAACTCACGGTGCTGTTATTTAGGTAGAGCTCCTTTGGGACACCTCGGAAACAATTACAAGGTATGCAGGCGCACTGATCTGTTGAGCGGCCTCTGAAAGAACTCTTTCCTTACATATCGACTTTTGTTTAAGGTTTACTGTGAAGCTTAAAATTGCGGGGTCTTGGTATTGTAAAGGTATTGTACTTTTTGGGAGGTACGATGCACCATGTTCTGACCGTATATTACATACGGCGTTAAATAATTTTAGACCAACCTTCTGCAAAGAAGGGTAACTGAAATAATAAACCAATATGTAATAATTAGCAGCGTTTTTTACTTCTAGAGAAAATGAAAATGCTTCCAATATCTTGACAGATTCAAAAGCAATATGTACCTACCATAAGCAAACCAATCAACCTATTAAGAGAAATCTCCATAGGAACCGAAATCCAACACCAGCCACAAACAGGTAAAACCGAAAAGTTTGAACTTTCCACCCTTCGGGCTCCGTTCATACCCCAAGAGCAAAGGCCTGCCAATGAAGGGAAAAGGTTCAAGTCAGGATTAATTTGGGTTTGAAGAAAATTCGTAAATGGGCGAATCTACTTCACCAGCCCCTATCAGCCCTACCATTCCACTCTCACAAAAGTCTAAAATGACTACCTACGCTAATGGGATCCCTCCTCATCCCTCCTCCTATTTCAACGCGCAGATTTGTGATGAAAAGCTTGCCCGGTACGGTTGAAGGTAGGTTTTGACAGGAAACGGGGGTACAGTAGAAACCTATTGAAATAGAATTACCTCTTTCCGATTCCTCCCTCACTCTGTCACTCTCTCTCTCTCTTTCTCTCTCTCTATCCCTCCCTCACCTTCCAACCGAGGAGAGATCTAAGTGCGCTAAAATGCCATGATGCTCTCTTTTACGCTCACTAAATTTTTAAAGCTTCAGAGTCTATGGTAGGACTTCACCCTTGAAAACGGAATCATTCAAAGAAACCTATCCACATTTTTTTCTGGAACACTTCCACATTGAATTTCGTGTTCCGGTTGTTAAACCTAGCTTGTTTGGCCCCTTAGTAGATTTAGTATTGTAGTCGAAAGACTACGATAAGGTTGGTTAGAAGTAAAGGTAAATTTGCCACAAAAGTTGAGTTACAAATTTATTCTAGGTTTTACTGTGTAACAATGGGTGACCAATTTTGAAGAAATTAATACCCAATGTCCTAGCAGAGTTCTGCTACCACTGGAAATTTTTCCAGAAAAATATTGCCTAATGGATTTAGCAACAAGAAAAATAAATAGGTAAGAAAATAAAAATAGATAAATAAGGGAAAAATAAACTGTACTTGTTGTAAAAGGGCAAAAGGGTCATTTTCCCGAAAAGGGCAAATCGCTGTCCGAAGGGATTTACGTCTTCCCATTATTACGTAGATTAAAAAACAGAAGTTTCCGGTCCCTACAAGTTGCTCTTAACATAGGTACATAGGTTTCAAATAAATTAATATTTTATTTAACACTGAAAAATCAATTCGAACAGCGAAATGTCTCCTCCCTCGCGTCGTCCAGACCTGACTTTTCCAACTTTGCATCCATCTTCGGAGTAATTGTGACTGGATTTCGAAGGTGAAACTTTCTTGGTTATTATAAATACTTCCATAGAGTGAGAAAATAGGGTCGCTGAAAAAGAAAATTAAATTATGCTCAAACCTGGCTGTTGACAAAGAAGCAAAACTCAGGTGGCGAAAATAAAATGGAAATTAACACTTTCACTAAACTTGGTGAAAAGGAAAAGAAAAAAGAGCACTAGGCTGAATGAAAATCAAAGATGGAAAAGAAAATGGTGAGTTTGCTTACTAGGCACAAAACGATAGGTATACAGGGCTTCATAGAAGAGAATGGGGAGAGAGATTCACTTTACAGCAGGATCCCTTGAAGACGGAAGGGGTCGGAACAATATAGCCAACCATACAACAGCAAAAGCTAATCAAGGCACCACTAGGTTAAAAAGGAGGCTAGGTTTGGAGGAAGTGCATGGAACCTGGAACAGGTAATCCATGACAACTGTACACAAATAGGAGGTTTAAAAAAGTACAAATATTTCCAAAAAATGCGTTACGAAATGTTCCGATAAGACAGGTTGAAAGTATAAAGGTGTCACAAAAACTGCGTTACGCATTTATTCTAGGTTCTACTGTACGTACATATGAGGTGTGAAAAGTATAAATATGTCCCGAAAATGTGTTTCAAAATTTTACGATAAGCAGGATCTCGTCATTCGGAGTTTGAAGAACAAACAAAGTTTTGTTACAATGCATCAAGTTTTCCCTTTGTGAGAAAAAAGTACAATCTTTGGAAGTTAAAGGAAAATCATGCGACGAAATGAGCATCAGGGGCACCAAAATAGACATAATATTCTTTATTCTACTGGTATTGAGAAATACCAGCAGCACCCATGAAAGAACGGTAAATCATGCCGAAGGAGCGTGAGTTCTTGTATTCCGTTAAGCCAAATTTTCTTGTAACACCGTAGTACTTTATGAAACTAAGTAGAATAATGGGCAAAACAAATTGAAAGGAACTGTTAATACAAGTATTGGAATCTTTTCAGAATTTCTAATACACGTTTTTACAAATATGTAATTTATTTAATTTTTTTCGTCCCACTACTCCCGTTTGATACAGCAGACTTATTAGTGAGGGGTTCCTTGTTTGGAGAAGTTCAATTCTTCCCCCGTATACTTAGTTGAACCTAGATGAGAATCTCCACTCTAGCAATTTCATGGTTAGTTTAGAATAACGGTAATCATAACAGTTCATCCACTACGGAAGATGAAATTTGAATGGTCCTTGAGGTCAATAAGCTCTCTTCATCTTGAATTTATTCTCTCGGAAGAAATCGGCACTGCTACTCCGCATTGTCATTCTAAATCAACCTTCATTGTTCGGGATCCCGCTTCTTCAAAACCGTATCCCCTCTCGTCACTCCTGTAGAAAATCGTTGAATAGACCGAATCGCTTGCAGAAATTCACCAGAACGGAAAAGGCTTTTGTATGCTTCGGGTTATCTGGAGACTTCTGGCCAGAGGATCCCGTCCTTTGTTTTATTCAGAGACCCTCCTTCTGCCCTGTCTCGCGCGCACCGCAATGTCATAATTAGGAAACCGACGAGCTGCTGGGAGCCTGTTTACTATTATGGAAGACCTAGTTTCGTCAACGCATTAACCCACTCGGGTAAAGTTGAAAACAGGAGCGGAGAGTAGTTAATTTCCGGCCGAGGTTCGTCTTCCCTTTCCCTCACTTTTTCTCTCGTATTCCTCGTGGTTGAGAGGATGGTGTCCCTTTATCCTCCTGGAAAGACGTCGCGACAACGAAGCGCGCCCGTCGTCCCTTGATTTTATTTCCTCTTCGTAAACTCCCCATCGCCACCACCCCTCCCCCCTCCCCATTCGGAGGGGTGGCCTGGGGGGGGGGGGGGGGGGGCTGGGATTGGGGTGTAAATCGGATCTGAGAGGAGCGTTTTCCGGTCTTGGAGGGAGTTTCAAGCTGGGGTCGGAAACGAAGGAATTTCAAATGAGCTGGTAATGAAAATGCGTGGATTTCCTTGTAGAGTCCTGTAGATTAGCCTGTTTAGAACAATAGATAGATAAATAAAACACGGCCCAGAAGATACAATGGGCCAATAGAAAAATGCCGGCGTATAAAAACGTATATGTGGAAAACTCAACTGAAATTATACAAATTACATAGAGGACAAACAGGAAGGTTTTTGAAAAGCGAGTTAAGGAGCATTTGACTAGCATTTGCCACAATCAAAATATGCCACTATGGCCAACCATTAAATCACGCACAAGACTACAAATTACTCCATTCTATAAAACAAAGGCCTTCTTATTGATGGGTGGAAAAATCTGGAAATTTTAGAATCATTCACCAAAAACTCAGTGGCTAGTAGCGAGAGAAAGATACGTGAGGGGAGCCCAGTGTAGTCAGCTGGAGTCAGAGCTTCCCGACTGGTCTGGACCCATAAACCATGGTGGTAGCTTAAAACTATAGATAGCTATACTTGTGTGATCGAGATATATTTTTAGTGTCCCCTTTTGTACGATGATAATTGCCTAAGATGCAGTTCCGTAGCAAAGATTTGGTTGTAAGCGATAATCATCAGAAAATAGAAATGTTACGCACTAAATATCACGTAATGCTAATTTTGTCTCATTTTTGGTCGGATTATGTATGACAGCAAAAACGTATTCCATGTTAAAATAAGCTACTAACATGAGCTACTGTGTCTAATATTCAGAGCGTAGTGATATTATTGGCGTTTTGAATCACTTTCAGTCTCAAGTTAGAAATGCCTTGAATTTCTGAACGTCAAGTTGTGGCCATTCCTTATAAATAACGACTCGAGGCCTGGTTGAAGCGACCAAAGAATTGAATAGAACGAGAAAGAAGCCATTACAGGGAGAGTAATAGTGATGGGGGTGTACCTTCCGTTTATTTCTTCAAGGTGAACAGCCTCTTTGCCTCCGAAGACAGTAAATCACCGCAAATTTGTCCTGTTTTCCTTCTCGCCTGTTTTTCTCTTTACAGAATGCATCATTCTTTTTTTTTTGCATGAGGAAAATATGGTAGGATAAAGGGGAAAACGCCTCGTTCCAGTAGTTAGCCTGAAGAGGGAACGCCCCTACCGCAATAAATATTTGTACGTTAGGCATCGGGTTTTACGCCACCTCTGGGATCCTATTTAGCTGTGGCGGAACAGCGCGGGACGTACAGCACCCTAGGCGGCTTATTAAAAAAGAAAAAAAAGAAAGACTCGGCGAGGGGGCACCGGCTATGGGCTGGCCTAAATGATGGATGCTGAAGGTCTCCCACCGCCGCTCGACTCCTGAATCATAGATTTCAAAACCTCCCCTTAATTTTATTCGGTAGATTTGGCACTCGATTTTTTCCCTCTGTTCCCCGAAGCTTTTTATACTGTGAAAAAGGTCCCTCGATAATTCATGAAAGGGGTTTAATGCATTTACTCTCCTATTTAGGGCGGTGGGGTTCATGTTTTATTATTGAAGGATTATGGAGTATTTAAGCGCGAGGGAAGGGGTGTGAGAAATTGGATTGTGCATTTGATGGCGACGAGACATTTCATCCCTGGTTCAAAAATCCGTCCGATTCAAACAAATCGCTTTCTAGAAGAGGATATAGGCCGCTAATCATCTATCGTGGGGTTGCGTTCCCCCATTTCGTCGCCGACGTGCTCGCCGTCTTGATATCTTAATCGAATAAGCTATGATACCGCTCATGAATAATTTATGACATGCATTAGCTCAAGTAATTTCTTGAAGCTCATTTATCACGGTAGAAGGCTGGTGACTAACGACGCTTAACGGCCAGGTTTACCAATAACTCCTCACACGAGCACACATTCATCACCAACTTTATTTTCGTGAGAAGATGAAAAATTATAAATTTCCGTTATTTATCTCATAAACATTTCAGTTATAGATCCAGGTTTTTGGGATTAATTTTGTAACCAAGTTACGGTTAGCTTGCATGGTACATAAAAACAATGTAATTAGACCTCAAATGTGATTTTTACCCTGATTTCATAAATTTTGGTCCATTTGTTCCGCCGAAGAAAATCTCGGACAGATGGATTTGGTTTAATATTTTCAATAGTTGAACGTTGTTATCGGTAAAAAATAATAGAATAAAATAATAATAGTAATCCCATTGAGCTCATCCTTCCATCTTTATCAATCTGGCTCAAGCCTTATTTTTTCCATGCACAAATCACGCAACTATTTTGTAACAACGCAACGCAATTATCTTGCGAACAATGATAATTTTTCAAATCTGTCCTTGTTTTGAATTTCTTAAAACAAAAGTCGAATATTTCTATACAATGCTAATAAATGCCTATAAGAACTGATGATAAAATATAATAAAAGTAACTGTTGAAATATTGACTCCTTTCACATATCTGTATATTATGAGAGAAGAATTAAAACATAAATGAAGTGCTGACCAGAAGGAGCGAAAATTGGAATCAGTAACATTTCTTAACTTTAACTCTTGTAAAAGATAACGGAAAACGGCCTTTTTTTTTTTGATTTATCATTTTCAATAATGAACCTTTGCAATCGACCAAGGAAAAACAAAAATATATATATATATACCCCCCCCCCCCTCTCAAAATTTGTTGGTCTACGTTTCAAGATGCATAGACTCCAAAAATCAAATTAAGAAAAATCTGTCCGTCCGCCGTCGCCGTGCGCCGTCCAGTGCTTTTCTCCAGAACTATTGGACCAAATTTTATGAAATTTGGCGCAAAAATCATACATCGGCCGGGGTTGTGCCAGTAACATTGGTATCACTTTGGATGAACCCTAAAGGGTAGTAATTAGGAACCAACATATTGAAAAATCGAGATCTCAAAAACTTTCAAGGTAACAGTGATGATTTTTTGCTTGTCAATGATAAATTGAATCCCGAAAAATCTATTAAAACTATCCGCAACGCTGTAGGTTGAACGGTTCGTTTTCTCTGAGGGCTGTAGTGGAAAACGCCGAAAAAACCTTCGGATTTCCTTGCAGGCGCGAGAAGATGATGCGCTTCTAAATTGAATATTTCAAGTGATTCGGTGGCTCATCCTGTAGCATGACCGACTCGAGAGCAAAAGTTAGCGGCGTCTCGTTGGTTAGTTTCCCGTCGGCGGCAGTTCAAATTCTTGCAAGATGTATGTTTTTACAAAAAAGCATATTTTTTATTTTTATTATTGAGTTTATTGTAACTTTTGACACCTGCAGATTATCACTGAATCTTAGTTAGGTGTCTCGTTTTATCTCAATAATTTCAATTCGCGAATGCCTCAATCGATGTCGATTTATACCCTTGATATGTATTTACTATTATAGTCAGATTTCAGCTCTTGTTATGTTTAAAGGGGCGAATAATGTGTATTCATGATTAATTGAATTGTATCAATTTCTCCATGTTTGGCTTGTCACTGATAAATTTTAATCCAAAAGAACCGCCATCCGCAACGCTGTGGGTTGAACGGCTATTTTCTCTAATCAACCTACTGAATTACATTAATTGTAATTAATGTGCAAAGAACAAGCATAGTGTTTCAAAACAATATGCAGTGTATGCGAACCTTTAACTTGATGAGAAGATGACTTTGTCATAGATCATTTTGTTCCTCAACTTCACTATAATGCGTATAATTATGGGGCCCTGGTGCTGTAGTGATCTCAATTGCGGAGCGCGAAGCCCCGAGTATCGTTAGTAAATACACTAGGTATAAACGGAGTTTATACATAGTATACGGACCAGTGTTCTGCGTAGAAGGACTATCTAATACAGAAATAATAAACCTTTGTGTAATAATTTGCAGCGTTTTTTTTTTTTTTTTTTTTTTTTTTTTTTTTTTTTTTTTTTTTTTTTTTCAAAACGTGGGATATTTCTATACTCTGCTGTCTCTACTCCTATTGAATATGGGCACACGTTTTTTAATTTTTTTATTTTTTAATAGCTAAGTTTCAGCAGTCATAGATACTGACCGGAAACATAATATTGGGACCACTCCTTGAAAATACGTGAAGAAATTAACAACATAAAAAGCTTTTGATCGGAAATAATAGTGCTGAAGAACTTCAGTTCGCTGTTTATTCTACATGGGGAAACCCATATCATTCCAGTGATTCTCACAATTCATCAGGAACAGTAGCAGGTGCTTTGACAAATTTGAGGTGTGAAATGGTTGTTTGAATGTTTGTGTTTGTTTGGAAACGTGTTTGATGTGTGTTTTGTTGACCTGTCGACAAAAACCAAACGCTGGCAATAAATGCACAGGAGAAAAACATAAACATATAAATACATAAGTTCACTTATTTGTTATTATGTTCCATTTTTTGGTGTTATAGACGGAAGTTTTAATTAATTAACTTTTTGAATAATTAATTTATTAATATTTTAATGTTTCTATACACATTTCCACAACATTGGTTTTCCACTATTTTTGCATTCATATTCTCCTAATTAGTAGGTTAAAAACGCTTTTAAAACAAGTTACTTATATCCGAGGGAAAAGTACCAGAGATTAAAATAAATATTGTCGGTGTAATGTATGCTTCAGAGAAGTTTACTGTGCAACAACACTCATTAGCAAATATCGCATCGAGGTTTCTTCAATGCTTTAACACGATGTTTGTAAACGGCATAACAAGCCGAAAAGCTTGTCGAGCGCAAACACGCCAGGTGATGGATAGATCGGGGCTCGGAATTTCATTAGTCGGCAAACAATCGGATTAAGACCTCCAAAGTCGGGGGATTAAACAAAAGTTAAAGCAAGGTAGACCCCCTTCGGTACCCGGAGGGTTTGTTTTCAGATTGAAGTTGAGTGGTGTTGAATTGAAATGTCGGAAGCGTTCTAATCCATACCCCTCTTCACCCAACACCGCGAACCCCAACCTCTCTGGATCTTGGAGTTTCCTGTGCCCCTTATAAAACGTCTGTGGATAGCTGGATCTGGAAGGGCGGTGCAAATGGTGTAGGGTGGGACTAGGTAATTGTTTAAGAGTTCTGTAGAAGTTGAGGAGGGGTCGAATGTTTCTGATGACTCACAGTTGACTTTCGGTTCCTTCTCCTTTCATCATTAGAACCAAAAAGGCATAACCCGGGGCCATTCCCTTGCAACGTAAACAAAGTTTCCCTTCTTCCGAGATATCATTTTTGTTTCTTCTTTGTGTTTTCAGCAACATTTTTCCCACGCTATTTATCATCATTAAACGGAGTTTTATTCAGTAATAGCCATCCAATTATAAGAGAAGCAACAAAACAAGAGGGATGAGAGGGAATAGGAAACGCAAGAGTTCTAATCCGCGGTGTTTCAACCTCGAAAAGGTATCCGGATTTCGAATTTGACTCTTGATTCTTCTATTTTTACATAACATTTGATCATAAATTGAATAATATACATTAAATTCGCAAATTATATCCTTGGGTATGTAATGAACTTTATAATGAAGGGTTCAACATACTATAGTGATTAGAATCCCAACAATTACTAAAACGATAAAATACAATTAGGTATAGATTATATTATTTATTATGACGATATTTGAAATTCTTATATTACTCTTGCTGAAGTGATGTTTTGACAGGCGAGGTCTCTAGATGTATGTCCTTATATCCTTCCGGCTGCTCCCGTCGAATTCAGCATCTCCGTAATCTCGTGACTCTTTACGATCTTCTTATCCTGATTGATTTTTCCTTCACTTCACTTTTTCTCTGTCAAGCTTCCTTTTTTACTGTTTTTCTCCTCGTTGCTTTGACCACCCCTCATCAACATCTGATTTCATTTTAATAGGATCGGACTAGCTTGTCCCTACTTGTAATTATACCTATTAGGTAACTGAAGGGGGGAATTATAGACTCAAAGTATTTTTATAAATCCAATCATCTTACAGTTGATGGAGTTAATAAGTAAATGCGATAAGAAAGTAAGTGATAAAGCGAATAATGGAAAAGTATTCTGGGTCAGCTAGATATCGGCACAACTGTAACGATAGTAATGATCAGTTACCTAATGGATCAGTGAAGCTATTGCAATGGCTACAAAATGTAATCAATAAAATTATTATTCCTAGATTCTGATACTTATTCTTATAATTATTTGTCATTCCAGTCGAAAAAGTTCCATAGGATAGTTATTAAATATTCGCCCTTCCGCCAAAAAATCATGCATTCCAAGAGAAAGGTTTGTAAGAAACTTTTTGAGCACAAAGAATTGCCTACATTCGATTAAGCGAGTTAAGAAATCGTTAAGAAAGAAAGAATACAGTTGAATCACGATCAGTTTAGAGTTGACCACTTCCGCCGTGATGAAGATGGTCTGGATCCAGAAGAAGTTTGGTATTGCAGTGCAGGTCCATCTACAGGAGCGAACTGATGGACAAAGAAGAAGACGAAATATTCAGGGCCTACCTCCCAAAAAGAATCTCTGGATCCATAAAAGAGGAAGACGTAGATGAATTTAACTCGAGTGGTAGGATTTATACACTTGTATATAGAATAAAAATGGGCAAAGCCTTCGTTATAGATTTTTATTAAGGATATTAAATTGTTATATTGTTGATCACAATTGTAATTATGTAAATAAATGAACAAATAAATGAGGAGTGTGAATTTAAAAAGGTTGTCACTGCTACAAGTAAATTGATGTGTTACTATTTATTTTTAGAAGATTAGTATTCAGAAAAACTTTACCTACATCTCTCAACTAGAGCAGTCATCAGAAATTGTTACTCTTATTTTTGCTGAAAATGTCCATAATAAATATTAAAATGATCCAACAGTTCCAGTTCAGCATGTTCGTTGAGAGTTCTTATTGTTTTTTTGAATTTTCTTGATGTTGAATTACTTTGAAATTTTACCACTTTTAGGTGCAGTAAAAATTTGAAATATCAATTTATTGAAACAAAAAAAAAGTTTGTATTTTCCAAAATCAAAAAATCTCGTCTTGAACAATTTTGATTTCATATTTCTCTGCTCGTCATTTCAAGATGGTCACATACATTTTTTACTTACTTTTTTTTTTTGTTCAAGTGAAGTCAAGTGTGCGTGTCCGCTAATGTTTGAAAAACTATTCGAAACAATTGTCCCATTTTCATAACATTTTCTGAAAACGTGAGAATCTATAAGTTTCATTGCCTAAGAAGAACAGAAGCCTTTGTATATGAAGTAACTTGAAGTTCTTGTCATAGTAGTAGCAGTTACTTAGCATCTAATTTTAATGATATTGAAAAACTGCTAAATGGTCCCCTGTGAGTGCCTTTGCTTCCAACAGCAATTGTGATCTGTGCGCATGCGCAAATGTAATCCTTGTACCACTAAAGACTTCTGCTTTTCCTCAAATTTCGATCGTAATATTTTAGTATTCGTACAGTTGTAACATCATTATCTATTCCTTCCCAAGCTTTGTCATTTTGATCTTTGAAAACACAAAAATCACACATTTCGTACTGTGGATTTTTTGTTTTGACTAAGTATGCTATTTTTTAAGGTAACCAACTATGATCACGGGCAATATAAAGAAGGTTTTTTTGCACAAAATATCGGAAAATTGAGTATTTTCAAAATAGGTAGATATATATTGGGACATTCGGAAATTTAATTTTTTTCACTTATACGTCACGATTTCCCACCAAGTTCACTTTCACTAATTTCACTACTAGGTAGAATAATAATCGGATTTAAAAGTTTTGAGCAATGAGGTGGAGAAAATATTGTCAAGAGCTAAGAAAATCATAACAAAGTACAACGTTTAGCATGTAGTATGGCGAAAAAGCCAATCCCTAAAGATAATACTAAGCAGATTCTAAAATTCATAATAAAGTCGTCGGTGAACTTTTCTCTTCTTCGAATTGAGGGGAATAGTGATTTCATGATTTTGAAACTCGTCCACCAAGTTGTATGAAAATATCACCATAATTCCCCAAAGATTCTGAGAACAGGAACATTCATGTGCACCTTATAATGTTTGCATGTCCCTATATAATAATGTATGTTGCTATGAATTGCTTACATGAATAATTGAGTATCTGAAATCGTTACTTATCTGCATGAGGACCAACTTTCACTGATGTCTCTACAAATAAGCAGTGGAATTAATACATGTTGTTTCTTATAGACCATTGAAGAATGTTCAATTCAATCGAATCTCTTCATAATTCTCCTTTGAACAAATTCAAAAGTTGACGGATAGCATCAATAACGGAAGCGCCTGATTAGTCTTTTCCACCTTTAGAAAACTTAAATTGACATTCAAAATTATATTAAAAAGGATGAGGTGGCCAGAAGCCCTTTGAATTTTTCTTGAAGAAGCTCTTCAAAGAAGAGTCGTTAACCCTTAATTAAAGGGTTCAATAAGAAGGAGGGAACAAAGATTTTCTCGAATGATGAAAAAAGAAAAAAAGTGGGTTTAGAGAGAAGTGGTGGGAAGAATGTTGGCAAGGAAAATCGAAAACAAAAAGAAAAAAAATACGATTGGTGAGTTGAGCGAAGGACCAGAGAGGGAGAAAAAAACTTCCAGAAAGGCTTTTAAGTAGGTTCCTGAACTTGTAGAACCAAGCAGAAGTCTGTTGAAGCAGTAAAACAATGAAACTAGAGCAGGAAGGTTTATTTGGAGACGAATAAAACAACTACCCTTGAAGATAAGAATTTTAGTTAGAAATCGAGAGTAATTCGAATCTTATCCGTCGATATTTAAATATGTATATCAATTGCACCTCACACCCTATCTACCTAAAACCCGCCTAGGGCCTCCCAATTCAACACTTTTTAATAAATCATACTTAACTGATCGTTTTAGTAACACATCTACTTTAGACGCTATATGACGGAATCATCTTTCAACCATTCAGAAGGATTGACAGAAACAATGATAGTTTTTTGCACATAAAAATCTTAACTAAAATAACCTACTTCACTTGACTAGGAAATAAATTAGCCACAGGGACTCGTCAGCTGATCAGTGCGCCTCCACACTTCTAAATTGTATTCTCTATATCCCAAAGGAGCTTTATTTCAAATTTCAGCATCGTAGGTCGATAAGAGAGAAATTAGTCTAAGTGCGCCTTCCCCTCCTCCCTCCTGCTGTGAACTGAATATCGTACCTCCTACATATTTTTCTAGTTGTCCTTAATGTATTCCATTTCTTATTTAATCACTGACGGTAGATTAGGAAAGATATTAGTCTCAGAGTCCGATCAGTTCTCCTCCATTCCTTGAAATTTTACTTTACGTGTCCTAAAGACACAACATTCCGAATTCCAGCACCTAATCAGGACGGAGCCGGACATTTGATTCATCTCTTGTTGTCTCAGAATCTCTCCGTCAGATTTCAACATCCTAGGGTGAACGGGAGAGAACTCAGCTCATTCGACACACAAGGTTTGTGATCAAACTGAAAACTCTAATCAACTTTGTTCGTGAACGTACGTGAATAAACGTACAGGTACACACCTATGTCCTCAGAAAAAAAAATTAAGGAATTGGACGATGACAGCATGAGCTGTGGAGTGACGAGTGAGGTGTAATGAATTTAGAGCTTTCAACGAGTGGTAAAATATTTTTTAGGGTTGATAGGGGGGAGGGGGGGGGGTGGAAAATGAGGAAGTAACAACTCCATACAACGATTAATTGTACGTCAAAAACATTGGAAAATAACGAGTGAGGCATATTTGATTTTTGATATCCAATTTGCATGTTGGTCAACAGTTTTGGATTCGCTGGGCGTAAGGATGTCTTCGCCATCAACATATTGATGCTAGGAAATGTTCAAATTAACCTTTTCCATTTATCCTCCAAATTCGAGCGAGATCGGACTACAGCGGCGTGAGAAAATGATGGTTGATGAAATTCACGTTTTTTCATGTGCCGAGTGAAGTGATGATTTGGGAACAACCAAATTCATAGCCGAAAATCTTCACCCTAACCCACACATACCATGAAAATTTCATAAGAAGCGGTAGAATATTGTGGAAATTAAGCTTGTTACAAGGATCTGCGGACATACACAGATATACTCGCTGAGATACAGAGAGAAAGACACAGAACGACAGTTGTTCAGAATAGTCTGTAAGCCTCGGCATAATGAGAGTGGAAATTTTACCATTGTAAAAAACAGAACAGCCGTTCGTAGTTATAGTGGAGGCTACAACTTTTAAATCTTTCGAAAGTGAAAACAATGCTTCGACTACCTATAGGTAGACTTGGGCAGTTTAAGGATGAAATTTAGCATTTAGGTAATCAGTATATTTATTTGCCAAAAACATAATGTGTGACAATTGTCAAAGAGATACAGTCAACATAACGACAAAAAACCCATCCGTTGATCAAAGTAACGTTCTTCCTGCAGCCAACAAGTGATTGAGAGTTTGAGGGCAAGCAGACACAAACACCCGCCTATAGGGCGGCTCGGCCAGGGTGCCCCGGCCAAGCCCGGACCCGACCCACCATGGCGGCCCCCGAGGGTGCCCACCCATTGCTAGCTGAGCACCCCTAGACACGACTAATTAATCGAGTCAAGAGAAAACCCTAGGCAAGACCGCCCCCAGGCCAACCGGGACCCCCAGGCCGAAACTAAATGAATAAAATGTACCAGCCAGTCACTCTATAAATAATTACATGCACACAAAACATTCATTCATACAATTAACAACAAAATATAATAAGAAGAATAATAAATCCAATGGTTTACAGTAATATTATCAACAATTCTATCACAGTGAAACTATATAAAAAGTTAGCACGAGTACTTTTATAAAATTCCTCGGCTGCTGAGAAGAAAATATAACGAGACTTTACACAATAAATAAATAAGTTGAATCATGATATGGTAGTTATAACGATCATAGAAGGTACTGCCTTAAAAGGACATTTAAAAAAAGTCGTTCACACAATAAAGTTCAGCATGAAGTAATAGATTCTTGACATTCATCTTGAAGACCTTACCTACTTGGAAGAGATTTCATAGAAGCCGGCAAGTGGTCAAACAGGCGAGGCCCCATTTGATCAGGGCTACCAAGCAGCGACGTAGTCAGACGAACAGTTGGCGGGCATATTCTATCTCTATTTCTTGTGAAATGGCTATGTACGTCTGATCCTTTAATACAGGTGCCCAGATTTTCTTTGACATGCAAGAGGCAATTCAGGATATAAAGGCTAGGGACAGTAAGTATACCGAGTTTCACAAAAAAGTCCTCAACAGCTTTGTCTGAAACCTAGGTTGAAAATTGTTCTTATAGCTCTCTTTTGTGCCTTAAATACCAAATTGCAACGGCCAGAATTTCCCCAAAGGATAATGCAATAGGCAACTCTACTCATGAAACAAGCGAAATATACTGACTTGAGTACCTCAAATGAAACAGACATGGTCAAGCGACGTAGCATGAAATTCACAGAGGCCAATTTTGACAGAAGCTGTTCAACATGGTTAACGCAAGACAGGCGGTTATCGATTATCAAGCCAAAAAAATTAACAGAAGAAGTCAGACGGCATTTAAATGGAAATCAAGATGTTGAGTTTTGCTTACGTTGAGCATTAAGCCATTTGCTTCACACCATTTTTCAATAGTGGCGGATAAATTATTTGCACCATAGCGGAGAATCACCTCGGAGGGACCGACTGTCAAAGCAGTTATATCGTCAGCAAACAAATAAATATTTTCATTTGAGGTGCCAAACTGAAAAGCTAGATCATCAATAAATATAATGAAGAGACAAGAGCCAAGAACTGAACCTTGTTTAACGCCACATGTGATGGAGGCAGCATCTGAACTCTTACCATTGTAAGAAACAATTTGTTGCCATCCCTTCAAGAAGGAATCGAAGAAACTCAAGGTAGATGAGGAGAAACCATAGTATGCACACCATCAAGTCGTGAGGAACCAAGTTGAAGGCTTTAGAAAGGTCATAAAGCTTCATAGTAGCCCAATCTCCGTTTTCCAGAGCACTCAAAACGTGCAATATGAGGGAACAAGCAGCAGCCGTTGTACTCCTGCCCTCCCGAAAACCGTACTGAATGAAGGTCGTGTAGAAGGCCCTTGCTTTTGGAGTAAGCCTTGATCCGCCTTAAAACAACATGTTCAATGATCTTTGCAAATACGGGTAGCTTTGAAATGGGCCGGAATTCGTCATATGTCTGGGACTTACCTTTCTTAGGTATGGGGGTGACTGCACACCATTTGAAACAATCAGGAAAAATGCCCTCGGCAAAGCTTCTGTTTATAAGATGAGTCAAGGGTTCAATAATCAGAATAGCAACACTCTTAATGTGGACTGTACTCATACCGAAGTAATCCATTGAGTAACTATTCTTCATAGACTGAATTACACAAAATACCTCCTCGACTGATGCAGGTGCTAGCATGAACTCTTCTGAGAACCCCGGAGCGGCTCTCAAGAAATCAGCGGACAAAGAACTTGAAGACGGAAGAACTGAAGAGTGTTTAAACACGGCAGTGAAAAAGTCATTAAATCCGGAACAATTTAGGTTCGGGTTCTGAATAAAGTTTGAGCAGGACTTCAGGTTTAACTCAATCTTAATGATATCCCAAATGGCTTTCGACTTATTATCCGAAGAAGAAATACTACGATCGTTATAACGCGACGGAACCTGCTCAATTCCCGTCGGTAGGTGTCTCGGGCGATCCCAGCCTTAGTGACCAGTTCAATGCGTCGAGAGCCAATACTTCACTAGTAGGTTACATGGCACGGCCAATAGTTAATAACTCAATTCCGCAACGTTATTATAAAAATTTCGTTAGAACTATATCACCTGATATTTCCAGGCATTATATCAGCTGATATTTACAAGGCAAATTTTATTTATTCCAGTATCACTATCTAGCGATTTCTGATGGAATTTCGAGCTTGATCGTATATTCAATAGATCCGCTAGCAGCACGTGATTTCTCTATCTTCTCGAGCTTAGAAATTCGAAGGGTTTTTTTCGATGTTCAATCCCATAGGGAAAGCGAACTATTCAACGTACAGAGTGGCGGGAGGTTCTAATCGATTCTTTGGGATTACATAAATTTATCATTCACAAGCAACAATTTATAACTGTTACTTAGAAAGTTTTCGAGATCTCAATTTTTTTTATGTTTAGCCCTTGATGATGCCGAGCCTTTAGGACCATTTAGACCCAAAATGTGATTTTTAACACAAATTTCCTATAGTTTGGACTAGTATTTTCGGAGAAAAGCCGCAGACGGCGGACGGACGGAGTTGTTCATTCGATTTTCGGATTCTACGCATCTTTAAACGTAATCCAAATATTTTTCAGGCGGTGTTAAAAAAAAAAAATTTTCTCAGTTTATTACAAAGGTTAAATATTGAGTATAATAAACCAAAATCGGTTAACAGCCTTCTAAAATATAATGGAAGTCATTCGTTATGTCAAGTTAATAAGTAATAACAGGTTAACATGACCAAAGATAGAAAATATTTGAAACACTGATTGTTTACATGTTTGTTTATTGATTTAGAAAATTAAACGCGAAGCAGAAAGATGAATACCCCTCTAACCACGTGAGTTCAAATACTCAAATACTGAGTCTGTCAGACCCAGTGTTTCCATCCGTGTCAATTTTTTATGGTACAATAGGAAGGTTAAAAACGCAGGACACTCCATTACCCAACCATTCATTTGAGAGATTTACTAGAATGTCATGAACGAGTTGTTGAAACATGCGAAATCAACATTTTACACTAGTTATTTGATGCACTCAAATATCGCTATGGTTTGTGCAGCAACAAACACGGTTGTGTTCGATTGGGTTGTGCCTTCATTTGCATCTATAGAGGTTTGACCAGACTTGTCATTAAGACCAGAAACAAGATTGCCTTCTGTTGAGAGAGGAAAGGTACAAATTAAAAGGCTGCAATACGTAGGTACCTACCCACATCCCGAGTGGCTACGTCCGTGAGGTGACCAACCAGCTGCGTAGTCCATGAGGTCGAATGTGTGCAATGTCCGATGGAAAAGGGACAGAGTTGTCAACCCCTCAGGGGAAGCTGCCTCCGCCCCCATCACCCAGACCCCGCGGAACGGTCCCTAATTGTCATGTCCCGAGCTATTAGGTCCCTCCCTGGACATCATTTACTTCCGGCGCATTAACTTCCGGTGTTCTAGGGGTGGTCGGAAGGGTTGGTGGGGGGTTGAGAGGCGGAGCACCCCTTCTTCACGTGGACCTACGCAACGTCGGAGTTTGTGTTCTCGCCCTCGGATCTGGACTCTGGAAAGTTATCACGTTTGTTAGATTGTTGGTTGGAAGCAGGAAGGAGATACAGGAGGGGAAAAAGGAGACCCAAAACTTAGGAGTGAGTTATGTCAGCTAGCCCTCACTACCCTTCGATAATCAATCAACGACACTCACAAGAAAGCTTGGGGGGCATTTCCTGGACTCAGTACAAATCAAGTGGGTTATTATAATAAGTTCTATAAATCATTCTCAAGATTAAATACTACTGGACAAAAAATATACCTATATATACCTAGCGAACATTAATTTTAACTGAAAAATCATCATTTAAAATATTATTTTGAAGTAGCGCATGATATTGTCCTGTAAAGACGTGCTTACGCGAATAGATCCCTACAAAAATGTGTGACGGATCCAGAAAACAAAATGAAAGAAATGCTGGAGCTAATACAATTCCTTTTCCCATTCTGTTCATTTGACAAAAAATTGAAAGGGATAACAGGACACAGCTGCAAAAAGTAAGAATCAGCTAATTGAGTTCTGCGGGATGAGTGTTTTTAGTTTATCACGAGTATTTTCAATAATGAACCTTCGTAATCGACTATATGCGAAATACAATTTTTAACTCTACCTCAAAGAGAGGTTTGCGGTTTGTTAATTTCAGGGTGCGGGGAATACCAAAAAGGTATGGAGGCGAATTGATCAGCAGAGGGGCTTCAGAGGCTAATTTCTATCGTAATCAACTTGAGTAGAGCTTTTTTTTTTTTTTTTTTTTTTTTTTTTTTTTTTGGCTATGGAAGACCACTTATTACCTTAAGGTGAAATTGGGGATCCTGGCGCTGAAGGAGCGAACCTTTTTATGAATGGTGGAATGTCGAGTTTAGATAATGTACTATTAACTGTGTTTGATTATGATGGACCATCGATCTGAGTAGAAGGGCTGTATAATACATAAATAATAAACCTTTGTGTAATAATTTGCAGCGTTTTCTTAACCAAACGGAAAAACTCAAATTTGAAGTTGGGAGGCCCAGGAGGTTGAAGACAAATTACAGGATCTAAATCGTTCAGCTTCAGTCATCATCATACATAATTATTGGACAGAATGTCAAAACAACATTTTGTCAAACATTTCAGTTACTTCAAAGTGATGCCTGCAATCGAACTCAGAAGTAAGATTCGTCAGCTAGCGTTAAATGATAGGTATTTAAATGATACTGTACTGTACAGTCACGTTAGACATTTTAAGAGGATGTGCCGATTGGTGCCGGTTCGGTATGCGACCTACGTTCGATGTTTCTCATAAAATGGTAAAATGCTCACCTTAGTCCGAAAAATCCTTGATACCGGTCAGCAGAATAAGAAATCGTTTCGGGCTTACTTTTCTGTACTTTCGCCATGAAATAAAGTCCAGGTGTGGTTGTAGGTGATGTTGCGGCACCTTTCTCATTTTCTTCAACAATTTCACCTTAGCGTCCAACCGTAACCTCTCTATTTGTTGGGTGTGGGCACCTGTACTTGGGTCTACGTAGAATGCCTCATGGCTTACAGTTTTGTGTCTGAACCCACCTTTGATCTGGTCAATAAACCACGGTCAACTAGGAACTGATGGCTCACAATCTCGTCAGGAATTACTTTGGTGTAAAATTCACGATACTTCAAAGAACTCATTTTCACATATTTACCTAAATTATTATCACAGATGGAAACGGATGGGAACGGGCAAACGGTACACGCGGATAACAAAACTGAAACCTGACTCGGGTGGCTCATGCTTGTACATCACGGGGAACAGCGGGTGGTAACTCGTAGATCGGGCAAAGACCGTAGGTCGCATACCGAACCGGCAGGGGTTGATAGACAAAGACAGCTGTGCCAAGCTGATAGTCATGCGGAGTTGATGTTGGCCGGGTTTCGTGTGGACATATAAAGGATAAGAATACGTTACCAATTATGGTACCACCAGTATACTACGATGTTAGCTACTTCACCATGTTCAATCGCACATGTATTGAAACTGTTCTATGGTGTTTGACGATTCGTAATAATGATTTCAACTTTTATTCGAATAAATATTACATTAAAACGGATTAGTTATTTCTCAAATTATTGGGAAAGTACAAAGGATATTGTTGATTCTTCCCTCCGACTGTGTTTGCTACTGCAAATTGCCCATGTCAGCTGTCGAATCGTCCTTACACACATCACTTGTACGCGAATAAAGCTGTCACTCACTTGATTTCACAGTGCAGATTGGGTGGAGGGAGTTATGAATGCTATCCAGCTGAAATGTCATTCTATTTGATAACAATCTTTTCAATGCAATAGTTTCAGTGAGACGTATGTGTCTCTCAACCGGAGGGGGCATACTACTCTTTTGAAACGGATAGTTCCTTTCTTTTCTGTTTCACAATAGGAGGGCGAGGCAGGTGTGTCAACCGGCATTAAGTTAAGAGGAGGTCTCACAGAACAAAAGCGTTTCCCTTTCAGGATGCTCTAAGATCCGTCCCTATTTCTGCTTTCAACCCCTTCAGCCGGTCTCAGCCCATGTCCGATCCCACTGTCCAGACTTCCATCAAACCTTTCCAGGTTTGATCATCGACCTGAGCCGTAGAAACCGCCCTCTTCACCATTCAACGATAGCTCCACCACTGTCCCTCTCCGTTCCTTCGACTGAAAATGATAGGGGGTGACTCCTCGCCAAGATCTGGCTATTGTCACGTCCTGATAACCCCTCGGGGCTCATCCGGATTTCGCCTCTCTCCCGCTCCCCTTCGCCATACCCTCTGGGATTTTATTCGAATCGATTCGGGTTCCTCCTTTTGGAATTTGAATCCATCGCGGCTATTGAAGATCGACCACAATAGACCCGAATGCGGGCGGGTGCCCTGGTTCCCCACAATTTGCGGTGATTTGCGGTAGTCATCCTCACAACCGGATATTACTGTTATCTGACATCAGTGAAATATCGTTCTGTTACTGATGTTTCCGACTACCTACAATCACAGTTCTCTGGAAATATAATTCTTAGGTATAATTATAAATCGAATATTTGAATTTTGTCACACCTCACGGATTCGTTCTTAGAATGATCTGGTATGAATTTGTTTTCGGTTATTTTTTCTATCATGCAGGGGTTGTTCCACACCTCTCTTGACCAATTTCAATAAGTGATCCCTCTATTGACGAAGCCTGACTTCAAAGAGGTCTCCTAAAATGGAAACTTCTCATATATTCTAAACAATCAAATCTCAACTTCCCAGGGGAACAAAATATCATAGTATCGGCTGCCGTTCTACGCAGAACACATGTTTATAATTACCTACCTATCAAACGAAGTTTATTATACATTAGGTATATAAAAATATATCTGCATAGGCTTAGACGCCTACCGAAGAGAAATAAATTAAATTGAATAACAGACCTACACTCTCCTAGTATTTAATACGAGCTGACCGACCAACTAAAAATTAATTATATTTATAAAATAAATCACCTACCAACGCATCAGTAGTCCATCTATAGGTGACAAAAGTGATAATAAACCCAGTTTCGTGAAGTGAAAATTCCATTGGAATTTATATCAGCTGATATAGACGTAGTTACCAGGGGATGCTTGCTAAGTTCCACCAGTTATGATTTGCTCTCATGTTGTTGATTTTTTTCCTACGAAGGACCAAAGGACCGAAGCAAACGGAATAACGTACAGCGACACGGTCAAGTTGAGTCAGGGGATTCTAGACCCTGACCAACTAATCTGAATTTTTACTAAGGGACTGACTACTTGATGTTACGTATTTTTGAGATGCGAGAATCCAGACCACTAATCTAAGCAAAAAGCTGATATGTGTAAAACCTCATGGCGACTGGAGCGCTGGGAATGCCAAACAGTCAGGGTCTAGAATCTCGTGACTCGACTCGATTGTTCGAGAACGTCACGTTACAACAACCTGGATGGCTTTATTCGATCCTTTGGAATGATGTTTTTAAAAGAACAAAAAAAAAAAAAAAAAAAACCTATGTTACCATGAAAGTTTTTAAGATCTCGATTTTTCAATATGTCAGCCCCTAATCACTATCCTTTAGGGTTGATCGAAATCGATATCGATGTTACCGGCACACCCCCTGCCAAAGTACGATTTTTTAGCCCAATTCTTCCAGTAGTTTTGGAGAAAAGCTTCGAACAGTGAACGGCGGATGGGGGATGATGTACTGCGGACGGACGGATTTTTATTAATTCGATTTTTGGAATCTACGTATCATGAAATGTCAACCAACAAATTTTAAGGAAGAGGAAGGGGGTTGGAAAATGTTTTTCTTGCTCAATTACAAAGGTTTGTCAACGAAAAAAAAACTTTAACAGCTTTAATAGCTATGGAGGAAAATATAAGTAATCGAAAAACGCAGTTTCGAGAAAAACGCGTTGATGTTAGTCTATACCTACCTACATTTGCACGTTTCCATGACATTTGTTTTTAGGGAGAAGTCTCTCAAGTGTCTGGAAAAAACACATTCATGAATCTTTCGTGTTTTATTAATGTGTGTTCTATTATTGGGTTAAGCTGTCTAAGAATAAGATAATGCTAAGGCTACCGGCAATTTCCCAGTTTCCTATCCAGCACGCGACTGAATCAGCTCCGATCAAGTAGCTGTGGTCGTTCTTCAGACGGCTGCGCACTTCATCTTTCAAGATTTCTTCCATCAATGCAATAATTGAGTGCAATATATTGAAATCTTCAAAATTGAGTAAAGATTTATGTACGTTTGAAAATATTGCACATTTTTAACGAAAGTTTTACATCTATTTTTCAATTTTCGTTCATTTTTTAGTACTGAACTCCCTTTAAAAATATAAATAAATAAATAAGATAAAAAATAATAATGATAAAATAAAGTTACCTAATTAGTATATGAAAGTTTTACATCAGAATTCAGTGGTAACTAAATATCACATTAAACTTTGCCCTGCTGGTAACCTTCATTAGAGGACTTTGAATTATGAGGTAGGTAGTTGATAAATGCGAATATGATATGATATTAACCTTTACGTCTCTACCTACATTTTTGATGTAGTTCTATGACGAAATTCTCAGTAAACTCTCACCATAGAGATTTGAAGCTTAGAAACGGAAGGAGGACAAGAAACTCTCAAGGTTCACAAATAATTGAGTCCCGGAACCCGAACTTATTCGTAAATGACCTTAAGAATCCAACAAGTTTCAAAACAAGAAAAGTTGTCCAATGATAATAAACTTTGGGAAGAGAAGCTTGAGTTAACTAAAGCAGCAGAGGTACGGAATGAAAAAGGGAGAGCGCCTTAGGAGTAGCCCTTGCTTCACTTGCCAAAACTTTTGGACTTCCCGAATTCAGATAAGATGAAACACCGCGATCGGATATTTCCGCTTTTCTTACTAAAAGACCTTTTCTTCTAATACATCCACAAGAAAAACAACTTTTACACAGGCTCAAAACTGAAAAATCTGACTTCCAGGGGAACCATTTGATGGGTTATTGAAGGAAAGTTATTGCATCAATTAAATTCTACAACTTGATGGTTTCGTATTTTACCGGTTGTTCCCAAATGAGGGATTGGATTGACGGAACTTCCCTTGAAAAATCACGATGAGTACTAAAAGTAGACATTTAATCTCTAAACCCCTTTTTTTTGAGCGCTCGGCCATCTCCTTTTACTGGTAACATCAGTCTTAAGATCTTGATTACAGATGAAACGTTTACTAGATCTTCCTCATTTTATCGAGGACACATAAAATCTTGATTTGATTCATGCCCATTTCATTTGTGAATTTTATTTTTCGTTCAATAATAGTCGCGTAATACCATTGTAATTGGAAAAATAAACAAGTGAAAGATGAAATTAAAAAAGTAGACAAAAACTAACTACTCTTATTTTGATTAAAATACTACTAAAACCCGTATACCTCTGAATAATGATCTTGTCAACACAATTTTCATCTTAATTGTCTTTAGTATTCTTTACATTTACTTATTATCCACCTTATTTCTAACATATGATTGAAACTAGGATGTTTCAATGCGCGTTACCCACTTATCATTTTATATTTTTTAAATGATGATAGATTCCATTCTAAGAAATTTGATACCAGCCGCACTATCCTACGTTGAGTTGTTCAGTTTACATCATCCAACGATGATTGTTTAGTTTGCACTGGTGACATCCCACTGTTAGGCAGGGGGTTCCGTCCAGGCGGTAGGGGTGCTTTGACGTCACCATTGTTCGAAACTGTGAAACATCACAAAAAGAAAACTACTCATCGTAGGAGAGTGTGGTTGATGCCAAACTTCTTAGGATGGAATCTTCTTTCATTTAAGAATAGTTAAAATACCTTTTTCACACCCATGGGTCATTCCAGCACGGATTTGAATGGTAATGGATCCAATGATATTCTTGTCGTTTTTTTAGGATGCCTGATCAATATTTCACATTTTAGCTGGGTAAAACCAACTGTCAAATCTAGTTCATTGTCACCTTAGAACTTGAACTGAATATGAAAACCTGGTGCTTTAGTATCTGATTAGGAATAAAGAAGTAAGGAGCAAGGAAGAGGACTGCTGGGTTATAACGACGAAGTCTATCAGCCGAATGAGCCTGTGACCTAGATGAAATCGAAGGCCCCCTATAGGATGTTCTCCAAGTTCCTAACTACCTGAAGGTCCCAGCTTAGATATCAATGGATTAAAAAATAAATAAACAAAGTTAGTCAAATGAATCATAGTTGTCTATATCCTTCAACATCGATAGATGGTGATATATCAAATCTGTACCATACCTAACATCATAAAACATTATAGAATCAAGATTTGTCATGGGGGAAAAAATCGTAAGGTTATAATATAAAAATTTTCAAATACACAATGTAATACGAGAAATATCTGCTAGAATATTTATTAGCTGAGTCTGGAATGAAACGCGTAGATAAACAGTGTCAAAAATGGAGTTCTCATTTTAGCTCAGCACTGTTTCTAAATATTTTATACTTGCCTTAAAAATACGCCCATTTCAGGCACAACAGGTAGGTACCACATTGGATGAGTCCTGTTACTGCCTTAGTATTTGAAAAATTGAGTGAGGATGGCATGCAATTGGATGTGGAATCTTCATATGTTTTTACGAAAACTAGCTGATGAGTACTACAAAAATATAAAAAACTATTCACCCCTCCGAATGTTCAAGGAAAATTCTCGGTACCTATGAGTTTTTGCTTTCATTTTTGCTTCAAGCAAATTACAATTTTCAACTTTCCACATCCAGCGTTATTAAATTAATACTGAAGTTCATAATAACATTGCCTACACGTGTTAATTGTTTGATATCTCGTGAAAAATTATCAGAAAATAATTTTCGCTGGCTGTTCTCTAGCGTAGTTATTTTGTTTTACATTATTATGTAGGCTGAAGATCGAACTAAGAAGAATTTCAAGGTTATTGACACAGAAGAAATTTCAAGTAAGTACCTACTTATTTGTGATTTCTATTTCGTGTTGAATCGCGTGTACCTCACTGCAAAACTGTATCTATTCATGTGACTTGTTTGCGTGATGCACAAACTATATTATTTATTTTCTTTCGAATTTGCGAGTAACAACTTCTTAAAGAAACTGTTTAGCCATTGTAATATCGTTATCGAGTAATATCATAATTTTATATTACTCGATGATTAAACAATATAATATAAAGTGGTTGCTGCATGCAAATCTGTGGGGGAATGAGTAATTTGTCTTGTAAATTTTAATTGGTGCCTTTGTGAAATACAATAGCCTTTTCCCCTCAGTTATTTTAAAATGCCAATAATTTCATATTTTGTCTTATAGTATAAATTGCACAAATATGCCACTAGGTACTTGAGTACAATGTTACCAACTATCCTCATCACTAGAAACTTGCCTGTTAGTGATCATTTTCAGGAATGATTTACCTATATGATTGCACAAAGGGTTAACAGAGGTTCCCATCCAGTTTTTCTGATTCTGATACCGTTACCGCTAGGTACCTATTACTGAAATAAGAATAGAGGTGGTGCTGTCGAAATCAGTCCTATATTATTGAAGCTTTATCATTTCATTGACAGAAATATTGTGTGTTATGAAATATGAGAAATATTGGATCATTTCGGTTGTCCGTCAACATTTACAAGATAAAGATTCGCAATACAAATTAACTCCTTAGCTTTATTATTTATTGTGGAAACCAAAAGGCGACAATATCTTTGAGTATTTGGTCGAACAAGTCTTTCCGGTGGTGTCAGCATTGCCATACGGATATCGCAAAAAGATTCAAGCATAGACCGGACTAGTAAGATCCTAAAATATTTGTAACTCAAGAGCCATAATCTTTAAGGTCTGATAACAGCAATTTGCAATGCAAGTAACTGCAATTTTCATTTGAAATGATTATGCCATTACTTGGAAATAGGTAACTATTCAAAAGTTTGACACAGTTCGAATGATGAATAGAAATATATTTTCCAATGCTATTGAAAAACAACGTAGGTACTTCTCTGACAAAATGTCCTTGAAAGCATATTCATTGGCCTTGTGTTTATTTAAAATTTCCCCAGTAATTTATTGTTTAGTGATTGATCTTCTGCCCTGTCATGAAAGCTGCACGCCATATCAATTTATTTTTTACTAAAAAGGTTGATTAAGGTCAATTTTTCAGTTGAACTTTCTGGCATTGTGCTTTGTCATTGATATACTGTTATAATATATATAGTTAAGATGATGAGGTGGATAATGGTGGATCATGAGAACGAGCATAGATTGTTTCTGAAAACATGCAGTATATTGTTTTCTATATTCTAGATAGGTAGGATCGTATCTGATTTCGTGTTGTATAGGTACGTCCCAACACCCGAACCATGGTACTCTTGTCTCGTTTATCCGAAGTTTAGAATGTGTTTCATTAGGTAGCAATTCATGAGAATTGTTTTTCATATGGTGAGTTCTATTAGACCAAGTTCACTACCGCTCGTGAACAGTTAGGTTTATTTGATAACCATAAAATCGTTTATCCTAATTCTCAGTTCAAAAACAGTAATCATAACGTATCATATCATTGCGTAACTAGGCTTAATGGAAACTGCTTGTTATGAAAATCAAATTAGAGTAGAAATGATGGGCTGGTAACTACCTATAGTTTTGGTTATTTCGTTATGATGATTAACTTGAAAATAAATAGGTAAGTAGGCAATAAAAGAGTAATTTATGTAGTCAAGGCGAATCATGAAATATGAGCATCTGTAACGTTGTTGTTGAAATCATTGTTGTTGCAAGAATTTGGTTCTTACTTTTCCAATTATTTCACACACAAGAGAAATAACTTAGATGACTCGTAGATATATTTAACCAGTAGAACTTATTCTCATCCAAAAAGACTCAGCAACCGTACTAGTAAATGTAGGTGTGGATTCACATATCTCAACGATATTGTAAATATATCCCTAAAGTTGTGTAATATTTTTGATTTGTAATTTATATGGGATGTGAACACTTTAATGCGTTACTGTATTTGTAAGAAGTATACGTAGCACAAATGGCATTGTATGGTACCATTTCAAGAAAGCAATGTTCACAAAATGGGATTAGAAGGGTGTGAACCACTGTTAAATACTTCGTACTGGTCTCGTGTTGAAGTTGTAGAGCTCTTAATAGTCGGCAATGCAGAGGTCGTGCTCTAATCCTTATATAGAAATGAAATGAAAATCAGGGAAGCCCGTTTGAAGATGATATTGATATTCTTCCACCACATGTGGAGAATAGCAATGGTGTTTACTGTGTAGTTGGCGAAAACCGGCCAAGACTTTGAAGAAGCGTCTCACTACCAAACGCAGTAAAAAAGAGTGAGAGAGCTACTCTATTGGGTTGGCCCAAATTTAATGATATAATGCATTTTGTGGCTTGGCATCTTTTGTAAGAGGGACGTATTGGGGGGGGGGGGGGGGATCACACATTTTTGATGAGGTCTAGGAAGAAAACATTGGAATGTACGGGCTGTTCAGGATGGAGTCAGTCATTTCATTCGACTTTATTGTCCCAGAGTAGCTCCCTATCAAATTTAAATTTCCTAGAGTAAACAGAAGAGAATTTAGCTCATTGTGCTGATCAGGAAAGTGCCCCTGAATTTATTCGTATCTTCATGTCCCAGAGAGTCACGCTATCAAATTTCAACTTCCTTGGGTGAACGGGAGAAAATTGAATTGAGTCAGCTGATTTGGTAACGGCTCCGAAGACCCAAAAGGCACTGTGTTAGGTCATAAATAGACTACGTTACAAATTTCATCAAAATTGACTGAGGGGAGCTGGTAGAAGTGACTGGGTAAAAAATAAGGTAATACAAAAAAAAATCCGAAAACAAGCATTTTGACGCCTCGTTTTAACTTATATAGAATCGATCATATTTGGCATCAGGCAACTCTAGGGACATGCCCCTACTAATATATGCAAAGAAATTTTTGTTTGAACTGAAGGGGTGTGTTCTGGAGAGGGCCAAAGTTGGGCAGAAGTTATATTTTGTAACTTATTTCGGCGCATCTCGTTGCAATGGTTTTTTGAAGGCTTGGCTATGCGAGACTAGCGTCTCGTTTGATTATTCACCATGTGATAGTATTCACAACAGACCTTCTTACCTACCGATATGCCTTTATTAATTTTTAGGTAAGCGAATGGATACAATTCATAAGTTAGTTTCGTAACCACCCGTTGTTGCCACTTCAGTATTTATCAGGTTTCAAATTGTCATCAACCATATGTGATCAACTTTTGTATACCATGGGAAAAGTCGTTGCTTACATTAATTTATATTTTTGTTGTTGTTCTCTCAGGTTTTGTTGAACTTTTCTACTCAGAATTCAGTAACCTGGAAATAAAATGAGAGAAATTTGTCATATACAAGCTGGTCAATGTGGTAATCAAGTCGGTGCTAAATTTTGGGAAGTTATTTCGGACGAACATGGGATTGATCCTACTGGCACGTATCACGGAGACAGTGACCTTCAACTCGAAAGAATAAATGTCTACTACAATGAAGCAACAGGCGGAAAGTACGTTCCAAGAGCAATCTTGGTCGATTTGGAACCAGGGACCATGGATTCCACGCGCTCAGGACCTTTTGGGCAAATATTCAGACCAGATAACTTTGTGTTTGGACAATCGGGAGCTGGCAACAACTGGGCCAAGGGACACTACACTGAGGGTGCTGAATTGGTTGATTCAGTTTTGGATGTTGTAAGGAAAGAGGCGGAGAGCTGTGATTGCTTGCAGGGATTTCAGCTGACCCATTCACTCGGTGGAGGGACTGGGTCCGGTATGGGCACCCTCATAATTTCCAAGATCAGAGAAGAATACCCTGACAGAATCATGAATACCTTCAGCATTGTCCCTTCACCTAAGGTTTCCGATACAGTTGTGGAACCCTACAATGCAACATTGTCTGTCCATCAGCTAGTAGAAAATACTGACGAAACTTTCTGCATTGACAACGAGGCGCTGTATGATATATGTTTCAGAACGCTAAAGTTGACTACCCCTACCTATGGAGACTTGAACCATCTCGTCTCAGCCACAATGTCTGGCGTCACCACCTGCTTACGCTTCCCTGGTCAACTTAACTCTGATCTAAGAAAACTGGCTGTCAATATGGTCCCATTCCCCCGACTTCACTTTTTCATGCCTGGGTTCGCACCTCTTACATCTCGCGGCTCACAGCAGTACAGAGCTCTCACAGTGCCAGAACTCGTTCAGCAAATGTTTGATGCCAAGAACATGATGGCTGCCTGCGATCCTCGCCATGGACGATACCTGACCGTTGCTGCCATATTCAGGGGAAGGATGTCTATGAAGGAGGTTGACGAACAAATGCTTAACGTTCAAAACAAAAATTCTTCATACTTCGTTGAATGGATCCCTAATAACTGCAAGACAGCGGTATGCGATATCCCTCCGAGAGGATTGAAAATGGCATCAACCTTTATAGGTAATACTACAGCCATTCAAGAATTATTCAAACGTGTTTCTGAACAATTTACATCCATGTTCAGAAGGAAAGCTTTCCTCCATTGGTACACTGGGGAGGGTATGGACGAAATGGAATTCACAGAAGCCGAATCAAATATGAACGATTTGATATCCGAATACCAACAGTACCAAGACGCTACCGCAGAAGAAGCTGGAGAGTTTGAAGAAGACGAGGATAATATTGAAGAAAATTGAAGTCCGGTATGCATTTCTGTCATGTTTGTTTTTCGTTACAATTATTTACTTGGAAAATTTGTTAGGTTATGATGAATAAATCGTGCAGCAATATCTACATTATTCTAACTCAGTCTTAGAAAAGGAAGGGCTATTGGTTTGTGGGTTGTTTTTCGTAAGCCACAGAGATGACACCAAAACCTGTTGGTGTACATGATCAACATTATTTAAGAACGCTTATAGTTAGAATGCGTTCTTCAAGTACATAGAGGATGTTAACACTTTGGGTCATACCTTCTGGGATTAATTCTAAAATTAGGTAATTTCCAAGAAAAATTGACCATTGAAATTTTTCTTTAAGCGCTTTGTTTTAAAGTATTTTTACATTTATGATTTTTTTCAATTTTTTTATTGTGTTTCTTACATTGACAGTAAGACTGCTACAGCTTCCCTTAGGTTCACTGGAGAATACATAATAGGGACACTATTGGAAAACTATTACTCTCTTGAATGTATACGTTCAGTAGACAACAAATCGAACTCACTGTGGAAGTCACTATTTTTATAATGCTCTAATACCCTCAATAAAAGAAATCTAATTCACCACATTCGTTAGTGGCAACTCTCATGACCTCAGCTTTAGCTTTACACCAATATAATCAAATTACACCTTCAGAAAAAGCGTTGAATTTGCTATCAGAATATGATCGTTACATACATGTTCATGGTGTATATTCAGCAATAAACACTATTTTTACCTACTACACATTCAAGTATTTTTTCATAGACCAAAAAGTCTCTCAAAAAGTAAGAAAGTAAAAGAAAATTGATTCCTAACACCTAATAGAGGATGAGATTTTTCATGACTTCAGCATTCCAACGTACTAATAAAACTGATCCTTTTTTTCACGGTTCTGAGATTAAATTGCGTTTACAGGGTGAAAAATATGGGTTTTCAAGAATTCAAGTGTTTTTACGAAAAATAACCCTCTATTAAACTGTTGAAGTTTCGGTCGATACCGCGTAATAAATGATCAACCTTTGTGCAATAATTTGCAGCGTTTTTACATTGAATAAAATGAGAATACGCACATCTCTCCCGCAATAGCAGAGTTTCATACCTAGAAATACCCAATTTTAATCGTTAATCAAGTTTTTTAATTATTATTGATTTTGTGTATTTTAGTTCTGAAATTCAACAATTACGGGGGAATTGACCCGGCACTCAACTGGTCTTGGAGAGTCATTATACATGAAAACCCTTGATTTCCTTGAGAAATCCATGGTTTTTTAACCAGTAAATACAATTTAAAGTTAAAATCGTAGAATTAAACATTAATCTCATTTAATGATAGGTAGGCGTGATCACGAAGATGCTTTCCTCATAATGCGTGTGGAGAATCAGATTTTTTTATTGAGGGTCTCAGTGGTAAATAAAAATTATTGGCTTCGCAAATCCGAGATGAGTTTCGATATGGCATGATTCTGATATCTTTCGGATGGTGCCACCTTTTGTGTGATTCTACACTGAACCTAAGGGGATAGGTTTTAATTCTACACGGTAGAAAACACGAAAAAGGTCATGAATGTGAAAATACATCAAAAAAAGCTTTTAAGATAATCTCTAGAAGGTGGTTTTTGTTTCAAGTTAGAGTAGAATCGATAGAATTTTCCTCCTTGAAAAGTCCTTTTATTTTTATTTTATTATTTAATTTTTATAACCAGTTAACTCGACTTAGGGCCGGTTTATCAATCACATTTATCCAATGGATAAGGGGAATTTATATAAGGTATAGCGTTATCCTCCAGATAACATGGTATGGGGTGTTTATACATCCCTAGTTAAACCTTATCTGGCGTTTTAATTTATCTGGTCTCTGGACGGCTGGATAACTATTATAACTGGAGGTTAATGAGATATCTAGAGCTTTCTAACCTCAAATAAGTTTATTTACAAAAATCTTATTTGAATCTCAAGTTTGATTGTCTTTATTTTTGTACCTTCCAATGGATATTTTTGGGGATGTGTCTTCAAACAGCAGCAACGGCGAAGATTCTATCGTAGCATAATTCGATGAATCGAAAAAAAAACCGTATATAGTAAGACCCCGTGTAGATCACCAACTAAAATGGGACGAGTGCGTATTTTATTGATGTTTCGGTTGGAAAAAGATACCGTTCTTTACTTTATAACACAGATCGAAGATGAAATTAAGTCCACAACTTACTGATCACAATAATTCATTCATAATAATTCAGGTTGCAAGATCGCAACTCATACAATCATGTTTCGCTCTCAAGAAATGAAGCAAATAGCATAAATGTGGTGGTGTCATATGTCTTGTTATTTGCCGAGCTAATACTGTCGATAATGACACTGTTGTTTTGTGGACGTCAGACGGTTTTTCTAATAGTCGATCCATGAAGAAAATGTAGTTCCTACTCTACTCTGTGGTAGCTCCATGTGTAAATCGCCCCTATTTTGTCGCCTGCGGACACCAATGAGGATGCTAACGGCGCTATCTGCCAGACAGAATTTATCTGAAGGATAATTTTATCCGCTAGGTATTTCGGCATTGATAAACGACTCACATTTTTTATCTGGAGTATAGTGCTATACTCGGTATAGCTATCCTGCAGTTAATGTAGATAATTGATAAACCGGCCCTTAAAGAAAAAATCGTAGAAGTAAACACAACTTGATTTCTATTGAGGATATCAATGCTAAATAAAAAATAGTGATTTCGCAAATTCATGATAAGGCTATGGCATGATTCTGATAGCTTTCGAATAGTGTCCTCATTTTTCTTATTTCACTATGAACCTAGGGACTTATGGATGTTAATTCTATACGGTAGAAAACAAGAAAAAATACTAGAAATTTTAACGTCTAAGATAGGCACTTTTTGTTGGAAGTTCATAATCAACGGTAATAATCAAATGGGTCAACACCGTTTGTACCTATGCTATTGAATCATGGTAGATACTTACTCAAATAATATAACTCTGCTGTATGTAGTATTTTCAAATCTGATGAGATTTACTGTGATTTGATTTGTTATTATAGTTTCCCTCACCAAACTTGCGTTGTCGTCAGACCAATAATGGTGTGTACGGGAGCCAAGATACCGAACTCATAAAACTTTTATTTACATGCCAAAATTTTGAAGGTGGAATGTGGATGGCTATTGATGAAAGCTACTGAACTGTTCATATTCGATAGAATCATCAGTGACAATTCTATACCACGTGCAAAACGCCGAAACTATTCTGCCAGTTTCAGGGATTACTCGTGTTAACTCCTGGGAGAATCTCGAGTTTGATTGTGATTGGACCACATTGAACATGCTGAAACACAAATTTTGTTAGATATACCTAATTTTGTACAATTTCAGGCAAGTTTTTTAAATAAGGAAAACATTACAGGTATAAGAATAACCGATATGACATGAGGGAGTGATGACTGTATGACTCGACTAACACAGGGTATTGAACTAGCTAAAATTTAATATGGCTAACTGCTAGTAATAAGGCTGCTCCTCAAAGGAGGTGCAACGTCAGGGGAGCAGCAGCATGAAAACTTAACGAAAGTTTTGTAGCATAATAGGCAATTTCATGTATTTTGTTTTATCCCATTAGCTCAAGATTCGCACCTTTCCACAAAACATGCAATATGAGGGTATTGGATGATTGGAAGTGCCGAAGAAAACAGCTACCATATGTGTTTCGAGATATATGTCTTCTTCCTGGGGGGGGGAGGGGGGGACTTACCTCCGCTCATCTATGACGATCCACATATGCCCGTTCCGCAACCGAGGATCACGGATGATCCAGAGTTAATCCTTATATCTCACTGCTATTTTTGAAGGATAACTACCGACAATGGATTAACTTCCCTTCAAACCTCCATTATAACTGAACAGGCGCTACGAGTTTTGATCTGAAAATTTAGCCTTCGGAGGTTTAAAGGCACAAAAACGGATTTTACAGGGTGTCTCCGAAACAGGTATCACACAAAGAAGGAATCGATTCTACTACTAATTTGCAACAAAAAGTTCCACTCAGAGATTTTTTTTTCTTTCACGCTTAGTTTTCGAGTAATTCAATATTTAAGAATTTTTTCGTGTTTTCAAGCTTACCTATATGACTGAAATAACTTCCTCAAACTACAGTGAAAATTTAAAAAAATAGTACACATTTGGGAAGAACGTTAAATTACCTACCATTCTGATACCATTTCAAAAATTTTTATGCAGGTTTAATAGGAGAGAAATCCGGCTGAAAGTTGAAATTTGACTAATCTTAAAAATCTGTCCGGAGCGCTATAGTAAATTTTGAAATGGTAGCAGGATGGCAGGTAAGTTAACGTTCTTTCCAAAGGTGTACTCGAGTTTTTAATTTTCACCATCATTTGAGGGAATATAGTTATTTTAATAATATAAGGTTGAAACACGAAAAAATCTTCAAGTATTGAATTACTCGAAAACTAAGCGTTTAAAAAAAATCTCTAAGAGGAAATTTTTGTAGCAAATTAGTTGTTGAATCGAAACTTCTTTGTGAAATACCTTTTTGGAGAAACCCTGTGTAAAAATTCAGTCGTGATGCATGATCGTGTCAGAGTTTTCGTAAATTATTTTGTCAAATTTTTTTTTTTTAACTTGAGCTCGTTGAGTGCCAAGAAATGGTTAACTATCAATAAAATTGATGACAAACGGATTACTTCTAAATAATAATCTGTTACTTAAAGATTTTGGATTTTATTATATATATATATATATATATATATATATATATATATATATATATATATATATATATATATATATATATATATATATATATATAATATTGTTTTTTTGTTTTGTTTTTGTGTGTGCAGCTTTAATAGATTTTTTTAGCACATGTTAATGAAATCAAAACTTTCTAAACTTGTAATTGCTTCATATCCTGCGAAAAATTCCTTGAAGTTAATAACTATAGCTTTTATTATACATATTTATTTACAAACGCATGTGTGTGTACCCTTCGACGATAACTCTCCTTAAAATTGAGATAAAAATTCCGTTCTTGCGCCAAAAAATCAAGCTGCCCAGAGGAAAGGACGAGTTTGTTGGCCAGCATTTTTTGAGAAATTAAATTGGCTAAATTTCAAAAAATGTGCTGAAACAATCACTAAAAACGGCAAAAAATGACTAAAAATCGTTGAATCATATTTTTTTTTTTAGCAGGAAAATGCTCAAATAAAGTTTAATAACTATAAAATAGAACATTGACAGAGTTATATGCAAAAGTATGCTGAAAAATGTACTTAAATTTAATTAAAATGTGCTAACCGTAAAAACTATTATTTAGAACGAATTTTTTGCCATAAAATTGGTAGTTAACAATTTTTTTTCCCTCAAAGTCGTTAATTTTCATAACAATTTAACATAACGTAGTACGATAATTTACAAAAATTCGCTCATACAATCATACTGCATCAATGTAACTTATTTTGTTTTATCGTAATAATTTTTTCTTGATGGGTGCGTGCGTCTGCGAAGATATACCTACTATAGTCCTGATGTACAACTTTCGTAGTTTCCAGCCCTTGAAAAGTTCAGAATGAATAGTATAGCGTTGGTGTTTTGTTTAATTTCATAATTTTCCTTTCGTTAAGCACCTAAGTATATGTATTAATTTGGAGCAATTTCTACGTAAGATTACTAATAAAAAAATATGCATCCGTTTTACATTGAGAAATGCATTTATTAGAACAATATTTGGGTATTCAGCTGTGAATAATTCAAGCTGTTAACAGTCAAGAATTTATTATGCTCTATCTTGTGACCTACGGTGCAATTACCGTTCGAATAACCAATCGAATCGCTCCGCTCCGGATCAAACATGCGTGCCCATGAATTTTTGAGATCTCTCATGGGTTGATTGGGTTTGGGATTGATGGATTGATCATGTTGTTGTTGACAGATTGATCCGCTCAAACAAACCTACTTCAACTCAACCAATCAATGGCAAAAAACTCGTTCTAAATAATAATCTGCTATTTAAAAAGATATTTGAAATTTCAAACTTTTCTTTTTCCGTTTTTACAGTTAGCACACTTTAATGAAATTTAAGTACATTTTTCAGCACAATTTTGTACATAAATTTTTTAATGTTCTATTTTATAATTAATAAACTTTATTAGAGCAATATTCTGCTAAAAAGTATAAATTTGATGATTTTTAGCCTTTTTTGCTATTTTTAGTTAATTTTGCACTTTTTTAAATTTGACTAATTCAATGTGCTCAAAAAATGCCGGCCAACGAACTCGTCAATTTGTTTGGAAAGCTTGATTTTTGGCGCAAGAACGAAATTTTCATCTCAATCCTAAGGAAATTCATCGTCTGGAAGGGCATATATATACAAAAATATATACGAAAATATATAAATGAAAGCGTTAAACTCAAGGATTCGTTTCACCTCAAAACGGATTTCAATGGAGAAAATTTTGATTTTAAAAATCTTGGAGCCATTTCAACGAAATCGATTTCATTTCGTTGAAAATCGATAAAAACCGTAAAAAAGTTTCAATCATTCAGCGAATTTTCGTTGATTACCATATTGTATTGTATGTTGAATTGTTCCGAAAATTATGTACCCCATTTGAAATGAAATTATAACGAAAAATACTAATGGATAAAATACTTATTCACATAAATATTCTGCTATTCAAACTTAGATTTTGGGATTTTTAAATTGTTTTCGGTTTCGTTGATTTTGTCAACACTTGATGAAATGACTAGTTGCGTTCATACATTGTTTGATGTAGCCCCTAATTGATTGACTTTGGTTGAGTTATATGCAGCCGAAAATATGAATTTAACAATTTTCAGCCGTTTATTGCCATTTTTAGTGACTTTTAAAGTACGTTTGTAGAAATATAACCAATTTATTTGTGAAGCTGGGTTCCCGCAGCAGTGTTGTGCGGGCTTTGCATACTTTCGACCGCAACGGCGTGCGGCCGAAGTAGTTCTGCGAATAAAAATAAGATTTCAGGAAGAAGATTTCGGGGTAACCCCCCCACCACCAATTTTTTCGCCCTGTTGGTAAAATCGGCATAAAAAGGTGCGTCCTTGCAAAAGGTCGTCCTTAAATTTATAAGTGCCTTTCTGTGTAGGTATGTTTGTATAAATCGGTATGCACCTGTTCGATGTGTAGGTGACTACGCTTACATATATTATGCATTTACCTTTTCAATAATATGATTCTGTAATCTTTTTCCAAAAAAATTTCAACTGGTAAAGTTGAAAAATGATGAAAAATGATGTATTAGGGAAGTTTTTCGCGCCCTTTTGTTTGCTAAATTCAGTATACATTTTCCATCTCTTTCGATCACTCATGAATTTCGGACTGAATTTATCTGAATTTAGGTGAACCAGTACCGTCAGTTTAATAGGTAATTCTAGCCCGTTCGTCATTACTAGCATACATTGATACCTACCTACCATAGTTCAACCCTCCCCGCTGTTCTTTTGTAATGGACTGGGAGGGGGGGGGGGGGGGAGGCAAATATCAAAATTTGTTTGTTTTCGTTTATATACGAAGTCTGTATTATTTGTATTTTGGAACCTACTTATCTTGAAATTTAAACCACAAAATTTTGATGGAGGGGTTACTTTTTTTCGTAGTGAACTATAAAAGATATGTATCTATAAATGAATTTATAAGAGATAGAGAGAGAGAGAAAGTTGGGAATTCCCCCTTCGCCCCCCAAATTAAAAAAAAAAATTTTTATTGGTGCGACCCTGCTGGGTCTTCCGATACACTTTCGATAATGGATATTGAGTTGGTTTTGATTATTCCCTCTCTTGGGAAGTTTTAGTTAATTTGTCGAACAAAATTAAATTTGTTCGTCAATCATTTATTTTTTTTTAATCTAGGTAGTACTCGATTACAGTCTGTAAATCCAAAATAAAATAACTCTGATTTTACTGAAACTGATTATTTTGTTTGATACATTTTCAAATCACAGCTAAAGGCACAGTGAATTTTGGAAAAAAATGAAAATGTAATTTAGAGAAACGATGGAAGTTGCCTAATGGTTCGATTTTGAAATTACCATTTTAACTTGGACTTGATTCAGTAATGCTTATTATTTGCTAAAATGCAGTCCAAAGTCTTCAGGAAAGTTTCAGTTTACACACGTTACTGAGAGGTTCTTGTGAAATGATGCAGACTTGGGGAGGTACATAGATCGTTGGTGCTTGAACTCTCGAGCTGGCGGTGAAGGGGGTCAAAAGTTTGAAAGGGAAAACCGACTCGTGTTTGCTGCGGGGTGAACGGGGAGAGAAGCAGTAGAAGCGGTTCTTATTGGGACAGGACCCGCCTCGTTACACCCAGGCCCTCTCGAGTGGCCCTAAAGAGTCCTCCCGTCTCTTGATTATACTTACTCTCTGCTATGACGATCCTACACGCTCTCCCAAGACCACTTCCCTGTTATGTTCCGTTTCCCCATCGCCCAGGTTCCGAGGCCGGGTAATGGTAGGTTAAAAGGAATATTTACAAAAGCAGAGAGTGCCGCATCCTGTGCTGAAAGTCGCTGCTTTAAGTGCCCCCGGGAGTATAAGAGATGGGGAAAGTACGTTTTAAAATCATCCCCAGTTTTTCTTCTCTTATCCAAGAAGACCGTACCATGATTTTTAGCATCCTTATATTCACAACAGGTTCTCCAAAGAATAAGAGCAGTTTATTAGATTAAGCCTCCAGCAAAGGATCAAGTTCAATATTTTTAATAATAATGAAACATTTATTAACCCAAAGACATAAATTTTGTCCATAGCGGGTCACATGAACCACGTATGGTAAAGCTACAATAAACTGTACATGACGGCAAAATGTAGAATTATTACGGATATCGAATAGCGACAAGAAAAAATTAGAGGGAAAAAAAACGAAACAAAAATATGGTTACTTGAGTGAAAAAAAAGAAAAAAAAAGAAGAATTTGAGAGAAAGAGAGGAAGAAAATTAAGCATCCATCGTAAGGGGAAGAAAAGGGGGGGGGAGTGCACATAATATTAGGTTATTCAATTGTCGGTATTTAGGTGTTGCTTAAGATAGATTAAAAGCCGACCAATGGAAGGGGATGCATGAACAGACAATGGGAGAGCGTTCCAAACCCAAGCCCCAGCCACCACAAAGGACCTCCATGGTCCGACTGAAATGGCGGGTGATCATCAGGACATTTGACCTCGAAGAGGCAGCTCTCGTGGTCAGGTTGTCCAAGTAGTCAGGCATAGAACCGCTCAAGATTAAATACAGCTTTTTCAGGTGGCGAGAAATAAAATATTTACTCAAGGGTAAGCAAAGTATCTGTAGCCCAGAAACAGAATGTCGTGCCTTAAACAGCACATTATAAAACATAACGAAGGCATGTTTCATGCAAATATTACCGATTGTAGGCTACTTGGAGATTTTTCAATTTAGAGAGGCAGATAAAGAGTAATCGAAAAAATGGAACAGCAATAAAACAGATGTGGGGAGAACCAAAGCTGTCACCAATCGGCGCTTGAGGTACTGTGGGGTGAATTTTGAAAGGCGTGTAGGCAGGAGATTTGGCGAGATCCATAGAGCTGTCACCTTTGACATACCCTAGTTACGTGGGAGTCCCAGGATAGTGTCTTGTCCAAGATAAGACCGAGATTCCTGACATGCAGGGAAAAGGGAACCACAATACCATCGATCAGCACAGGAGGCAGGGGATCAAATTATATTTGGCATGAATCACTTCAATGAGAACCAATTTATAGGTGGGTTTTATTTACAGTACTTAATAGGAAATGTTAATACCTATCACGATGTTTGTCATTCATCATATTTTTCAAACGAGAGTTGTTTCTAATTCAAAGACTATCTAAAATATTTATTCAAAAAATACCGACCAATAAGAGCACTATATGAGAGCACTCTCATTGGTCGGTATTTTATAAATGAATACTTTAGATAGTTTTTAAATTGGAAACTAAATTTTGATTGGGAAATTTTTTCCTCGCCATGCTCGAAATTATTTTTCAAATGAATTTAATTGTGCAATATGTAATTGAGAAAATATTTTCTTAACTACATTTAACGTTGTTCTTCTCATATTGAGCATAATTCTTATTCAAAGTCTACATATTTCCAATCAAGTGTATCCTTTTTAAGTCAAATTTAACATTTTCTAAATCTGCAAAGGGATTCAGGGAGAAGAATAACTAATTAGTTGGGAAGACCAGGTTAGATAATGCAAAGAAAAATTAGTTAACAGCAAGGTAATGTAACCACATTTAACATTTGGGTACGTATATCTCTATACTTTTCGTGATAGAATCGAACGCCACTGAACTGAAATTGTAGTGATTACAAATTTTCTAGTTTAATATTTTTTCATACAAAATAAAGGTTTCTCCTTTTTTTTAACGAATGTTCCATTACTACAAAATTACCTGATTGATAAATGTACCCACTTATGTACATGTATTTAGAAAATTCGGTTACATTAGCTCGTTGTTTTTCGTGTTTTTACATTTATTTAGTTTAATACAGGCAAGCCCAGTGTACATCAATGTACAATAAGTCATTCTGGCAAAAGGGAATTACAAATACAATGATATGAAAATATCATAATAATTTGACAAAGGAAAATAAAGTACAATCCAAGTCCGGGGCAAAAGATTGGGAGAGCAAGAGGATTTTTCTCAACTAGCCAATATTTTTACCTACATCTTTGTCTGGATTTAGAAATGTTCAATGTTGATGTTCAATGAAAATGTTTAATTTCTTTGGTAAATATTTAGATTTGGTTGTGAGAATACTGAGTTAGATTGGGGAACCGTTGAAATGTTTAAATTTGATTGTGAGAATGCTGAATTAGATTTGGACCGTTGAATTTATTTGGAAAAATATTTATCGAATACGGCAACGGTATTTATCAAATAAAATGATACAACGGTAATAATAATAAAGTGAGTAATAATGACATGGTTATAAAGTATGTTTATTGAGCATTAAATATGCGAGAAAAAAGCTGAAAAAATGCAAGTGTGATACGGCCATAACGCCAAAAAATCATCCGTTTCAAGTGATGAGTTCATTGGCCAGCACTTTTTAAGCATATTAAATTTCCCAAATTAATATATATATATATATATATATATATATATATATATATATATATATATATATATATATATATATATATATATATATATATTTAGCAGTGTGCAAAAATATGTGCCAACAAATCACTAAAATGGCTACAAACGTGTAAAAATCGTTTATTCTTCACACAACGCACACACACACACTCACACGCGCGCTCGCGGGCTCAGAATGTCAGTAAAAAAATGTATTGAAATGAAACGATAAATACTATTGAACCAAGTTACGACGAAAGTACTTAAATTTCATTAATAATAATTTGCTAAAAAATCTTTAATTAAACTGCAAAAATGTTTGAAATCTCACATATTTTTGAAATTCAAAACGTTATTTAGAACGAGTTTTTTCTGTGTTTTTTTTATTTTTTATTTTTTCTCTCTTCTCTCTCTCTATTTTTGTCATAAAATTGGTAGTTAACAATTACCTACTACGCACAAAAAGAGCTCAAATTTACAACGTATTTGATTTGACATATTTGAACATATTGTAATGCCATAATATTCGAGAATTGGCTCATACAATCATGGTGCTTGACTGGAACATTTATTGTTATCATACCACTCTGAATCCTTTTGCATATGTTTTCATTATCTTATCAATCTGGATAATTATAGAGGTTTACCTATGTAGGAGCCTCAATAAATTATGGATTGGATATCGTGTTCGCCGCGGCCACTCCGCTTATTGCTTTGCTGCTTGAGTGACCCCTGGAAAAGCGGGGAATCAATTATGCAACAGTTCAGGTACCTAAACTACAGTCAACCCCAGAGGAACGGATTGTATACTTCAATCAAACAAGTTTATTTATTCATATTTGGTTGTTCCTCAAAGTACTTCGCGCAAAGGTAGCCTGTTAGTATATGGATAACTACGCTGGCGAGACGTTGGTGCAGTCCAATTGCCTTCCTCACCATAATTTAAATTGTATTAAATTAATTAAATTTTGTGAAATAAGGTTCAGTAGTCGTGCGATTAGATCCGTTACGGTTACCTGTTCTAAACGTTGGATAATTCTTTCTTAGTCTGACGATATTATAAAACAATCTCAATATTTCTATAAGGATTGTTCAACCTAAAGACACGACCATCAAACCCGCATCGTATTACCTGCATTTTGGTGTATTTTTTTTATGAAGCCTTTTGATAGATCGAGAAAAATCACATTTTCATTTCACCCTCCACCTAATCTTCTCGAGATTCGTTAATTCACGTTTCAAACAACAATAGTTATTTTAGTATAACCATTTACATACTTCGAATGAAATTATTGAAACACAGAATGTGTTATAGCTCACGCGTTTCATATAAACCCGTCAAATCTGCGTATAAGAATGACTCAGATTTTGCGGTGTATCTTATAACTAAATGTCAAGTTGTTTTATTCATTTGTCACCAGCGCCATATTTGAAACCTCCTCGTCATAAGCTTTTATTTGAGCCCTCGCAAGAAAAATGCATATTTTACAGCCCCCCTTCCCTCCTTGTCACAAGCTTTTATTTATCCATATAACATGAATTATCAGAAATAAACAAGCGCTTGCAGTCACGTTTACAATATCAATTATTGAGAATGATCACCTGTTGTAAACAATTATTCATACAACCATGATCATAACTCAGCTTGTTGGCCACGCACTTCGCAGTAGTTAACATAATATGGTTGGATAAATCGAGAGCTTTCGAACGAATGGTCAACGAATTTTGTGGGATGAAAAATAACGAAGTACCATTTCCCGAGCAACGACTCGGTTGTAAGCGGTAATCATCAGGAAACCAACCGTAACGCTTTTTTTAAACGCTTTTTTCGTTAATGTGCCAAAGTAAAGACATAAAATGTATAGAATCGGTGGACCAATTGTTTGATTGGTTTCAACAACTAATTAGAGGTGTTCGTGTTACAACAAACGGGAAAGCTAAAATATCGCTCATCCAACTTAGCTGATGCTTTAAAATCGCAAACAAATAAAAACAAACTAGTTAATAAAACTCAACTGCATGGGTTACCTTTCTTTTATTGGTGTTGATAACTAGGTACCTACCCTAACGTCTCTCGTGTAAGTCAATATCGTATCTAATTAATACGAGCATATCGTGTAAATCAATACGATTAATTATTGACCGAATTGTTAGGTACATAATTATAATTAGACGTAGTAATACGTAGCATTCCAGATCCTGAAGTAGGAAATTAACTTCCTCTAGGAAATACGTGTGTTGTGGCCTACGCAAGTAAGATAAAAGTAAAAATTGAATGAGCGCATACGTATGGAGAATTCCAATTGAAAAAAAAAAAAAAAAAAACACCCCGTTACTTTAACTGGAGTGTGGGCACCAAAGTCGTTTAATTAAATCTGTTTCTTAGTATACAGAGGTGGGGGCTCAACCCATTTCAGCAAATAAGCACTTATCCGTATCTCTGTGCTCCACTTTTCATTTATGAATACCGTTTGAACGAAATCCATTACCCTTTGGAAAACGCTCCCTTCAGCTTTTTAACGAGTTATAAAGAGGTTGGGGCGTACGCTGCCAACATCTCCGTTCACACATAAAATATTCAATAGGCCCAAAAAACACCACTTTGTTTAAAAAGACGAACCTTCAAAAAGAGGGGAGAATCCGGTTGAAGGGGTTGGTACCCTGTCAAGACCGACTCATCCCTTCAGTTTTATCTCTGATGCTGCTTTGCTTCGTAAACAGAAGTTTCGAAAAACGTCATTTCGAATCAATAACAACATGAAAAGATATATGGCTCTGATTCATGTATTCCCGTTCCAGAGCAAAATTGTAAGGCGTGATTATTATATCAAACAACAATGGCCATAGGCGTTGCGTGGACCATTATTTTGGGGGGCACGGATTCAAAAATCTACTTCTACTTAATGCCGTTAAAGGTAGTTACAACCATACGATTGTTTTAGCGAATTTTCGTAGAAAATTAAGATAATTATCGCAATGGCTCCAAAATTTTTCGAATAAACATTTTTGAAAATTTTCTAAATTGAAATATATTTTGAGGCATTCTGAACCATTCCTGAAGTTTGCACTTTTTCATGTATACCTATACGTATATGTGACACTTCTTAGGATTGAGATAAAAATCTCGTTCTTGCGCCAAAAAATCAAGCTTTCCAAATGAAAGGATGAGTTCGTTGGCCAGCAATTTTAGAGCACACTAAATTGGTAAAACTTCGGATATGTGCTCAAAAAGTCACTAAAAAAGCTAAATGTTTCAGACATGCAGCATTATCGTATGAGCGGATTTTCATAACTTATTATATTATATATAATTATGACATTGTTTTGAAATTTGAGCTCTATGGATGCCAAGAATTCGTTAAATACCAATTTCATGGCGACGAGACTCGTTCTAAATAATATTTTACAAATCAAAAAAGATTTAGACATTTTTGCTTTTTTAGGGAGTTTACCGATTTTACAGCGAATATTAATAAAATTTGAGTACATTTTCCTGCAAAATTGTTTGCAAAAATTTTATAAAGCTCCAGTTTGATGTTGATAAACTTTTTTTCAATTAAAATGATGCTGGAATTATTATCCTAATCCTACGCTGAGTTCTGTGACTTCCAGATACCTTTACATACATATATAAATATAGTACAAATAAGCGTTAAACTCTAGGATTCGTTTCAGAATGTTTCAAACCGGATTTCAATGGAAAAATTTCTCAAAATTTTGATTTTAAAATTTTTGGTGCCATTGAAGTAGCTTCACTTTCTACGAAAATTCGCTAAAAACTGCCAAACATTGTTAAATTTATACTTTTTAGCAGAATTGTTAACTTATAAATAGTAACTCAACTGTGATCTAGAAATTTCAAAGTTTGTACAAAATGATGCTGAAAAAAGTACTAAAATGTCGTTAAAATTGACTAAAAACCAATAAACACAGTAAAAAATTGAATATATCTAAAAGTATGTTAGTAGAACTGAATATTATTTAGTTCCATCTGTTGTAAGTACCGGTAAGCAAAGACGAAATTCTCCTCTGAAGAGCTCATGACGATTAAGACATTTTTTGGTTGATTATCGTCTCGGTTATCATTTTGATTTCTCCAGTGGGAACTGGAGTGCTGCGAGGATAAAAATCGTTTCGGGTGATAAAAAATTGCTCGAATTGCCTCGCATATCGTATCGGTCCGCTGAAAATCACGCCTTAAATGACTTATCTACTTACTATGTTTAGACTAAGTTTACGTATTCATGTTACCATGTACCAGAGGTTTATTTTATTTGAGTTTCTCAGCCACAAATCTGTTGATTTATTATGTTTTTTTTCTCACAGTGTTGGGAAAAGGGGGCACGTCCCCCCCCCCCCCCCCCCCACGGCGCGACGCCTATGACAATGGTTCATTCTCCACGTACAATACAATGCCTTATAATTTAGAACCACCTGTGTTCCAGTAAATGTTTCCGTGAAATGAAGCCGAATTTACAAGCCTTTGTTTATACAAAAGACGGTTATAAATAATTCGAGAATCAATCTCATTTTTAATTGCGAACGTTTCATTTCAGATGTAAGCCAAATTAGAATCTAGTCTGTTGAAATATTTTTACTAACATGAAACCAAAGTGATTTTCGATGTCGCAAGAAATCAGCTTTCATAATCATAACAGAGAGTCTTGTTTATTAGGCTGTGGCAGTAACAACTGTTGGCACGGTAAGTAAGAAACGTAGTGTAGTTACTAACATCTAGGAGAGTTATTTCTGAACGACCTTTGAAATTGTGAAGAACTTCGCGGACCGATTTCAGTGCTTGCCGTTTGTCTCTCATCGCGGCAGCACACCTCATTACAACCAAAAAATTCAAAAATATATTCGAAGCACAAATTGGACATGATACAACACTCGAAATTAATCCAGACACAGAACAAGCACGAGCTTTGCTGGAGCGGTACCAGACACATCAGGACGAAGACAGCTGTAGCATCTCCTACACACAACTCAACACCAGCTCGACATCTACAAGTACTACCGATCAATATACAATCAACGACATAAAGAAGTAGATAGAAGACACGGACGCGCAAATTTACACGCTTACAAAGAAACGAAGAAGACTCGAGATAGAATTACACCATCATCTCACCATGCCCAAATTCTGAAATCCCCGATTCAACTTTTTGTTTAGTCTCACAGTGGCGAGGACCACCTCAACTGGTGGTATTTATTTTATTACATTACTTACATTTTGATAGGTATTTCCTCTTTTTTAATCATTTAATAACATCGCCTTAGCTTTGCACCAGGTCACATAACGCCGCAAATAGGTGGGACTATAATGTGCTGAGTTCCTGTTAGGTACTACTGTTATACGGACTGGATTAGGGCTTTCCAAGCCTTAACAGGCCTCCAGTTAGAATATATTAGAACAAGTAAGTAGAACGTCCAATGTCTTCATGATATTTGTAAGCGATGTACTAAACTCGCACTTGACAGGAAATTATCTAGGTAACTGAAAACTATGTATATTGTGTTAACAATGTCTATAGTGGATGGAGACTATAGTCTTGAGTATTAAAAAGTAATTTCCAAATACTTGAGGAACAAAAAGTTGAAATGCAATTAATTTTTAAATAATTGAAAGAAAAAAAAATGAAAAGGCAAACGTTTATATTCATATTAGGAACTATTATCACCAACATCTCAGAGTTGCATCATGTCGGTTACAAACACTTTGAATGAGCATACGACTTGCGAAAAACAAGTGTATGATTTTCTTCCATTTCAAACTAGGTATGCTTCGTTTTTTGCAAGGCTGTTCTTGTTATTCCTGATTTTAAGATTCAGGTTTTCTCCTGAGAAACTTGAACAACATTTAGTAACTGGGCATGGAGTGCAAGACATATAATAAGAGTTTAAAAAACAGTTCTGTTGTATGCAAAATACATTAATGGGTGCAAGTATCTAAAGGATACAAAAATCACGAGGTAATCACACGAGGGGCCGAATGGAGAAGCAGGTACGGCTTACGATAGCGCAAATGAGTGTTAAAAATTTAGCGAAAGGGGGGAGGGGCTCTTGAGAAACACTGTACACCCTTTCTCTCTTATAAAAATCTCCTTTCTGTATATCACAGATACACGCGCTCGGAAGGTTAATATTATTTTCTAACATATATTATTAGTAGTATAATGTTTCAATGTTTTTGTAAGTAAAGTGATGTTTCAATGTTCGATGAAATCATTCATCGTTAAGTCTATATTTTAATATGAGTGATGATAATAGTGTTATAATATTGGCTTTGCTGGGTATGCCTGCACCATTTTTGAAGTTAAACTAAAGTTATCAATCAAACTACTTATCTGAAATGAGTATGTTTCGAGTGAAATATCAGCTTTCGGAAAGGACAGTAAAAAGCGAAGTTAGGCCTTCCTCCCCTAAAGTTCATAACGTTTCAACTGGAGAGTTTTGGTCCCTTAACTTGATGATATTCATGCCATGAATGAGTGAATATTGTCATTGTTTGGTGTCACTTCGTCACTATTTAACAAAACATACAGTGATTATAATATGAAGTACATGTTTCGGTAGGTTGTCATATCACAACATTCGCGGTATGTACTTTTGGTTAGCACACGGATGCGAAAAAAGTGACAATCTTCGCATTCGTGCACCTTTTACACGCACGTATGAAATCGCAATGCACTACATATTTCTCACAGAAGTAGGTGGGCGAGAGGATTGAACAAAAAATCCTGCGCTAGAACTTCATTTCATAATAATACTATGTATCTATTCAAATCACTATTTTTCCTGGTGATCAGATTCGTACTACACCACTTTGTGTGTCGAGATAATTACAATGTATTGTAAGGAAAATCAGGATGTTTGATGCTTTAGATAACCGTTCGTGTTTTTGCCTCCATTGAAGCCATGTATTCAGGATTAGCGAATATAAAATTAAAGGCGTGCCCTCACGAAGCTGGTACTAGGGGTTTTCGAAGGTACTGAACCCGAATCCGAAGCCCGTTTTTCACATACACGTCTATTTTTTGAGGAGGAGACGTGTAATACAAACCCCCAGGACCAGTACCTGTGTCGTGAGGGCATGACCTTGATTTTTTTTTGGGGAGGGGGATAGTGTTATTAAAACGCTTGCATACGAGTCTGCAACACATTGGGACATTTTATGTCTTTAGTTGAAGACAAGTATGTTTTGCAGACTCGTATGCAAGCTCTTAGAGCCACTCAGCTGATTCAGACCATGGGCATCGTCACGTAAATGTGCTAAAGAGACTACATACGAAATTACAGCTTCCTAGAGTGTAAAACATAGAAATTAACTTTAAGAGCCACTCACCTGATCTGGACCCTGGGCATCGTCAAGTAAATGTCCTAAAGAGGCTACGTACGAAATTACAGATTCCTAGAGTGTAAAGCGTAGAAATTAGGTACCTATTAAAATGATTTAACCACCGCTTCACAAATCAAACCGTTCTCGCAATATTTGGATCACCTGCTGATTGCCACCATTAACAAGCGGTGGCAATCATGTTCACAATATCAATTATTGAGAATGATCACCTGAGTGTACACAATTATTCAAATAACCTTGCTCATAACTCAGTTGTTGGCCACACACTTCGCAGTAGTTAGCATAATATGGTTGGATAAATCGAGAGCTTTCGAACGAATGGTCAACGAATTTTGTGGGATGAAAAACGACGAAGTACCATTTCCCTGGCGAAGAGTCGGTTGTAAGCGGAAATCATCAAAATATTCTCGTGAGCAATTTTCCGTGACGTTTTTTAAGTTTATGTGCCATAGCAAAGACATAAAATTACAATACCTAATAATTAATTTTCAAGCCGGATTCAATCGTACCGAAATATTCGTCAAAACCATATGGTGCCATGGAAACAAGAAATTTACAACATTTACTTATATTGTTTAGAATTGTTATTAGTAATTTCTAGTCTAAAAAGAGCATCAAACATTTTGAGGCATCACAAACCAAATGAATTTCACGCGGCATTTTGTTTACAATATGATTGGGCAAAGAGGTGGGCGCTAGGAGTCTCATGTCTATGCGCGCGCTTCAGGAATATATGAGGGTGGTTGACAATATCTAAAATACATTCAAAGATATATTGAGCCGGTAAAGTATGAACGCCTAAAACAGAAAATTTAGTTTTACAGTTAGCTCTGTAATAAGCCGAGCAACTGCCCGTGTGGCTTTGTGTTGGCACGCAAACACCTCCGAAGCGGGCGCAGAGTGACCCCAACTCATCAAAAAATGTTTCATCCAATTACAATTCAATTCAATTATCCGAATAACAAACTACGTTCATTCAAAGGAAGGCTCGGGCCACCATGACCTACTCAAGTACTGAAGGGTTAATAGCATCCATTCTCATCAACTCACCTGAACTCCCACCGAATCGTCGCCTAAAAAGATGCCGTCTACAAGACTCTATTGGCAGACAAGGAGTTAGCAGATATGGACTACACTGGTTGAAAGGAGGCCTTTGAGCTACACCTCAATGCATGCGCCACGTGAATTAGGTTCTCTATCCTACTGCATTTCATTTTGAGCAAAGGTGTAATATTTCTAAGCAATAAAGTTATTATATTAATTGGAAAATCAATAAATTTAGATTTATTTGAAAATTCAAAATGTTCTTGAACGTTTAGTTGAACACTGACGCTGTTTCTTATGCCCAGCTCGAATGGCCTCAGGTCGCTGAAATGCAGCAGCATCAAAGCATGCTAAGTCTGAGACTGCTGCTGAAGACTTGAGAGCGTCATTTACCACACTTGTTTGTTCTTTCGATGAAGGTCTTGGCAAAGAGTTTCAACGACAGCTTGTTTCAGTGCTCAGTGCGAAATGGTCTAGACCGTACTCGCAGGTCACCGCATAAATGAGGGTGAAAACCCGATTCGCCATCATTCGAGCCAAGCTATGTGTCTTAGGGGCACACGGAGAAAACTTCGGAGTCTAGGAATTGAAGATGGCGCAGCTCACCAGTTCTGGCATCCAGGCATCGAGATATTTGTTTTTCCATTATTTATACGTTTTTCCCCCAGAAACTTTAAAAAAAAACATGTCAGTTTATTTGTTTTTGTTTGATTTCGTTGTAATTATTAAATAAATTTGACGAAGAAAATAAGGAAATAAAATAATGAAATGTTGTGCAGCCAATTCCACGGATTATCGGGGTTCTACTGTATTATATTCTTATCTGCATGACAAGATTAATATTCATTACTCATATTACAGGCAGTATACATAATGTAGGGGTGTTGAGTCAAACAGAATATTCACCTGCATCAGATGAATGACATTCTACAACGGTTGAAAGAAGTGTTGAAATAACATATATTTTCCCTGCCATTGATAAATGTAGTATGGATTAATCATAATCGTATTGTATGATTTGTTTCAATTTGTAGCCTATGATCGTGCCTTTGACTAACTGTTTCCTGTGCATCGTGCGTTTTAGTCAGTTACTTAGTTTTTAATATTTTTTTCCTTGATGACTATGCTGAATAATTAGGATCCATTTGATTCCAACATATATTTACTAGTTCACCTTTGGATTCATAGTAGGTCAACCCGGCCAAGTGAACCAGAACATTGCAGTTACAGTTCAGTTGAACCAGTAACCTGAGTGAACCAGTTGCAGTTCATTTGAAACAGTAACCCGAGTTAACCAGTAACAATTCAGTGAAAGCTGATTTATTTTGATGTTCAAATTTTGATTCTTGAAAAAGGCCGCTTTCACTCGTATTGTTTACTTTCACTGGAGGCTCTAAGCGTATGATCATTCTTGGCTAAGGCGGTGGAGTCTGCGAATTCATGAAAAAATGAGTAGGATTTACTGGTACGTCGGTGATCAAAGAAATATTGTCATTCTCACTGTCACCCTCATATATTCAATTAGATAAGTGGATACGAGAACTGAAGAATTAGATGTTTAAAGAAGAACGGATTCAGCAGGAAAAGCTTAGTAGTAGAAGTATAATATATAATCCTCTTAAGCCATTCGAAGCAAGACATGGTGGGGGAATCAAACAATTCTCAGCGGAAAATCCGACGCTACCAATCTAATTGCTTAGTCCCTACACCACCAGTAATCATTGTTATCCAAATCTTATACGATTCGCAAGATTCACATCTTGTTCTTCAGTAGTTTCTTATTGCATAGAGCTCACTCTAAGTTCAATCCCTCGGCCTGAACCTGTGCGAAGGTGACGGACGCCTTTAAAATGTTTCACTATAAGGGTATTATAGATTTTTGTGAATAGGGTGTTTTAATGCAAGATATGGGTAGGATATCTATTTTATCAGACATAAAAGATGGTTTAGACAAATGGATAACACAGAGGGCTCATACGAGAATAATGATGACGTTATTATAATAATTAACCGAGCTTTTCCTGTGGATAATATAAAGTAACGGGTAAAGATTAATAATTCACTATACGACCATTTAAGGTGAATATGTTGATTATCACGTAAAAGCTGGGGAGAATGAACGAATCCCTTTATGGGGATGATGTACGCTCTCTACGTAGAAGGTCAATAATATAATAATTAATGGCTATGGACAGCTATTGTGATTTACTCATTTTCAGAAGTAGAATTGTACTCCCTCTTCTACCCGCTGCTCATTGTGGGTAATCCTTGTGCTTACCTTTTATCTGTTTTTACGTGACTAAATATTACCAAACCCAACACATTAAAGTGGTCACGTTTTAATCTTCTAACTCGATCAAGTGGTTCAGTCACGCACTGTTAATACGTAGCGATCTGTTGACAAGCGATCACTCGTAGATTTGAGGTCAAGTAATTAACTTGATGTATGACCCTATTCACGCTAACCTGTTATGGTCCTGTACAGTACGGTGTAACGGGAATAATGGATAACTTAATAGCAGTTGCTTTCGTGATTTTCGCACCCATTCACAGCTTACTACAGCACTATATCAATCCCTAAAGCCTCCCTATCCCTCAATTCATTCGGATTACAATTATGATTGTAGTTGCGGCATAAATGTTTTCATTCCAAAGAGTACACTAGACGGAACTGTTTAAATACATACTTACGGCGTAGAAGTGCGATGATCATATGTATGATTAAATATGTTTGATGTGCATATATCATGTACGAGTATGTAATATACATCTATACTATGTATTTTAACGAGTAAGAAATCTATTTATCTTTGTATAAAGACAAAATGTATCAATTCATAACTTGTTTAAATTTATTAATCTCTGCTAGTTGTATTTCTATATCATATTTTTTCAAATGAACAATTATTTGAAACTTATTGAGATTGTTTAGTATTGAATAACACTAGGGAACAAAAAAAAAAGTGATGTCGAGGAGCACAGAAAATAACAGTGGACTGGAGGCTTTTCGAAGTCGCTGAATCAGAAAATGGAGCCATTTTTCCAGATTAGCTCGAATTTTAATGTTACAGCCAATAAGCTTGTTTTCTGTTTTCCTCTTGTTCTGTAATCTGAAAAATCACAACTAAGAGTTTTGCATCGTGTTTCCAGGTTTAACCACCCTCCTTTTCTTTCTTTTTTTTCTTTTTCATGAGCTGAATCCGAAGAATTTAAGACCGAATTTTATTTATCTAGCTTGGTGTTCAGACGCAATTTTGGTTCAAGCCCAGTAAAAATCGGAAAAATCGCCAAAAAACAACGTTTTTCAACATATTAAAACTTATTTTTTCCTGAAACGATAAACGATTGAAAAAATCCGGTTTCATAATCGGATTCAACACCCCAAAAACATAACGCAGGCTGATTAAACCTGGAAATTCCAAGCACAATTTTAGTTCTGAGTTGTCAGATTACTGACCATGAGAAATGAGAAAAACAGGCGTTTGGGCTGTAACTTTAAAATTCGAGCTACTCTGAAAAAATGGTTTTCATTTTCAGATTTCAGTGGCCTTGAAAGCCGCCCCCCCCCCCCCCCCCCAGTCCACTGTTACTTTCTTTGTTACTCGACATCACTTTTTTTGTATTCCCCAGTGTAATGTGTACGGTAAATCGATTTTATAAACTATATTACGCATGCATTCTTACATATACAGTCCTACATGACTGCTCCATATATTAAAACCTATATATATATATATATATATATATATTCATCATTTCTGAACTCATTTGAAGATGGTTTCAAAACTCTTTGGTTTTCAGTTCAAAATCATTGACTTACTTATCATTACTTATTAAATATTTCGGACGAAATGTGCCTGCCTTTCCTAAGCTGAGTTTAAAATACGCTAAATTACATCCCATTTAGCCGGTTTCGTAGTGGCATCGGACTACAACATAAAACCGGTGTTCAGGGCTGACAGAAATCGACGTGCTAACAACCCACCAAACCGTGCCCGGTGTGCTAGGGGCTGTAAAGTCTCTGGAGGCCAACTAGACTTTCTATCCCCTCAACCCTTCACCCGGCCTCGCTCACAACTGATGGTATCAATTCAACTTCATTTAGCCCGTTAATTGGTTCATACTTCAACTCTCTCTACTAGGTTTCCCGAAAACGGTGTTGAAAGGGTGAACACGGGTTAGGGAGGGGTTAGAACTTTGGGTCGATATAAACCAGAGGTTAAGCAGGGGCGAAGATAAGCTTTAATCGGGAAAGAAATCACGAGGGACAGTTAGAATCATGTTCGCGATAGAGTCCTATGTTGTTCATCCATTTTATGTATTAACCTTTCATTGATCCGTTCTTGACGAATAAAATTTTTGATATTACCCAGAGTTTTTTTTTGTTTACAATTATGATAATCCCGCTGGGAAGGCAGCCACTTGGATACAAGTGGGTTTCCTTAAAAAAAAAAAAAGAAAAAAAAAAGCAGTATGCTTGGAATAATTGCAGAAAATTGGCATGGAATGCATGAAAAAAATTCATTTTGAAGTTTATAATGAATTATAAATATTTTCTGATTTGAATCAGCTATTTTATCGGGAAGTAAATAAAAACATTAAGCTGTTGAATAATGAATAATCGTTAATCGCAACGTATAATCAATTAGAGCAGATTTGAAATATTGACTTATACCTTCCGTATTTTCGATTTTATTACTTCTAATTAACTAGATGGTACCTACTAAGAAAAAAAATCAACTCCATTCTACTGTCAAATTTCAACATCAGCCTATATTATTTTCAGGTACATCTTTGCATCAGGATGATGAAGTCGTAAATGCAAAGGGTATTGATGGAGCTGGTAGTAGTCAAGGTACGTAATAATGAAAGTCCATGCGTTGAGTGTGCCCGTAGCAGTTGGTTTCGTTGGTTCGTGACTGTTGAAAGTCGTAAAGTGACAAATTATTGGAGTTGCCTAAATGATGATGATTCGTGTGTACTTGATTTGTTTGTTATGTGAATTATCAACACTGCTTCAATGTTTTATAACTGCCTTTGTTATGTTTTATATTCGTGTAGGTATTTATGCGTGATGTTTGTAGCCAATTAACTATCTGTTTGGATTTGTAATTGTGTTTGATTTGAATGAGTAACTATATGTGATCATCCTAAATTAGGTGGCAAATCCTGCGAAATTTTCCCTGCAGGGGCGAGGGGAGGGAAGATGAAAAAAACTCCAGTCCTTTCTTCCCCTGTGAGGGATCGTCAGTTTAATCAATGGTACCGGTTTCGGTCAGTGGTCACAGACCTTCCTCAGCCACAAACCCAGAAAGCTCTGAGCACCCTAGGATATAAAATATAACAGGCATAAGCGTCAACAAAAGGAAACAGCGCATCAAGGCTAACTAGAAATAGAAGAAAAGTTCAATACCATACCTTGAACATCATCAACTATAGAGAATTCATAGAAACTAAAAAAAATCCTCCGTCAAAACTGTAGTGAGAATCGAGGCAACAGTGCTACAACCTCACAGCGTCTGGAAACAAAAGAAAGGGAGAACCCCACACTAGTACAACAATAGAAACTATCTAAAGAAAGCTAGGGAAGGAACATAGACTATAATTTAAATCAACAATAAGAGTAACGAGTAGCACTGTTGCCTCTCTTCTCACTATAGTTTTGACGGAGGATTTTTTTTAGTTTCTATGAATTCTCTATAGTTGATGATGTTCAAGGTATGGTATTGAACTTTTCTTCTATTTCTAGTTAGCCTTGATGCGCTGTTTCCTTTTGTTGACGCTTATTCCTGTTATATTTTATATCCTAGGGTGCTCAGAGCTTTCTGGGTTTGTGGCTGAGGAAGGTCTGTGACCACTGACCGAAACCGGTACCATTGATTAAACTGACGATCCCTTACAGGGGAAGAAAGGACTGGGGTTTTTTTCATCTTCCCTCCCCTCGCCCCTGCAGGGACAATTTCGCAGGATTTGCCACCTAATTTAGGATAATTCATCTCTTGACCTGCGTTGTTAGGTATATATTAAGTATATGTAATCATATATAATCAGCTCAATTATTCACAAGAGAGAAGTAAATTTAGTGACGGAGCCATAACTCGGAACGTGTAGTCTCGCCTATTTTACGTCGACAGAAAACATCTCTTCGAATGAGAAAAACGTCTGCCAAGTTAGATTGGCAGTATCTTTATGGTATATTGTAACATGAACGCATAGAATTAGTCGAAAAACAGAGTACGGGTCGAAATTATTGAATGTAAAGTAGAATAGTAAGATATTGGTGATACCTATACAAAATAGGGTTATGCTATAATTCATTTTCGCACTAGCCCTAACCAAACTATCAAATCAAAACGGAATTCACCGTCGATGACAATCGGGGGGGGGGGGGGGGGGTTCTTCTAGACAGGGGTTTTTCTGCACAATCCTTGAAATGGTCATCAAAATCGCTCCATTAGCGTCAGTGTCAATAATATCCCAACCAAAACACGCTCCACATACAAAAGATGCAAAACCACAAAATGAATTATCTAATTAGGACCAAGCCAACGGTAGGATTTGACCAATTGAATTAATAGTTCTCATTACTCTTTTTTGACGGCGTTAGGGAGTGAGACGCTTGCTCAACGGCTTGGCCGATATTCGACTGTCTCACAGCCGTACGAGTAGGTGTGATAGTGAAATCGCACTTCTCACCGAGACTGAAAATTACCCCTAATGTGGAATAGTAAATATTTCGCTCTCTTCCACTTTAGCTCTGCATTAGTAAGGCAAATGTCATTGTGTGATACAATTTCAATTGCATGACACACAGTCGAATGGAATTAGTTTCACAAAATGGGATTACAAAGGTTTGAAACGGTGTTACACACTTTGTAGGTACTGATCTTGTGTTAAAGTTGTAAGGCTTTGCAATAGTAGGCAATGCAGACGTCGTGGGTTCTGTTCCATGTATGAGAATGAAATGAAAATCAAGGAAGTCCATTTGAAGGAGATGGACCCCTACCACATTTGGCAAACACCAATGTTGTGTATTGTGCAATTGACGAAAATTGGCCAAGCTTGAAGAAGCGTCACACTCCCAAACGCAGTGAAACAGAGTGAAAGAATTCGACTACTGGCTTGGCCCAAATTGGATGATATTGTGCATTTCATGGCTTGGCCTCTTCAGTACGAAGTGCGTATTTTTGGGGTGATATCACACATTTGTGGCTTACAACGGAGCCGTTCCTAGGGACATTTAACTCTCTCAGTTTTTATCCTACTGAAATGGTTCACCACTCGTTGGTAAGATCTTAATTTAGGCAGACATCTTATGTTGGCTTAACCTTTCTGAAAATTCAAGCCGCAGAGCAATACGCAAAGTAATTATTGGAATATAAACAAACCACTTTGTATAGTAACGTGACTTGGTAGTAACCAAGTGGCTCACTACCTGTTTTATTAACCAATTGAAAAATTGAGGTGAATTCGGAAGAAACTCGTTCGAAAGTTTAAATTCGACAGGGAGACTCTCCGGGATATTAGGGAACGAAGGAAACGACGGGCTGTATCCAGAGCAGCTGATTTACCCATTGACTACCCGAAAACAAATCTACGAGTTGATGTTTTTCCATGAAGTGGAGTTTTGCGCATCCGCAGTAATTATCACTCAACCAATATGCGATCTTCCTGGAACATATGCATAACCACCCTTCCGAGTTTGAACGATATCGGGCTAGTTGATGTTGAGAAATCAACGTTATAAGAAATTAACGTTCGGGCATGCGCACAGGCTGCTATTTATCCGACTGCAATGAACGTTATGGGGAATCGTCTAAGATCTAAACCGCACAGTTCCTGTCAATTTCATCAAAATCGGATTCAAACTTATGATAGGTTTGGGCGTGACATGAATTTACCACAAGCACTTAGATTTATAAGTTAAATTTAATAATAAATGAATAAATTTGTCAGTTAAAAATTATCACGCACACAAAATTGTTATGACAAGTGGGAGAATAGTGCTACTTGCCATTGAAGAAGGTTAATTGTCAACAGTCTCCCAGACCCACAGAGTTTTATAAAAACTAATAGCGAGTAAGTGGATTAAATTGATTGTAACTTAATACTCAGCGTTCCGAATGCTTCATTCCATCCCTACTGTTTTTGAGCACCATGTAAAACCTGTATGTTCTGATTAAATGCCCCCACATACAGTTTTCTCAGTAATATTAGTCTTTATACATCTATACTAGTTTCAACGTGATCTCACAGAAGAAGCACTTTGGTCTTTCACTAAACCTTAATACCAACCATGCTCGATTGGGTAACTAGATTAACATTTCCGACACCAAATTTTCAGTTATAACAGTTTTTTACACAGTTTGAATAAAGAAAGGGGGTAAGGAACGATGTGAAAAAATGAATTACGTATATTATTCAAAGTTTCCCCATCAATACAATAACCCAAGATTAAGATAGAATTGCGTGAACCCTTTCTCTCTTTTCGAGCCGCGTACTCATCTGTGGTTAGTAAGGATAACTCTGTACTTGTTTTATTAATAGGAATCACTTTTACTCATATTCCTAATTATTTCGACTACCTTGCTTCTCTAAATTTCACTCTCGCGGATCGGTTTTCGTCGCTCTCGTCAACACAATCGAGTGGCTGCTCGTCCTTGGAATGGGTCGAATTCCTCACAGCCAACCTCCTCACCACTTCCTCACCTCACGGGCTCGGGTACACATACTTGATGCTTGTCGGATTCCAAGAGCCACAGTTCTGAGCCACTTTCGCTCTGCTATCTCTGTGCATTCAACTAACATATACCTATTCTCATGAGAAACACTTGTGCTTTTTTCCTAGCTTGAGGAATGAATTATAACTAACCGATTCACATTTGTACTCAAAATTATAGTACAACCAGATTTGTTTGGTACTAATTTGATACAGAAGATCAAATTAGAAACGGGAGTACAAGTAAATCTCTACAACTATACTACTCCAACGTTCCATTCCTCGTATTTTAATATAAATAATACGCAACATTAGGCTCATTCTTCTTCCTCAGTTTTCCAACAGGAAATGAAGAATTTCTCGAGCTCTTGATTATTGTTCTCTCAAGGAAAGCAGGGGTGCATAACATCACTTTCTTACAGATTGCGAACCACAAACTTTACGACAGCTCATTTGAAAACATCTGAAGAATATTAAACCACCCTCTTACTTGACATTACACAGTTCTGTTGGTAAGGGTGACGGAAGGGCCTCCTTAGATGACGTGTCCATGGCAACTTTCGAAGAAAAGGGCGCCAGTGAAAAAACTAGGAGGGGAACACCCCTAACCCCTTTCAATTCGGACCTCACTCCTGCAGAACAAATTGCGTGCACTTTCTTTGTGCTCGTTGAGGCGATAGTTTCCGTGCACGAAAGAAAGCAAATACAGCTGTCCTTTACAAATCGTTGCATGTTATCACTCAGGTTCAACGGTAGCGTGAATGCTTACAATATACCGCCCTTCTGACTTCGCCACATGTGAGTTGATGCTTGGAGACCATTTTAGCAAGACTACATTATCATATTAACGCTGTACGCACCGGTTACAACTGGATGTTATTAGGGAGTTTTTGCTTATTACGGAAGCTGACCGTACGTTGCCGTAAGGCGCAGTCAGCTGATAGGACGACAACCGAAAATCTATCGAACCATCACGAATTGGCTCCCGTTTCGAAAACAAATGAAGGCGGACCGCAAACTCGAAGCTCCATACGTCGCTGCCCCCACGGCATGGTAACCTTAGTTCTCATTTTTATTTTATTTTTGTTATTGAGAGCGGGTTGAATGTGTCAGATTATGATAAGACACCGCGCAGATAGATCTCTTGACCGTACAGTTTAGCGTTCGGGTTAGCATCCACCTGGTGTTGTCCCTAGGTTTACGTTCTCAGGCACAGCCGTGCGGAGCATACCGTGGAAAGCAAAAACTCTCTATTGAGTGCTTTTGAGAAAGTGGGTGGGGGGGGATTGGAATTGGTTTTGTATGAAAGGCTTGAAGAGCGCTGGATCTTCCTTTATTCGAAGTGATTTTTCACACATGGGCGAATTGAGCAAGCCATTGCTATGTTATTCACTATTATGTTATTCACTTATGAGTTATTCACTAATGAGTTATTCACTATTATGAGCACAATGTTTATTCATTGCTAAGGCTTATATTGGCTATGGATACGCTGTATTTTTATTTTTCATGAATAAGATTACAGACCGCATTCATACAGAGTAAGCCGCATTCATCAGGACATATTTATCACAGTCAGGAAGGTAGACGTATATATGCCATTTCGATGAAAAACTATCTAGTTCCGTTAAGTATTTACATGAGTATATTCATAAGTGAGCAAGATAAGTAACACTATATCGGCTTAAATTAGCATCAGAGGGTTATAGAGTAATACGAATATTTCATCTGTAAGTAAATGTTGCTGATTGTAGTGATTTGTTTCTTCAAATAGACGCTTTGGAAGAGGAGAGGAAAGGGAATTATGAGGTTTATTTTGGGGACTATGATTTTTATTTGTTGGATGTTCTCCAAAAATTCAAACTGAATTCAGCTTCTGAATAATATTTCCACAACCTATCATTACTTTTTTTGTAACCTTAAAGACAAGTAGTGATTTTAGTGTTCTCTCAGACAGTACATGGATTTATGAACTATTTTAAAATAATCATGTATTCTACTATTTATTCTAAGATTTATTTTTTATAGTTCGTCAACTCCAGTACAGCATATAAAATTTCTGGTCACACTGTGCTTCATTTTTTCCTGCAGAGGACTTTTGGAATCGTTTTAGACCTTCCAAGATATACGAATCATTCCACAATTTTCATTATAGTACTACCTACTAGGTAAAAGTGACTGACTTTATTTCAGTGATTGGACCCGATCATGTTGATAGTTATGTCACTATCTAATGAGATACATTGATTCCAGAACTTGAATGCTTTGTTATCACTATCAGCAATGGGGTCGAACCTGGAATGCATGGTTGGCTCGTTATATGCATACAAAGCCTCAAGAAGAAGTGCGAATAGTTCGGATTAGAATCTTAAAAACTTTCTGACAAATTGGTGTGTACATTGACTCTTACATGATAATTTGGTTAGAACAATCTGAAGATAGTGAAATATATCATCCCCCCTCCACAATAACTGAGCAAAATAATAATTTCCATTGTTCACATTCCTTAATTAGTGTTCTTCGTCACAACGTATTTTACGCTTAGAGCAAGAGTAATTGAAGATTGTATAGTAATGATCGGAGCATTTTTCCAGCATTCGTAGTTATATGTCCATTTTATCAATGGAAGGGATTGGACCCAATAATATACATTGTTCCTTCTCAACAAATAATTAATGTTTGTAGAAGGATTCCCAGATTGAGCTTCTTTGAGAACTTTGGATACTGTCCCTGTGGAAACACCAGTAACTTGGACTATGAGATCCCGCACATTAAATTTACTGTGATCGTCGTTCTTTCCATCTTCTTTCTTCTTGTCGAGGAAGTACCGTCCTTGGCTCCTAAATTATTATCTAGAGACAAGGAAACTATTTTTGATGTGAGTTTTTATTTTTATTTTTATTTTTTGCCCTATTTATCAGATGCATATGACCAGTAATTACAATGAATAAATTAATCAAAGTTATGAAGTGAACATCAAATATCGTACTTTATAAGCTAATGCCTGCAGTTTTCATAAAGTTCAACAATTTTCTGTTGTCTTGGCGTCTTGCCGTTTTAAGCGTTTGAGGTAGATCAGGGGCGTCTCTTATGTCTTCAAATGAATGTCGTTCTTCAGCATTCATGGGACAATTCTTTCAGTTTGTGCTCCATATCATCGACTAAGTCTTCGCAGAAATAGCAAAAAGAAGAATTGGCTAAACCGGTTGAAAATCGGCTTCGGTTTATTTGCCCGTGGCCGGTCCAAAAACGTATCAGTTGTTTACGGGGCAATTTCAGGTTGAAGATCTGTGGTTTTTTTGTTACCCTCTCCATGATTTGGAATTGGTACATTCCTTTGAAATTTGATTGGTAATTGAACCATTCCTGCAATTCTTTCGTCTGCATAATGTTTATTCGGTACAACGCGTCAGGCAGGGAGATGTTTGGTGTGATAGGTATACTACTGTCTTGCCTCTGAGCCCCAACTTTTGTGGTAGAGTCCGCTTTCTCGTTCCCAAAGATTTCCACATGTGCTGGGATCCTTTGGATCTTTATCACCCTTTCTGCTGTCGTTGATAATAGCAATTGTGCTCTTTCATATTTGATATCGTTTGTGATATCACCTCTATGAATATGATATAGCATTGAACAGGCAGTTTTGGATTCTGTTAAAATAACGACATGGCTCTTCGTAAAAATGTGCTGGTGGTAAGTGCCATTTTGAGTGCATATAGTTCTGCGCTGTTAATTTGGAATGCTGGAGGTAAGGTAAAAGATCTTGATTGCAAAGTGGGGGAATCATAGATACCGATCACTACTCCTAACTCTCCCTCAGACGCATCAATATAGAATTGGTGGTAGCCAGCGTAATTGTCAGTCAGTATCGCCATAGTGTGACTTTTGAGTTCGTACATTGATATCTTGTTTTTCTGTTGAGCTTTAGCAGGAACTGTAGTATGTATATTAAGGGCAACCATACAAATCGGGATGTTTAAGGAGAAGTGCATGGACCGGCTTGTTGTATCTATTAATGTCCATTGCTAAGATGTCATCAGTCAAAAGCAGTCGAGACTGTGATCGAACTTCATTAGAAAATTTCAAGGCTATTTTGTTGTGAGCATTCAAACGATAGATTAGGTAGGTAGGTTGATGTTGTTCATCTTATCAACGACCAACGTCCAGCATCACAACGTCCGTCACCTACAAACCATCGCCGCCCCCTCTTCGCTTCCCCACTTTAACTGTCAGGACTGGAAGAGCTTTGATTGTCATTCAGACAGTTCAGATTAAGACAACCTTTATAAAAATAAAATAAAAATGCCTTCTGTCCTTAAATTGGGTTTTTAAGGATTTCAAATGGTCCTTTTTTGATTTTTAGCGAATTTTTGAAGAAAATTAAGCTATTGCTCTCGCCTCAAAATTCTTAGAATGTGAAGTTTTGAAAAAATTTATGCAGAAATCCGTTTCAGGCTATTCTGAATCATATTCTGAAGCTTAACGCATTTTTTTATGTATGTATGTATGTATGTATGTATATATGTATGTATGTACGTATGTATGTGTCATTCCAGACGATAACTGTCCGTAGAATTCAAACAAATTTTAAAATGTTAAGGACACAGAACGAAAGTTCAAGTTCGTTGGCCAGCATGATCGGATTACATCTTCGGGTTGAAATTTTCAAAAATGTCGTCAACAATTTCAAAATAGCCTGTTTTTTTCGATTTGTTGTGCGAAATAATTGTTTTAGCATACTAACATGTGATATATTCGGAATCAGCGTAAAATTTTCTATAAGAATATGTATCAAGTTTTCAAAAATTGCAAAGTTGAAAAATCAGTCAAAAATCGAAATAATGCCGTTCGCTAGTTGCAAAAATCGGTAATATTTGCATGAAACATTGTCCAAATTCAGATTAAACTACTCTTATGGAAGTATCCCTGTACAACCAATCCTAGAACCATGCTTTTTAAGGCTAGAACCATGCTGTAGATAGAATTTGATTCCATGTTTAAAATAGTCCTTTTTTGATTTTTAGCGAATTTTTGAAGAAAATTAAGCTATTGCTCTCGCCTCAAAATTCGTAGAATGTGAAGTTTTGAAAAAAATTTATGCAGAAATCCGTTTCAGGCTATTCTGAATCATATTCTGAAGTTTAACGCATTTTTTAATGTATGTATGTATGTATATAAAATCATAAACTAAAATTTCTCTACACGATCAATAGCGACTGAAATGTCAAAGATTTCTTCAAAAATTCGCTCATGGGGTCATGCTGCATGACTGGACTTTTTTCCCACTACATCTTCCAAATTCGTCGTCGTCCGAATCTCCCCAGTACAGTTCTCTGCTAGCGGTCAAGGCCAAACCTATGCTAAGGCCATAAGCATTTTTACTCACGTGCAGCACGCCAATTTAATTTTGCCAATCAATTCAGCAATTTTCTTAACCATGACTACTGAGAATCAGCTTTTGGGACACCTCTTCAGTGATCGTTGAGTCGGACCAGCCATCCCCATCCCAAATTGCAAACTAAGTCCCGAATTTGAGCTGACTTTGGGAGGAAGTTCAACTCTCCATCAACTGCATTTACAGCCCATTTTGAATATGGCCACCTCATAAACCTACCATCACCATCCTCAACGAATTTACTATCTCCTGCATCAGGGGACCAAAAAGCACTTTAGTTAACATTTATTATTTACCAAACACAGAATTATTTTCATTTACTGCTATTTCCTTTGTTTCAAATACAAGAGGTTTTGGTAGTATCTGTATTACTTTGAGGTTTTATTCATTTCATACTTTCAATTATTGAAAATCACTAAAGCAAGCGATTTGTCGCTTATTTTCCTTTTTTAATTTACGAGGTCCTTCGTTAAGCACCTACGGTGGTTCGTGTGATAAGTGAAATTGAACTCACACAGTTTCAAATCTGCTAACCATTTTTGGTTACTTCGAGCATGATAATACCTACTCTCTACCTTTATGCTAATGTTCTGCTGAGTTCATACCATTTACACGGGTACATTTGTTCATTCACGCTTATTGATTTTGTGAATATTAATATTTACCTACTCATTTTGTATGCAGGATAACTTATATGTACCTCCTCATCGGTAACAGTATTTCATTATTTTGTTCATTTATTCTGATTCGTATTTAAGTGATACATTTATTTAACCGTACCTATATGAGAAAGTTTCGTTCATACATTTTTTACAAACATCCCCGCCTTTAAAATTTAACAATTTTGTCTACTATTTTGAAGTGGGCATTCATTCAACTTTGCGCTTTCTTTGAATCATTTTGCACATATACCTTTCTGGATCACGTGTAATCGGAGCTCTTCCTTGCACTTGCCATACCTCTATCCCATCCTCTAAACTCCTAACTGTTGATTTCCCCACTCTTTACCATAATGCCGACGCTTACAGCTGAACAAAAGTCCGAGATTTGGATTAACAAATTATTTATAGTTGCCAAAGGCTTTCAGACCATCGTACAAGCTGAGGGGACGCTAATCAAAGACGCTTCCAGAATAAACGTATTCAAGGGAATGCTTCGAACATTGCCTGGGGTCGACGCGCAATTCGAAGAGCTAGTCGATAAATTAACTGCTTTGCATATCTCAGAGGAATCTCTTCTCGAATTCCCCGATCGTAATTCAATCCACAATAGACGCCGCGTAGAAATATTATTTTGAAATTCACGGTATATATGAATCAGTGACTCATTCGTCGCCGACATCAGTAAAAGGACCAAATGGTACAATTATGATGGACCAAACCTTAGGTGCTCAAGTTCCACGTCAAGCGCAGCTCTCCAAACTTGAAATTCCTACCTTCAGCTGCCATAAACTTACGGGCTGGCCCCATTTCAGAGACGCTTTTCAGTCAATGGTACACCATGATAATCATCTTTCGCCTATTACTAAATTTCATTATTTGGTTTGGTATTTTCCTGAAAACGATCTCTCAGTGGTAAAATATATTCCTCTTGAGGAAAATAACTGTGAGATAGCTTGAGAAGCTGTACTACAACAGTATGATAAAAAACAAAAGTTACCTTCTACGTAAATGCAATAAATTTTGTCGTCCAAGGTTCCCACGCATAAGTCAACTGCACAGTGCTTACAGCACTTTCTTACAAATGTAGCTGAATATATTGCAGCGTTGGAAAACATGAACATCCCTGCCACATCGGATTAAATTTTGTTCGAGCCAGCCATCTGGAGCTTGGGCCCAACTGTTAGAGAGGGACTTGAACTAGAAAAATTCGGAGATGGAATTTCCTAAATTTGATACCTTGCTAAAATTTGTAAGAGAAAGACATCAAGCTCTACTGTTGGTTCTGGAAGGCAAGCCCCATAGTCAAACAATTCCAATTAAACCACAAAGCACAGGTAAATTTAAGCCTAAGCCAAATCAAAATTCGAAGTCATAATTTTTCACCATCATTCTCTAAAAACGGAATATAAAGGGAAATCTTAGAGGAATTCGCCGCCAAACGTTGAAAAATCTCCAAACATGAAAAAGGCATCACTTTGCTGTTTTATTTGCTCTGCTAATCATGTCATACCTCTTTGTCCGACATTTACTTCTATCGATGCTATAGGTACATTTCAGCTTCTGAAAACTTTTCGAGGCTGTTTGAACTGCTTTTATCCTAACCATACGACGGGAAGAGGGGCCCATCGAAATGCTTTTGGGGGCTGACATATTTATGGACATTTTTCTCAGTGGCCCAATAAATCCTTATCCAAACTTGCCATCTCTTCTAAATACCATTTTTGGCACATAATTATTGGTCGGCACGAGGTTGATCAAAATAGCCAACCACTTGTGTCTTGCTTGGCTACAACAGCGGAACTCAGTTCGCTTATGAACAGATTTTGGGAAATTACACTACTTATGCTCTATTCTTCTTTAGTTCCGTTTTTCGTGCATTTCAGCATAGCCCAGCATTACTTCGTCACTGACTCCAGCATAGTCCTTGCCTGACTGAAAACCTCATCAGATTTACTCAAAATATTTGTTACTCATCGGATTTCCTACATAAGGGAAACAACACAGCTTGATTGGTGGCTTCATGTTCGCACAGAGCACAATCCTGCTGACAGTGGATCTCGAGGTCTTTACCCATCTCAATTTCAATCTCATTCACAGTGGTGGTAAGGACCCCCATGGCTGACAAAACATGAAGATCATTGGCCAGCGTCTTCATTCAGCCTTTTGCCCGAAGCTCTAGCTGAACTCAAGACATCAGCCATTGCTCTTCTTGCAAGCAAAGATGACCTGTTTGTGAATTGGGTAGAGCATTTTTTATCTTATACCACCTTCATAAGGTATTTGCTTATGCCGTCAAATACAAAGTGAATTCGCTTTCAGCTGTAGAGAATCGGATCTATGGTCCCATAACAGCAAAAGAATTCACTCATGCCAACCTACGCTTCATTAAACTACTACAGCAGCACTAATTTTCCAACCAGTCTGATCGTAAGATTCGAGGCCTGTTTGCCAATCTCAATATATTTGAAGACTTAGATGGAATGCTCAGGGTGGGTGGTAGGCTAATGCTTTCTAGCCTCTCGTACCCTCAACGTCACCCCTTGTTATTGCTCAAAGTTGCTTACTTCACCCTCTTACTGGTTTGCTGGTTTCTTGAGTCCCACCTACATGCAGGATCATAAGCATTACATGCTGCAATTTGGCAGAAGTGTTGGATTCCTGGGGCCAAGCTTCTCATGCGGTAGGGTAAAACCGAATGCTAGAGATACCTCCAATTCACCCAACACCATCTCAATCCATTTATTGGAAACTTACCAGCCAACCGATTTGTCACTGAACGAGCCTTCTTGTCGACTTTACTGGGACCTCTTATGCAATAAATCAAGCAGAAGAACTGTCTCCTCACACAAATCGTACGTGTGCATTTCCATATGCTTTTCCACTAAGGTGATTCATTTGGAAGAGGCTCCAAATTTGACCACTGAAGATTTTCTGGATGCCCTGGTTCATCGCTAGGATAGGAATCTCAGCTCAAATCTTCTCAAATTGCGGCTCCAACTTTATCGGTGCAGGTAGATATCAGAAAGAAGTGGAGCAGTGGTTCCAGAATCCCGAAACGCAAGAAATCATTACTCGTCATTGCACTTCTCTTGCCATTCAGTGGAGTTTGAAGGCGCTGAAGTGGCATTTCAATCCACCATATTCACCTCATTTCGGTGGAGTTTGGGAGTCAGGAGTGAAAAGCTTCAAAACTCAACTTTACAAGACAGTTGGAAACCAGTCACCAGTCACCTATGTTCACCCTATCAACGACCAACGTCCATCATCACAACGTCCGTCACCTACATACCATCGCCGCCCCCTCTTCACTTCCCCACTATAACATTTTGGAAGAGCTTTGACGGCCTAACCTTCATGCTTTATAAAGTTTCTTTATTTGGACAGTTCAGATTATAATAAGCATATTAAAAAGAGGCCTTCTGTCCTTAAATTGGGTTTTTAAAAATTTTAAAGTGTCCTTTTTTTTTTTTTTTTTTTTCACTATATCTTCCAAATTTGTTGGCGTCCGAATCTCCTTAGTTCAGTTTCCTGCTAGCGGTCAAGGCCAAACCTATTCTAAGGCCATAAGCGTTTTCACGCACGTGCAGCACGCCAATTTAATTTTATCAATTAATTCAGCAATTTCCTCAACCACGACTATTGCGAATCAGCTTTTGGGACTCCTCTTCAGTGATCGTTGAGTCGGGCCAGCCATCCCTATCCCAAATTTCAAACTAAGTTCCGAATGTGAGCTGACTTTGGGAGGAAGTTCAACTCTCCATCAAGTGCGGTAAGATCTTACCATTTACGACCCTATTTGAATTTGACCACCTTATAAACCTACCATCACCATCCACAAATAATTTACTATCTCCAGTATCAGGGCCCCAACAAGCGCTTTAGTTTTCAACATTTATTATTTACCAAACACAGAATTATTTTCATTTACTGCTATTTCCTTCTTTTTTTTTTTTTTTTCCAAATACAAGAGGATATGGTAGTATCTGTAATACGTTGAGGTTTTATTCATTTCATACTTCCAATTATTGAAAATCACTAAATCAAGCAATCTGCCATCTATTTTCCATTTTTAATTTACTAGGTCCTTTGTTAAGCACCTTTGGAGGTTAGTGAAATAAGTGTAGATGAGTGGAAAGGAGTGGAAAGTAATGTAAATAAGAGAAATTGAACGCACCCAGTTTAAAATCTGCTAACCAGACTAAATATCCTCTTTCGATGCTAATATGTATGCTAAAGAATGATTTGCGTTGCTTTGGTGCCTGGGATGAGAAAGATCTGTTGCTAACCACTGATTCTCGCCTTTTCAACATATTTCTGCGAACTGAAAAAGGATGTTCTCCAGTCTCAGGCAGTAATGTATTAATGGGTATTGAGTGGAATGCGCCTAATGCTACTCGCATAGTCGCATTGAGGAGGACTTCATTTCTTTTAAGGATCTTGGAATTAAAGTGTTGCACAACTGTTAATCCGAAATCAAGATGATGATGTACTATAGATCTACTGGCTGCAACCGTATTTTTATGGTGGCCTCCATTTACACCGGTCAGAGCCCTGATGATGTTGGTCGCTTTTATTGTTCATTTTTTATTGTATTTTTTTCCGTGTGAATTTCTTCAGTGCTGTAAGTGTAATGAATTTATCCCCTGTTGAAATTTTTCAATAGTTTTGACTAGCCGTTTGTCTGGTGAATAAATCACTAAATCATCAGCATACTGAATCAATTTTCAACCTGCAAGATCAACTTGGTAGATTGGCGAGCAGTATACATCGAATAAAGTTGGACTAATCGGGCCAAAAAAGTTATCTGTTAAATAATAATAATAATTAATAATAATTATAAATTTTTTTATTTATCTTAAAATTTATCTCATCCGAACCCGGAGCCGTACCTCTTTTACCGTGAAACGCAGCATCATATTCAGAAAGCACAAAAGGACTGTTTAATTTGTTTAATTCACTATTATCTAGACGGATAGGGTTTGTTAATACCGATCCTGAATGTCTAGTAGGGGGTTCACGCACATTTTCAAAAAACATTCTGCCGTTGAAAATAGACAGTCTTACGATTGGTTTTTGGGGTGTCTGAGAGCATGGCCCTTGAGCGCTTTTATGTTTTCCTATGTTGTGTCGTATTTCCTGGATTCACATCTGACATGAATTTTTGCCACGATTCTTTTATGGAGTGGGTGATGGCAAGATGTATCCTATGGGGTGCTTGACTCAGGTGTTGGATTTTTGCGGTAGAATCTCTTCGTTTGCGTTTTTGCCTGACATAATCGCTTGAATTTTTCATTCCACGAAGGCTTTACAACAAATCTACCAGAATAATCTGTCATGGTCTGCTTGATTGACTTCTCTCCAGTGTCATCTATAATTTCAGGATTTCATTCAAATTGCTAGCGTATCAATATTTCATTTTGAGAGATTTGTTTATTCAGAAATTGTTTTGTTAAAGGTTTGAAATCGCCGTTTTGGTTCTCTTCCGGTGAATCTAATCTCATTAAGGGTGTATCGTATGATTAGGTGATCCTTCTTAAGGCTTCTTCTGCCACTTCCCAAAGGAGACTGCTTGCTAAATAGGAGGTACGTAGCATGGGTGAAGTCCAACGACGAACTGATCCTGTTAGGAGGTGCTAACGTAGTTATTTGAACGTCATTCATCAGTATTAAAGAATTATCTTCAATGATCTCACGCAATACCTTTCCTCTTTGGCATTAATGGGCGTTAAAGTCGCCTCCAATATTGTAACCTAGTTAAAAAAAAAAACTGTTGAGAGCGAGAGAAGTGAGTTTGAAAACATGTCAAAGTCTAATTGGCTACGAGTGAACTGTGGAAAGCTGTGCTGCCAAATAATCAATTTGATAATCGCTACTGGTTCTCAAGAATGTTTCAATCGTTAATTCCGACTCCCCAATGGTAGAGCGCATTTTCGGCGGTCATTATTTAGTGGGAGACTATAGTAGGTTTCCTGTCAAGTTCAGCACATTTACAAAGTGTGCAGGGTCCTGACTAATCCGGAGGACGGGTTCCTGACATACCCTGGCAGTACAAGATCCATGAGGGGTTTCTGTACTCGACACAGATCGGGTGTAATCGGGCATTGACGGCTTGCTCCTCGACTGAGTTGCCAGCCTCTCCTGTCAGTGCATACGTAACTTTTGTGACATTTTATGCCTTTACTTTGGCACATAAACGAAAAAATCGTTAACAAAAAGCGTTAAAAAAAGCGTGAAAAAAGCGTTAAGAAAAAGCGTTATGGTTGGTTTTCTGATGATTTCCGCTTACAACCGAGTCGTTGCTAGGGAAATGGTACTTCGTCGTTTTTCATTCCACAAAATCCGTTGACCATACGTTCGAAAGCTCTCGATTTATCCAATCATATTATGTTAACTACTGCGAAGTGCGTGGCCAACAAGGTGAGTTATGAGCATGGTTATTTGAATAATTGTGTACACTCAGGTGATCATTCTCAATAATTTATATATTATTGTGAACATGATTGCAACCACTTGTTAATTTTCGATGATTTCATTAAGCTGGTGCTTCTATGATTTGATTCATAGCAAGTGATCCGAATATTGCGACAACGGTTTGATTGTTGAAGCGGTGGTTAAATAATTTTAATAGGTAATTTCTATACTTTACACTCTAGGAAGCTGTAATTTCGTATGTAGCCTCTTTCGGACATGTACTTGACGATGCCCAGGGTCCGGATCAGCTGACTGGCTTTTCGAGCTGTTCCACGAGTCTGCAACACATATGCGAGTCTGCAAATAAAGACATAAAATGTCCCTATGTGTTGCAGACTCGTATGCAAGCGTTTCTGATCATAATACATGTTGAACTTTGTTTTTACATCCAGCTTTTCAATTTGTATTAAGAATTGAAAAAAAAGTAATATTTAAGAACCTACAGGCTCACTGCTACCACTCGTTTTCCCTGTCACGAGTATCACCCAGTAGGAAGACTTTTACCTACATGATTTCCTTAGCACACCTGTGCGTATAATCAATAGTTTTAGAGTAGTTATCATCGTTGGATTTTTACGCACTCATATCTGAGGGAAATAAAAGTAAAAATTAAGTGTTAATAGAAGAAAGATGTGTATTCAAATAAGAATAAATTTGTCAGCAACACTTGTCACTGGAAATCGTATGTTAGATTATTTTTCGTATAACTCATAATGTTTTCACGATTATTAACCATAACTATTAAATTATTTTTCGATTATGTACACACTATAAAGGATTTTCATTTGCGAAAATCACTGTTCTTGACGTTTCTACATTAAAGTGTCGTCGAGGAACTAACTGGTATACCCACACGTTAGGATTACGCGAGTACATGGAGGCATCAGTAGTTAAAGGTCAATCTTCCTTTGTGGTAAAGGAGCCATGGAAATGTGTGCAACATTCGTTTATGATATTCAGGAGAAATTTCTGATCAATTTTGGTTTTTATCATTACTGTACGTACATTGAGCGCACTTCCAACAAATAACATGCGAATCTACTTCTCCCAATACTGTTCCTTTCACCCCCACTCTGCTCTGATCTTACCAATTTCCCCACTAGGGTTACAGGGACAGCTCCTTGATTCCCCAAGAGGGAGATCTTCCGAGTGATTGTCAGTGATTGGCTCAGAGTGGATTTCGAGTCCTTCTGACGTCTCGTGCCCAGCCCTGCCCACGCATTCTCCAGCCAACCCCTCTGGGACTAATCCTGACACCTTTCCCCACAATTAAGATTGAACCGTATGGGGTATCTTGCATTCCCCTTTCTTTCGCCCTTTCTAAGTTAATTATTTCTCTTAAGCCCTATTTTCTCCGCTTCCTGGGTTGGAGGGCGTTCTGTAGCTGTTTTTCCGGCTTTCAGCAGTAATTTGAAAAGCCCTTTTTACGCTCATTATCTGACTTTTAAATCTAATCTACACCCCGTCTCAGTGGGTTGTGCTCTAAGCCCCTTGGTTTTCCACTCACTCTATCACTCTCTACCAGCCCGTTCTGCGTAAAAGAGTGAGTAAATTTTATAGTCAAAGCAAGTGTATTAACCGTAAACGTCTTGGGGTTCAATGAGTTTTTTTTCGTAACCAATAAGGGTACTTAATGGGGACTTTGGGGAGAAGTCAAACTGCTTTTCTTATATAGAGCACAAATAATTTCCTATCAGTAAGGTTATGTCAGCAATTGTATTCGTGTATAACTAGCGTTCCCAGGTCGTAGTAAGGTCCCAACTACAAATAAGAATTTAGTCAGATACATGTATGGCAGGGATTAGTATTTTCCTTCTTAATCTATAAACAATTATTTTGGACGACACGGTGAAATACTTCCAGAATGCCTCAGTGAAATATTTTCGAATTCAATTTACTAAAATTAAATTTGTGCCGGCAATACATGTAAAGGCCTACATACGCGTCAAGGAATGTGGCTCCGGTGGTGCATATAACATGGGTACCTACATACATAAGGAGAGGAAGTAGAGAAGTTGGTTTTTATGCTTTGAACTTCCAATTGTTTTGATTTATTATTTTCAATGATGAACCTTTGTATTTGAAACTTTATGTATATTTAACAATTTTGCCTGCTGGAGAAGCTGAGATTTTTTTTCCGATTTTTCAAACGATGCAGTTTATTCTTCAATTTTATAGAGTTCAGCTAAGATCATAATCAATTTTCAAACTTGACAGCAGACCGTAGGGTCAAGCAGTATTATATGGAGACTCAGTCTGAGAATTATCTTTGTATACTTCTCAATTTCATGCTACATACTTCATGCTATATTTATTTTTATTTTTTTTTTTTTTTTTTTTAAAGAATGGTTGGAAAGTTTATGCAGGATAGTTGGCATAAATTGAGATTCGTGTTTCTTGTTCAGACATTGCAAAAACTCAACTTTACTAAAATATATATCTTCAAACACAGTTTTTAAAGTAGGTAGTTGCTTATTATACGGTACGAGGGTCCTGAAGCTCAATCAGGGGTCGTAAAAGTTTGCATCAAGTCCCACCATTATACAAGTAGGGTCCTGCAAAGTAGTTGAGGTTAAGGCGGCAAAACGGCTCCATAACTTTACGAATAGGGATTGTTTCGCGCCATCTTGGGTATAAGGGTCTTGTAATAAAACTCGCCTGGAAGTGGGCTCGATGATGAAGTTAGGCTTTTTAAAGTCGCTGGTAGACTAGAGGCTAGGGTAGGAGGAGAATGGTTGCATTAATAGTCAATTTATATACAGGAAGGTGTTGGTAGTTTTAAGCCAATGGAGATGCTTTTCCCCATCCACTCTACTCGGATTTTTATGTAAATAAGGGTTCGATGGTTTCCTATAAATAGGCTCCCATATAAGTTAAAAAAGTAGAGGTAGGTAACCAGAAAAGCTGAATATTGGGATAATGTTCACTTTATCGAAGTGAGGACGGAGGCAGTTGGGATTTTAATGAAGTTTTGTGAACTAATAACCCTGTTCCGAAAGTTACAGTTATTTCCAGGAAAATGATATAAAAAAAAAAAAAAACTTTCAAAAACCTTGTTAGTTGTATTTATATACTAGCAGTACAGGTACAATAGTACCTACTGCTTACAAGTACCTACTACTCAATAGTATACCTACTATGTAGTGCCTTCTTTTCACATTATTAGTCTTGTCACATTCTATTCACATTATGGTGAATTGGCAATATTAGTTCATAACTTAGCTTAATAAATCAGCGTTCCTTGACGCTACAATGGCTTAGGGATCATGAGTTATTGTGATAAAATGGGAGCATTCCAGAAAGTGGCGAGCGATTTTCCTGCTATGAAAACTAAGGTAATCATACTTCACCAGTAACGCATTGGTTGTACGTGATAATCAATATAAATTAAAGCTTCCTGTACACTTTTTCGGGCTAAAAAAAGTTACACATTATTTTAAAATGTCCTAGTTAAAAGACATATCCATGTAAATAATAATAATAATAATAATAATAATAATAATAATAATAATAATAAAAATAATAGTAATAAATAAATAAATAAAATTACTCCCTCCCCTACCCAAAATTTGTCTATTCACGTTTCAGAAACGTAGATTTCAAAACTCGGATTGAGAAAAAAGAAGAAAAAGAAAAAATCTGTCCTTTTCTCCGAAACTGCAGGACCAAAATTTATGAAATTTGACTAAAAAATCAGACATAGGCAGGGACCGTGACACTTCCAATCATTCCTAAAGGGCAGTAATTACGGGCTGAAATATTGAGTAATCGAGATCAAAAAACTTTCAAGGTAACAGTAATTTTTTGGGGTGTCATTCGTTGCCCACAGGTTAGGATGGTGTCCCTAAGGGCTAGAACGTGGCAGGGAAAAATTAACTACATAGGAGCAAATCATAACTGATGTAATATTGCGAAAATGGCCTTGTAACTCCGACACTCGTATCAGCTGTTGTAATGAATTTTCCTTGTCGAAATCGGGTTTATTATATCTTTTGACACCTTTAGTTATGGACTTCTGAAGCGTAAGTAGTCGATTTTTCTTATTGCGATTAATTTTCAGTTGGAGCGTCAGATTGTGTTAATTCTAGGAAAGTGCTGGTATATTATTTAATTCAATTAGGCAGTTTCTCTTCGGTAGGCGTCCACGTCTATACAGGATATATAGAAAACTAATGTATAATAGACTTATTTCAATCATTATATACACGTGTTCTGCACAGAAGGGCTATCTAATACATAATTAATACCCATTTGTGTAATAATTGACAGCGTTTTATGTTTGCGCATGAGCAGTGCCATTATTTACGCATCGGTGAATCGATCAAGGTAAAATTTAAAGGCAACAACTCTGAGTTCAACCCTCATAAACCTTCCATTTTGGTATTTACGAATTCGGGACATTAGAAATATATTTTTTCGGAAGTTAAGGAATGTTTTTGTATTCGTGAGTTTTAACATAGGGCTTACCCTGTTTCCTGTTTCTCTTCACCCTGTTCACTCATGTCATGGAACGTTATTTAACAGACAGAGGAGCTTATGGAGTTCCAGTTGATCATAAATTGGAAATATCATGTCTTATGTTTGCAGACGATCTGGTGATAATGGCATACAATGAATCAGACTTACATAAGAAATTGAATATTTAGCAGGAGTATTGCACAACAAACGAGATTTTCGTCAACCGTGAAAAAAAATTAAAATAATAATATTCAGAAAAGGAGAGAAACGCAAACAATCCTATCAATTTCAATTTGATGGAGACCCAGTTGAAATCGTGAATTCATACGTCTACCTAGAAGTTCCGTTTTCTACTAAGGGAGAACTTTCTGAGGCGGTGCGTTCTTTCTGTTCAAAGGGTTTTTGTGCGGATAACACGATCAAAGAGTTGGTGCTAAGAGCCAAAACTCGTTGTGGGGAGCGATTATTAAACTGTACGAGGCTTCATTACTCACAAACGTCCCCTACATGACTGAATTGTGGATTCGCAGTTTTTATCTTTACTAGGGATCCCGAAATGTTGATTCTTGTCGCACTTGGGCCTGTCAATAAATACTCCTCGTTATATAGTTACGTCAGAGCTAGGGTGTGGGTGCCATAGTCAAGTTGCCCTGTCTAGGTGGATTAGACTATTGTGGATGACTGACGATGGATTGCCTAAAATTCGCAACCTAAGACTCAGAGACATGAGTTCCTGTTCAGAACAAGGGAAATACAATTGGACCGACCAACTCTAACAATTTGTGTGTGATTTCCTCCGGTCTAAACCCGATCCGCGTGCCGTGAAAAAGATTGAGATGATATTATTAAAATACTGCAAGTTGAAAGAAGCTGAAAACAGGCAACGTATCATAAATTCGTCATATTAATTTATTTACGGTTCCTTCCCTCGCTCTTCGAATTCTTACTTGAAAAGAATTCTTCCGTTACGGAAGAACCATCTCCTGTGTCAATAATTGCAATTATTGCAAACACAAGGCGTGAAAAAAATTGCTTCCTATGTAATAGAAGTAACATTACTGGGGGAACATTAAAACTGTGTGTTCGATGTCAATGAAGACCTCTTTCATTTTTTATTGGAATATCCTACGTTTCGGCAACCACGAATGACATATATCTAAGCAAATACACGAATGCCACACGAGAAACCTTGGATGAGCTATTGGGAATAAAGAATTTATTCTACGTGGAGTCCTTCAGGACATTTGCCCGGTTGATCCTTTCATGATTCACTTTCCAAGGAGAGACTGAATAGTGGTCAATGCGGTAGCCACTGGCCATACCCGTCTTACTCACAGACACTTGCTAGCTCCAGAAGCTCGTGATGTTGTGTGTGGGAGATGAGGGGTGATTTGTCTGTCCGCCACTTTTTCGAGGATTGCCCAGCCCTCATGGACCTCAGGGTCCAACATGCACCCTTCTCAGTGGGTGGATGTTCTGTCCGGACCAGACAAGGTCCAGTCTCTGTTGGTGTACCTGAAAGCCACTGAGCTTTACAACGAACTGTGATATTCTGATATGCGATATATTTATTTATTTATGTGCATCTAGTCATAACTTTATTTAATCAAGATGTATAGTGTTTAACATATTTATGTATATTTAACATATTTATCAATAGTATTTTTGTATTTGTAAGAATCTTCTACTGTTAGTTTAGTTTTTATTACGGGGTATTTTTATTACCTGTAGGGGTTATAAAGTGGTCATCGCTGTATCCCTTGAGGCAGAGTGCGGCGATGCCTCGCTTTGCGGGTAATTATTATTTCTCCCCCTCCTATCTGTCAGTGGAGTTCGTGATGGCCATCCGTTTAGTGACGGACGGTCAGCATGGCTCCCCTTAGAATCAGTTTCCCTTTGACAACCTATTTGATTGCCGCTAATGACCCTTCCGGTTGAGACGCGGCTTAAATTCTTGAAAAAAAAAAAAAAAAAAAATTTAAAAGCCACTCTGACTGAATACCTGACAAGCAAGGACAAAGAATCATGGAAAAATATACACATGTAAATGATTTTTAATTACTTATAAAGCTTCGTATCTACCTGTATATTTTGAAATTAATAATATTGAAGAAATTAAAATAATAATAGTAAGTGGACAGCAAGAGTATAATTTTTGTCTGAATACTTTTTCATCACAAGAATTTTGATTAATAGATATTGAGATTATGAACAGGAAATTTACGGTCAATCAAATTATTGGGGAAGACATGTACAATAGCAAAAATAAACAATAATAATAATAATAATGATTGTTTATGTATGATATTATTAAAATGTATCGGTCTCAGAGCTGAACCTCCGTGCTATGTTGTTGTACAGAAAACAGAAACCTAATAGACGTCTTTTAATAATGATATATATATATATATATATATATATATATATATATATATATATATATATAGGCTATCTACACAGAAATAATAACCCTTTGTGTTATAATTTGCAGCGTTTTATGTTTGCGCATGAGCAGTACCATTATTTACGTTGACGTATTTACTTAGATGCATCTTTGATTCAATCCAGGTAAAATTCACCGTCAACAAGACCGATTCCAACCCTTACAAACCCTTCAATTCGGTATAAATGCGGAATTTTTGAAGTTAAGGTATATTTTTGTATTCATGTGTTTATCATAGGGTTTAAATTTTTATCAAACGAATAATTATCGGTAGTAACAGTAGAAAAGACAAGCAAGCAATAGGTAACGCAATGCAACCACTCAAACGGAATGTCATTTACTTATGCGCCCCCAACAATACGCACATACCCACTCTCATTTGATAGATACTAATGAAACCATTTATCAAGGATTGCCCAAAGATTAACAGGCTAACGTAACATTCCGGTAAATTCATGGAAATCAGACAGTGATTTAGTGTAGGTAATTCTGCCCCGAAATGAAGAATGACCATAGACAAACCCGGAATCGTAATTTGTCCAGAAAGCTGAGAAAATCTAAAAGCAAGAGAACTTTTAGATTGTAGAGTTGTCATGACATTTTCAGCATCCTCACGAATACGTAGTTAAACTATCATCGGTATCTAGAAAGCAAAAAGAAAAAGATTGGGATGTCTAAATTGAAAGCTGGTATCGTTTTGTGAGGGAACAAAAAATAACTGGGATTGGGCAGAGAATCCTCTAACACAGGCGAATTCTTCATCTGCCACGAAAAAAAGGGCAAAAGGCCTGAAGACATAAAACGGCTGGGGGGCTGTGCCATCCTTTCCACCTGGAGTCTAACCCCTCACTTACGTTCGGTCCCCAGAGATGCGCCTACCACAGCTTGAAGTTCACTGCCCCTTAAACCTCGGACGGACGTGACTCTGGCGGCAGAGCGTCCCCGGACGTGAGCCTGAAGGACCACAAACGTGATGGCCGTGCGTAACAAGGGGGTCCTGCCCGCAATTTCTAATTGGAGCTTTCAACGTGGCCTTCTCAAAACCTTCAGGTTGCTTCTAAGCGTTGAACCAAGGTTGAAGAAACGCCCGATTCCTTCATAAGCCATACCAATGAAGCTGAGATAACGGGGTGAAAGTATAGTTTTGTTTCCTCACTACCAACTGTTGAAACGCCCTTTGACAGCCGGACGTAATATTGTCATGTTTCTTCGTAATCGGAAACTTCATTGGCTAACTTTCGCGAGCAAGAAGATGATGTTAAGGGTCACTCAACTTTCTGTTGTAATGATTTATAAGATGTGCTGGACACGTACTTTTACATTCAATACATTCTTTTGAACATAAATGAGTGAATTCTACAAACTATCTACCTGTCGAATCAAAATTTTAGCTATGATTGAATTCCTTATGATGATTTGCAAATGTAGATTTACTGTAATAGCCCCCTTCATGCTGTGCTCTGTGCTCTTCAAGCTCGTTTATTCTTTCCCAGAAATTCCTACCAGTGTCACCGATACCCATAAAAGCCCGAAGGAAACCATTGGGTGGATAAAATTAATACCCTTTAATGAGGAAACACCGATCACTTAAGAGAATTTATCAAGTAACAATGGCTAGATGGTCAATTCTATGATCTTCCCAGACGATTGATCGATAGATGTTCGAATGTTGCCCTGAACGAGCGTAGGAAGTCCGGGACAGTGAGATTCCCCTCGTGTAGCAAAGGATCGGCTTATTGAAAGTACCTACTGCTGAAAATGTGTAATCTCAGCCTTGGGCCCATTAACCTGACAACAAGTTGATATAATCATTCATTGTTGCAAATATAGTAAATGTTAATTGTAAATCAAATAACAATTGTCGCTCAATGAGAAATAAATATCAACCCGCTTGATATTTTGGAACGTTTGTTAATAATGTAAAATCCACTTTTCTATCAAGCCAGGGAATAAAATCAATAGTGACAGCACCAAAAATGTCAAAAACCAAGAAAGATACTAAAATAGCCGTCGTTTGACGTTGCTTCCTGAGTTCTGTTGGAAATCAATATTATCTCTTTGGAATGATAAAATATTTCGTCATCCGTCTCCCACAAGATTAGCACTCACGTTGCTGGGGGATGTCACCCCAACTGCTCGATATCCGGCGCGCCTCCCCTCAAAGAGCCTGCTTTCGGACGTACTGGAAAAGATCAGCTCCCTTCCAGAATTCTGGCTAATCAATATAAACCAATAATGGCTGCCGATACGAATGAGCTTGATGCCTACGACTTCTTCCGAGTAAATTACCTGGTAATGAACAAAGGCGGAATTCTAATTAAACATGCATACTTAATGATCTAAAGCATTTCCCTTAGTGATTACTATTCTGATGTGTGCAAGTTGATCACCCACTAAACCTATTGTCCACTAATCCTCATGTTTATGATCTACATTAATTTGGAAGATGAAAATAACCATGCTATCCACAAATAGTACGCCAAGCCAGAAAGACACGGTTGTTGTAGTCTGTGAATTAGCAATAATTTTCTAACTACCTCATCAGGATCAGAAGGTTTAAATAACAGATACGAAAGATATCAACCGTACAATTCCAAGAGAAAGTTCACCTGGAAGCTGAACCGTTTTCAGCCTCCAAAAAATTTAGACCCCATAAATTAGATAAATATCAGTCATGACCAGTTGGATGAACGAATATGAAATTTATGGCGAGATTATTAGTAATTTAATCACGACCAACATTACTACATTTTAACGCACACATTTTCCCGTTGCATCACACCTCATGGCGTAATATTTCTAACAGCTGAATTAAAAATTTATCAAGTTGACAAGAAGTGACCGCGAATTTTTCCAGGTTCAGCGAAAGACACGCTGGGCTAATCTTTTAAATAAAACGTACCGTAGGTTGTTATGTGACGAAATTTCAATTAATATTCTCAAACATATCTAGCATAGGTATGTTATAAAGGTTTTTGAAACGTTCACGCGTTGATGTTTATTCAACGTGAAAATTGTGCTAGCCGTTCCTTACTTTTTCACAGATTCTTTCTTAGAATGGACTGGAACGGATTTATATTAGATTACTTTTGGTTTATTATTTTGAATGATGAACTTGTGTAATCAACAAAGAAACAATTTTTTTAACCCCCCCCCCCCCCCTCCCCCCCTCAAATCCATAGAATATAAAACGTTGCAAATTATAAACCTAGATTTATTATTTTTGTTTTAGACAGCCTTTCTACGCAGATAATTGGTCTATATGTTTAAAACCCCGTCATGATCAGAACTTGGAACATCGTGCCTCCCAAAAAACCCCTAATTTTACGCCTTTAAGTAAATGTAAAAATTTCCAGTCATAAATCATGATCGTATGAGCTACTCTTCTTAAATTACTATTTGTCGTATTATAATATGTTAACTTTATATTGAAATATGAGCAATTTGAGTACAAAAAATTGCTAAAAACCAATTTTAAAATAAACTTATACTGAATAAAATTTGACGATTCAAAAAAGATTTTGGATTTTCCGATTTTTTTCAGGTTTTATAGATTTTCCAGCAAATATTAAGGGAAATCTCTCTCCTAATTGACCTACGAAGATGAAATTTGAAATGAACCGCTTTCGGGGCATGTAGAATCCAATTACAAGGTATGGAAGCGTACTGATTGGCTGGGGGGCTTTATAGGCTAAATTCTGTCCTAATCGATCTAAGGTGATGGAATTTGAATTAGTCCGCCTTTGCAATATCTCGAAACCAATGTTATCATGTACGGAGGACAACCTATCAACTGAGGGTCTTCTTAGGCTGATTTATTTACTAGTTACCTACTGCACTACATTAATTTAATGTAATAGTCAATTTTATGTGCGAGAAACAAACATTGTTTCAAATCAATACAGCCCATGCAACCCTTCTACGTGGTAGGAAGATTACTGTCATGAAAAGATTCTTTTAATAACAGTAACTAAAAATATTGGTAAGTAACGCATGCATAACAGGGACGTCCCTAAAATTGGATTGTATATAGTTTTGGTGAGAGTTAAGATAAAAGAAAAACGCTGCAAATTATTTCACAAAGGTTTATTATTTTTTCACTTGAGTATGATCGTAGTTTTAGTTGGCTTGCGTACGTCATAAGGCCCGTCCAGACTCTTCGGCGTGTCCTATTTCGAGTTGCCACAACCTATACTTCTATAATTATATACGCATGTTTATATTTCTCGATTTGAGCTCCTATCTATTCAAATAGTTATTGCCTTAATAATATCATTATCGAAGTACGTACGAGAAGTCGAGAGGATATGTTATTATATATGCGTAGGAAAAGCATTGGTATCAACACACAAATATGACCTAGAAAAAAACATATATTCATGCCTCGAAGGAATGCCGTACCCACCTCATGGTGCCGCGGTGTATTATATGGGTATAACACGTAAAAGTAATAAATATCCATTCTCCTACACCCCTCTGCTAGGCCCCTGGTCACCCCAGACACCACAAGGTGCCGTGGCGCTTCCTCTCACTCCACCCCCGCTCACCCACCCTCCCTCACCACCAAACGTAACCCCCTGCCAAGCGTGCCAGGCGCGCGTGCGTGCGTAAGTCTAACACTCAAAACCTCGAAAAAGACACTTTTTCGCCCGTTTTTTGCCTATAACATCTATGCGAGTAAAGCGATCGGGATGGTTAGGTTTTTAAGTCAATTCTTAGGCCTTTTATGGCCCGGACAGCGGACGGCGAACGGCGGACGGACATTTCAAATTTGGATGTCGCACCTTGAAACGTAAAGTGACAAAGTTTGAGAAGGGGTTATAAAAATCGTTTGCTACACGATCACATAGGCTTATTATTGGAAATTATAAACCAAAAACATAAATATGACTTCTCAAATCTACCCCCCAATCATCCCACTCCACCGACAGTTTCCGTGATAAAACTTCTAAAACTTCCAGGATGAAATTTGAAAATCCTGACATATTCTCCAAAACTAGACCCAATTCATAACTGAACAAATAGATTATCAAGAAAATCTGATGCGAATAGTTTAAAAAATCATGATTTACTACTGTTACCCCACCATTCCCCTCCTTCCATGATGACATTAGAAACTGCTGATTTACCTTTCGAAACTAGACCGAATTCACAGTTGAACAAAAATGAATAACGTAAATGTAACGAGTTTAGTTAAAACTTCATGATTTATTTCTATTTCCCCCTCCATTCACCCCCTTCCCTGATGAAATTCAGAACTCCTGTCATACGTTCCTAAATTATTTTGAATTTGTAATAGACCAAAAGTAAGAATCACGAAAATTGGTTGAGACTTGTAGCTTGGGCAGCTATTAAAAGAATCGATAATTATCTTCTCCTCTCCTACCACTACTGCGAATCCGGAATTTCCGAAGTTTTTCGCACAACTAGACTAAAATTGGAATCGAACCAAATAGGGATCACGAAAATCGGTTCAGAATTGTGGTCTGGGCAGCGTCGACAAAATTTGTCCCTTACACACTTAGACGCACACCTATGGTTTTTTTCCACGGATTTGGTCTTAGAATGGTCGGAAACGGATTTCTATGTGGTTATTTTTTCTAATGCTTGGGTTGTTCCCCACCCCACTGGATCAACTCCAATAGGCGTCCCTCTTATGAACGAAGCCTTACCTATAAGACATAGCTTCAGAGGGACGTCCTAAAAAGCGTTGAATCCGGGGCTTTGGTGCTGTGAAGGATCGAACATTTTTGCGAGACACATTACGTCGAGTTCAAATAATGTATTATTGGCTGGGTTTAATAATTATCGACAGTAAATCTGCGTAGAAGGGCTACAATGATACAGAAATAATAGGTAAGGCTTTGTATAGGTAATGATTTTTAGCGTTTTCCCTCATTCTAGGTTTCTCTCATGTCCCACCATGGATAAATAGTAATAGGTTGTCCCTGTATTGACGAAACCTTGTCTATATGACCTAATTTCAGAGGGACGTTCTAGTACACCAAAACAAATATGGGCTTCCTATTGCACACTATTGATATGCGTTGATATCTAATGATTTTCTCTGTTCATAAATTGCTACCGTCTGTGAGTTCCGATTGTGATAAGCTACATTTAGGAGAAGACGGGTTACGGTAATTGAGAGAGTGATAGCTCTGAACACTACACCTGACGCTATTCCATCCTTCGGAAAACAATAAGAGGATCAAGTTGTTGGATGATAATAATCATCGGAATAATTGCGAATTTACGGAGTCCCCTAATCTCCCAGATTGTGGATTAATTACGGTGGACATTGGGTGAATTATAATAGGATTCACATTCAATTGGAGGCATTACGCGGCTCATTCCGAGATTGCACTTAAGCCAATAGCATGAGCTCTGGGAAGCCCTACCCCTACCTAGCAGACTATCGAACTCGAGGCATCTGTCAAACGTCCAACGGGCTAATCAGGGACCCACCAGTGTGAGGGAGGGGTAACCTAATGGCCTCTTGCCCAGGGGAAAAGGGCGCATGATCCGCAGGGGTAAAGTGCTCACTATTCGACTGAGGGTGATCGTCAATGATACAAAGGCGTTATAAATTAAGACTGACTGAGATTGAAGCTTAGCTGGGAAAAGGTCCCCATTTCCATTTGAGTATCTGTTGCCAAAATTGTTACCAGAATTAAGAGGCTTGTCACTGTCAACTGATGCATGGTGGTGATTCACTACCTTGCAGATAAGTCATTTGAAAAAAAGTGAAATGATTTTTATTTATAATCAATTACCTATAATTTTAATGAGTTTGAGTAATTTCTCAACCTCTTGTGACTTAATTTTGTGGATTCTTGAGGTTCAGTTGGAATAAAAATTGTTTCGATAAATTTATTTATCATCTTCAGGGCTATGAAAAACAGAGAGATCAGAGGTTTCAGTAACAGTTATGGTGTGTAGGTAGAACATACATGAAACACGCTAGGTACATACCTTTGATTTGGTGGTAACTCTATATCAGGTCAAATTTCATATTCATTCACCAACTTCCTAGCTTGTTTCAATTAAAAATTAAATCTTTAAATATGTTTATGTACCTACTATAAATTTTACTGAAATGCGCTGAATCACAGAGTGGAAGTCTTCCACTTGATAAAAAATTGTTGCAATCTTAGAGGGACAACTCTTTCCAGTCGGATTCTGGAAAAACCAATTCGGAGAAGAAAAATATTATAAAATAAATAAAAACAAAAGAATATATAAGTGATATTTCGTTCAACACTTTACTTGATGTTTCTGAAACTGAAATTATTCTAATCACTACTTTCCATATCTATCTCTCTATTGATATCCATAACTCGTGTAGGTCAGCCATGTAAGTATGTAAATATATATATATATATATATATATATATATATATATATATATATATATATATATTTCATTAATATTTACCTAGGCTGTAATATTTATAATCATAACTCGTCTGGGTAAACGAGATGGCAAGCATTTGACCCTACCATTTCAAGTGCTAGATATTGAGCAAACTAATGGCTCTCCTTTAGGGGACATCAAGACCATAAAGAAACGGGACACCCCAAAATGGTGGATAGCCGAAGCTCTCATGTAGGGTCAGATGGTTATAATGTGTCCAATACGTCTCCAACGTTCGATATTGGGGGTTGCGGGAATCCTCTGTTCGGACTGAAGACGCCAGGTGATAATGTCTTGGACGGTGGTGTTTCCTTAGATCCGTTTCTTTACCACACGAAGTTGAAAATCCTTTCCGAGTTGGAATTTATCGAGAACAATTTATTAATATCAATTTAGCAAATTCCCTAAAATATAGTAATTTCGGAAATAAAGACGAAGCATAAATTTGCACTCACACAAACAGCTATGATAAATTTTATACGTTTTATCTGTTTGCTACTCTTCAGATTAGCATTTCAAGCGGCTTGAATGGATTTTCCTTGATTGATTAGTGTTTAGCTCTGTAGGTACCATTTCGGTTTCGTATTTTCAATACTGAACCATTGTAACTGAACCGAAAACAAATTTAACGCTTTCTCAAAATTTGAAAATAATCCGGAAATCGAACTTTGAAAAACCCTCCTTACGCCTCCGTCTGAGTTTTCCTCCGAAACTACTTAACCAACATTCATGAAATTTGGCTCAAAAATCAAACATCGGCTAGCAGTCGCATTGGTATCAATTTAGATCAACCCTAAAGGGTAATAATGAAGTGTTGAATATTGGAACTTCGAGATCTCATAGAACATTAAACGTAACTTTTTTTTTTTTTTTTTGGGTCTCATTCATAGTTATCATCTCAAAGAATTGGATGAAACCACCGGGATCGCTGTTCGTACACCTGTTTGCTCTCCCTGAGGGCTAGAACTTTGGCAGGGAAAAAATAAACAGCATGGGAGCAAATCTTAAATGGGGGAACATAACAAAAATTACCTTGTAATTTCGAAGCTTGAATCAGCTGATATAATTCCAATGGAATTTTTACTTCATGTCACCGGATTTATTATAACTGTTGTCACCTGTAGAAGGACTTCTGAAGCGTTGGTAGGTGATTTTAAATAATTAATTTTCAGTTGGTGGGCTCGAGTTAAATACTAGGAAAGTATAGGTGAGTCATTTAATTTAATTATTTGTTCACGGTAGGCGTCTACACCATGCTGATATATACAGATACCTTATATGAACTAGATATATTATACTTCGTTTAATAATTATGGACAGGTGTTCTGCGTAGAAAGGCTATTTAATACAGAAATGATAAAGCTTCGGGTAACGATTTACAACGTTTTAAATAACTTATCAACGAGCGCGAACTGGAAGGAGCATTTCCATGTTCTTTCATGGATACGTGAACTTTTGAAAGGGGGCGTATCTAAAAGCCATGGACACGTAAATATGTGAGCGGTCCTATGTACTTTATTGATCATAGCAGTGAAATTCGCCCACTTGTTTCTGAACCAGTGCCAAAAAAATACGGAGTAGATGACCAGCAACACCGTTGTGTATAGAAAATGTGCTACTCACTTGTGGTACATGATATATATTCTCCAGAGAGTGAAGAATAATATTTTGGTTGCTGTATTTGTATTTTAACCCAAAACATAATGAGGTAATGAAACATACGGATGACATTTACCTTAACTTTATTTATGGGATTTACCTTATTTGCCTTAACTTTAATAATGGGAATACTTCTATTTACTCTATTTAAATTAACTTTATCATTTCTTTTGATTTCTTCTCAGATGTGCCCAAATTCGCTGAGCCGATCGCGAATGTGACAGTACCTGTAGGTCGTGAGGCGATTCTCGTCTGCGTTGTTGATGAGCTCTCAGCGTATAAGGTAAGTCAATCAAACTCACACATTATCAAGATAATGCTAATGATGCGCAGCCTACTTATGATGATAATGCTCTGTGTAATATTCGGAAATTCACACTTACCCCATAAAAACACTTGAAATATCTGTAAGGTGACCTACAGCTGAAGTTTTGGTAAGTTTGGCCATTGGCGGGATCGATTGCAAGTTTTCAACGCTTGACGTTTCTACGCAGATCGGCGAGAAAAACGGGGTAATTTTCCACGCTAAATAAGGAGTCTGCAAACATGAAGTTCAATTTACAGAAACCACCAAACTGTAGTTTCATAGAGTTAATGATGTAAACACTTTCTCCGTCATTATGTTAGTATCCAATGACTTGATCACGAAGACCTAGCCAAACTTGTGACCAATCAATGGTCAATTTCAGAAGTAAAATACCAAAGTAGGAAACCAACTAGACATCTTGGCCAATTAGTTAGAGTGACCCCCCCTTCTCTTCTTTTCTTTTCACTATTTTTCAGCACACTCGATGCTACTGAGCTCAGCAGTTCTAAACGAATTCATCCACATAGTTGCTTGATTAGATATGAAATTAACGTCACAGATCACTCAGCTGATTAGGACCGTTCTTTACTTGGTTGCCCAACTACTATGCAAGGCTTCACGGGTTGACTTACAATTGCCTGATCATAGAAGCGACCTTGAATAGAGACTGGGGGCATTCTTTATTCAGCATGAAGCTACCATCAGGAGTTTTGAGAGTGAGCCTCCGAGCTGGGGCGAGATTAGAACGGGGATGTGATTTGCCATGTACTCCGACCTGATTAGTTAACTTAGGAGTTCCCTATTATAAGCGATAAAAACAGTTAACAAAAATGAGTGAGTTTCTTTATAATTTTGGTGAACTATGATACCAATAATTAGGGGAAACTAGGGACGTTCGACCCATTGGAAGTTTCGACCAAACCTTGATTTCTGCGCACAGGATATATTTTTCCATGTGACAGGGACAAAACTGGAAGCAGTTTTATCCCCTCAACATTTGGTGGGAAAACGCTTTTCATCATCATTTATCACTAAGGAGTAAGAAAATAAACATTTAAAAATTTAGGTGGACAGGTCGATGACACTAGGACAGGGCGATGATGTGACCCGTTGATTCTCACCATTTGCATCACCACCCTGTCCTGGCATCATCACCCTGTCCTGGATTTCCTTCAATTTGTCGTTGGTTTGCAAAAAATAATCTTGTTTTTGTATATCACTTCATATTGTAATATAATCAGAATGTGAATTCAAAGTTTTCGGTGAACAAACAGTCTGCAATGCGGTTTCTCAAAGAAACCTTCCTTAGAGAATTATTTTCAAACGTGGTACAGTATCCAAAAATCATGGTTGAATATTACTGAATGCCAATTCTAACTAATTTTGAAAAGTTTTCATATGCATTTTAAAAAAGCAAACGTTAATTATATAAACATAATACTTAGAATCTAACATTTCAATCAAACGAATAAACCATTAACATTGAAACTTGAAAATATACATTCTCATTGAAATATTAACATGACTTGATAGGGAATAGGATGAGATCTATTAATTATTTTCAGTCATGCTCTTCCCTAGTCATTACTATACATTTATATCACACGTTCAATATTAGTTCTTCGGAGCCATCTGTGTCTATAAAGACAACCAAAACTAAAAACTAACGAAAACTAAAAAGAACCACGAGTGGTGCACAAAAAGCGCTCAATTTTAAAAAAATGTGCTCCAAAAATCGTCAAAAGACCCAAAAACGTGACCACTGTAGGGCGAATCCAACAATGACAGAAATTGTCGAACAAGTCCAAGCAGACCTTCACAACGTTAGGCTAAGTAGATATGTGTTTTGAATGGACAATACGAGAATATTGGATTACTAAATGCGAGAATACGGGAATACTAGAAATTCCTAAAAACATAATAGATTTGCCTTTTTCCTCATCGTCCTGTCCTTTTCGTCATCGTCCTGTCCTCGAATTTTCAGGAGAGGACAGGTCGATGATGGACAGGTCGATGACGATTCTTCAGTTTTTCTCAAATGCCTTACAAACATGTGATTTAGTGGTCCGAAACCAGCTTTCGAGCTCACCGCATCAGCTTTGATTGACGATTTACACTTCAAGTAACAGTTAGTTCTTGATTACTTACTACGTGATTGTTAGTTTTTATTCAAGCTTTCGTTTCGTTTATTCCATTGAATTCAGTTTAGTTTTCCCATAGATAATCTGGGAAAAAAAAGATGAAAACTCGAATCGGGACGTTTGACTCAGCTGAGTTATGGAGGTTTGACCCATTAAGTTTCCGGCATAACTTTCGAAAATTATTTATATTAGTGCGCTCTTTTTTAGAACGCCCCTCTGAAGCTATGTCTTTATAGGCAAGGCTTCGTTAATGAGAGGGAGACCCATTGGAATTGATTCGAGGGGAGAGGAGGGGAGGGGGGGGGGGGCAATCCAACCTAATACAAATGCGTTTCAGGCCAATCCAAAACTAAATCCGTCAAAAAACCATAGGTGTATGTCGTGTGTGTGTATGTTCGTGCGCACTCGCGCGCGCGTGCATGGTGTAGGCTTGCGTGTGGAATATTTTGTCGACACTACCCAGGCTACAATTCTCAACAGATATTCGAGAGTCTTTATTTTTTCGAACACGATTTCAGTCCAGTTGTTCAGCAAACCGTGGGAATTTTGGATTAACCATCGTAGAAGAGGTGCAAAGGGTAATAACCAATTATAATGAGCGCAGCCTAAACAGGGTAGAAACTATTCTTAATCGATTTTCGTGACTTTTTTGTCCGATCCAAATGTTTTTCTAATTGTTCAAAAAACCTTGGAAACCTTAGTTGTGTTGGAATAATCTTGTATTTACCATAGAGGTGAGGGGGTGTTGTGGGTAATAATCGACCCTAATAAGCGCTGCCCAAGCTACGATTCTCGACTGATTGTCATCTTTATTTAGTGTTTGATTAGGAACTGTCCAGTTATGCAACAAACCTTGAACATTTCGAATTTATCATCGGTGGGGTAAATGGAGGGGGTAATTCGGATAAATAATGATCTTTTAGTTTAGATGTGCAAAAAATCTTGGATTCTCCATGGGTACATTATCAGTAAATTAAAATTCCACAATGATTGGTGGGGAAGGGGTCGGACACCGATATATTGCGATATTTTCATTATATTTCTGTTAATCTGCCATTTTTCAATTTCACAATATAAAAGCAGTTCATACTTATCAGGGATCTAGGTAGGACACCCAAAGGTGCAATGGGGGCCTAAATCCTCAATAAAAAGGTATAGGAGGTTGACAGTATCCCGTCAGAGAGATACCACTCCTACTAATAGCATTAATAAGCTATGTTCGGAGTAGATTGGTTTCCAGGGACCTGGATCACCCATCCAACGCCAAACTCAGCTTCTCAAGAACACGAGAAAAAGGCGTGCGACGCCCGTTGTTCACCAACGGAGCGACGACAGCGCATTCTCTGAGATCCCGACGGGAACTCTGTCACATACTTTATAATGGTTGTGTGAGTGGCAGGGAGAGGGCTTGCTTATCGTATACTCTTGTTAAGTTACAATGGTTAAGATAATTCCAGTGAAACATGCTCCAAAAATAACTGGGTCTACGTTTTACAAGATTTGAACTAGTTTTCTATTACTTAGGATACATTTTTAAAGAAAATAAGTTGTCTTTATTTTAGGACCAATAATAACATTTTAATATAATCATCCTAGTTCAGCTTGAACTATCCAATTACTCCTACCTATGGCAATGTCTTCAAAAAGTGACTGAGGTCAATATCACGTTTCCAACATGATTGTACAACACACAGGGAAAAAAACAGACAATGACCTCAATTATTACAGTAAACTATAATAACGGGGACGTAAGTACCTCTACACCCGTGTAAATTATATATTTTACACAAATCTTGTTTATGTACGATGCGAACTCGAAAGTCCGAACATTTTAAAAATATAAAGAAAGAATTTGTTCCGCTTCGTGGATTTGTGTGATTGAAACTGGAACGAGCTGGACTGAATAACTGCTTTACCTACCTCAAAACTAAACTATTTAGGTGGGGTAGGGAAAACTGGGATGTATGCAATTTCACATGAAGTTATCAGAGATTTCCATGAAAAAACTCATTTTCCTTACTCTCTAGGATCAAACTAAATCACTGGTGACGAAGTTGTGGAAACCCATTTCAAAACGGAAGTTTGTGAAAAACATTGTCTATTTCCTCGAAAAGTAAAAAGTTACAATATTTCATTGTAACTCTTTATTTTTGGTGGAAATAGACAACGTTTTTCACTAATTTCCGTTTTCTCTAGGATCAATTTGTGATAACTAAAATTTGTTGTGAATACATGCGAAATGAACGGGGGTTTCTCCCCAAAGACTCGTTTTCCTCAGTCGTATGTATTCGTATGGATACAAATATTTTTCTTAGAAAATGTCACATTTTCAGAGTACGAATATAATTAGTATTGAAGTTGCGATTACGAATATAATTACAGAACTACTGTGATTACGCATGTAATCATAAGTGTAATCGTAATCATATCTCCAGGTTCTGTGATTATAACCGTCATTGTAAACACAACTCTAAAACCCTCTGGTTGTAATCGTAATTATGAATAATATTACGCCCAACTCTGTTTTATGATAATGGTTGTAAGGTTGTATCATTTTTTAATGCTCCATACAATTAATTATAACATGCTTTTTCATACCTATATTATGACAAGGAACCAGTAGTGTGGTAACGTACTTGTTTACTGCATTCAAATTGTAAGCGATTCGTGATAATTTTGAATCAATCGGGGAGTTGCTAGTGAAACGTTGGCGTTGATGTACTGACTGGGCCAGCTGCCAAGCTATACACGGGCCTCGGTGTTTGGCAAGCTTTCCATGAGAACCGCTGTGCTTCCACAACGCCAGAGGTTTCTATCCTGTTCAAAGGAGACTGATACCTACCTACGTAACAGAAGATTTCTTCATCCCCATCCAAAGAGAAGAGGATTTTCCGAAACAATTTCATTAGTAATGAATTAAATTATGGGGGAGTATTATCAGAATGTAAAAGAGGAAAGTATTTTCGTACATTCAAGTAGCGATGTAATGTGTGGCAGTGGTTTTCTTGGGACAAGAGTTTGTCGAATGGGGACGGTAGACAGTAGGTGCTCTAAGCCTGGAATTGACTGGTATTCAGATCTTGAACACGTCCCATTTATCACCTTAAGCCCTCCCATCAGTTCTCACGAGGGTCTCGACTTTACCTTTCTGCGTTAATACATATGAAATTTGCTAGCCTCAAACCATCTAACCTTCTCCAACCCTGCATTTCCAAGAATTTTCTGAACAGAAAACTGGTACAGAGCAGTGAATTTAAATATTGGATTTTTCACACGTCTCAATGTCTCAAACATAATATCGAGTACTTACCTAATTATTATAAATTGTGTGCCTATCTGAAGTAAAATACCAACGCATGCTTGTTTGCGATAAACTTCGTGTGATTTTTATTATTTAGAAAAATACCAAGTACCTACATAACTAATCTTTTACTATATATATGCATATTCAATTTCTTTCTGTTTGACACCTTAGTAAGAAAACCGTTTTGTCTGCGCAAACTGCACCTTATGAGCCATAATGAAAATTTTGAGTATATTCGAGAATTCACCGAATAATCTGTAAAGAAAATATTTGAGAATGTAATTTAAAGAGAGTTAACAGTTCATTACACGAAGTAAGAAAAATTATAAATATTTAACATTTATAGTTATTGTCAAAATCAAATGATCAGCGGACCTCTAATTACGACTTGCTCGTTCATGTCTCAAATTCTGGAGGAGTTCAGAATACATTTATTTACAAAGCGCTTTGCTATTGAAATAGTGGATTAACAAATAATGGAAATAATAAGGTCTCAGCCTGAAAAAAATTCCGAAGATCTTGGTTACTGTCTACCTCAATGAAGGTCTTAGCAACTCTAAACATAATTTTCTATCCTTTTATAATATTTAAATGTTTGACGATCACAGAGTTAGATAACTAGTTACTTTTGCGAATGACCTACATAAATTGGAAGGAAATTGTGTTCGACTCCAGTTCTGTGATCTCGCGCGGAGTAATTGTTCATTCAAACTCTGGCGTATACCTCATTGCGATAAGACTCCACTGATTCTAGGGGTAGAGTTTATCAGCGACGCCACCAGTTGGGACCCCTGTCAAGCGCAGAGACCTGGACGACGGGGTCCCGTCCGCGACCCTGCCAACATTGTATTCATATTCAAAAGGGAGGTGAGACGCTGGAGGTAGTGCGGTTATTTTATATTCATCTCTCAGCAAAACGATCTCCGTTGATAACCTTCGCCCCATCCCATCCCACCCTGCCCTAGTTCACCCTTCTTATTTTCTACGTTCTGGATCATCCAAGATCTCGTCCAATAGTATCGTTTTCTATGGATCCATGACACAATGTTCTGCATAAATCCAAGGGATGTGTAGCGTTAAAATATGAGACGAATCTCATTGACTTGAATATTCTTATATCATGAATATATATTTTTAGATAGATTTTATGCAAACCTCCTACCTCTTTACTGATGAAAATGTATTCTTACGTCGATAAATCGATCAACATTGATCATAACAGAAAAAAGGAATTCATCGGATCTGTGTCTTCGTTCATTTGTTCGAACCCCCCCCTCCACCCAACAGTTTGGACGTCAAATTTAGGATGAATAAATGGTGTTACAGGAAGCTCTTCTGGCCCCATATTGGCAGGTGCCTTCCTTCCACAAACCCATGCAAATGAGCAAACTTAAAATTATAAAACACTGCTATCTCGTGAAAGAAAGCATTTCAATACTTATAAAATTTTATAATTATAACACTGCCCCAGGGTGTCGCGCACCTCAACCCAGCTATGAAGTTTTACCGTTCGGAGTGAACTTCGGCCTAGAAAAGCCTAAAAACCATGTAAATAGCCATAAAGTACATAGCTTTTGGATGCTCTTTCTAACTGAGTCAGTTCATGTTGTGATTCGGAGCAAAAGGTCTGTTGTAAGTTGGTCTGGAACACCCAATTTATGGTGTTAGCTTCATTTACCATGTCATTCGTGTATTTTAGTTTACTGTGAAACCATTTTTTTATTCATGCCTTCACCGCATCCCTCCCCATCCCACAAATGACGAAGTTTATGCATATATATATGCGTAAACTTCTATATATGTGTGTGTGTGTGTGTGTGTATTTTTTAAGCGTAAAGCCGTAAGCCGTATAATGTATATATACGTATATTAATGTATATGTCACCGGCAAAGTATGAAATGCAGGAATTATATACAATGACTAGTCGTTGTATGCAATGCCTGCAATTTTTAGGCAAAGTATGAAATTCCTTCATGTTTAAATCTCTTTAGACACAATTTCTAGGCAATGTACACAATGCCTAGTCAGTGTTTATAATGTCTACCATTGATATAGGCAAAGTATAAATACTCATAATTCTGACCTATATGCCAAATTAATCTGAATTTTTATAAAGGGATTGACCACTTGAAGTTATGCATTTTTGAGATGCGAGCTTGTGAGCATCCTGATCACCAAACTATACACATCATTCTGACCTATATGTCCAACTAATCTGAATTTTTACTGAAGGATTGACTACTTGATGTTATGTATTTTTGAGATGCGAGCTTTCAAGCATCCAGACCACCAAACTATGCACATCATTCTGACATATATGTCCAACTAAGGTGCCCAGACCAGGTAAACATTGACCAGAAGGACACTTTGTCAAGTGCTGGATTAGGCATTATAATATACAATGCCTTGTACAATGCTTTATAGGTAAAGTATAAATATTCATACTTTACTACGAGTATGATGGGATTTATTTTAAACATTGCCTGCTCCATTCAGGTATTCTGCACAAAGAACTCGATTCTACCTTAGTTTCAACTTTGCAGGTAATATATATATCTCAAACCTGGAAATAAAATGTGGTAAAAAATCAGCACGATTCCATACAAATGTTAAAAATCGAAAATCTAAGTTTGAATGGCAGACTATCATTTAGAACAAGTTACAATTTGATTGCACTCACATTCCTCAAATTTCAAAATAATTTACAAAAATTTGCTCATACGATCATGCTGCATACAGGAAGTTATTGATGTTCCGAAACTTTATTGCGGTCGGTTCAGTTGCCTTCGCTTATCCCCACTACAATTTGAGAGCTATGCATAAATAGCAGACGATTTTCATTATATTGCGCATGGATGTGGAAATGCACATTTAGGTAAATTAGTTCTTTCCTTTTTTTTTTTTTTTGGCAGATGGAGTTTTTTTTCCTTCTTTTTTCCAATAGCGGTGAGATATCACTTGGCATGACATTTCGAGTACCGCAGGATTGAAATGGGTCAATGGAGGAACCACTGTTTATCTTTGAGCGCAATATCGACTGGAAGTATTAAGTCGATGCTATGGAAAGAACTGCTGGGAACATGAGTCCGTCTCTGGTGAAAGTGCGAGAAGAGGAGACATTGAAAGAGGTTGAAAAGAAGGGTCTTTTATTGCGTTCGCATTTTCTGTGCAATAGAGTCAATCCCTGTTGATCCTTCTCCTCATGAAGGCTTGACTATCTACTTATGTTCTTGGGAACCGTGAAGTTATTTTAGAGGTTCATTGTTGATGTTGCTGCAAATAATATCCTTTGCCTTTATGACTCGTTATAAATAGACGACATTTTTTATCCACAATAGATAGTATGTAGAAAAATAAGTATGCGTTAAAGATAGACACATACATACCCAATGTCAGACTTTTTTACTCACAGAGCATACGACACCCTTCACTTCTCTTCGACATCAACACTTTGATAATGATTTTCAATTACGACCAATGTTGCTATGGAAATGAAATGCCCTTAGTTAATGCCCTATAAAAATCGTTTACCAATCTATAGAGCGCCATATATTCGACAATCTTCCGTAGCGAAAAGATTGCCTTCTTATATCCATTAAACAATCATTGGCATTTTTTGATTTGTTTATTTACCTAACATTTACTGTAGAAATGTTCGTTTTCATACTCGTAATATACGCTAAAGATCGGAATATAGCCTCGCATTAAAATGACAATGATAAGCTCTTTTGAGGCTATGAAATGTCTTATGATTCCACCCGTTACACTGTAAATTGACAACATCTGACGTAACTAGCAATAACTACATAATTAAAAAAAAAAATAGTCCAAAATATTAATCATCAAAATTAGTTTTGAAGCATTTTAAAACCTTTCCATGAAACGTTGTTTAAAAAATAATAATAATAAAATTTGTCGGGAAAGATTTATGAAGGAGTCGAACATTGGATAAAAGCCTGAAAATGTATACTTGATGGAACAATATCGCTGAGAAAACATTTACTGACTGTATGTTAACTAGACTGAACGTCTGGCAATTTTTGTGCATAACCGTGCTGAAAATGTTGGAACATTCCATTAAAGTAGCTAAAAACTGGACAATTTTCAAAGAACCCCGAATTGGTATTTACAGCGCAATAGGTATTACTTACAAAATACTTTTTGCCATCAACTTTGTAGGTACTTAACTAGTTTGTTTGCACATCATAAAGTAATCATGCTTTACGACTGTACATTTCTCTCTCTCTCTCTCTCTCTCTCTCTCTCTCTCTCTCTCTCTCTCTCTCTCTCTCTCTCTCTCTCTCTCTCTCTCTCTCTCTCTCTCTCTCTCTCTCTCTCTCTCTCTCTCTCTCTCTCTCTCTCTCTCCCTCTCTTTTTAGGTAGTAATTTATTGAGTAACTTCGCATTATCGAAATATGAACATGGTTGTGTTGAAGGAGGGCATTTTCCAAATGAGCCGTAATCTTCAAAAACTTATCCTATATCCTTCCTTAGTGCTTCATTTATTGTCATCGGTCAGTATTCTTGCATAGTCGGTGCGAGAAAATGTTGACGTAAAAAAAAAGGTTTCAGAAAGTGAATGTTTGAAGTATTATTATAGGTACGGAAAGAGAATCAGTTAATAACCTTGTCAAGTATTCTTCTTTGGTGTTATTTCTGAAATCTTTGTAATATCCTTCATCCTTCTCCGAACAATAACTTACGCTAAGTGAGCGATATTGTTTTGCAAGGGAGGTACCACAAACGTTGAGCGGCCAAGGCTGGAGGATTACACTTTGTTCAAGGGCAACTATTAAAGCTCAGGAAGGACTTACAAGCTTACCTTTATCGCATACCCTGTTTCCATTCCCAAAACTATCTTATTTTCTTAGACTCAACAATAACTAAAGTACTGAGGACGTTTTGGTGTAAACTACGTTGTTGCAGTTCTCTAAATGTTTTGAATGAGATTAGGAATTATCTAAAATTAAAAAAAATTCAATGCGTTCACAGTGAGCCGACACGCTCGATGGGACTATCCCAAGCTGTAAACGATACTCGGAGCCTTCGGTCTTTTTGGTGGTTAGTATGCCCAATCAACCAGTTTTAATTTTTTTTATGACAGCCCGACCCATTGTTTTTAATGTTCTTCCAAAGCAGTATCAGACCCATTTTTGTTAGTCCACAAACATTTTTTCGAATAATCGAATGTCAAAACAGCAGTCTAACTCAAATCTAGATGTTAGCAATGATTTTTTAGTAGTTCTAGTCATACGTCATAATCTAAATAGGGAAAATGTTTGAAATAAAACCAATTTTATTAACTTCGTTTTAATGTTTATTGACCATTCCATGAAGTATGCGTTTTGAATGACAATCCAATCGCTAGTAGTCTTCATTTAAGTAAAGTTTTTCCTGTCAAGTTTTTGATTCGTTGGTGGGCTCTGTGCTTATGTATGCGTATGGTGTTCAGAGCTTGAGATATCGAATTAAGAATGAAACAATTCAATCCAAATTCATAAGAATTATTTAGTTTTTACCACCAAGCATACCAGGGTAGGGTACGTGATTAGCCCGAAAACTGGTAAACCTCGCCTGTGTATAGCAATTTTGGGAAAATACTAAGTTGGTGGGAGGAAATATTGAAAATGGATAATAAGAGATATCTCAAGATTTGCCACGATCAGCTAGTTCAGATAATTACATTAAGTGTGAATTTGCGTCTGTACAACTAGGTAGAACCTACAGAACGTAGGTAAAGTTTTCTTCGTAAGATTTAGCATATTTAAGATACCTATTACCATATTCCTGGTCCAAATGACTATTTATTGCAAACGTAGCAATACGCCTTATTCAGGCTAGCAAGCCTCGAATACAATCAGTATAGTGTGAAAAATATATCGTAGAATACTCTTAGATACCAATCGAAATACTTTATGGTATTTTACTCTAAAATATCTGAAACTGTATCCCATATAATCATCTAATGCCCACATATATTCAGATAATTAAGATACACACCATGCAAAAAATTATTAAAATATAAATTCAAGGGTGAAGTTACAATGTTGGGTGCTTTTCAAAATCGATAAATAAATATGAGATCCTTTCTATGCGATCTAATTACTAGGCAGGGCACAGGTCTGTAGAGGAAACAATTGGATGTTTATTGGACCAAATATTGACATGTCATACAATTTTATTTTATGTAAATTAGTCCTGTGTGAAACTTGCATTTCTGGGTGGAGATTCTTGTGTTATTATGCAAACTTATGTGTTAAAATATGGGTGGAAGTTTAAATTGTTATTTGCTTCTTGGCATAATTTCTTAGTACAGTGCGGTGCTTAAATTTAACTTTAATTCGATCTTGATATCATAAAATTACTCATAAGTTTAGTACCATTTTATTTTGCTTCCTCTCTATCGAAGGTAGGAAAGCTTTGTGTTCGTGATTGAAGTCGAATAATTTTTTGTCCTCCAAAATCAAAATTTCCACTTGCTTTTTGCGTTTCAGAGCTTGCTGATCAATTTCGGTTCCGTGTCTGTCCGTCTGATGTATGTCTGTCTGTCGTAAATTGTGGTCACGCTCAAAACTACATCAAGTTTCAGTCAGATTCCAATGAAAATTTCAGGGATTGTGCGAGTTAGCCCCTAGACGGTCCCCCATTATTTTCAATGCTGTTGAATCAACAGCAGCCTGTGTGCATGCGGAAACGTGAATTTCTCGTAGCGTCGATTTCTCATCATCTGTTGGTCCGATTTCGTTCAAACTCGGTAGGTAATGGGTATATGTGCTAGAAAGATGCCATATAAATTGTATCGCGATTGGTAGAGTAATAACCATTGCGCATGCTCGAAACTAATATCGATTGGCACAGGCAAAACTCGGAGTATAATGGAACGATTTTGATGAAATTTTCAGGGGTTGGGCGGGATTACGTCTAGACGGTCCCCTATAACTTTCATTGCCGTAACGTAAATATCAGTCTGTGCGCATGCGCAAATGATAATTTCCCATAACATCGATTCCTCGTCATCTGTTAGTCCGATTTCCTTCAATCTCGGTCGGTGATTGGGCATATGTTCAAGAAATGTGCCCTATTAATTACATCACGATTACTATCTATAGCGCATGAGCAACACTGAAATTGATCGACATAGTCAAAACAGTGAGACTAATGGATCGATTTTTTTTGAAAATTTTCAAGGATTGTGCGGTTTAGCGGTTTAGCTCCTAGACTTTCCCCTATAAATTTCAGTGCCGTTGCATTAGTAGTAGTCTGTGCACATGCGCAAACGTTGATTTCCTATAACGTAGACTTTCAATTTAATCATTTCGACTCGCACTTTGTTTTTCGACTAATTCTATATGTACATGTTACAATAATTATGTGAGGAAACTGTACTGCCCTCCCAACTTGGTAGAAGTTTTTGTGTAATACGAATAGGTCATTATTGTATACTTTATGTACCATTTGCAATTATAAACGTATTGTATTTGATTTGAAATGACAAGCCAATTCTCATACCTATTTGGATGTTGAAATGTATGCTTGTTTCAGCACATATACAAATTCTCATACAACTAAACACTGTTCCAAATGATGAACTAGATGTGCAAGTTGAATCAATAGCAATCTAGTTCTTAATTATAAGACAGATAGGAATCAGTAAATATAGTAGAAATGAATAAAAGTTTTTCCTAACAGTTTTCGGTAGTGAAGCGAAGGAATTTAAAAAAAATCAATCCTATTGAGATAAATGTTTGCTTTCCTAGAATGGGAGCAGACGGAACAGTTATATACGTTGTTCGCAGTGAAAAAGGACATTGGAACATACGGGTTGAGCGAAAGAACCAAGGGTCATAATGTGACACTGGAATGATATTTTGAGCAGTTCAAAAATCAGTCAGCAGATTGAAAAAGTTGTGAGTTCAGAAATATTGCAGAAATCTTCGATACAGTCAATAGGATCTGTAATTGAAGGAAAGGTTGCGAGTTTTGAAAAAACTTTGTGGCGCTTTGGAAAAATACTGGAATAATGTCAAATTGACATCAAGGTTATTGCATGAGGGGTGCTCCGGATTCAGGCCATAGCTATTCTACACTCTGGTATAGAAGAATGCGACGTTTCAGGTGTTCTTTTGTTTGTAATTCCCTATTATAAACTCTTCTATGAACTTAGTGTGAGTTATAAAACCTTACATTTCAAAGAAAATACGAATTTTCATATAACTATGACCCCAATTCGGGTAACATCTTTGGGAAAAAGGCAGCGGACGCCATCCATAGCCTTCACGACATCATTCATCAGTGAGTGTCTGCAAAAGCGATGGTCAACATAGTTGGGAACCCCACATCAGCATTCAATTAACAATAAGGATTCCGCAATACGTTCTTTGTCCAACTGATCTGTTACCTATCCCAAGATATCTAGTGGGTCTACTGATCAAGTGCCTCACGAAGTTCGAGGTAATGTAGAAATCGCAGCAAAACTCACAAATAACTAAAATGACCATACATTTATTGCGGTTTTGAGATGACCCATCCCACTTCTTTGAAGAGAACATCACTTTATGGAGTCGGTTACATTTTAGAACTTCTACAAGGGTTTCAATCGTTTCTATGCGACGAAAACAAATAAAAACTATACCAAACTAGTTTTTCAATGATTTGACAATGATAACGACAATGACGTCGGCGACGTCGTATTGTCGTCAAGGACAAGTTTTAAAGCTTTTGTAGTGGTTACTGCCTATTCTGTGTGGCGAAAACTATTGAAAACGATACCAAACTCGATTTTTGATTGATTTGACAACGATCGCCATCGCTGACGACAAGTTCCTGTCGTCGGATCGTAACCGATAACAACATAGATAATTCTGGATGTCTAATGAGTCCACCTACCAAAGTTGATAGATCTGATTGAAGCCTGTAGCACAGAACACACATATGCACTCGCGCTGACAAATTCTAGCCGAGTCAAAGCAGAGACTCACTTCGTTTGTCAAACACCAAATCAAAGGTGAAGCAAACCAAAACTCTAAGGATTTTTATAAAAGTCCTTCTTAATAACATCCACTGAGCATTTCAGTTTGAAGGTGTTAAAAACAAGTTCCGTGAATTCAAAGGGGTAGATTTGTAATTTAAAACTATATACCCTTTAAGTTACACCATTCTTTTGACTTTCGTAACTTATAATAGTCAGATTTTCATAAGCTCGGTGTCGTGAAGAAAGAATGCTGCCCTTCTCCCCCCACTTATTCCATATTGCATCCCGTCTGAACTTTTTATCACTTCCTACTAAGAAGAAAGTTGAGACAAAAATGAAAAGCGTAGAGGCAAGAGGGAGTGCGCTAATGGAAAAAAGTAAACATCAAGCTTTATAGGGTCGAGCTTTGGGGTTGGAGGAATTACTTTCGTAGACATATGACGGCGGGAAACCACAAAGCCGATCAATCAATAAAATGTTCTTTTTTCATTGAAAAGAGGGGAAATATCGTGTCTCCATGATGCCGAGAGGCCACGGGTTGAATGCGAGATCCAATTGAAACAACAAAGAAATATTTGGAGGCCATATCATCGTATAACACGAACGAAATCGAGTGGAAGCATTCTTTCCATGACAACAAACTTTCATTCAAAATAACTTGTAGCGTTCACCGACATCAAATCTCGTCGTTCACTTTTCTTCATTTTCTCTATTCTTTTGATATCGAATACAGTTCAGGGTTTGAATAAATTTATTTATTGAATCGGTATCTAATAATCACAAAATCTCGTTTTACCACATACAAACGGGCATGCCAGACAAAGGAGTTTGATACTGCCGAATCATAAAATTATGGTTCACTTCCTCATTCCACTTCTTGTTTTAAACTAATAATCCTTTGAAAATTATATTCTGATACATGGACACCGCACCTACTGGCTAAGTTTTAAAAATGACTGCAAAGTTAGGTGGTCAGTATAAATTCCTCACTGATTGTACCATATGGACGTATAGAATAAGTTGAAGTACAAAATTCTAGTCAAAATTATTGAATGTTAATTAAAACAGTAATATTGCATACCTACGTATAATTACTTGCTTATAATAGAAATTGGGTTATAATTCAAGTTTGTACATGCGTACATCATGCCATTAACTGAACGGCATTAATCGTAGGTATATAAGGTATGTAAGAGACCAACTGTGACCTTTTGATCAAAATCGGTCTATTAGTCCCAGGGTTTGTCTATAACAACAAATTTCAGGGTTGCGTATGTACTATGGTTGCTAAAACCGATCGCAACGAAATTCATGGGATACCCATTGTGAGACTTGTTCCGAGGTACCTACCCCCAGAATTTGAACGAATTGGACTGATGAGCTCGAGAAATCAAGGGTACCTGTATGAAATTCACGTTAGCGGTGGCGATGACAATCATAAGCTAATATCCTAACAATCCTTCAAATGTAAGAGACAGACTCAACAGAGATCGACAGACAGGCATTAGACAGACACGAAACCAACAATGATGTTTTGGAGGAGGTGACACGTTTTTTTTTTTTTTTTTTTTTTTTTTTTGACGATTTGCACTGCCATGTTTATGTGGATAATGAATACATACTTCACAATGCTGGTTTTGCAATATTTAGAATATACATGATTTCTCAATCAGATTGCTAATCCGAGAAAAATGAAATTACACTTTTGCGACACCGACAACGACCTTTACGACATCGTCGCAAGTGCGTCGCATCGTTCTTCATTTCACTTATGTAATTATGCTGTTTGACTACCCTATAACGTACCTTCCATTAAACATGCTGCTTGTGAAGTTGAGACGTATTTTCAAGAAATTGGCACTTGACTACATCAAACGTATGATATCCCACTCGCTTTTCCTCGAATTCGAACGGCTCCATCTAACGTCTGAGGAACATCAACAAATAGATCTGCGTGTTTCAGTTGATTGCTTTTGGGACCTTAGAGAGTGTCGGTAAGTTTTCACCCTGTTTCTAGAACCTACGTCATTAATTCCGTTGATGATTTCCGAGTCGAGTATCACTATTAAATTATGAAGTTTTCACGGTCTAGTAAAAGCTTTGGTAGAATGAGACCCGAAAATCTCAAGTTCGTTAACACTGTCCGACAAACAGCATGGAAATATACGATGACGGCATACATAAGTCGGTCTAGATAATTGCTATAAAATATCTTAGCTAACCTTACTATAACCTTAGTGGAAAGTTCACAATTATCTTTTTGTTTCTAGATTATCATTCCTTACTGATCAATGGAATTTTCATGGTTCTTATCCATTTTTTCGGATAAATGAATCTTGCTGATATAACTTAGTGAATATTTTAAATATCTTCTCTCCCGGAAATACATGAATTAAAAAATAAAATAAAATATATAAATCTCTGAGATTACTGAGGTCGGCAAGACCGCAACTCCCACGCAAATATTGTTGAACACCTTAAACTGGGATTGTGAGTTCTAAATTACGTTAATCGGTGTATATTAATAATGAATGTAAATACAAAATTACTTCTGTCTTTTCTTTTCTCTCTTGTAAATTATTATGGATCGTTGGCCACTTACCGACCTGGGGTAAGTACTGGGGTCTGTTGTTGGTTCCTCCACTAAACGAGATAAGTTCCATTTGCACCCGAAATGTCACCATGAACATGATAATGATGTTCAGCATATATTTTAGCATAAGCTATAATGAATTGGCGATGAATCGGGTAAATTAACCATGTCTATGCGTACCTTGAGTCGCTGTACAATACACGCTATACAGGCTGTTTCATTTGGTGCCGGTCACAGGCCAAGACTCGATTCTAGGACTGATTTCCGATCCTAGAGATATTTTCTCCTACTGCAGTTCCTTTTAGAGATTTTTTAAACGCTTTGTTTTTGAATTATTTAATTTTTAAGACTTTTTTTTCGTGTTTCCTACCCTATGACATTAAAACGGTCACAACTCTCTCAATTCACATGCAAATTCTGATTACATTGTTTTAAAAATCGTTAAATGTCCTACCTTCCTGATGGAAAACCATATTTGTTTGAATCGGCGGAACGGGTGGGAGATGAAACTGAAAAGGAAAATTAGTCAAATCAATGAAATCTCCACTTTTCAATCCTCAAAGGTTCGCAAAATCCGGCACGTAAATTTTTATAGGTTGCCTAAAACGTGATTATCTGTTAAAGAAGTCTAGACTTTACCCTTCAAAAACCTCTAGCGACCTCAATATTGGTTTGATTTTGGTCTGTCAATCCTCATTCGATAACTACTTAAATACTTAATTTTTCTCAGTCCTTTTCCCATTAAAGTGCAAAGTAAGAGGCCGTTTTGGCGAATTTTAAATGTAAAATGACATAAAATTTATAAATTCGGTTGTAAGTCAATAGGGAACGGTCTCAGCTAAAATATGCTCAGTACTAACTTTGGAGAGTAATTAACCTTGAGTAGAATGAGCTTTAACAGATTGAAATCAGACCGATCAGGCCACTAGGTAATTTTGAAGGGTAAAAGTCTAACCCGATATTAGCCCGATTCTCATTTGTTTGTAATTCGCTTATTTTAGGATATAACTCAGAGTTTTGGGTTAATTATTTTTTCTTAATTTTATGCTCTACGATTTTGCTACGTATAAAAACTTCTGTAGGATGTACGGTTTAGGAACAATTAGTAAAAAACTTAAAAATGGGCAAATTAAGCGATTTTTATGAGGCAGCCATTTTGTATTCCACCAAATTTGGGATGGCAAACAAAGATTTTCTCACTCAGAACTGACTGAATTTTCAAAATCTAATCTCAAAGCTTCCCCTCAAATTACTACCTATCCCCCCCCCCCCCCCCCCCCACCTACTTTTATTTTTTGGCTCCTGGATAATGATCTACTTGTTCTTGTGATGGTTTTTAGCCGTATTACAATCTTTTACACCTCGCAAAATACCCTATATAAGGAAAGGTCTAACAAAGTCGCCCAAGTAAATAACTTAGGTGTACTTAACACGTTCTCTACAAACTTGAGAATAATTAAAATATTTGTTGGTTCTTACATCAGATGTAAAGGTAGATTCTCGTTTTATCGAATTCCTTGGGGAACCCAAAAATGTGGTGGTACTCATGAATGTGATAAATATTGTATTAAAAAAATGACAATAATGATTCAAAATAATACATTGTACTTAGAATATTAAATTTTGTATCCAGCAAAATAAAACGCATAAAAGGATTTTTTCTTAATCTAACGGAACCCAGAAAGTAGTGCAGAGAAACTGCGGTCTCTTTTTTATTGGCTTCAGTCACCGCTGGTATGCGAGCTCTCACTAATTTCAGGTCATAACCAACCCCTTTCCTCCCCATTCAGTCTCAAACGAAACGGGGGACTTACTTCTCCACAGGACCAAACGCTACTGAAACTAAGTTCCCAGCATTCTGCATCTTACTTCTCTACACTTTCTATAGTGGCGAAGAATAGGGCACGGTATCACACACACAGCAGTTGCCATTGACGATTCTCATCACTGTCAAAATGAAAAACAATGTAAATTACTATATACATGAAGGTTGATTTTTGCGACGTATGGCCTTTATGCGCAGATCACTGGTCGTCAGATGATTTTGAAACGAAGTCTACGATGCATCATTACAAACGTTGGTATAGCTACAAAGATGTAGGTAGGACCATCTCGGAGCTATCCCACTACCACTAAAAATGTCATCAAATTCGGACTAAAACATGGGATAGTCATGGGCTTGACAAGAAATCGGAGCAGAGAGACAGACACGAAACCAAAATTTATCAGCGAGCTCTGAAACGCAAAAAGCAATGAGAAATTTTGATTCTGAAGGGAAAAAACATTTTTCGACTTGTTGCACGAACAGAAAGCTTCTTTACCTTCAGCAGTTAGGAAGCTGAATAAATAAATAAATAATTGAAACAAAATATGCTATCATCTTCATTACACTTCACTATTCCATCTATATAAATTGGTAAGAGAATGATTCCTTCATGACTACATCAGCTGGTGTAATCGTGGTCGCTAATAAAGGAATTTTCACTATGTTAACACGAGGTTTTATTCACACTCATGTTGACGTTCTATTTTACTCCCAATCGATCCTTTGTTTCTCTGCTTAGGAAGGATATCGGAAGAGCGCATTGCAATCGATTATTTGATATAAAATCGTTCAATACCAAACCACATTTCCTTGCGAAAGTTTTCAATTCGTCAGAAGCCGATCAAAGTAACGCTGGACAACCCTCGCCCGAAAAATTATTTTTCATCCAAATTTAATTTACTTTGGTCCAAAATTTTAATGGCACCAGACAGTTTATTATTTCTCTCAAATCTGCGAGTATCTTGAAAAATGTAAGCCATACAATCTTCAGGCGGAATATTATTATTTGTTTTCTTCTCTTCTGCTAAGGAGGGTTTACTATTGAAAACAATAAATCAAAATCGGACCAACTGAAATTCGGAGTTATGATTTTATCATTTCTAAATAGAAAAAGTTCATTTGATTAGATGTTTGTAGATTTCACACAATAACCGTGTGCTTCCACTAAACGAAATATAAACCTAGTTAGTTGCAAAATTCCAGCACGTTGTTATTCAACTTTCGAACGCTGTTAGATGCTCACTACATCTCCATTTTCTTGCATGTTACCGCCTGGAGGGTGGACGGCAGGCAGAATTTTTGATATTTACATATCATTGCTTTGACACATAAACTTAAAAATCGTCAGGAAATGGAGCATTACGTGAACTCGTTACGTAACCGATAAACAAAGCGTGCTTGGTCGCCAAGGAATAGAGTTTGCAGTTACAGCTTCAGATGTTTCGTTCCCACGATTTCGTAATCCATCCTTTATTCAGTAACGAAGTGACTTGGTGATCGACCCAACAGAATTAATTCAACGTCAGAGATCAGGATAGGCTGCAAAACTTATTGCAATTACCTTTTCGCCCTGCTTTCGGTATATTTAATACCTTCATCAGGGCCTACATCAAACAACAGGAATACAATTTTTACTCAGCACAGAAACATAGACAATAATAACAGTAGGACAGGGTGAACTCAATATATTAGGCCGAAACGCAACAACTGCTATCAACTAAATTAAAACTTACTCAAAGACGCATCTGTGTCAGAAGAGGAGAATAACTTAAGGTAATAACTAAAAGAAAACAAATACTCGTATAACAACAATGTAACAGCATCCAGGTAAAATTTAATCATCTATATAAAAGGATGAAGTTAACAAACTTTCATTAGTTACATACCAGGGTGGTAGGTAAATCGAAGTATGGCAAGCAGGTGAGAACAACTAATAGAAAAGTTTGAACAAAAGACTAGTTAAAACCAACTGAAAATATAAATTTTGCAAACTAATTTAGCTGAAAAGCACAATTTTATAATCTATCAGGAAATAAGTGACAGAAGATGATAACAAAAGCTGACAACAGAAGCAAGAACAAGAAGAAGAACAACAGGAAGATGCCAATTTAAAACCAACATTATTACATCATTGGAAATAGACGTGGCATCCCCATAACCAATGAAAACACAAACAATGGCAGCAATGAAGCAGGTCTTAAAGATTCACCAGATGGCCACCAAAAAAACAGGTCCCAATCACTGTACACCAAACTACTGCTCATTTCTTCCCTTCAAATTTTGCCAAAATCGCTGCATATAACGAGCTGATGCCATCGCTGTCTACAAGATACATAGGAAGAGTTAACCCTACTAGTGGACTGCAGGACAGATGCAACAGGATGGTTGATAAACTGATTGATGCTGGGTGTATTGAAGAGAGGAAAGGAAACCAATACAAGACACATAATGCAATATTCCCTAAGAGCTATGGGCTACCCAAGTATCATAAGAAAGATATTCCTCTTTGTCCAATAATTAACTCTATTGGATCCCCTAGATTAAAGCGGTTCAATTTCGTTAAAGAACTGTTGCACCCTTTAAAATCACTAGGACCAGGGTTGCTGTATTATGATGTAATGAATTCATACTCCTTCAGCACCCTCAAGCTATTTAATTCCTAGCATCCCAGCTTGCAGTTCACCTGTGAGAGAGAAGTTAAGGGTAAGCTGCCATTCCTGGATTTGTTGCTCATCCATGGTGTGGATGGTTCTTTTGCAACCGACTGGTACCGGAAACCTTCAGCGACTGACCGCTGTCTGGACTTTCAAAGGTTAAGTTCTGTGCAACATTGTAAAACAAACAAACGCCGAGTGTCTGAAGTGTTCCGTATTAATGGATACCTCAAGTCAAAAGTCGCAATACTCATAAATGGATGGACACCAGACAAGGGAGCACAAGAACAGGTAGAGTCGAGAGAACTGTTGTTGAGCAGTCAGTTGACGTCCCAGGGCCTCAATATGCTGGACTCAGCTATGTCAAGGGTGTCACACCACAGTTGAGGGTTCTTCTTGAGAAGGAATTGCATCCACCAGAGCCATGTTTAGATACAATAATAAAGCCTCACAACCGCATTCCAAGTTGAAGGCAACTGATCCTCTGCAGCTGCAGTCATGTGTTATTTATAAAGTTCCTTGTGATATTTGTGACGTTTGTTATGTTGGGCTCACTCAGTCCTACATTTGGTCCGAATGGGCAGACACAGGTCAGACTGTGGAGGAGAATCGGAGAGTGGTAGGAACCGTGCACTGGAACATGGAAATGTGTTTGATTTTGAATGTTTTACTGTGTTGGATAGAGAGCGGCAGCGGAGCGTATTTTTGAAGAAAAATTATATATACAGTTGACAGGTAATACATGCAACAAGAAAACAGACACCAATGGCATTAGCTCGACATATACAGCGATTTTGGCAGGTGTGAAGGCAAGAAATGAGCAGCAGTTTGGTGTACAGTGATTGAAACCTGTTTTTTGGTGGCCATCTTGTGAATCTTTAGGATCTGTTTCATTGCTGTCATTGATGTTTTTCATTGGTTATGGGGATGCCACGTCTATTCCCAATGATGTAATAATGTTGTTGTTGATTTTCGATTGGCATCTTTCTGTTGTTGTTGCTCAAGTTCTTGCTTCTGTCGTCATCTTCTGTTATCATTTTCTGTTATCATCTTCAGTTATCTGTTCCCTGATAGATTGTAAAATTGTATATTTTAGCTAAATTAGTTTGCAAAATTCATATTTTTAGTTGTTTTAAATAGTGTTTGGTTCAGCCTTTTCTTTTTGTTGTTCCGACCTGCTTACCATACAGCAATTTACCTGCCACCCTGGTATGTAACTAATGAAAGATTGTCAACTTCTTCCTTTTATATAGATGGTTTAATTTTATCTGGATGATGATACATTGTTGGTATGTTTGTTTTCCTTTAGTTATGACCTTATGTTATTCTCCTCTCCTGACAGTGTCTAATGTACTGGCACAGCAGCATCCTTGAGTAAGTTTTAATCTAGGTAGTTGATAGTAGTTGTTGTGCTCTGGCCTAATATTTTGAGTTCACCCTATGCTATTGTTATTATTCATCCATGTTTCTGTGCTGAGCGAAAATTGTATTCCTGTTGTCTGTTGTAGTCCCTGATGAAGGTATTAAATATACCGAAAGCTCGGTGATAAGGTAGTTGCAATCAGTTTGGACCCCTACCTTGATCTCTTGATATTGCATCCTTAAATCGGGTTGGAGTATCTAAGTTTATCAAGAGGAGAGCATGAAAGTGCGGATTTTTACAAACGCATTTCTCTATTTCACCTATAGCTGTAAATACAAGCTCTATTCAATTCGATTTTCAGAATCTACTTGTAGTCCAACGTGAACCAACAATTTATTCTCATCTTTTTTCTATAATTTTTGTTTGCCTAATAATAGTTTTGGTTTTGATAAGCGAAAAATCTGGTATTAAATTCTGACGTAGGATTGCTGGTGAGGATGATTGGTGACGAAAAGGGAAATGCAATAATGGACTATTTATTCGCTGTCGGTCACCCCCCCCCCCCCCCCCCCCGGGTTTTTTTTTTTTTTTTTTTTTTTTTTTTTTTCATTGATTGTTTCATGATACCTATGTAAAACGAGGATTTTCGGGGGATAAAAATATAATTCCTTTAGATTTATTATTGGAAATAGCAGTCGTATTTTTTTAAATTCCGAATTATTCAGTTTTTTCAAGAGTTGCAAAAATTCTGGTTAGGTACATACTCGATACCGCTTCATAGGACCACCCGGCTTTTTTCCAAACTAAGGCATATTTCAAAAATTCAAAAAAATGGTGTCGTTTAAATGTTTAAAACGCGTGGGTTGCACATCTAACTATGTAAACTGAATAAAGGTTACGAAATGCTTCGCCGTCCCGTTCAAGCGTGCTATCGCAACTATATTTCGCTTATTGACGTCACAACTCATATTGCATCCAACGCTTATGCGTATATTGGTCATACAGTAAAGTATTGTAGAGTTCAAAAAAGCGAAAATGAAGATTTAAATATTATGGAAGGATGCAAACTAGATATTGGCAATCGTTCATGCAATAACGCGGGTTGTTGGCACATGGATTAGCTGACAGGCATGGGGTTACGCTGACATTATTCAACCCCTATCTCGATCCCCGCTTCCTCTAAATGTCACCCGCCATTAGAAAGCCACGTTTTTAGGGGTGGGTCGTTGAGGTGAAGCGATCGGACTCTTCCCTCCACACGATTTCCCTCTCCTAAATGTCAATCTCATGTCAGTTGTCCTGCACTGACTTGGGCCTTCTAAAATGGACACCACTCTTCGTGCAACTCGACACCGTCATTGACATTACCTCCTCGGGGAGGTATCAACTTCGTTTGGCGAATCCAACTTTTTTTCTTCTTTCTTCTATAGAATTAGAGCGTCCTGTTAAGAATAGTGTTAATTCAACGTGATGACGTCATGTTAAAAACCACATGTCTATAAAAACCCACATTTCAAAATACAGGTGTTACCATGTTGCACGGGGAATCTGTCCTAAACTCATCACTTACCTACAATGGCAAATTCTTAGACTTTAATAACAAAAACTTCCGGTAATTTGATACTAAATGCCATTTTATTACCAAGTGAATCCTGATCTTTTGAACTATTGAACTAAAGTATCCTTCCATAGCTATTGTTACATTAGGAAGGGGCAAACTCCTAATAAATAGGTACCAGTTATTCTAAACGTGATGATCGGGCTGATTGATCATAAACAGCCAACAGCAATGCGCGTAGAAAACTGTAAATACTCTAAGGACGTCTCCAATAAGAGAAACAAGTTGTTGGAGTTGCGTTGGTAAATATGTACCTTCTTATTCTACTAGTACCTATTCTCTCTGCATGTACCACTTGGTGATATTATCTGTTAATGAGGCAGATGAGTAACGAAATTATAACAAGCTTTATAAAAAAGGCCCTCTGTCCATATTTTTTATTTTATTTTATTTAGTTATTTTTTTGTAATTAAACTCTAACGTTTCTCCCCAAGAACTGGGGCTTCTTCTAGGAGATTAATACTCAGAAAAGTAAAATATCTACTAACTTACTGTCTTCTTTTTGTTGATGTTAATAATCAAATTTAAAATTATGAGTTTTTTTTAAATACTCATAACTTTATAATTCGATTATAAAAATAAAACTCATAACTTTAAATTCGATTATTAAAAACAACAAAAAGAAAACTATTAGTAAGTAGATACCTATTTTAAATTTCTGAATATTAATCTCCCAGAAGAAGCCCCAGTTCCTGGGGAAAAATGTTGGAGTTTAATTGAACAAAAAAAAAAAATAATAATAATAATAATAATAAGAATGACAAGGCCATTTTTATATAGCTTGTTATAATCTTAACTGTCCGAACAAGAAAACGTTATAACGAAATTGTAGGCAATGAAAATATATAGGTCAATCAGTATATTAATATCAACTGGACAAATATATAAACTTGGAATTATATCAGCTTATACGAGCTTCGTAGTTACGAGACGATTTTCGCTATGTTCCACCAGTTATGATTTGCTCTCACGTTGTTGATTTTATTGTCTCGCTAAAGTTCAAGCCCTCAGAGAAAGCAAACGGATGGACGTTCAGCGACTGGGGTGGTTTCATTCGCTTCTTTGTGAAGATATAAATGAAGAGACTGGAAAAATTATAATGTTACCTTGAAATTTTTTGAGATCTAGATTTTTCCATATTTCAGCCCTTTAGGGTGGACAATACTACCCTTTAGGGGTGACCGAAAGTGATACCGATGTTGTTGGAAGATCACCGGCCGATGTAATGATTTCTAAGCCGAGTTTATTTTGTTTTGTTTCTTTCCCCGTCAAATTCTATTGCGACTCTGACAACCAATATTTTTATGAATATGACAATGAACGGTACAGTGTACAATACATAGAATTGCTTTTTAAGATTCGCCCACAAACGAGCTCTGATGTGCCGGGATAGCAGCATTCATGAATACGAAGGGGCTTTGACCGACCAGATCGGGAAGGAGACAAATTGCAGGTAGTGCCAAGCGTTGGTGAGGGGAGTAGCAGGAACGAACCTTGAACGTGCTGTCGGAGGGACAACGCTTAGGTACAGGGGTACTCGAGCGAGTCATTCATTTCTTTAATGCTCAACCAACGATGCCAAAATTTGAAATGAAGCCTCTTTCGGATGAATAGAGAACGAACTATTTTTGTCAGCTTGGGTCAACTTTTAGATCAATTTAATAGACATGAAGTCCCTAAATCCACCATGAGTGAAGTTAATATTCCGAATCAGCTCAGTCAAAGTGATATAGTGATACAGTCAAGATTAGTTGAAACTGTGACAGAGGGAATCAAGAAATTATTATCGTGTTAGACTTGACACTGAATGGTCGCAATTCAATTCCAATAATCTAAACAGTATGGTATACGCGATCGAGCCATGGCGATAAATACAACGTAGTGCATTTTCTGGTACAACTGCAAAGAAGCCTTTTTTTTTTACCAATTTTGCACTTCTATGAATTTCAAGCTGTTGGACTAGTAACAACGCAACTCAGCAGGATAGCTATTTAATATTCACACAGACTAAAAGACACACACACACACACCTCCTTATTTAAGCCTAATAGAGTTTTAAGTTTATAGATAGATAAGGCATATGTTAATTTCTTACAATTATTTTGATTATTTATTATTTAAAACTTGGTTCTTAGGAAGAAACCTGCACTGATTTTGCTACCACCTATTCCCACTTAGCATTTGGATTTTCCACGATTCAACGGGGGAGCCACATGAAACCATCACTTTCGACGATTCGATTTACGAAGTGGACCATGAATACCCTTAATATAATGCGTAGTGGGTAAAGTGAAGTAAGGTCTCCCGTAATCGATCGTTCACTCCTCTTGTTTACATCTCAAATTGCTAGAAAAAGTAGGTTACATTTAATAAGAGGAACGTAAAGGTCACATTTGGGCCCTGTGGCAGTTCTGAAAACGCGTAAATGTACTTATGTGCGTAAGCTTCTGCTCAGCAGGCAGTACATAATTTTTCTTAAAGTAATAGCAGGTTAGATAGTTGTTATAAGATGCACGAAGATGAAACAGATTGCGTTCAATATTAAACCTGCTGCTTTTGATTCCTTTTAGCATACCTACTCGTAGGTAGTGTAGTGTCCAACCAGTTTCCCATGCAGTCCAAACTGAGCTGTGAAAAAGTAAAAAGGATTGCAATTTCACACGGATGGTGGGAGCTGCGTTGGAACAATCGGCAGCGAGGACAGCGTGAATGCCGGAGATGAGAGAATAAATGATACTAGAAGCCCAATCCGACATTTTCCAACGGGACCGCTTTCCACGAAGTCATACGACCAACTACGCTAGTCATAAAGGCCGTATTACACACACCAGAGGGCCGCGATGAGCTTCCTGACGTGTGTAATAGGGATAAATCACGACCAAAGAGCCTGCGGCAAAAAGCGCGGGGGCTTCAAAAGGTAGCACTTTACGTGCTCAGAAGCTGTAAGTGCTTGAATCGTTGATAGTACTTGTACACGTACTCAAATGCCCTGAATTGTTTACTGTTTTCCCCGGACATTCTATTCTGCGTAGCGAAACATAGAGATCCAACCATTACTAATGAAATAGGAACCTATCGGTTCTCACTACTTTGTAGAGACATGAAGCACGACATGTAGATATTTCCTGACACACACCATTGCAAGAATAGCCTCTTTCGGTTATTTTTATCATATTTCGTTTATCAAGATTCGTACACATCTCAAAACCACATTTTTTTCACTGACTTGCACAAATGAAAGTATCCTGGAACGTTGGTATAGCCGTATAGCAGATGTCATGCCTCTAAAAGTTCTGAAGCCTATTCCATACAATAGGAGAAAATGAGGCATTCAGAGCACTGTCGGAGTTTTTTACCATTCACTGACTCATACTGAATCACTTACGACAAAGTTGTGAAAACCCGTTCCAATGGGGGGAAAAATATTATAATAGTAAATAAAAAACGTCTGCCACGTTGGGTGTAGCAAATATCTTCCTCGTTTACCTACCAGGAATATATAGATCATTGAAAAGTTTTCGAATGATCTTGAAAAATTCCATAGTGGAAAAGAGTAAATCAAGAAGCACCGTGAAACGTCATATTTGGTAAATTAAGAAACGAAAAAATGTTACTCAATGTAATCTATGTTTGTGCAAGCGCAGAATGAACTGATGAGTTGAAAACAATGAAATAGGTACGGGACGATCTACAACCTAAACCGCACATTCGCTGACAATTTCATCAAAACCGAATGAAAACTGTGAAAATGAATGTCCTTACAAGTATTTCACAATGGCGCATGCTCAGTAGCTATTAATGATACAATCGTGTTAAAATTGGTATGAGATCATCAAGTCACTTTCTTCCAACTATCATCCAAATCAAACGACTTGAGTGTGAAAAAATAGAGCATAATGGAATTTACGTTTGCGCATGCGCAGAATGGAGTATTAATTTGGCAACAATGAAACTGACAGGGGACAATCTACAACCTAACCAGCAAATTCTCTGACAATTTCATCAAAATCGGAAGAAAACAGTGAAAATTAAGGTCGTTACAAGGATTTCACATAATCACATCCGCAGTAACTATTAATGCTACAGTCATGTGCTACAGTCATGTATGAAATGATCAAATCGTCATCCTCCTAATATCATCCAAGTTTGAGCGAGATCGGACGACTAGGGCGTGAAAAAATAAAACATAATGGAATTTACGTTTGCGCATGCGCAGACTGAGGTATTGATTTGGCCAAAATGAAACTGACAGGGAACCGTCCACCCCTTAGCCAGCAAAATCCCTGAAAATTTCATCTAGAGCGGATGAAAACTGTGGAAAATGGGGAAACTTCAAGTAGGTACCTAACTAAACAACTCGTAAACGAGTTCCACTATCTGCTTTACAAGCAGGTACCATGTTACATGGATATGTCTTTGATTGGGGGTTTCATAACGGTTGTCCTCGAGAGTTGTAAACAAATCCTTTAACTTTAAACAAATCCCTGGGCCGCATCCCGACTAATTCCAACAAAACAATGGTTTACTTATAGAAATGTCGAAAATAACTGTGGAGACTGGAGAGAAGCCACTACAATGAGTTGTTGTTGACAGTCGACTGTTGACAAGAGGATGGAAATGTTTCCTATGGAGTGGAGTAAATGATGCTATTGCTTTACGTTAAGAATATTGTAACCGGCTTATTAAAATTGTTTATAGTCCAATCAACTTAGTTTAGGAATGTAGCCAGGTACGTAAGGAGGGGGGAATTGGTAGCTTGAGATGTGAACATTTATCACATAAATCAAGCGCTTTCCAACGAGTGGTGAACAATTTGTGTGCGATGAAAACTGCGGAAGTTCCATTCCCCTAGCAACGGCTGGGTTGTACGTGAAAAACATTGAAATTGTGACACAAATTTTTCATCACGGAAATTTTTGGATGACCCCCCACAACAAAGACGTATCCATGTCAATTGGTTGACCCCCCAGAGCAAAGGCATATCCATGTCAATAAGCTTTTTACAAGGATTTCATATTGGCGCATGCGCAGGAGCTATTAATGATACAACCATGTTGAAATCGATATAAGATGATCAAATTGTCATCCTCTAACTATTATCTAAATTTGAGCGAGATCGGACGGCTGGGAAGTGAGAAAATGATGCTTGATAGCAGCTTGATGCTCTAACAAATCTCTAATGGACCTGGTCTCCTCACTATCCTAATCTTAGCCCAAAATTAGTAAATTCCATAAAAACGACTGGTCACCGATTTTTTTAAAAATATTTTTTTCCTGTGTTCGACACATCGAAAAACATAAGTTCCGGGTTATTGAGTGTTTTGGTCAGGTTTTTCGCAATTTCGACCACTGGGTCCGTAGGCGACGCACATTTTAGTGTCTCGAAGTTTTATGAGGTTGATTGAATTGGTGACATAAATTCGATACTGACTGATCTAGTGAATGAACCTGCTCTTAATGGTATGTTTTGTTGAAAACAAATTAATAATCATACATATTATATTACAATGATAGACATTTAAACTGTTGTAACGGTTCATCATGCGGAAAATATGTTTTATTTTATCCTAATGTACCGGTCAACATTTTATAATCCATTAGAAGTGTAAAACATCTATTAGATTGACATAATACATGGTATAATTAGTTGGTGACAAGATGCGGCGGAATCATTGTAGGTATCTGATCAATGGAAAACATCCATCATTGTATCGCCTAATTGAGATAGTCCTATTAACGCTCTGACAAGGAATTATTTGCTTTCATGTCTATTTATAGGTAGCGAAAACATGATATCACATACTAGATGTGAACAAAAAAATTGCTGAATTCACCATTTTTTCGGATTTCACATTTAAAATATCCTTTAACAATTCTATTTGAGTGTCTGTATGTTTTTATTTCAGTCACTCCAGCAGTTATTGGTATATTACAAAAAGCAAAAAAATAGAAAATAAATAAAGAAAAAAATTAAAAAATAAAATAAAGTAAGTAAATAACATACAATCTGACTTCAGGGGCCGACTCTGAGCTGCCTCATGCGTCTTTTATTAGCGCTTAACGCAATGACGGGCTTTTATTTATTGTGTTACTGGTATACCATTTGAACCGTTCAAAATGCAGTTTCCGTGAAATGCAGATTTTGGTCAATAAATTGGTGGCATTACACAGCTCGCATCGGATGTCAACTGAAGCGTGAGGGGGGACACTATTCCTTCTTGATTACTAGCTAACACCCACGTTTTATTACTTGGAATGGATACTACTCATGCAACACTAGTTAGTACTGAAAATACTGTGATCAGATACATGAACACACTTTGATTCGCTTGAACTTTTCGTAACATACTGCCTGTTCCATTTCTCAGAGTATAATGGCGTATGGACCCGTGTTCCTCGCAAAAGTAGGAGAAAGTAGATATTTTTCAATCAATATCATTTTACGCCTTCTTATGGTGTTTTCTAACGATTCATGAGGTCTGTAGAAATAGTGGGGGCAATGAGGAGGGACTGCATTTTCTTGAGAAAAAAAATGGAAATTGTGAGAAAAAAATGAAAATTTAGATCGTGTTATGGTTGACTGACTGACGTGTAAAAAATTTCAGTCTAATCGGCTTGATCAGCGGATTCACTAGCTAATAACAATTTATTGAACGTCATACGATACGTCTCTATGACAATCACTTTATGAGCCTCAAACTTTTACAAAGAATCCAACTGCAACGATCTCAGGTTATGAGGAAGGTAAAAGATAGGTTTTAGCGGGCTTTGATCCACGCAGATCCATCACTATTATGTGATGTAGGTCCTCGTTACCACTGTCATGAACCTGTAGCTGTTCTGTGAATATCGTATATACTATCTAGTACCTATAGTGATATAGTAAGAAAATGTATGCTTGGTGGGAGGGGGATAGAGAGTTTCCATATTTTAACAAGTAGTGCAAAACAGTGTGTACTCTTAATGTAAAAACATTTTAGCAGATATTTTTTCAAGATGGGTGCGTATTTCGAAGACGTAACGCTGTAAATCTGGTTCTTTGAAACGCTAAGAGCGAAATATATAAGACGATCATTCCTCCTCTTCTACACTTCTACACTTTATCCTCATGCCGCTTACGCCCCCCCCCCCCCTCCCCCCGCTCGAAATGGTTGATTTATGTATAATGAAAACCTTGATAAAATGAAAAGTAGTAATGAAAACCCTATGTACCCAACTTTTTTCTGACGAAAGATAAATTTCAGGTGAGGTGCATAATTCAGTTATTACCATTATCTGTCTGAGTTGAATAACTACGATATTTGCCTACCGAAAACAATTTATTGAACAAGCTATTATTAAGTCTATATAAGTCTATAACAGTTTTTCCCTATTCGTATTTTATTTTCCAACTCATTGACAACTTGATTGACTGTTTTCTCATTGAGATCCCAATGAGGTCATCATTTCGTATGTAACGTGGCACTTTGACAATCCTACTCCGATGCACTTTGACCACAGACCTTGAAACCTAGGAGAATTTCGAGGAGCTACATGGTTCCTTCTAATTTTATCAGAATTTTTTTTAAAAGAGTGAAATTCTCCAAACCGCTCGGCGGTAGACATTGTTTGTCTCTCCTATTTTCAAGAATGGTGATGGATCAATTACCTTTCACAAAGGCTAGTTCTGTCGTTCTTCAATTTCATTACGCTGCTCAAGAAGATTATTGTATAAAAGTGTGAATGCTATGAAGATGATACGTATGAAGAACATTCCCTTGACACCTTTGTTTTGACCTTTTTTTTTTTTTTTTTTTTTTAAATCTACCTCGAAGCCTTTCTTCACTCTCGCAGAGACGCGTAAAGTGGACAAGGCTGCTAAAAATACAGTTTGTGGTTAGAAGGGAATACAAAGAAAACGGCAGCAGTTTATTTATTCGACCCCTGTTTCCTCAATGAAATGCACACAGAGATATTTCATGAAGAGGGGAGAAACGGCATGCGCTCACTAATGGCATATCGGCATCCCTTCTCTCATTGCACCCTCTTTGTTTCCACTCGTGACTCAGAAGATCCTGTCAACTTTATTTTCAGCTGTCAACTTTCCCGCACCCTTTAATAATGCTGTTTCAAACAGAATTACGATTACGTTTTCTTTAACAGAGAGCTAAACCAAAACTGAGTGCCAATAAAAGTTATCTTCAGGTGACCTTCTACTAAAAAGATTAGATGGTGTTTATTATTTTCAATAATGCACCTCTTTAATCGACCAAATAACAAAATGAAATTTATTCTCCCTCAAAAATGTTTGGTTTACGTATAAAGAAGTGCAGAATCCAAAAAACTAATTGAGAAAAAATCCGGGGTGTTCCCATTTTCAAAATGAGTTTCTTTCACTCAAATTATAATTTTATAATTTCAAAAATATGATATGGATACTCCCTCTTCTTCATCGTTGTCATTAGAAAGATCCCGAAAACGGTTTACGAGTACTCGGTCAAATTGCGAGCAGAAGCGAGCAAAGCTATTAAAATGATTCTGCCGTGGACGATAGAAGGCTCAAGAATTGACGTGAAGGGTTCGATGTCACAACATTGCGAGGCGAGCAGGTATGCCTACATAGGTACCTACCTTGCGAGCGAAGCGAGAGCCATTTCAAATAATAAATACGGACTTTGTCCTACACATATACAGGTATACCTTGCGAGCGAAGCGAGCAACATCCCCAAATAAACTTTTTTGTGGTTCCACGTAGTTTTATAAGATTTAATTTGTTTGTAAGAATTTCCAACAGAAAAAAACGTCTGCCAAGTTGGGTGGGCAGTATAACTTCCTCCAATATAACTTCCTCCTACAAATCGAGACCGCCGCCGTTTCACAATGTTGCTAACCAGAAGGGACTCGATGACTCATTTCAACAGAATAAATACGGGTTTTTTCCTACACATATACAGCAATACCTTGCGAGCGAAGCGAGCAACATTCTCTAATAAACCTTTCGTGGTTCCATGTAGTTTTATAAGATTTAATTTGTTTGTAAGAATTTCCAACAGAAAAAAACGTTTGCCAAGTTGGGTGGGCAGTATAACTTCCTCAAGCGAGCGAAGCGAGCAGCATACCCTACAGAAGCTACAGAACCCCCTTCCACTAATAATTTGTTTTCATTAATAAACATAAAGTTATTAATCGTTAAGTTATTATTCGTTTTAGTTAATAAGACGTTTTAGCGTTTTCATTTATTGACGCGAAATGAGGTATTTTTATTTTTTTATTTTGAATCAGATATCGTACCTCTTTGCTGAGTGAGAGTACCTATATGTATGTCTATCGTGCATGATGTATGATATATACGAACTTCTGAAGAGTTGTTATATTAATTTTATACCGTCGATTTTCTTTCGATAGATGTCCACGCGTCACGCAAGATACACTTGGATATCGAAAAAAGTGAAGTTAAATCGGTCAAATCGCGAGCGGAAGCAAGGAGAAGCGTTTAACATCAGAAATTAATTTTGCCGTGTTCGCGAGAAGGCTCTACAAAGACGTCAAGGGGTTCGTCAGGTATTTCACAATGTTACCTGCAGGCCTATTTCAAAAGAATAAATACGGGTTTTTTCCTACCTATATAGAGGTATACCTTGCGAGCGAAGTGAGCAACATCCCCGAATAATCTTTTTGTGGTTCCACGTAGTTTTATAAGATTTAATTTGTTTGTAAGAATTTCCAACAGAAAAAAAAGTCTGCCAAGTTGGGTGGGCAGTATAACTTCCTCAAGCGAGCGAAGCGAGCAACATCCCCGAATAAACTTTTTGTGGTTCCACGTAGTTTCATAAGATTCAATTTGTTTGTAAGAATTTCCAACAGAAAAAAACGTCTGCCAAGTTGGGTGGGCAGTATAACTTCCTCAAGCGAGCGAAGCGAGCAGCATCCCTTACAGAAGTTAAACCTACCCTTAGGGATCTATCGTTTGCGAGCGAAGCGAGCAACATTCCCTACATGCCACACTTTGCGAGCGAAGCGAGCAATATTCCCTACATGCCACACTTTGCGAGCGAAGCGAGCAATTGAATGGGGGGTCCGGGGGGCTTGCCCCCCGGCTGGACGTGGAGGCGAGCGTAGCGAGCCGGAGCGGCTAGTTATTAATAAGAATGAAACTCCGTCTGTCGCTCTGTCGTGTCTATGCACGGCCAAACGGCTGAGTGGGCCGGATCTACGAGTGGGGGGATCTTTTTGGGATTTTCCGATAGGGTGTATAAGCGAATTTAAAATTTTCTAATCCCACCCGAACTATGGGCCGTAGGGCGGGAGGGGGGTCGAAGTAATAATTAATGTGCGCTTTTTCCACTTCCCCGCTTCCCCTACCCCTCTAAACGGCCGTTGACAATTCCGGAAAAATACGGGTTTCGTAGGTTTTCCTACGAGGAAGACGACGGCGCGATCGGATCGCGAAAAAAGTATCGGGAAATGCGTTAAAAAAATGCGAGAGTACGGACCCGTTTTCTCGAAAAGTCCGCCGAAAAACTTGGTTTTTTCCGATTAAAATATACCCCATAAAGGTACGTTTTTCGGAACGGTTTTCGCGGGCGAAATACAGCTTTGATCCCGCCGAATCTGAATCCGAAGTCGGATATCGAAAAAAGTGACGGAAAGTAGGTCAAATTGGGAGGGGAATTGCGAGGGAACCGTTTAACATCAGAAATTAATCGACCACGGGCCGCCGTTACACAACGTTGCTTACCTGAAGGGACCCTCACAGGGGGGTTCCCATTTGCACTTCTACGCAATACCTTGCGAGCGAAGCGAGAGCCATTTCAAATAATAAATACGGACTTTGTCCTACACATATACAGGTATACCTTGCGAGCGAAGCGAGCAACATCCCCGAATAAACTTTTCGTGGTTCCACGTAGTTTCTAAGATTTAATTTGTTTGTAAGAATTCCCAACTGAAAAAAACGTCTGCCAAGTTGGGTGGGCAGTACAACATTCCCTAATAAACTTTTCGTGGTTCCACGTAGTTTTATAAGAATTAATTTGTTTGTAAGAATTCCCAACTGAAAAAAACGTCTGCCAAGTTGGGTGGGCAGTATAACTCCCTCAAGGATATACAGGTATACCTTGCGAGCGAAGCGAGCAACATCCCCTAATAAAAGTTTCGTGGTTCCACGTAGTTTTATAAGATTTAATTTGTTTGTAAGAATTTCCAACAGAAAAAAACGTCTGCCAAGTTGGGTGGGCAGTATAACTTCCTCAAGAGAGCGGAGCGAGCAACATCCCCTACAGAAGTTAAAACTACCCTTAGAGATCTACCGTTTGCGAGCAACATCCCCTACACGTTTCAATTGTAATACATCGCATGTATACAGCCACACTTTGCGAGCGAAGCGAGCAACATTCCCTACATGCCACACTTTGCGAGCGAAGCGAGCAACATTCCCTACATGCCACACTTTGCGAGCGAAGCGAGCAATATTCCCTACATGCCACACTTTGCGAGCGAAGCGAGCAATTTAATGGGGGTCCGGGGGGCTTGCCCCCCGGCTGGACGTGGAGGCGAGCGTAGCGAGCCGGAGCGGCTAGTTATTTATAAGAATGAAACTCCGTCTGTCTGTCTGTCGTGTCTATGCACGGCCAAACGGCTGAGTGGGGGGAGTCTACGAGTGAGGGGATCTTCTTGGGATTTTTCGAAAGGTGGAACGAGCGAATTTAAAATTTTCTAACCCCAGCCGAACCATAGGCCGTAGGGCGGGAGGGGGGTCGAAGTAAGAATTAATGTGCGCTTTTTGGACTTCCCCGCTTCCTCTACCCCTCTAAACGGCCGTTGAAAATTCCGGAAAAATACCGGTTTCGTAGGTTTTTAAACGAGGAAGACGACGGCGCGATCGGATCGCGAAAAAAGTATCGGGAAATGCGTCAAAAAAATGCGAGAGTACGGACCCGTTTTCTCGAAAAGTCCGCCGAAAAACTTGATTTTTTCCGATTAAAATATACCCCGTAAAGGTACGTTTTTCGGAACGGTTTTTGCGGGTGAAATAAAGGTTTGATCCCGACGAATCTGAATCCGAAATCGGATATCGAAAAAAGTGACGGGAACTCGGTCAAAATGCGAGGGGAAGCGATTAATAGCAGAACTTAATCGACCCCGGCGCCGTTTCACAATATTGCGACCAGGCCTACGCACTTAAGTCTTGAAGGGACTCGATGACTCATTTCAACGGAATAAATACCTGTTTCTCCCTACACATATGCAGCAATACCTTGCGAGCGAAGCGAGCAACATCCCCTAATAAACTTTTTGAGGTTCCACGTAGTTTTATAAGATTTAATTTGTTTGTAAGAATTCCCAACAGAAAAAAACTTCTGCCAAGTTGGGTGGGCAGTATAACTTCCTCAAGCGAGCGAAGCGAGCAACATCCCCTACATGTTTCAATTGTAATACATCGCATGTATACAGCCACACTTTGCGAGCGAAGCGAGCAACATTCCCTATATGCCACACTTTGCGAGCGAAGCGAGCAACATTACCTATATGCCACACATTGCGAGCGAAGCGAGCAATCTAATGGGGGTCCGGGGAGCTTGCCCCCCGGCTGGACGTGGAGGCGAGCGTAGCGAGCCGGAGCGGCTAGTTGAATATAATTATATTCATGTGACACCTGTGTATACTGTTATGTGAAAAAGAGGAGTCTAGTGGCAAATCGTATTTTTAAAATAAGAAAACAATAGTTTGAAGGGGATCAATCGCATAAGTAGGTGGGTTGTGCCGAAATCGAAACTAGATTCAATTTGAACGTTCAGGATTAATTTATTATAGCTGCTACTGCAAACTTACCTGCCGTCAATTGTTGAGAAATGTTGATTATGCTGTAGAAGTTCTTTGTGTGCTCTGTATTGCTGAGCCGGCTCATCCGTCTTCTCTATCTTGACGGATTAGGTTGTAGCCTCGAAAGCTATTCATTCTTTTGTGGTGAACTTGGTCTCAGAGACCATTGTGCCAGTTACAGGTTTTCCTGTCAACAAATTTTTTATACTTGCTATATTGCTTACCAGAAAGCTTGCGTCCCACAGTGGATGGAAATGGAAATGGAAATTACTCTTTTTTGCAGGTTCTGCTTCTAGTTATAACATTTTGTATTAATATAACGTCAGAAAAAACGAAAACCTAAAAACGCATTACCATATATTATTCAGAACCTCTAGCAAATCTCAAATGGACCGGGTCTTTCCACTATCCTAATCTTAGCCCAAAATTAGTCGATGCCATGAAAATGACTGGTCCCAGAATTGTTTTTGATATTTTCCCCGTGCTCAGCACATCGAAAAACGTATTCTGGGCTTTTGAGAGATTTGGCCATGTTTTTTGCGATTTCGACCACTGTGCATCAGCCGGGGATGTGCCGGTAACATCGGCATCAGTTTTGATCAACCCTAAAGGGTAGTCAGTGGAGGCCAGCATCTTCAAAAGTCGAGATCTCGAAAACTTTCAAACAGTGGTGATTTTTTTTCTTGTCAATGATAAATGTAATTCCAAAGAATCAATTAAAACTATCCGCAATGCTGTGTCTATCCGTTCGGTTTCTATGAGGGCTAGAGTAAAAAACGTCGTCAAAAAAACCTTTGAATTTCCTTCCAGGTGCGAGATGATGCGCTTTTAATGTTGATGTCACAGGTTAATTGGTAGTTGAATTAATAACATGACGGACCCGGTAGCTGATGGCGGCCGTTCCGCAACGGTTTGTATCCCGGCGGCGGTAGTTCAAATTTGTTCTTCCTGGTCACTTTCAAGATTTTTTTCCCCCATTCGGCCGCTCTGTTTACAAGGGTTAAGCTTGTTACAAGGATTTGCGGACACACGACAGACACACACGCGCACACACGCACGCACGCGCTCACACACACACACACACACACACACACACACACACACACACACACACACACACACACACACACACACACACCCACACCCACATATAGACACGGAACCAAGTTGTTCGGAATGGAAAGAAAAGAATTCAGATGACAAGTGGCCATGAATTAAGAGTAGAGGTTCGATCTCTATACTGAAAAGTTTAATGCCAGAGCTTCACTCCTTGGGAAGGGAGGGCTTGAAGATAAAATTTTGATAAGGTCACATAGGGACGTTTCTTGGAAATCGTCTTCAACCTTCATCCCCCAAGGATCGAACTTTACCGCCCTATACAGGCCTCCCTCTGCGCTTTTATGAGAATAACGACTCAGTTCGTAGGGGGAAGGGCAATAAACAAAGTTGTTGAGTAATGCAACATTGTTGAACTCATGATCAAGGCGTCAAAAATTTGGAAATCAATATTTTCCCCACAATTCTAGTACATCTAGTTTTAGAACATTTTTATAATAAACAGTTATAGACAGCTAGAATGCAAATTTTCTCAAGTCTGGTGACACAAATCAGTCGTCTATTGAGGCGTGGGCGCGCAAGTATTAGTCTAAATACCTCACCTTTTATCGAAAAAACCTTCTCAAGGCCTCCTATCCTGTAAATTTCAAGAATTCAAAATGCGCTAAATGAAGGTAGCGCTCAATTACGCAGTTTTACTTCAAGAAAAAACTACTACTTACGAAATTGATTGACTATTACTGATGTAAATGTCGTTACTAACGCAGCCAGGATTCGGACTAACACAGAAATTGATTCGGTTTCAGGGATTTCTAAAATTGATTCGCATACTGAGTTTTTCTCCTAGGCGTTGGGTATTATTTATATGCTAATGAAAAATAATTTAGTATACATATTATCCCCTATTTTTAGTATAAAAATAAGAGGAGCAATAGCTCTAAAAATATTGAAAACGGCACTCGTTGCCTCCTGTTTATATCGGTGCGTTCACTTTGAGCCGTGAAATTCTGCAGGAATTTTAATTACCGCGGTTTTCATTTGGCAGGAGGGAATACGACCATCAACTGCGCAAGCTACAGGATTAAACTCTCGTATCCGCCTGTTTAGTTATCAGTTTGCTCCTCCGAAAGAGTCGACCTTCCGATTCCTAACTGCCTAGGTTCATGATGGAATATAACCGCATGTGAAAAGTGACTTCTTCTTCTCAAGAAATCTCCAATTTTGTAAATTCGGGAATATTTTCCGAACCTAGGATTCATATTGCCGTCGCATACCATATCATCATCTCGTCTAGTCATACTGTTTTGTTTCTGCAAATTTATAATTAAAATTCCGCATAGGTACCGCTGTTCAGAACAGCATAATATCATTTTACTATGCCGCCTCGCAAATCTTGGATTGTTCCAATAAGAGGATAATTTTACTTCCTACTTACAGTTTTCCTGGTATGCTCACGAGGCGATGTACGAATTTCTAAGAACATAGTTTCGTGAAGCTTACAATTATTTAGTTTACTTTTTACATCATCGAGAGGAATTCATCCGCCCATCCGCAATTCTTCTTCAACCGATTTGGAGAATTAGATCGTTGGCTCCCCTCTCTCTTGTACCGGTATATATATTTATCATACATCTTACCATGGAATGCGCACTTCATTTTCCTTTTGTGCGATTAATGAACTAAATAGCCTTCCACATCATCATATGTTATAGTTTCTAGAACCTACCGAAGTTCTAGTAACTAACGAAGTTCTAGAACCTACCGAAGTGCCTACCACCATTCTCTCATTCTATTTCAGTACTTATTAGTACACTTACAGTCCATGCACTGTATAGGTTTCTTCCCGCTAGTGGGCCTAAACATGTCAACCATACCTCTAAACATCTTGCGCACTGTCATACTGGGACGTTTAAAACGTAAAATACGATTGGAAATATGGGTTTTGGGCAAACAGTGTTTCCCCTCCCTGAAGCAATCACATTTTTACCGCTGAGTATAGATAGAATTTTGTTGTAGGGATTCAATTTTCACTCACTTGATGAATAGGTAAATAAAAATAATATTTAAAATAACAAGTTGCAATATCATTAGAAAATACAAGTTTAAATTTGATTTAATTAGAAACCTTTTGAAATGGATATGAGAGACAAGCTGACATGTTGGGCAAACAATTTCGTAGGCAGCCGATGCCTGTGCGGGGTGATAAAGGATGATCTACATATTCGCCTCTTCACGGCTAAACATAGGTGACGCTCGAAGTTTGTTCTATGCAGGGGATTTGTGTGTACTGCTGGTGATAGAAGCGGAGCGCTAAACACGAAAGGAAACTATTTGTCTCTTACAACAACAACTTACTGTCCTTATCACTAGAGTACCTATGAACTTAGTGATAGTTATCTAGAAGTTTAGCTATTGATAATGAGTTCATTACCAGCTGAAGAAGAAGTCCAAACACAAATAATGTATACTCGACTAGTACGTACTATTTGCGATAATTGGCACTGTTCTCATTAGATCGGGCGATGCTTTTAATGTAGCGTGACTAAGTCCATTCATTTCTTGTGAGCCTGAGTATTGGGAATTCCCATTTCAAATCGAGAACTCTCCGTTCCAAAAGAATTTCAGTCTGCAATTTGCTCGAATCTTCGGAACGATAAAATCGTTATTTAGAGATGTTAATCTGTGTTTGATATTTTATCTTAGTCCAGCGGAAAAATCATAAGCGTAGTGCAAGATTTCTAGGGGGGGGGGGGGGAATAAAACTAATAAATAAATAAATTCCGTGAAGGTTACCACTGGAACAAAGTCCGTAGCGGTTAGTTTCGCTTCTTCATAATAGACGAATAGAGTATTGGCTTCTTATTGAGAGTTGGTCAGCTCTGCAGGCTCTCATCCTCATTCTCGTGCTAGAAATATTTTCTGACTTTTTCCTCTTCCAAGTATCTGTACACGGTTGAGCAAAATATCTCCTTTTATGGATTAAGCTTTCTTAAGCTTTCTAAAAGTGAATTTTTTTTTATTTGGAAGTCCTTCCAAATTTTTATTTTGTTCGACTAAAAAAGTCACGCTTTTTAAATATGACTTCCTGATTTCCATTCCACAAAAATCGTTCACCACTCGTCGGAAAGCTGTGAATTTATTACATCATGACTCCACATTTCCCCTTCTTAAACCCTTCTGACAAGATAGATGTGCTCGCTTTGTAGCGTAATCAAACGAAGTTGTTGTGAAACATTTTGAAAACCAATGCATCCAAGCCGATCTGAAATAAATACTTCACTCTGCGCATGCTCAAACGTAAATGACATCGAGCACTATTTTCTCGTTACCTAGTTGACGGATTTTGACGTTTTACGCTATCTCTTGGTACACAAGTTCCTATAACCACATAAGAAATCGGCTATGGAATCTTTAAGGATTACTTAAAACATTTCATTGATTTTTACATGTTACGGATAGTGACAGTATGTGCCACACCCAACTTGTTAAACGTTTTAGCAAAGTTTCGTTGAAAAGAAGCTATTTCAACGGCACCCAAAATTAAAATGAAAATTGTTGAAAATTTTCTTCGTTGAAGTCTGTTCATTGGTTGGATAGATGTCGCCCGTTCCCCACCTCCTTCCTGGTAGTGCATTACACTTCCTGGGGGCTGAGCTTAGCCTCACCTTTCCACCCTAAATCGGTAGGAAACCTCTCCCGAGATATATCTATTCTCCCCTTCATTCGTGACCAGGTGCGTTGCATTTACACATCCCATTCTTTGGTGCCCTATACCAGTTTACCCGACCTACTGCTAACTGCTCAGTTCGTTGCGTATTTCTTTGTATCAGCCGAAATAGCACATTTTTACGCTAGCATGTTTGAAACAATCAAATGAGCACGATTTTGCTTCCTTATCTACCTACAAGTATAGTATTAAAAAAATCGAAAAATTTGTTGTTTCCGATTCCACATTTATTTTCCAAATTTTCCACATTTATTCTACAGTTTAGACCACCCCGAACCACTTTGGTACGTATCTGTCTGCCTGTGTGTCTGGAAATCCTTGTTGCAGCCTAATTTTTAAAGTTTTCATCCAATTTTGATGCAATTTTTGGGGAATGTGCTGGTAAGGCTTTAGATAGTCCTCTTTCATTTCCATTGCTTTCAAATAAATATTTCATTCTGCACATTCACAAACGTAAATTATATCAAGCATCACTTTTTCGTTTCCTAATTGACCTTTTGACGTTTTATGCTACTGCATGATTAACTAGTCCCCATAACCCCTTTAAGGGTTATTTAAAACATTTCAGCGATATTTACAATATGTTACAGATGAAGATTCTATGTGCCACAATCAACTTGGCAGAGGTTTTTAACGAATTTTCTTGAAAACAGGGCTGTTGCAGTGCCACTAAAAGATAAAATTGTTGATTTTTTTTTCTTCATTGAAGCCCATTCAATATATGGACATAGGGTCGCCCGTTCACTGTCCCCTTCCCGGTGGTGCATATCACATCCTGTTTCAGGGGAAAAAGTTGGGGGACCTGTTTACCCCCATATTTCCATCTAAATCGTTGGAAATCTTCCCCGACCGCCTTGGCTGGTATTCCCCCCTCCAAATTGTGACCAAGAAAACAGATTTGCACCATCGGATTTCAGGGCCGAAGACGATCGGGGCTGTAATTGCACCATATTGCAGTAGCGCAAAAATGTCATTTTCGTAGGTCATTATTCGAAATATTAAACCAATAGGTAATTTTTTTTACATATTGGATTTTGGTAAGGAGAGGAAGGTTCAAAAGTCATTTCGCAGTTAGTTTACTCTGTATTCACTGAAGACAACGAACCAAAACACCATTTCAATTGAATAACGTGCTGGTGTAGAGCTGTAATTTGTGTTTTCGAACGCATTCATGCGAGTCGGCAACGGAAGATGCTCGCGCGTGTTTACATAATATGTCCTTGTCTGCATCTAAGTGATCCAAAGGTTGCCATACATCACAGTTAGAATTCTAGTTCATCATTCACCATTGTTCTGCCAACACTTGGAAAGTAGGCAGTGCATGTGGATCCCTTGGAATTATAAATGATTTCATCTCCCTCGGGAGAACATTGGGAAGGAATCTCGTGGTAAATGGAGGAAGGTTGGCGGTTGAGAAGGGTAGGTGGCTCTTTAGGATAGCTTCGCCTTGTGTAGGACTGACGGCGGTGCTCAGACAGCGAGGAAATCGCGCGGGTGGTGTTGTGATCCGCCGCCTTTACATTAAACCTCTCTACCGCCCCATCAAGTGCCTTCCCGCCCAAGGGCCGTTTCGAACCAACAGATCACATCAATTCACTTAGCCCTTTACCCCTTCACAAGGGTTGACGGGTAGTGAGGGGGACTTTGACTTGGTAACGGGAAGCTTCTTGAGAGGGTGAGATTTGTCTACGTATCTATTGACACTTCGGGCGTCATCTGCTTCTATAGTAGCAGCCCACGTTTTGAGTAGATTTCAACCACAATCACTGGGTAATATAAATCTCTCTTGTCTGGACTCCTCAAGCCTTACTAGTGGTCATCACCCACTGCTGTTGTGATCAGCAAAACCAATAAAATAATAATATGGACTCTTAGTCCAGTCAAATGATACGTGGGTAAAACCAATATCACAGGTTACCCATTGGGTACGAGTGAAGACTCAAATGGCCGTGGTGAGGGCGGTTTCCTTGAGGGTTCGAGCAACGAGGAGAAAAGTAAGATGCCTCGGGTTGGAGGATGGCGCTTTGATGCCATTATGAGTTAGTACCCCAAACCAAGAATCCATCTACATAGCTCTGCATGCCATATTTATCCAACATCAACAAGCACTCAGATGCATGGAATGATGCCAAAATTCACAAAACGTTTTGCTAACTGCTTCCGGATTACTTCATTCTGAGCATGAGTAAACGTGAATTACTTCAAGCATTATTTTCTCGTTCCTTAATAGACTGATTTTGACGTTTAACGCTACATTCTGTTTTATTCTATTCTGCTATGGAATTTTACAAGTTCATTTAAAAATGTAAAATTATCTGATCATTCAAGTTACACAAACGAGGAAGCTATATAGCTCACCCAACTTGGCAGACTTTTTTTTTCTTTTTCGGTCCATTGAATACTGAAAGTAGTCATAGGGAGATTTGGTGGTAACCATATTCACTCCACTTAACAGACTAATGAAAAAACGCGAAACACATTGAAGACCTCATAGCCAAGCGACCTACGAACCTATGATTTATAAAAAAGCCCACAATATTTGGCAAAGTCGCATTAGAAGCTTAAATGAGTTGATTTGATCACAACCATATCTCATGGATATAGAGTACAGTACCTACTAACAAATAGATAAAATGTAGATTCTAACAATTAGAGAAAAATTCGTTTTACTTCATTTATACTATATATAAACAACCATTGTTGCTATTATAGACATAAGATAGGATAGTTTAGTTAAATCTTGGATAATAGTAGGTGAAGGGACCAGTGTTTGAAAAGGACCCAGTGATTGACATCCCACCAAAAAGTTTAAATAATAAGAAATAAGAGTGTTTTACGGGTCTGATCCTTTTGAACTTTGAGACAAAATACCTTCTCAGTGAAGTATAAAGGCAGGAAAAGGTTTTTGGTGGGTTTTTGTGAAATTAGGAGCAGTTCACCCAACAGAGCCTTGTGTTGTCATGTCTTTGGTGATGTTTCTTGTGATTTTGCACAGGGGGTAAGTGTTTTATATTGCTTCACCATGCCCTCCACATTTTGAAATTCGGTTGTTCCCATGGTTTTTCTCAATCAGTTTTTTGTGTAGATTGTATTTATGCTATCATTTTTTGGAAATAATCAAAGATAACATGTGAAAAACAAATGTCAATTACTACTCCCTAAACTGATACTACCCTCAGTGATTGATCTCTTTTCGTTCTTCATTTTTTATATTTATATAAATACATAGCAACTCACAAGCTGCTGGTTTACCATTAAAAATGAGTTGTACCCACCTATGGTATTGAGAAAACCTATTTTGTGATGGAACATCTGGTGATACTTTCAACTTTTTTCTTTATTAAGGTACTCATATTAGTTTTACGAGTACATTTAGATTAATATAACTAAGTTCAAACGCTCAATTTATTTATAAAATGTTGAAATAAATGTTTTGTTGATACACAGAATCTTTTATTGCAGAATAACTGTTGTGTTAATCACAGATGCAACCAAAAATTTGGCTGTCAAATACTGGGCCACAAAATTGATTTCGAAAAACGGACGGTAGACCTACGGTTCAACAGTCAGATCATAAATTTAATAATGATTAATATTACACATTGCTAGTTCATTGTGGTTAGGTACTTAGCAATATTAGTTTATAACTGAGCGTAATAAATCAGATTTCCTTGACACTACAGAGGCTTAGGGATTATGAGATGCTGTGATAAAATGAGAGCATTCTAAAAAGTGGCTAACGATTTTCCTGCTATGAAAACTAAGGGAGTGACACTTCCTTAATAACGCATTGGTTGTACGTGAAAATCAATAGAAAACCCCACCGTGACGAAAAACGAATTTATGATGTTTTGTGGCTTGAATTGGTGATTCAATACTGAGCAGTTTAAGGACATCCTGGTGCAGCAATAGATGTAAGATTCAAGTTTGAACAAACGAAGAAACATAACTGTTCGTCAAAGTCATCATTTCTCGAACACTGGCCCCTCCACCCTACTAACTCACCAAGAAACAGATTTACTTACTTCATGTGCACTGACTTTGTTTCATTCAGTGCACATCAACTTTACTAATAGAAAAATCTCAGCCCCAGAAGTTGAGATCAATTCAAATAAAATTCCATACTCTGACACTGTGTACTTAGGGATGCACCATGATTCCAAACTTAACTGGAAATACCACATTGAAAAAAAGAATCAGGAACTGAAAATCGAGTTCAGAAAGATGTACTGGATGATGGGAAGGAAATCCCATCTCTCACTACACAATAAATTACTCATATATAAACAGATACTGCGCCCTATCTGGACCTATGGAATTCAGCTCTGGGGTTGTGCTAAAAAATCAAATATTAAAACAATCCAAACCCGACAAAATATAATACTGAGAAGTATAGTTCGGGCTCCCTGGTTCATGCGGAATGATGATATTCATCGAGACTTGAGGGTAGAAACGGTCACCGAAATTATCGCCAAATATGCAAGGAAGCACGAACATCGTCTCCACAAACACGAGAACCTGGAGATGCTCAACGTTTTAAACAACGAATGAGAACTTCGGCGACTCAAGAGAAATAAACCTCTGGACCTAATTGTGCTGTGCAAATAGTGCAAGTGTAATCCAGTGTTTTTAACTGTTCTTGATGCAAGTATGGACCAGGTTTTGCTGTAAACCTCCCCCCTTAGTGAGCTTATCATGAAATGAAATATTGCTAGATGAATTGTACTATGTTTCAGTTGCAATAAATAAATAACAAAAAAAAAAAAAAACTCACCTACTTCATACACCTTTCCCCTCCTCTCATCCTCTGATCGCCAAGACCTTTCACTTTTTCCCTTTCCCTCATCCTCACCCCTCACAGCCACCTCACCCCCCTTTCCCTCTGTGATCGTCACTGACCCCTCAATATATTAAGGACAGACCGACTGAGGAGGATCTAGCCCCTGACCGGTATGTCCCATGATACCAGCGCTTCCTAGCGGTAATAATGAGAAACTTCTACCTCCCGCTCCGCATTTCCTATTGAATGGTGAAGTACTGTGATTGTCTCCTGAAATGATAGTTGAGTTGCAGCTCATAGGAAAGGGTAATGTTCTCGTGAGGCGAAGGTCGAGTGTTCAAAACCTGTTGAATGGTCTTTTTTTTTTTTGCTCGTATAACTCTCGGAATATACCTCTAAAATGTCATTCTGACCTGCATGTCCTACTAATTTGCATTTTCACTAAGGGATTGACTACTTGATGTTATGTATTTTTGAGATCCAGATCACCAAACTATACACTTTATTCTGACCTACATGTCCACTAATCTGCATTTTTACTAAGGGATTGACTACTTGATATTATGTCTTTTTGAGATGCGAGCTTACGAGCATCCAGACCACCAAACTATACACAACATTCTGATCTACATGCCCTACTAATCTTCACGTTTACTAAGGGTACAAAATTACACGATGGGGATATAAGTAAGTAGTAGAGACAGAAGTAGTGATACCCGAGAAGAAGAAAGCTCTAGGAAGCACTGGTATCATGGGACATACCGGTCAGGGGCTAGATCATCCTAATTGACTTCAATACTGGGACCTTTTCCGTTAATTCACTACCATTCATTCATCCTGATCTGTATGTCCAATTAATCTGTATATTACTAAGGGATTGACTACTTGACGTTATGTATTCTTGAGAGACGAGCTTGCGAGCATCCAGACCACCAAACTATACACATCATTCTGACCTACATGTCCAACTAAAATGAATTTTTACTAAGGGATTGACTACTTGATGTAATGAACTTTTTTAGAAGCGAGCTTGCGAGTATCCGTACCACCAAACTATACACAGCATTCTGATCTATTTTACCACAGTGGACGTAAAAATGATTGGGAAACGGTTTTTAGAACAATAGAACATATTTATATCAAGCGGTAGTGAATTAACGGAAACCGATAAAAGGGGTGGTAGTGAATTAACGGAACAGGTCCCAATACTGCTTCGACGGCCTGATGATGATGTCTTTGCATCGAAAGGTACTCGAGTTGGTAGTGAGGACGGATCTCTCCCAAACGTCCCGTAAATGGTAATTTGAATGTCCCGCGCCGGCCAGTCCTTCAATACACTCAGCTCACACTGCGTTTATTAATTTTCTCGGAACTCATCTCTCATCTTCTGAAATCACCATTCGGATATCAATCAAGGAAAGTAACGCCGTTGTATACAACATCATTTCGAATGAACTTCACTCATCGGTAAATTTAACATGACCTCGCTTTCGTCGAAAAGTCTAATGTTTTTCTAACCCACTAATGACCTGTCCAACAACGTAATTTAATATTTATGGAGTGATTCGATACACTATATCCGTTCATCTCTTTCTTCCGGTCCTCTCTTCAGCGTGGAGAAAATATTTTAACTTCATATGTTCCAGTTATGCAGCGTGATCGGGTGAGCGACTATTCATGAAATATGGTGTTATATTAACGATATATATATATATATATATATATTTTTTTTTAAAATGATTTTGATGAATTATTTTTTATTTGAGTAGATTCAGGGCAAAGAAATGATTAGGTACTAAAGTTAAAGGCAAAAAAATGTGTTTTTAATAATAATCCGCAATTCATTTTAAATTTTAGGAATGTTTCGCAGTTATTGATAATTGCACATAATAATATGAATAATATCGAATGATATTGCTGAATGAATAATAATCGAATTTTCGCTTGTTCTAGTTCGTAGTTAGTAAACTTCGTTGAGTCATATTCTGTTGAAAAATATAAATCTAATTATTTTTAGCTGTTTATTATTGCCATTTTCAATGATTTTTCTATCACATTATTGGGAATTCGGCCAATTAAATTGGCTCAAAAAGTGCTACCCAACGAATTCATTCTTCTTTCAAAATTTATTTTTTAGCTTTTTTCTACGAATCAAGTCAGCTCAAAAAATAATGGTTTGGCATCAGGTATAGTTAGGAAATTTAATGTTCTTTCCAGCGGTGTCCTTATTTTTGAGTTTATAGTGACTATAAGGGATGTTATAGCCATGATTTTGTCATAAGGTAAAAACCCGGACATAATCTTAACATTAAATTACTCAAAAACATCGCATTAGAAAAAGGCGCTTCGCGCTTCGATGGGGGTTCCGCCCTCTCTACACCCCCAGGTTGATTTTTTTTCCATACCCCATATGAACTTACAAAAACACATAATGCGTTTTTGCGTTTTTAATGCTAATTTAACCCCATTTTATAATAAGAATTCTGAAATAAGAATGCCCGATCCTTCAAATTAAACTAACCTACGCATAATAATAAACTGAAGGAGATAACTTGGAGTCTAGTTATCCTAGGATAGCAATTGGTGTTATTTATTACCGGAGGTTTGCTGCAAAGTTTATCGGTATCGCAAGTCGTTTTTTCGTTACATAATTTCGTGTCAGGTTTTAACCGGTTGGTGAGTGCGAAAACACATTCCGTGTTAAAATCTCTAGGAGGAACTTTCGATCTGAAATGAGCTCTAAACTCGATCCCTGCAGTTTTGCATGCCTTACCTCGAACACCCTGCATAAATATCCCAATAGTTTTGTTACTGTTCTCCGAGGGTCCTTTGGGTGTGGTAGAATATTATTTTATATTGAGGAAATAGGTATATTTAGTAGCAGCATTAGCATTTTAGCTGATTGAGTTCCTCTTTATCTTACGATGCTGGACTTTTTGATGTCGCACACTCATTTTGAGTACTGTTATAATTATTCAATCACGTTATTTATTCATTAATTAGCCCATATGAGTTTGCCTGCCGAATGAGTGAAGAGCTCTCAGGGACTCTAATGTAGAAGTATTCCGTCCTTAGAAATTACCTGGGATTTTTCCCACAACATAATGATCAATTATAAAATTCGATATTAGAATGATATTCGAAAGCTAAATCTCAAATTAAGTTGATTCCAGTTGCGCATTTTTTGTCGAGCCCCAACATTAACGCTTTGATTGCAAATTATAAAGAGATGAAACTAATACATGTATGTAACTACTAATGTATTAATTGAAATGCAAAGCAACATTTTTGTGTTTCTCTGGCTAAAGATCAAATGTGTACAATTTTTCTCTACCGATCCAATCTACATTGTAAACCACCTGATTAATTGATACACACTCATATGTTGTTTATGAAAAAGCCAACTTATTAAAAAGTTATTTAATTGCTAATTTTTTGTATTTTTTGGTTTCCTTTTTTTCGGGTACAATATATCTGCTTAATTTTTAGCAATCTTCCGTAAACGATGAAGCATAGGTGTTCCTAAATCAGTATTTCACATCTAAGCTACACCGGATGTTATACAATGTATACACTACAATGTGAACCACCTACCCCTGTAACCTTTTGCCTACAATCTATTGTACATAGTTGTTACATCTAAAACGGTTATTACGAATGGCAAGATCACTTCAAATTACATTTTTCCTAGGCGCTACCGGATTTAGGGAAAAGCCGAAATTAACGTTGTTAGTTTTGAATATTAAAATGAAAAGAGAGTTGCTTAGGATTTTACAAGAGAACCTCCATGCGGGCCAAAACATTATCTGGATCCAGATTAGTATTTCGTAGGTTTTTTCAATTTCCGAGCCCATATTATATACTACCTCCACTCGGTCTTTAAGGTTTTATTGTTTCATTTATATCTAAGCAACTCTGAATTATGAAAGAAGCCACGGAACTCTCCGCCTACCGCTTCCGAACAATAAATAATTTTCGTTACACAACTCTCCCCTTCCCTAACAGGTTTTAATTTTTTCCCTCCCAAAACCGTATTGTGTTTCTCGGGTTTTGTTCTCCACCTCCCGCACAGTTATCACTTAGACGTACCTACCTCTGGTGGTAGGCAGTTTTCCCGCCAAAACAATAGAAAAGCGCCCACGATTAAAACCATGATAAACCACGGCGGTGAAAGTATGGAAACGCGAGAAAAAAACCTGGTTAAAAAAATATGATAAACCAACCCTCTGGTTTCAGGTCCGACTGTTTTTTAGCTGAGGGTCGGACACTCAATTAAGGTAGGCAGTGGAAGTTGTTAGGGGCCCAAAACTGGTCGGCTCGTCCCTGCCAGGGACCCAGAAAAAAAAGCAAATTTTTTTCTATAGGAGGGGTGTCCTTTAGTATTAAAAGAGGATCACGGCTTGAAAGATACCCTCTTGGCCAGGAATGGTTGACCCAAGGGCGTTGTGAAAGGGTTTGGAGGGCGCGGGGTGTGGGATTGGACCGAAAAGCCCATTCGAACGGCGTTGACTGGGAAGCACTAGACGATGGGTGGACGGCAGACAAGGATTAGGTACGGACTTCCCTCGATTTTTTTTCCTTTTCCTGCTGGTAGAAAATGGTAGGAAAATACGGTAGGTGTTGCGTCACAATTCTTTTACCACGCCATTTTGTATAAGATTACATTTATTTAATTCATATAACGAATGACAGTAATACTAACATTCCTTCTGTCCTGTTTCTCATGTGATATGATTCTTTGTAAACCTCGTAAAGTATTCCGTTTGGCAAATAAACTATATTCTTCTTGGGAATGTAGGCATAATTATTCTAATACTCATCAATTATGTTCTATTCTTTTTTCTGTGCAGCATTATAGAGACTTTCATTTTTGTTTTTTATGGTCAGTGATTCACTCAATAATATGGGTGAATAACAAGATATTTTCTCTTCGAACCCTATGCTAAAATCCTTACCTGTTGAAAATATATCAGTAATAGAGGAAAAAATATATTCAGTAGTGCAAGAGGGTACCAAATTTTTTCTTCAAGCTACCAATATTAAATGGAGAGGGTACCAATATTAGGTGTTAGAGGTTTTCTCGTCAATTCTAATTTCATTCAATTCAAATCAATTTACCGTGATAATAGATAGCTTCAGTGATAAAGGATTGTAGCCAAAACCGAAAATGTGCAAAGTACCTATTAGCGACCACCACGAGCAGCGATATGGGAAAATGTGAGAAATCTGTGCCTATATATATATTGACCTTCGTCGTCAATGAAACTCCACTATCAAAAGAAACCTCTAAGAAAGTTAGCTGTTGGCAACCTAATTGAGTTGTGACTCCGAAGCCATAAGTTGAATCTCAAACAATAATTCATTTTAGCTCTCCAAGGTACAGCAATGTGTGTAGATGGCTATACTTGCTTAGCATTTATACTCCGGAAACTCGATAAAGATCGTAATGTTCATGGTTTAGCCGTAAAGCTTCCACAGCTGCGAGCGAGGAAACCAGACGTTTAATTAAACCCGACGTCCGGGCCCCCAAACCAGAATGCCGTTATAAATTTCATGAGGGAAGTTTCGGGGATCGAGGACAAATATTTGGATAGTGCAAGGCTTGCGAGGGGGCTACGTAGTCGCACGTGCAAACTTTGGCGTGAGGGTACAAATCGCGGTTGTGCTCTTGGGCTCTTTCCCCGCCGTGTAGGGTGGCAACGGTGAAAGGTTCCCTTTCATCGTGATCTTGCAGGGGTTGAAACACCTGAACACCCAAGCGCAGGGGGTTGGGGAGATACTGGGGAAGACGCGGAAAGTGGTAACGAACTATTGTCTCCGTCTGCAGACTCTAGTTAGAACACCCATTGCTCTGAATGCAGCTTGTTCAGATGTTTTGGTAGGCGACGGGAGAGGCTGGTCATTCACAATCTTGAGAGACTAATCATCACGAGTGCGCAATTTCTTGTAAGAGGTTCGTATATTTCCTCGTATACTCGTAATTAATAACAATCACAATAGTAAATTTCGAAATCTAGTAAATTTCGTATACTCTCTTCCAAGTTTCTTTAGGAAAGTGTGTACGTTTCGAAAGTCCCGCTGAACTGAGCGTGGTAACGAATTAAGAAGAATAAATCATGAGAAAGTAAGTCTTGAAAATCATTTTACCTACCATAAACCAACCAATTCATAGGAAAGAAGGTGTACACACTACCGAGGAATACTACTCCTACATCATTGCCGCAGAAATAACCTTTCTAGAAAACAATTCTGTACTATACCGTAGTATCGCAATATAAGGGTTCGTTTCGAAGAGCGGTACAAAATATGGAGCTCATGTTTCAAAAGAAATACACTTGGCAAAAAAAAGTATAAAATTCTAATGTTTGTTTATATTGCAGATCACCGTTAGGAAAACGTTTGCTCACCATAAATTTAAACGGTATCAATTTTTATGCCTGAAATCTCGAAATCCAAATCAAAAGAATGTCCGACATCAAATTATGGAAGACTCACTGACTGCCGCCAGTTTTTAGTGGTGTTTTGATTCGTTATTTATATTTTTACCCATATGTCATAGAATGAAGTGTGCTTCGCTAAACTCATCTAAAATTAACTCTTCTTTGAACTGAAATATTGACTGATCCCCAAATCTGGTTTCGTCTGTTGAAACGTTCGTTACGCTGAGGTGGATTCCCCTCTTTCAACCCCGTAAAAAGCGTAATCTGCGCAAGTCCACCCATTTTATTTTAGCTCTGGAAACCAAATTGAATCGACTTTGTTAGAAAATAGGGTTTTTCCAAGAGGTCATGAAAGACAGCATTCCACAAGTTCATGGAGCATTGAACTTCTCACGTTTATAAATCACATTCCCGCGTCCCGGTCGGTCAGCTCCCTTCAAAAAAGGTTTCAAGTGACAAATATCCGAGAGTAGCCGCGTTACAAATAAAAGATATTCAGTTGGCGAGTGGGAGGGAAGCCGACAAGCGAAAAAAAGGGTGGACATCCAGTGATGACTCCGTTTTTACTTTTTTTTGATACTGAAGAGCGGAGAGTGTTTGAATTCCCAGTTTGTTAAAAACCAGAAGCCAAAAATGGCGAGGTTGAGCGAGGGAGAAGTAGATTTAACAAAAAATGAGAGGGAGAAAAATCAGGGGGTTGAGCCCAATATTCTATAAATCAAGCTCAATATGAGTGGTGATTTGAAGGACGTTTTTGATGAATGGAATAAAATTATCCGACGGTGCCTATACACTGGTTACCCTCGGTGGGCGTTTTCTGCGGTTCCATTCAAATTCTAACGAGGCGCCCGCTCGTATGGGGAGTTGTGGCTTTATCCAACATTAGTATAGCACAGGGGGGATTTACAATCGCTAATAATGCCATTACGGGGGACTGCGGGTGTACTAGTGTTGCAATGTTAATGGATTCCCTGTGCAAGCATCGGTGGGGATTTTTACTTCGGTCGTCATGGGATGACATTAGTTTTGTAGCTTATGGGAGATGGCTACGGAAAACAGGACCAATTTCTAGCATGAAACTAAACCTTTTCAATTCAATTTAGGTATCCTACCATCACAGCTCTCACAATTTCAAAATTTCTAAAATATTTACTCCAATTAACTTCCCCAATAAAACATTTTCTAATGTGTGTGTGTGTGTGTGTGTGTGTGTGTGTGTGTGTGTGTGTGTGTGTGTGTGTGTGTGTGTGTGTGTGTGTGTGTGTGTGTGTGTGCGTGCGTGTTTGTGCGTGCGCGTGTGTGTGTGTATGTGTTTTATATTTTTTCCATTGCGGACTTATAGAATATTGAATTCTTGCAAAGGCTTAAAAAATTTTTAAAATGAAATTGTTCAACAGTTTTATCATGGAAATTATTTTTGAGGCATTCTGAAATGATTCCTGTATTTTAACGCTTCTTCATAGAAACCTATGAAGCGTATATAGTAGTGTATATAGGACTTATACTATATGAAGAGGATGCGTGAAGAAAAATACTGTGGATGAAATTAAACCAAAAATTGAGTTAATCGCCGTCAATCCCACTTTCCGTCTCTGTCCGTCTTCAGGATGATATGATTTTTTCACGAAAACTACGTTTTTTGCTGCAATCCATATTTATATAGTTACTTTAAGTCTTTCAATATCAACTTTCAACCATTGTTACGTTGGGGGTTTGTTGGGATCATTGATGTACCATACAACTCCGCTTATGGCTACGAAAATATTAGTCTGTCCTAAATTGTTATGAAATTACTACTCTTCTTTTAGTTCCCTTAAAACACTGAATAGTGGGATGAAGAAATGTCCTCAGTTCATAAAATATTGAAATTCCTGAGGGGATTAAAATCTCAATATTTTCTATCTAGAGCGGGCACCTAAAATTCAATTAAATTCATCCAGATTTTCAAAGGAAATAAATTAAACTATAACGCATTTGAAATTGTTATTCAAAAGGTAAAAGGATATCTTCAAATTATACTAAAGATGACGTTTTTATTTAAGTGCCTGGTGTATTATTTTGGGTTAGGTTATCGGGGCGACATTGTTCTATCACCTATTTTTGGAGTAGAAATAGTAAATTACTTGAAATCCAATTTGATCATATTTAAATACTTTAGAGTACCTCACAGCCAATTCAGAGGCCTACTTTATTTTTAAGTTTTTGGGCAGAAGAAATATTCTATTGTATTGTGTGTTTTTGAGCAAAAATATTGTATACTAGTAAATTTTGAGAAGGATTTGACATGCCACTTTCCGTATTTGATCACACTTAAGATATTATTTCCAAGGTTTAAGGTGCCTGTGAGGGTGCGTGTGTGTGTGTTTAAATAGCGAATAGACGTTACATTATTACACGACTATTATGTGTAATAAATATTTTTCCCGAAGAAATATTGTATATTGGTATGGTATGAAAAGATAAATTCAATATCATGAAATCATACGATGAGAAAAATTATTCATTTAAAATGAACAAATCCATATCGAATTCTCCTCTCTTTCGACATTAACAAAAGTTATGGAACTTGGAAACAACATTAACATTGGAATTATTGGAACTGGTACTGGTACATTACTGATCCTTGGGTCACTACAAAGCTTCCCAAAATTTAACAAGTTCTGCATTAGCCACGTTTTATTTTTCTCCTTTCTCAAGAAGATAGACGGCCTCATCTGCATTTACTCCACCTAGACAATAGGTGCGAAAAATGAATAAATTAATAAAGACACATGAAATAGTTTAGCTTAAATTATAATCTGGCCCCTTTTCTTTTTCTTTTGGGTTTCATAAGTAACAAAATTGAAGATTAAGTAATTAACTTGACACACACCACCACAAGGTGGCGGTGTGTTTCACTTTATAACACTCATTCATTCTTCTCTGACTTCTTTTCTTTCAATGTTTTCTTATAATTTTTTTTTCGAATTGTATCCATTCTGTTCCTTGATGTGTATTTGTAGTTTTAATATTCTTCAATGTAATTGGGCGCTGACCGTATTGTAAAAAGGAATAACTAAATTACTGATTCGCAAACTTTAAAATGTTAACTAAAACATCGAACTTATCATTTACATACCTTTCGGAGGAGTCCGTCGTACTGTTGGCCCAACAGTACGACTGACTCCAACAGGTATGTAAATCATTGTTTCACTTTTACTACTATCGGAAGTAATCCCTTAGATTTAATAAAAAAAACAGCGAACAACTAGGACGGTGACTTCGAATTTATATTTGGTAGTGAGACGAAGAGCCAAGCTGCGGAGGAGGGACGTATATAGAATATAGTTTGCCCACTTATGCGCTCGAAAGATACAGTTGTTTTCATGATTGATTCACTTATTCACTTATTTCGTTTGACCTCTTCACTGGACATGAAGGTAATCGACGTGTTAGCGGAAATGGTAGAAGCTTCCTGAACGATTTTAATTCCGTATCAATCCTTTGGTCTGTATGTCAGTGGTCATTGGTAAACTCTAGCGCCAAGCATAACTCTATCAAATTACCGCCAAATTCTGATGAATTTCCGGAGGATTGTAAGGGATGGTTCCTAGGCGGTAACCTATGGTTTTCATAACCATAGACCCAGTAAAAGCGTGAGTGCGAACGAGAATTACATGAAACTCATTTCTCACAATCTATTGGCCCGAATTCATTCGAAAGTTACTTGAATGTGCAAGGTAATTCTTCATTAATGTCATTATATTTTCATCGTCTACATATGCTTTTAATTATTTTTATAGGGAAGAAAACCAATACATGACTCATTGATTCGTTTATTTTTTATAACCCAATATATCGAATTGGAATAATTACATAGGTATGTAATGAAAACTGATGGGAAAATAGGTTAATAGCTCGTCAAAAACATCAATGGGGTCTAGTATAGGTATGTGAAGTTATGATGACGGCAATTGTTTCGGGTAGCTTCTTTTTTTATTTCAAGTTCCATGTTCGTTTGACATTCGTTGAGTCGTATGCGCTTTCGCTAATGTAACATTCACTGCCAGTTATTACCTTTTTTCGAGCTTTCCGAGGTAGTGGAAACATTGTTTCCGCTTTTAGAAGTTGTGAAGACAGAAAAATATTTTTTTTCAAATCATCAAACTCATAATTTCCACTCGCATATTGTTTTAGACCATTAGGTATGAACAACTCCGAATTCGTTTCTTTTTGCCTGTGTCCACAGATCCCTCTAACAAACTTATATTATACAGCTTGAATCAAATTTTGATGTTTTCAGGGGGTGTTTTCCATTTCGGCTCCACGGGAAATTAGAGGAGTGAGACAACTTCACTGAGCCACGACATAACAGATTCCTACCTTTCCCACCTAACCTTTAACTTCTATTTAGAAGCATTTTTAATGAACTTTGATCAATGCAGAGAGATCGCAGATGGATGAAGTAGATCGTTGCCCACTCATCGAGATAACGAAATGATGTTCTTCAAACCAACGGATGAGAGAAAATAAACGGATATTCAATGACAGTGACACAACAGCTAAAAGCATCACGGAAAATGGCAGCATATCCCGAGGAAAGTGAGAGGTTCTCTTTAATATTGCAGTGTTCTCGCTTATACTCAACTGTTTTTCTCACTGTCAGTTAATTTGGAATTGAAAAGACCCTTAATCCTTTATCCAGGTAAATGAAGACCATAGGGGGAAATTATCAGGGGTCTCTATTGCATTTGCTCCGAAAAAGAAAACTATTTTAGGGAACCTGGTAGTTTGAATTAAGTTTTGTTCGATGGTAACAATTTTTTCTAGAGAATTACGATAGGTAGTTAAGATTTTATAAATAGTCATATAAAAATATGTTATTTCATGAAAATATCATGTTCATCTCCCGAAAGCGGAAACAATAAATTCTTGTTTGAATAAAAGCTTTGGAAGTCAGCAACATTGAACTTGAAGTGAATTAGGAGATTGAAAATGGAGCTATAAGAGTATTGATTACAGCTTAATATAAATTATTTGTTGATGAAACGGCGCATAAGAATGGAACTCATTAGTACCTTAGAGTTGTTATTAAAATCAAAGCGTCTCAAAGAAACAAAAACATGAAAAGTACTATAGACTATGATTATTTGACCTCATTAAAGGGGCAGCCCAATTTTATGACGGGTTAATGAAGAAATAAGGGTTGTTTTCTGAGGGTTTAGTGGACTTAGTATTGAGTTTTGTAGATCGACTTATGTCTTTTGCTACATCACTACTGCAGGTTGGGAATCTGTGTTCGTGCAAGAAGTCGAAAAATTTAATATCCCCTAAAATGAAAATTTTTGCACGTTTTTTTGCGTTTTAGTTTCGGAGCTTGCTGATCAATTTTGGTTCAGTCTGTGTGTGTGTGTGTGTGTGTGTGTGTGTGTGTGTGTGTGTGTGTGTGTGTGTGTGTGTGTGTGTGTGTGTGTGTGTGTGTGTGTGTGTGTGTGTATGTGTGTGTGTCAATTCCACACTAAATAAGCCCGGTTTTGATGAAATTTGCATGAATTGTACGGTATGGCTCTTAGACGGTTCCTTGTCGTCAGACAAATACTAGCGTGTGCGCATGCGCTAACGTGAACATTCTTTAGCGTCAATTTCTTATGATCTGTCCATCCGATTTCGTTACATCGCGGAAGGTACATAGCTGGGTATAGATTTTAGCATCGTCGTGCTCTATGAATTTAATTACAATTGGTTGTGTAATAAATATTGCGAATGAGTATTTCAATTTGGTCGTCGCAGATCTCCAGGAATAATGATCTTGATGACATTCGCAGGCATCATGAGGGTTGAACGTAGGACACTAGGTATTATCAATTCCATCGTAGTTGGAGAATTGTAGTGTGTGCGCATATGTCAATGTAAAGTTCCCAAAACAATGATTTATCACAGTCTATCATTTGTCCGATTTCGTAACAAATTTGGGGAGTAAGGAACAAGTCTTGGGATGGTATCAATATAAATTTGTTGCTATTGGTTGTATATAGGATAATAATTGCACATGCTCTAACCTGAAATTAGTTATTATGGACGACACCCAAGGCTAATAAACTAAATTTCATGAAACGGTTGGGGAATGTTCGGGGTAAATCTTAGTCATTAATCTTTATACAACATGGATGGTGATGTTAGGGTGTGTGCATGCGCAAACATTAATTATAGCCCTATTACATTCATGTATTACCTACTGTATTTCTTATTTTTTTGTATTCAATAGATTTGCTCGTGATTCATTTGTTGTTCAAGAAATCCTAGACGTCTACGTTACCATAAGTGTGAAAACTATAATGACCACCCAACTTGGAAATCGTTTTTGCTTCCATGTCAAACAATTTAAATTAGTATTGGTATATTTAATTTGTCTACGTTTACTTTTATTGTAATTTACTCGATGTATATAGTATTAATTGGACTTTATTATCAGTAGCTTTGTTTCAACAAGGACAAAAGAGCGCCCCAGAGGAGCTCAGAGCTCGAAATTGCGTTCCAACAAGCTTATGGAGTTAAGGGCAGTCGTGGGGGTCAGGGGGTGAAAAAAATCGATTTTGAGTTTCATAGTAATTTGAATAATAGACTTTATGTAGAATGAAAAAATGTAATTACCAAACTTTTTAGGAAAGTGGAACATGGTACAAACGATGTAGAAATGTGAGGTATGTGGGTTGGATTTGCGCTATAAAAGGCGCCTGCCTCGTACGATGGTCCACCTTCTGCTGTCTCAAATGTCAGCAAAATCTTTCATATCCACGATATCGAAGTAACTATCGTCCTTGAATTCTTTATAAGCTGCAATTCCAGCAGACAGTTTCTTTGCCGACGTTGATTCGAAGCTGTTGAAGTCGTCAGGTGAACTGTTTTCTTCTGCAGGGGTGGAGGCACCCGAGAACTAGCATTTTTAGAATTGAAATTCTTCGCCCGCGGCATGATTTCCGATAAACGATTGGAGGCTTCCAAAATGGACACAAAAAGATGAAAGCGAACTTAGTAGAACTCAAAAAACAGCGGTAAAACACTCTGATAATACAACAGCAAACACAAGTGTAAACAAGTTGGTTGGTAGCTACAAAGTGATTGCTGTTGTTGTTATGGTTTTTCAGACTTCTTCTTCTCATTCTATCTCATCCTTGGTCAACACATGGAAGAATAATTCCACTCAGAAACGAAAAAAAGGAGAGATCACAGAGTATCTAAAGTAATGGGGGAGACGCGAGCCGATGAGCGCGACCGCTCTATGGTCACCTCTCGGAAGTTCAAAAACTTTGAACGCGTTTTTCTCAGAACAACGTTTTTCGCCCATTAGGAACACTTATTTCGGGTTCTACTGAAGATATCCGCTTGATTTTTTTTTATTATTTAGAAGGAAAGTTTATGCTGAGAATGGTGTTTCCAAAATGGATGAGCATTGGGTTGTGTCCGTAATAGAGACGATAAAGTAGAGCCAAAAACCAACGTTTTTCGTTCCGTTTGTTCACTTCTGCCAGACAACAGTAACAACAATATTTCTGACACCATTTTGAAGCTTATAATATATCGAGCAAAATGGTGAAAGTTTGCTTATGGAGTTAAGCGTTCCGTGTTCTAACAGATCTTAGAGCGCCCCCAGAACGGGGGTCCCCGAAGCAGCCCCACACCTTTCACGGGGTCTCTTTGAGATCTCTGACCCTACGCATACGCATTTTGAAATAACCTGCTTCCCAAGGGTAAACTACATATCCGCGTAACCTTCTTTGAACTGTTTTCACCTTCTCTACAATATTTGTTATCGCATCTCTCTCAGAAGTGTTCCAACGAACACGAAAGTGGGCGACCTGATAGCTACGGCACAAGGAGCAACTTCACGGCAACTATGGAGGAGCAAAGCTGGTCTACACCCTCCAACTTTGATCTTCAAAAATGAAAGAATGTTAACTAATCCACGAAAATCGAGTTCTTACGTGTACGCTCAAGTTTATTCCAGAAAAATAAATAAATGATAAAGATGGATTGGGTACCTGTTACGTATTTTTAATAGTAAATTTTTTTTTACGTAAATTTTTTAAACGTACATTTAAATTACGTAGTTAAATTTAAATTTTTTTAATTTTTCAAACGTAAATTTTTAATTTTTACCCATTTGGCATTGAATACATTGAATAGATAAACAAACATGCTTGAATAACATGAATATGAAATAGGTAGTCATTTATAGATGACGCTGAGTAGAACTCATCACATGCCGAGTTAATGCCATCAGCTTCCGAATTTCAGAAGCTAGTGCCGTATTACCATCGCCTATTTTATGGAATCCCCCTCACTAATTGACGAATCTTGTCACGTGTCTGTCAGCTTCGTGGAAGCGGCTGGGTCTCTCGAGCCACAGATGCGCTTTGTCGAGCCAAGAGGGGCTGCTGACATCACTGAACAGATATCGGCTCCACGATTCGGAGACTCGAAAAGGGGAGAGGCTTATTTTTTCAGGAATATTGACCCTCTAGTGCGGATTAGACTATCCAACCACGTTCGGAGAGTCAGTTCGGGCAAAGCACATGGTGGCTGATAATGCTAAGATGATATTCATCTGGTTCTGTACATTTCTTCCCTCACATACATCTTTTAAGCTTAAAACCTTTCGGCAATGCATTCAATACCATATTTTACGTTACATCCGTATAAGAAAATTGTCGACGATTGATATTTAAAAAAACAATTTCCGAACTCGGAATGAACATGTGGAGTAATTTATATAACAAAAACGTTCTCAAAGAACCACTGATTTGTGTACTCTCACAACTGAAATATACATAGTAGCCACAGAACAATATTAAATAGATACATAATAAATCATCTGATCTAGTTTGCGTGGAATCATTTCACCGATGATAACGAAATACAACTTTCTACTTTTAAAAACATATCGATAATGGATAGAAAATTTGTATATTTTATTCAACATTTTATCGGACTCACCACGAAACCGAGGAAACAATTCCCACAAAATAATGTTTTATTGTTTGTTTTTCATGATAAAAACCGACAAAATTGATCTAACACCGCGATCGAAAAAATCTAATTTCGTAGAAATATAAAGTATTCTTGGTGGGGATACGCAAGTTGTTTTTATTGTTCAAATTCAGTTTATTTGTTAAATACTGGGTGTTCGCTGGTACATAGGTGGTCCACCTTTTTTATTTACGTTATTTCGGGGGGTAAAAGAGACTTCAAACGGTAAACACCGAAAACACAGAAAAAATGAAATTTTAATACGCTATGAGCAGTGTGAAAACGAGTAGAAAATGTTACAGTCATACAGCTTGATCGCATGAGCGAATTTCCGTAAGAAATCGTATGCTGTTGTATTAAATTGTTTTGAAATTTGAGCTTTTAGAGTGCAAAGAAACTGTAAAAAAAAAAAATTGTTTGAATAATAATCTGCTATTGAAAAAAAGGTTTCGAATTTCTAGCTTTTTTTAATAGTAAATACGATTTTTTAGCAATATTCTACAAAAAAAATAAAAAATTAATTAATGAATATTAAATAAAAAAAAAAAAAAAGGGTTTTTAGCCATTTTTGAAATTTGACCAATTTAATGTGCTCAATAAGGGCTGGCCAACGAACTCGTCCTTTTTTTTGGGGGAGCTTGATCTTTTGGCGCAATCCTAAGGAGAGTTATCGTCTGGAATGATATATACAAATATAGGAAAAATCTTTAAACTCTAGGATTAGTTTCAGAATGCCTTAAAACGGATTTCAATGAAGAAAATTTGCATTTTAAAATTTTAGGAGCCATTGCAATAGCTTCCTTTTCTACGAGAATTTGCAAAATGCGCAATTTTCTGCACGTTTTGTTGATGCTTTCCGAATTTGGTATCGCCCGTTTTCCTGCTCTTAGAAATTCAAGTGATGGACTCTTCTATGAAATGTTATGTAGATTTCAAATTTGCAATAAAATGGGGGTTCTCATTAGAAAAACGCAAGTTAGGAGTGGTCGCACGGATAATACAATTTTACGAATATTACAATTTTATATACTCCCAAGCTCAGCGTTCTAATAACGAAATGATCGACTCAAAATTTGTATGGGGTGATTATTTCTGTATTTTTATTAGTTATTAGCTGCGTTGTTATTATTTTATTGATTATTTCTGACAATCTGTATTTATTCCAGAAATTCATGATCTCGAATTTTTAATATGTCAGCCTTTCACTTCCACCCTTTAGGGTTGATTGAAAGTGGTACCTATAATTCAACTAGGCCCCAAATGTGATGGCCCCAGCCTAAGTTTCATAAACGGGCCGACGAATTTTTCGTAATTCTTTTTATCGGATCCTACGGTCTTGAAACGTAAACCAACAAATTAAAATAATAAACCAACAATATTAAACGCTGATATAAACAAAGTTTGTATGTTCCAGAAAACGACAGTAAACACGGTAAAGTTTGCACACTGCATGACGTTTTTCAAGTACATTACATCGAATCGAGGATCTTGCCAAATACAAAGCTCAATATGCCAACTTCTTAATAATCCTATTCCCAGTAATCGTAGAGTCATCCAATGGATATAGCAAGCAAATAAAGCCAGCGATGACGGAATCTAGTGCAAAGTATAACGGGGTCAATATTTACATTAGGCCGCGAACCGTGGAAGGGGAGAAGGGGTGAGAACGGAGTGAAGAGATGATTAATGGGCGTCTGTAGAACGGTGCGGTGGTCGGAGAACTGGCCTAGGAAAATGAAGAGGGGTCTAACAATAATTATGCAGATAGCTTCAAGATGGCCACCTAATGTCTGTTTCACCTAATAACGCAAAACAGAGATTTGGGAAGCGTTCGTGCCTATTTGACGGCACCACCTCCAGCTGCAAACAAGTGCTTTAGATTCCGCCTTGATTATTTTGGCAAATTCTTCACACATTAGGGCATCCCAACTGCAGTATCGTACGCCGACTTCTGAACCATAAGCTATTAACTAATCGCAATATGCCTTTCTAAGTTGTCAACAAGTAAACGAGTTGTCAACGAGTTGTCAACGAGTAAATGCTGATTTTTGGCAGAATCAATGAGCCAACAATACGAAATGACTCTAGATCCACATCATATATAATGTATGAGTATCAGAAGAATGTATGATATTATGTTTTATTTAAAAGCAGCAGATAGTTTTGACGTTCTGGAACTGCCTAAACATATCGTAAGTAGAAAACGCTTGATGTAAGTTGGAGTGAGTGGATACATGCCAATGTAAATTTAAGACGGAAAATAATGATGATGTTTTGACGTTTTTGGGCTGGGGGTCAGGTGGAAATAAATTAGCGTCACGGTTTTTTTAAGACCAAGCCACCGATAAGCAATTTCTTAGGAATCATCGCTAATGGAAAATTTCGTTAATTCTCGTCTAACTAAATTAGTTTTCCTACGAAAAGAAAGCCATTCAAGAGGGTTAGGGGTCATTGTAGGTCACAGTTATGTAACAGGTACTAGTAACCCTGAATTGTATAATTTAATAATGATTAGGGGTGGACGTTAACCACTTCCATTTTTACCGATCCTCACGGATCGAAAAGAAATTGCTGTGGACTGGTTTTTTTTTTTTTTTTTTTAAATTGGATCTGCCTTTCTCGTCGAAGTAGTTATTTGTGGAAATTACTAGGAGCAGGATTCCCACTCAACCTTGGAAGTCATCATAAGCGATCCAATGGTGATTTTTTTTTTAAAGCCACTGAGGCCGCAATGGCCTATTGTAGCCCACATGACTCGCCGTCTCGTCTTCCGCCCCACAAAAGCGGCAGAGAGTGGAGTCTGATTTGCCCATTTTATGGAGATGGTATCTAAGTGGGCAGTGCCCCACAACCATACGCAGCTCCCTTCTCCCCAGGCTGAGCAGCTCCTTAGCTCTCTTCCTAGAGAAGTGGACAAATTGTTTCGACTGTCTCAGGCCCTTGACATGGAGCCAGTGGGCAGTCCTCTTCTTACACTCCCATTTGGTGAGCTCTCCGAGGAGAAAGCTCTCCGTAGTGGCCAGAAAGGGTTCTGGGCCCACAGAGAGAAAAGCAGCACCCTTCCTAGCAAGAGAGTCAGCTTGTTCATTCCCATCCACCCCCTGGTACCCTGGGCACCACGGCAAGGTAACCTTATTGTTCCTGGCAAGGGTCTTGAGGTTAGTCAAGCACTCCCACACCAGCTTCGATGAGATGGTGAAAGAAGCTAGTGCCTTCAAGGCTGCTTGACTATCATCCAATGGTGATACAGCATCAGTAAGGAACTAAAGGAGCACTTGGCGGGGAAGTGGAACGGTGTCAATCTAGCAGCTCATTCGCTTTTAAAAACGAAAATATAAAAAACCCAGGAATTTCAAGAAGTTGGTCTCGTCAATGGGTATTTGAACTTAAAAAAAATTGTACCAATTTTTTCCACTTCTTGGGAAAGGAGATAGGAGATTTCGTTCCACTTTTTCTGTTGAAGTGGATATGAAACTACAATGCCCCAAAACGTGTCCAGTTGGGCCCACTGCGTCTTTTTTTTTTTTTTTTTTTTTTTTTTTTTTTTTTAAATTCATACGTTTTTTTTTTTTTTTTTTTTCATCAAATTCATTCTGCCTTGAGCCGAATCTAGGATCTCAAAGTAATTTATCTCATTATTTTTTATCAAATGAATATCGAAAAGCCATGGGAGAAGTTTCCTGACGAGGACTGTTAGGGAAGTTGAAATTTCCTCTGAATGAAATTTTACTGCTGGACTTGGGAGTTGCCGGAGGCGAACCGAACGGGGGCGAATGAAATGAGGGACAGTGGAACCTTAAACGTAACATGAGGTAAATCTCTGGTTCAAAATCGATCTACAATAATTGTTCAGCTAAACATTGTTTCATAAGGAACAATCAAGCTAGGAGTCAGAATCGTGAAATCGCAACATCCTTTGTTATCTTCAAAATTTCACAAATGATGACTATTTGATTTATTTAGCTAAACTGTATTCTCAGGGATAACGCAGAAGAGTAGCGGTTTTATAAAAATATAGAAATATACTAGTTAGGTGGTTAGTATCGGTGGAGTTGTATGGGTGCGCAGGGCACTAACACCCACCTATGCGTAATATATATAATAAACCTTTGTGTACTAATCTGCAGCGCCTCAGGTGTATTCTCCTTAATAATGAACCTTTGTAATCGATCAACCCAAACAACATCTGCCATGTTGGGTGTGGCACCTTCCTCGTATCCGTCACATGAATTATGATCATTGAAATGGTTAATGATGTAATATATTCTTGAAAGATTCCGTATTGGGTTTTTACGGTTGGGAGAAAAAGTACAAGGAGTTACCTCAAATTCATTTATAATTTTTGGCTATAGAATATCTTCAAAAACTTCATGTTTCACATTTTACAATTTTCGCAATTTCTGCGTGTAATTGCGCCCGTTTTCGCACACCCAATAATTCGGCAGATAGGTTATGAAATTATTCTTGAGAGAATTCACATTTGCACATGCGCAGAGTAAAATATTGATCTAGAAACAATGACACTCACAGGGTTGAAACACATTTAGCATAACTTGCACATTCCCTGAACTCACACATGTTCCGCAACTTGGGAAATTCGTACCCCGAGCCGCTCGGAGCTTTTCTCCGAAACTACTTGACCAAAAATTCATAAAACGGATCAAAAAACACGTATGGGCCGAGAAAGGCAATTATTAGGCTTCCGGCCTATTATTAGCTGTATTAACTACTTTTACCCACTACATTACAGAATTTGGACTACTTGCTGTGATTTACAACCACTACCTAGTCATTACACTCCAGGGGCTGTGTAGCACCAGAGAGCCCTCCAAATCGATGGTTTATTTGGTTTCATGCAAAAAGAATTAATTATAAACGTTCATTTTATCTACCATGTCACTTTCAAAATTATCAAAATCCAGTTTTTCCTCCATATTTATAGCATTTTCACGTCAAATTGGAGGTTTTCCATTTCAAATTGGAGGTTTTACACATCAATTTGGAGGTTTTACATTTCAAATTGGAGGTTTTCCATTTCAAATTGGAGGTTGACGGAAATACATGATTTAATTTTGGGAAAGCAATAACAACAAATTAGCGAGTGAAACGTAACATTCAACAAGTAAGAATGAACATAATGAACGGAAAATAATGAACAAATTTTTCAACGTAAGTCTCTCCCTGCAGCAGCGGCTGTCAGGTCTATCATGTCTATCGTCATGTTGTGTTGCACGGAGTAGGTATTTTCAGAATCACCGGGTGTTTCCGCCTTCTACGCGGGCTATCGTTGCGGCGTTTAAAACTAATGTGAAACGAACCATTTCCGTCAACCTCCAATTTGAAATGGAAAACCTCCAATTTGAAATGTAAAACCTTCAATTTAAAATGGAAAATCTCCAAATTGATGTGTAAAACCTCCAATTTGAAATGGAAAACCTCCAATTTGACGTGAAAATGCTATATTCTATAATTGTGGTAGGTGCCTATATTTTATTTTGTAGGTATCTAATCGCAATGACCTAAATAGTTTATTGAGATACAAAAATCACTCTAGCAAAACTGTGTGTATCACTTATAATATCACAAGGTTTGACTTTCATTCTGTCTTGTTACGAAGCGCCAAGATGTATCACAACATTAATATATTAGAAAAATATACAATAGCTGCTAAGGTACATTTTCGTAGAAGTTACGATAAAACCTTACCTCGGGGTGGAACTACCGCACGATATGTATTGTTCTTTCGCTACTTACATTTGAATGAGGGTCCCTCTCTCCAACCTCATATACTCCCTAAGTATAGTTCTGGGCTCGTTTTTATGAGATGTCCCGGAAGAAAGTTGGAGGAAATAAATGTCCTGAATTGGGTGAAATAGGCTGCGTTTTACACCATTAACAGTAGGAGAAAATGGGAGGGGAAAGGTTCACCATCTGAGGGTCACTACGTGTCGAGAATATTCCCATCTGTGGGCCACCGAGCTCTATCTCGATTGGCGATCATTACCCGGTCGTTTATACTTCCGCTGTTTATTTATGCTCGAGCCATCCTTTCGCATTATACTGGCAATGCCCCGCGCTTTCAAGATTGAATTTTATTACGAAATAAATTCAATTTATGCTACAACGCCATTAATTATTTAGAAAATCGTTTCACTGTTTGGAATTTTATAGAAGATGTAGTCACAACATATATACTACTGGGTCACAATCATCCTATAGCTTTTTCGGGTACATAAAAATGATCTCGGACTGGTTATTTATAGTTTTGTCAATATGGCTCATACGGAATTCCCGGGGAAGCAGGTTCTAAATCAACGATTGTTCAATTTACTATCGGATTCCGGTCAGGATATATGTGACAGTCACATATATTATTATCTGTATAGAGGTAAAGAACGCCTACCTACCTAAAATTACGGATGAAAATACTTTAATTCTGAACTCATAATTCAATACAGCTAGCAATCCTCTACAACCTCTATTTTTGTCCTAGAACGAATTTCATCAATATCCTACCAATTTCATGGTTTTACATAGATTTTAGATGGTAAAAACCGTTGGATTGATAGTATGGTGTGCGCATACGCAAACATGAACTATAACCCTATTTTGTATATATCACTGTCATAATAAAAACTCTATCATTTCGATTTGTAGATACTTTGTTCTTCAACAAATTATATACGTCCGTATTACAGTGTGTGAGGAAGCTATACTGCCCACTCTACTGGGCAGACTTGTTCTTGAGGGTCTGACACTTTTGAAGGCGCTGTAAGCTTTTGAATCCAATGAAGATCCAATTTAATATTTTCGTGCAGTTGATTTTTAAAGGATTATTTTTAAAGGGTTATTTTATCACATATTAATACACATAACATGAGTATTATATCACCATGCTATCTATTGGACATTTTTGAAATTCAAAAGTACTTAATTTTAATCTCGATTTGGTGGTGACGTTATGGTACTCAATTCCTTTGTTAAAGGGTAAGAACAGAAATACTGAATGTTGTTACCTACCACAAAAATCTGTGATTACAAATCTTTGTTTTTAACATTCAAAACAAACAGCAAATAATACAAACATACAATTACTTGAATAAGGTTCTGAAGCCTTGAACAGATTCTGCTGTTGTTAAACATAATATAACTTCAGAACATGTTCATGTTCAGAACTTAGTTGTCCGGAAAAATTAGCTAAGGGGCACAATTGGTGCGCTTTATTTAAAAAATAACCGTTTTTCCGAGTTCTTACCTTGTTTTTAATTACATATACTCGAGAAATAAAGAACTTGGAGATTTTTCACGGTTTTATTTGGTTTAAAATTGTTTTTAAATGGATAGTTATTTATTTATTTCTGTACCACTCATCTGGTGGATGGATATTTCTACGCATCTTAAAACGTGAACCTAGTAATGTTGACTGGCGGCTAAAAATAATTCTCCCTCGGTATTATCGGACATAATAAACCGGAAAGGAATTGGGCGTACCTGAGAGTTGATTTACTAAAATATAACAAATCAATAAAATGAAGGGGGAAAAGTACGAAATAATTGAACTAGGCATATTTAAATCTGTCCTAGGACATACGACGGTTGAGATTAAATAAACCCAATTCATTAGGAACCTAGAACTTAAACCTGAATTGTTTATGGAAATTATTGCTGATGGTATCGGATGGGAAAGCAGATCGTTTAGGACGTAGTAGATTTGTGGAATCTACGTATCTTGAAACGTAAACTAACAAATTTCAAGGGGGGTTGAAAGAAAAAATTTCATTTTTCTTGGTCGATTACAAAGGTTTGTAATCGAAGATAATAAACCAAAATGGAGGTGGTAGAAGATTGCTAACTGTAGCGAATTATGTGTTCTATGTCATCGATTTTATCATTCGACTTTGTCGCCGATATTCCTACGCAGAAATAACCACCTACAGTGGGAAAATTAGAGCAATTAATTAATGCCTCTATTCTTTACTATTCCCCTTGATCTAAGTATAACAACATCTAAGTCGGTACCTACCAGCTGAAAATGTATTAAATAAAATAAAAAGTTCCACTATCTGCTTTATAAGCAGATACCATGTTACATGGATATGACTTTGATTGGGGATTTCATAACGGTTGTCCTCGAGAGTTGTAAACAAATCCTTTAACTTTAAACAAATCCCTGGGCCGCATCCCGAACAATTCCAACAAAACAACGGTTTACTTATAGAAATGTTGAAAATAACTGTGGAGAGAAGCCACTACAATGAGTTGTTGTTAACAGTCGACTGTTGTCAAGAGGATGAAAATGTTTCCTATGGAGTGGAGTAAATGATGCTATTGCTTTACGTTAAGAATATTGTAACCGGCTTATTAAAATTGTTTATAGTCCAATCAACTTAGTTTAGGAATGTAGCCAGGTACGTAAGGAGGGGGAAATTGGTAGCTTGAGATGTGAACATTTATCACATAAATCAAGCGATTTCCAACGATTTCTGTGCGATGAAAACTGCGGAAGTTCCATTCCCCTAGCAACGGCTGGGTTGTACGTGAAAAACACTGAAATTGTGACACAAATTTTGCGTCACGGAAATTTTTGGTTGACCCCCCAGAGCAAAGACATATCCATGTCAAAACACCTACCAACGCTTCACTATTCCATCCGTACGGACATTTCGCGAAGTCAGAATTCCATTGGAATTATATCAGCTGTTCGATCATCTGAATTTACATGGCGAAATTTATGTGTTCCGATTTTACAAACACCTACACTATCTCGCGGTCATTACCTAATGAGATTGAGCAATTTACTTACTAATTTGAAGATGTCTCCATACCATTCCATGGTATCAGTCTCTAAGTTTTGGCCCTTAGTGAGCCTGGCAAACTGGTGAGGGAACTGGTGGTTTTGTTCGATTCTTTAGTATATTGTCTATCACTGGCAACCAAAAAATCACTACTGTTACCTCATAGTTTTCGAGATCTTTAGTTTTGAATTTTTCAGCCCTTGAATCCGTTCTTCAGGTTTGTGACGAATTGTTGCCTATCAAGTAGACCTGAAATGGTTGGAAAGCTCTCAACTTACCTGACCGTGATGTGTTAACCAATGCGTAGTGCGTGGCCGAAAATCTGAGGTATCAGCGTGGTTGTCTGAACAATTGAACGCCTGTCGGGAAATGCGTTGGATGTTACATGTTTTCGAATTTTTTTTTTTTTTTTTTTTTCGATGGAATAACGTTGGTTGTGTCTCCAGTCACGTGTCCCTGGAGTTGCTCGTGGTCATAGAACCCGATAAAGCTCTCTAATTTTGGTAGAAAGGAACAAAGTGGTCACTTTTTCTAATGGAATAACGTTGGATGTTAAAGCGCGCTTGCCTGGTAACACTGGAACGCGTGCTGTTGCTCTTCGATTTTGGTTGACACTAGTTACGATTGTTTATTTGTGGTGTTTGTTTCTGGTTTGGTTGGATTTTTCCGAGTAATAATGTCATGCAAGTGGAGTTTTTAGTGAAAGCAACAACTCATTTATGGTGTACGAGATGGCTCAGACAGACTTCAAAGACCTTGACGTCATATCAAAAGCAACGAAAAAAACCAAACTGCAGATTACCAAGTATGCTCGGTATAAACTTAGTTCTGAAGATCCGAAAACATTGTATGCGAGAGAAACGCACAATATTCTGAGACCTTGGACATTGCAACAAGTTTTCTCTTGTAACACACTAACTACCGATGTCGACAAGTTGCCACTTCTTTATTCATCTCCATTGCCTATTTCCAGAGAAAAAAAGGCTGACCTGGTGGACATGTGCAAGTATCTAACTGATTGTGATCATAGATTGTTTTACGAAAACCTTCCTGCAGTTTAAAAAAGTAATTTCATGTACTTTTTCAACCATTTTATTTACGTTTTATTTTTCTTTTGATATTGTAATAAAGTTTTTCGAGTTCCTTCCTACCTATGTTGAAGTTTGATATCAGCAACTATCCTAAGTTCTTTAACACGTCCCGAGTAAGGATGTGGAGGGGAGAACATAAGCCGATTAGAATCCAAAGTAAGTAGATGCCTAAATACTAGAATAAAGGTAGGTAGATACCTACCTATAATTTTGACTTTTTTGTAATGACATACCTAAGAGAGGGGGGGGGGGGTAAAAAGATTGGAATCTCAAGTAAGTAGGTACCGAAAAATGAGAATAAACAAGGTAGGCACCTACAATTTGTTTAGTAAGTAGCATTAAAATCTTGACCAGGAAAAATAGTGTAAATGGAAGAACGTTGGATGTTCCCTTTGGCATTGATTAGGGTTTTTAATAGATTCGTTTTGCGGTTACCAGGCATTCAATTATTGTTTGCATACAGGTGATCCTTCTCAGTTAATTTTGTAAGCATGATTGCAGCCACTATTATCCTGGAAAGAAACTTGGAAGTTGAAATGATGGATCATAAAATGATGGGCGATTGAAATGATCGGCTCTTGCCTAATCAGCCGAGTGACCTAAATTACTTCCTGTTCTAGGAATATGTTCCATGTGCTGTCAAGATTTAGTGCTTAGGACTAAATTTGTTCTAGTTAATGTTATTGAATAAAACCCTTTACGAAAAAGTCGTCTTCCCAACATGTTGAAGGGTTGTTTGAACTGTGTATTGATTTGAAACTTAGTTTCATGCACACAAAATCCTCTCTTACAATAAATCAATGAAGTTCAATCAAGTCAATTAGAAAATATGTCAGCCTCAGAAGACCCTCAGCTGATAAATGGACGTCCATAGGTATACTTAGCGACATTGTTTATATTATTGTTTTTTATTTATTTTTCAAAGCTGCAAAGTTTAGAGTAAATTATTTATTCAATTAATTTATTCAAACAATTATTAGTGATATACGACGCATACTGAAAACGACGATGCACTGGGAGCCAATCCACTTACCCGGAAATTAAATTGCGTCACTCCCTACGGATTCCACTAATTCTCGAAGGGTGTCGGATCCTCTTAAATGCAAATTCCTTCCAGGATCTCCTTTATCACCGAAGCGCAAGTTGATGTAATTGTCGAACCTCCCCAACTTGTAGGAAAGATCTCCAGAGCAAAAAAAAAAAAGTTATCCGTTTTCATTTTTACACAAATAGAAGGGGGAATCGCTGTAGGCAGTGCTGGTAAACATATTATTGTTTCCGGTTCCTCAATTCGATTTCCAGCTCGTGGGTATTTTATCAAACGAAGTTTTCATTACACAGGACATCCGCTAATAACGGAACTCTCCCTCCTGAATTATAATAAAGACAGTGGGACTTTGTCAGTTGTGTTTTCAACATGTTCTTTGAAACAAAAAACCCTTTCATTCCATAGTGAACCAACAACAAAGTATTCGAATGTTTCACATCAAAATCGGTCTTTAACAAAGGTTGGTTGGCTCAGGATATTCAGATTACTGAAATCGATATTCCACTATAATAAATAATAGGTTGTAACCTCTTGTCTATTTTCGGAAAAGCAGCGGTAATGCATAAACTGTCTATTTAAAATAGTATTGCGATACCGAAAAGATTTCGGCACTGTGCCGGAGGGATTGGTTCTGTCATCTGCTGAAACAGATCTTATAGTATGAATGAGACTGTTGAATTGAGTGAAATGAAATTGTTTATTTGTATAATCCTTCCAGCGTTACAAGGTGAGACTGTTGAATTAAGAATTTTATTATTAGAGTCATTAGTCATTACCTAGAGATACGCATGCTCCACTTCCTAAAATATCAAAAAATATATGATAATTCAAAGCAGCGAAAATGCTTAGGTAACTACTTACTGGCCTCCAACAATTTTTACCTCCTACTAAATGACTTACTGAGTACCTTCGATTGGGAGTACATCAGGTATTGATACATCTCCTCTAAATTAGATTGTTATTTGTACGTTTTGAATCAAAATGGTATTTTTATGAACTCGGGGATAAACATCTTGTGAGAAAACTTCACAATACACAACGTTGTAATTATATATATGTATATATAATAGAGTACATACAGTATAGTTTGTAGGATGTACTATACTGTGCATGCCTACTCCATATTATATACAATTTACTGTATTATACTATACCTCATACATCCATCATATTTATATTTGCATACCGGGTATTAGGTGTATGTTCGAATGCCGAAGTTTGGGAATCGATCCGTTTACCCGGAAAAATATAAAAATGAAGTGCGAAGGAATAAAATTGCCATAGGTTTTTAGTATTTTATAAACACCGTTAGGTCTTTCCAGAATAAAAAATGACGAAACAAAGAGCTTTCAATATTTCTGGTAGGAAAATATATGAACAAATAAATAAATACGAGTCACATGAAATACATACATAATATAAGCATACCTTTTTTTTTAACCATTTCCAATAATGAACCCCTATTATCCAACAAGAATTAAAAAATAAATGTTTAACTCCCGCCATTCGAAGCTTCTCTCCGAAACTGCTGGATCGAAGATTACTTATTAAATTTGGCCCAAAAGTGATACATGGGTCGAGGTATTCCTGTAATCTCCATTACATTCAATCAACCCTAAGGGATAAAATTTGAGATTTGGAATGCTAAAAAATCCAGATCTCGAAAGCTTTCGAGATAAAAAGATTTGTTTGCGAATTTGAGCAAGCAAAAATAGTGCACTTCCGGTGTTCTGATTCGTGTTTAGGAGGACGTAATTGGTAGGATAGTGGTTGATTCAGGCATGTGGCTCATTTCGAAGAGCCCTAAAATGCCCTATTACGCTTAGTTTATCACCTGTTTCTCTGCAACGATTAAGTTTAGAGAAACGCGGTTCGTCTCAAATTATTTATTTTTGAATTATCTATTTATATTTTCATATAGATCATAATTGAATATAATAAACTCCGTTTGCTGTATCGTACGAGCACTAACCAATTTTTGCGTCTGTTGCATCGCTGTTATTAACGGTTTGTGGTCCGTTGAGATAGGAACTCTGACTTGAATGAAGTCTCTAAAATGCAATGTTTCTACTCCCTCATGTGGCACCCTTGATCCAACCCATGGATCAGGGTGTTATTGATTGGTTGTAAAAGAGATACAGACGAAAATATGACAGCTCCTTATTAGAACAAATAGAAGGAGGCAGTAACCTGTTCGAGGCGACAGTGTCCTTCAATAGCAGAAGAGTGGATATTAAGAGGAGACTTAGCTGAGGTTACCAACGAGTATCTTGTCAATGATCAAATCATAACCGCAGTTGTTAAAAAGAAGCGGGGAAGTTAAACGGACGAAAAAGAAGCGCCTGAAAAGATTGGTCACACAGATACTAAAGAGGCCTTTGGAATTCATCTTGATGAAATACACCTAGCAACACCCAAACATAACACCCATGGATGTGCTGTCCATTGAAAAACGGACGGGGGATACCCCTGCTGAAGCTAGATTAACTTCGTTGAACCAAAAATCAACTGATTTTTTAAAATTAACATTAAGTACTAATATATTCACATACAATATAATGTATATTATTACCTACCAATACACTACACGTAAATGTGCATTTCTATTCATTTTTGTTGCTACTCGAATTATCCTATTGTTTTTGATTTGTCAACCTACCATGCTCTGGCCCCAAAGGTGATGGGTGAGAGATTTTATTGTTCACACACACATATATATATATATATATATATATATATATATATATATATATATATATATATATATATATATATATATATATATATATATATATATATATATATATATTGATTACAGGATACAGTAATAACATAATAACTGTTAGTTGAAAAGTTATCGAGATCTCAATTTTTTTAATGTTTAGCCCTAAAACCCTTTAGGGTTGATAAAAATAGATGCCGAGCTTCCAGGACCATCTAGACCTCCTAATGATATTTTCAACACAAGTTTTATATAGTTTGGTCTTATAATTTCGCGAAGAAACGCGGGTGGCGGACGACGATTTTTTTTAATTCAATTTTTGGATTCTACGCATCTTGAAATCTGAAACCAAAAAATTATCGGGGGATGTTAAATTTTTATTTTTTTCTTGGCCGATTACAGTGGTTGATTATTGAAAACGTTAAGCCAAAACGAAACTCCTTTTGTTTGTCTATGCTACACGGGGGGGGGGGGGGGGGTCTTCTTGGATTTTCCGAAAGGGGGAATAAGTGATTTTAAAGTTTTCTACTCCCACCCGAAACTGGGCTGCAGGGCCGGATCGGGGTGGGGGCCCCTTTTAATGAACGTTTTTTGGCCGAGCGCTCGATCATCTTTCGGCTGCCACATTAAAATTTGATCGAGAGCACTTCGTATGTCAGCGACAAAGTTACGTTTTTGGACTCGTAATACACAATGGTGCCGTCAAAATTGGCAAAAGATGCTCTCTTCCCGGAGAATTCAACAAGAATATGCGGGAAATGACGGAAAAAAATGGTTTTCTCCGCCTTAGACCAAGTAAATTTCGACGATTTTTGCTCGAGTTGGCCTTAAAATGTTCGTTGAAGTTCCAATTTGGTCCCATGCAAGTTGCGATTAATGAAATTGTGTTTTTCAATGTAGTGAACGAAAATGTAGATGAAAACGTTGGTTTTCGAGCTTATTCCGTTGAAACGCTGAGTTAATCTGATCTTTGCCTTCGAACCTCTTGATCTAGGAAAGTTTCCCGTTTGTCCTTCCTCGCATATAAAATAATGGCCTACCTTTAGAAAACTAGAACTGGAAAGCAAATACGTAGAAACATTCAACATTCGACTGAAATGTTCTTAAAACTATACTTTTCGTGGTTCCACATAAGGTGCTGCGTTTGATAGTCATTTCCAACAGAAAAAAACGTCTGCCAAGTTGGGTGGGCAGTATAACTGCCTCACATATTGTAACATAGGCTGTAGGTCTCGATGGTATCAAACTACATCCCATCGCATCTATACATCCCACACCAAGCGAGCGAAGCGAGCAACATTCCGTACACACATCGGATTTCAATGAGGTCTTTCCTACGCACTCTGTATGGACTATATCCCATCGCATTTATACATTCCACAAAGAGCGTGCGAAGGGAGCCAGACAACCCACCTAAAACGAGCTCAGCGAGCAACATCACATTCACACGTTAAACCCACCCTTAGTGTTCTATACAAGTCCCGCTCGACAATAAAAGACCATCGCATATATATATACAGCGACACCGCGTATCCCTTCATTCCCTCCATGTTTCAATTGTAATACCTACACCTCAACGGGAGTCCAGGGGGCGAAGCGCCCGGAGCGGCTAGTGAATAATATTTTTAAAAGAAAAGCCTTGGACAACCCTAGAAATCATCCATTGTTTTACTTACCTTGATGGACAGTACTAAAATGATTTTTTTTTTAAAGCCAAAAAACGAGTATTTTGTACCATTTAGCTCGTAATAAGTTCTTTACCCATGTTGTTGGAGACGTTATTATTACAAGACGCCAGTTCGCCCCAGTGGAGGTTCGGAGAAGGTGGATCAGTTGTTTTGTGTGTGTGTGCCCACCCTCCCAACCTTATATGAGACAGCCCACATGATTTTGGGGGTTACTACTAGGAATGTAAGAAATGTACAAATACACACAGTTTACAAATGTGCGGTGGGCAATTTTTTTCTTTTGCTTATTCTACGCTGTTTGAAATGTAAATCAACCGATTTTGTGTGGTCGGGGAGGAGGGTGGAGTTGGAAAAGTTAGAAAAAGTATATTGCAAATGTTCAGTATCGAAAATAATTAACCAAAACAATTCAATCTACCTTAATATGAAAATCAAATACAATAATTATTAATAGAAAGACTTCTCATAATTTGGAAAGAGTTAAAATTTGTACGCAGGTTCCATTCTGGTGTACCAATACGTTAGTTGAACTTCAGCGCCTCTTATTCTTTATTCATGCGTTTTATACTAATATTAAAAGTAATTGTATACCTGCTGTTGTCTGAAAAATACGTCAGACTCTGTGAAAGGGATTTTTGCTCCCTTATTCATCTTCAGTTAATTGGACATGTTTGGACTGACGACGGATTGATAGGCATACAAAAGAAAATAACTGAATAGTCGAGGAACTGATCATTAAGACACAACAATCCCTTACCTACCTCTATTATCTCTTATCGAGTCTCATCTACTGTTTGTAATTGGGAGCGCACCAAGCGAGGAGAGCGAAAAGGGGGAGTTAAATTGCGAGACATCTGATATAAAGGGTAGGAGAATATCGGGAGGATGTTAAGCGATACGCCTTAATAATAGCCAGGACCCTTTCAGCTGTTCCTGAAGATTCGGAAGACTAATTGAGGAATAATCAGCCGCCATTACCAACTCAACCGCTTTACCAGCTTCCTCCATTTCAATTTATACCAGTTAGAATTCGATATTGCTGTCCGTTATTTCTCACCAAGAACTGAGAGGAATGAGGTAGCTGAAGGAATTGAATTCCTTAAATTTCAATGTGTTGTTGAATTCCATTTGTATAGTAAGTTTTAAAATATTATTACTTGAGGCCTGGCGAAGTATCCCATTATTCTTCTGCATACATAATATGCTTATTTACTGTGGAGATGAGATTTTATTGCGTATTTGCAGCAATGATTATTGTATGATGAATAATGTTATTGATTGCTGGGCTCAAGTTCTCACTCGAAATATTGCAAGTAATAATTCAGTATATATAATGAACTAAAGGTTGATTGGATTGACAGGGAAACAGCAGAGGGATATGTCATAAATTAGGAGCGTGTTGTTACACTTGACATTCTGGTCCCATTTTACACTAGGTGCCTCCTCATTTATTATTAATTTGGACATTTTGTTTATAACATTTCTACAAATTGGTGTGCGTGTGAGTATAATGTAAAGAAGTAGATAGTTGTGGTAAAGAAAGACTCTTCAACTAGTGCGCGTACTGCTAACCTGCAGCCCAGCTGGACGATAAGGTTAAGGAGTTCCAGCCCATCAGGAGACGCGATCTTTCGCTGGTAGGGGTTAGCCGAGAGATTGCAGACATATTATGACCTGCCTCCAGCCCATATGCACTCGCTCTGTATTATCTTATTAACATGAAAACATTTGGAGGAGAGATTCGAGGATACCATGAATGTACTTTCCGAGCGGTATGATGACGAAGAAAAAGTTACAGCATGGGTGGACCTAGAACTTTATTACGCAAATTGCAGGCCAGAAACCGAAACAGAGAAAACCATAGCCGACTAATCTAAATTTCACTTTATCACCGATCAGTAGACAACAGTGTCCGATCTTCTTCAAGTATTCCGAGGACAAATCTATAGCATCCTCGTCCGATCTGTGGGGGAAGCCGTGGAGTCAGAAAGTGCGGTGTTTACTCCGGATGAGTACGGTGCGAGGATGACACAGCACTCAGTACTTGAACTACCAAAGCCATTGCCTGGCATCACAAATTACAAAATATTTCCCTTCGCTGAATCAAAAACCCTCATCACACGCTCTACACGACCCATGAGAGAGCTGTGGGTATAGAAGTGGTGATGCTGCACGGACGCCGTGAAGCGAGAAAGTGCCGATGCTTCCTCCGGATGAGTACGGTGCAAGGATTGCACAGCACTCAGTACTTGAACTTGGCAACACTCCCTGCAAAAAATTTCCCATCACGGAATATATGCACGAAGTGTGAAAACCCTCATCCCACGCCGTACACGGCAGTCATTACCGTGAGAGAGGACTAGGCAGTGAGTATATTATTTAATATAGGTATATTAATTTTCTCTGGCTCTTGGTACGCCAGTGGTGACGCTGCTCTCAGAAAATGATGTGATTATCGTGCAATGTGATCGTTGGCGTAATCATGGATCTGGATGGGAAAAATCGAGATCGAAGGGATCATGAGAAAAAAAAAGCTGAGAGTGATAAAAACCACAAGCCCACAGCGGCACAAAGTGTTCATACACTGATGCTTCTCTAAATTTATCAATCAAATAATCAAATATCGAAAATTAAATTTGTATCAGCCAGTCGGCCAACTCGAGTAAGTTATGAGCAATGTAACGTTCGACATCTCTCGTGAATGAATGGATATTAATTATTATGTATACAGATAGGAAAACAACATCTCCAGGAAAGCGACTCCTTCAATAGGTACATCTGTATTGGTAATACACATTCCAAAGCCGTTTCGTAAGATTAACCGGATTAACGGAATATTTCTTGCACGAAGAGAAGGATATGATAAGAGATGACGTAATTGGAATCGATAAATTCCTGGCAGGATCAAAAAAGTCCATCTGAAATGCAAACCAATTTCTCCAAGTCCTTCAGTTTTATTTGTTCATCCAAATATCAGAGCTTTTGAGTGGGAATCAAATTACATGGAAAATATGAATATCTTTCAATTGCGAATTGTATGCATTATATTTTTTGAATCCACCGCAATTTCAATGGGTACCGATGCATATTTTTGGAAAGGGGTTCAAAATTTGTTAACTACTATTTTCAGCGAAGCAGAAAATCACACCCCATACAGGACTCCTTTTCCATCTTATCCATGTACCTGAGACAGGTACTTCTAGCGGATGAAGTGATGTTACGGGCGTTGACCAGTTCAGCCGCGATGTGATGATACAGTAGGACCTTATTTTTCGGCCTCTCTCCGTTCGAAAATTATTAATTTACGAGCAATAGTCAGTCAAGTCCAAGTTCTCTCGGAGAACGTTTACTCTCCCAGCTCCCCCACAATTCCCTAGTTAGCAGCGGTTGCATCAATTTCCCGCTAACACATTTTGAATTGAATAATAACGTTATTCATCTAATAACGTTATGATTTATTAAAGTTACACAGTACTCAGTCAACAGAATGTAGAATAATTTGAACTTCAGGCTCGACCTTTTTTATTTTTGTCGTTTATACCGTACTCAGTGATTAGGCGTCTTTACTGATTCAGCTTAGAGAGAAACGTGATCCTGAATCACATTATCTTCAATTCATTAGTGAGTTACCATCCTTTTTTTTTAATATATAAGGAAAGTATTACACAAGAAGGGATATTAAATACTAATCTCTGCAAAATCAGAAGGTTTATATACACTCCCACACACAAGAGGGGTATTTTTGAGATAATTTTCAGGGTTTTCCATTATGTATATTGAAGATTAAATCATGATTCATCTGGACTAATGGTGGATAAATGTTTTCTTGGAAAAAAATCCTCATTCCTGTAAGAAATAAAGAATTCTCTAAGCAATGAAGAGCTCTAAGTAATTGATTTTCCTCATTATATCAGAAATGAGCTGCAGGGTTGGAAGCTTACTTCAACTAAACCTGCGGAATTTCCTAAGAATGCTTAGCTTCAGTTTACTGGGAACGATGTGCGTGTTTTACATCGGACGGAGTTTGTTTTTGTATGAGATGACAGTCCCGCAGGCTGCGTGTTTCTTGACGTTGGTTAATCAACGAGCCGAGTGCTTATGTATTCATTGCTGTAATACGTAATTTTCCAACTTAGGATTTGCATAACTCACTTTATTTTCAACGGAGTTATATGGAAATGCACGTGCGAGCACCGTTGGATGGAAGCTCGTGGAAGGATTAAACTAGATTTCCACGGAGGGACTGCGAAAGTCTGAGAGGGTATGAGCCATTCAGAATTGAAGCGTTCATAATACAACATTGATGTATAATCCTGGATAGGAAACACTTTCAAAATTAGTGAAAACAACGTGAGATTAAGGAGCTTATGAGCTCAAGGATAGGAGCTTGGATTGAGTAATCATGCCGTCATTGATGGAATGCAAATCATGAAAAGTCTTATGAGCACCCACGTTAGATTTGAATTATTATTGTAAATTCGACTAAGATAAAGGCATTCTCTACATAATACCTGATGAAATCCCACCTTAATAGAATATCCAAAGCGAAAAACACCAGAGCTATTTTTGATCAAGTTGTAGGTCAACTGACTCGAAGGAATTCGGCAATCTTCGATGGTCCATCTCGGAAAATATCTTGCTTCCTAATTAGGGAAGCCAGATCTACATTTTGTTCTAAATTTGTTGTTGGAAGTGCTTATACGATTATACAAATGGATAAACTCTTAACTTGCCAATGTTTCAACTTCTAATTTTCCATTTACCAATTTCTGTGCTTGACACTTGGCTATGTTTAAACTCTTTGATTTCCCAAGCAACATCGCCAGTTTTCCGACTTGGAAAATCTTTGACTCGCTAATTTTTAAGCCTCCACTTTCTAACCCTTGAATTTTTCAGCGAGCGACACAGATCAATTGGCGCGTTTTGTGTGTTCTTGGTGTATTCTTCCTAAATGTTGTTCCACAACTTTATGTACTAGCAAAGTTTCCAACTTACCATCTCAACTCGAAAAACCTTTAAAATAAATTGTTTATCTAAAATTTAAACTACGACACTATTGATAAAATTATCGGCAAATTTACTAAATGCAACTTTTTGACAACTTCAAACATATATTCTACAAAAAAGTTCCAGTAATGCAGCTTGAACGTACGAGCGAATCTTCGTAAATCAGGTAGGTATCATACTATATTAGGTTGAATTGTTTTGAAAATTTGAGCATTTGAGTAAAACTAAATTGTTAACTACCAATTGAGTAGGCGATTTCCGAAACCCACTAAATCCACTTCAAACGAAATTGAGAAAAATTCGAAAAACTAATGGCTGTTGATCCAGGCAAGGCAAATCAAAAATGTTTAAAAAAAAAAAACAGAAAAAAACAACGATTTTACCTGCAAATTATTATCAATATCGGTTTTTAATGAAGAATTTTATTTTAGATTCAAATTTTTAATTAGTGGGTTTTGCAACCGCAATAGGTAAATAGCTGGTTTTGTAACCTATATGGTCCGCAATCTGCAAATTGTGTCAGGATGCAAAACCCATTAGTTTCCAAGTCTGTCTTACCTCGTTGAGGTTGAGGTCATTTTTTTTTTTTTTCCTTGTCAATAGAGTTGGGGGATAAATTTTATTAAAGAAATTTAATTGAATAATTAAGGTATAAGTGTTTACGATATTCTTAGCAAAAAATGGACTTCCCTGCAGTTCTGAATAGCTGTTGAATTTTAAAAAGACACTAGGGTGGGAAAAATGAAAGTTTTTCTCAAATAACTCATTTTGATATTGTAAAAAATCGATAAATAAAACAGAGGGTACACTAATATAAATTCAACAAACCTAAGAAATAGGTAATGAAATAAGCTCACTAAATTAGAAAAGTGGCAACAGTTTTACTGTAAATTAAAAAAAAAAAAAAAAAAATCAAACATAGTTGCGTCGTGAGGTTCAATCTACTGATTCACAGTCACTCTCCATGATGTCGCCTGGGTGTTTTTTTGGATTTCCCCAGTGAAGTCAGTGTCGGAAATACCAACGGATTACACTATATCATCACATAAACGCGATTTTGAACTGAATAATAACTATTGTAGTAAGAAAACTAATAATCAGTGAGTGAAGGCAATGAACTAAATCGAGAGGTGGTCAAGTTTCGAACGAAGAAAAGTTGGCTTTTTGTTTTTACACCAGCTATTATAAAACCTTTCTGATACCTTCACTGTTTCCTGACAAAATACTAACATAACAACACTGAAAGAGACCTGATACATTAAAAAAAGGAGAAACCATGGAATAGGAACATCGAAGAATAAGAAGTTGGATTTCAAAAGTAAAATATAGTGGGTTTTTATTACCCAGACTGAGTGGAATAACATAGATTTTAGTGTGTTTTGTGACTTAAGGTTTTTGGTGGATTTCGTACCCGCAGCAGCTCAGTTTTTAGTGGGTTATGGCACAGTATTGAATTTTCAAACGCGATTTTCAGCGGCTTTAGTGGTTTTAGGGCATTGAAACCATTTTTAAACAATAGCTGACATCATTCTGATTCAATATGTACCTTTAACTTAATTTTTTTTGAAAAATGGATTTAGCGAGTTTTGCAACTCGCCTACTCAGTTGTATGGCAAAAAACAGGTTCTAAAAAATATTCTATGATTCAAAAAAGATTATGGATTTTTAGCTTTTTTGCAGTTTTGTCAATTTTTTGGCAATTATTAAAGAAATTTAAGTACATTTTTCAGCATAAATTTGTGCCTAAATGTTGAATTTTCCTTCTTCACCGTTGATAAACTTCTTTTGGTCCAAATTATACTAATAAAATATAAATTTAACCATTTTAAGCCGTTTTTACCCATTTTCAGTGATTTTTCGAGTAAAATTTGTGGAATTTGACCAATTTAATGTGCTCAAAAGTGCTGGCCAACGAACTCATCCTTTCATTTGGAAAGCTTGATTTATTAGCGCAAGAACGGAATTTTTATCTCAATTCCAAGGGGAGTTACTAAGAGGAGTTATCGTCTTGATGGATATGTATAACATCGTTAAACTTGAGGATTCGTTCAGAATGTCTCAAAAAAGATTTCAGTAAAGAAAATTCTTGAAGCCATTGAAATAGCTTCATTTTGTACGAAAATTTGCTGAAAATGCTAGATTCTCTAACTGCTGGAAACATCAAATTACTAATTAGCCAACTTGCAAAATTTGAACACGCACATTTTACATTAAATTAAAACATTTATTAATGAATTCTCAAGATAAAACTCAGCAATTTCATTTGTTCTAGTTTTATACTTTCTCCCTATTGGATAAATAGGTACTAGTCTTTTTGGCAGTTCTATACTCTATCGAGACAACAAAAAAAAGGCCTTTTTTCCTTAAATTTTTTTAAAATATATTTTATTTATTAACCTTCAAAGTTTTTCTCCAGCCATTACTGTGATGTTATTCGCTTGTATATTAATATCCTTTTAGCTCTACATTGCTAACCTCAGATTATTTCTATCCATATATGACCACGCTGCCACTGACGACCCAGACATCAGGGATTACGGCAGAACCATCCGGCTTAGTGTCAATAATATCCTGCTTCTTGTCTCGGTCACTCGGCATATGATTATTAATTCTCTCCCTCTCAACATCCCAGTTGCTGGATATTGCAGGTTTTATCTGCTACCTGGTTGGCAACCAAATCACGACGTAGACCGCGGCTACTATGAGTCTGTTCACACTTTCACACTACATGATACAGTTTCTCCTTTTTCCCGGAGACAGAAAGCTACAGAATTCTGTATTGACAATATTAAAACATTACACTTTCCTTACAATCATTATAAATTCCCTTTGTTGAAATTTCCCTTATGATCACATATTAACTGTCAGCTAAATACATAGTTCTTACTCGATCGTCTTCACCCCACTCCTACATTCTCTTATACCTATCGCTCTTTCTCTTCCTTTTTTTCCAAATCAGAACAATCTTTATTTTGCTTTCCGTTAGAAATTGTCATACTTGTGCATGGTCTTAGTTGAGCTGAAAACTTTTGTTCCCTTCGTCGAGCTCTCGTATGTTTTACTTACTTCATCAGGAGTCAGAACGGAACACCGCAACACCGTAGCCAGTGCTCAGAAAAACCTGTAAACACTCGAAACTGCTGAAGATTTTGATTATTGATCTGTGAATTCCCATAGAGAAGATACGCGTGTTGAAAAAGGGGATTTTCAGTCCGAGGAGTTTTGAATCCCCCTTCTCACCCCATCTTTTTGTATGGGCGTCGGTAACGGCTCTTTCCAACACGACTTTGTGAATAATCATGATTTTCACGCCAAATACTTTATATATTTTGATTTATTTATTGGATATTGATTTCCTTACTACAGTGTTGGTACGTTGAATATTGGAAAGGTAAATGGTAGGAACTTCTTGTTGATGTTTTCGTATAACGAGAGGGATTACCTGGGTAATGAACTCTTTTTTATTATATTTATTTTTCCTTCAATTTCAATAAATATAATCAGGGATAGAGGATTCCTTTGAATACTGAAACATGATTTTTATTTCCTTCCAAGTCACGGCAAAGGTAGCAGAAGGACGCCAACATCCAAGCGCCAAGTTAATCAGATGGAGAGAAACATTGCTTCTCTCTCAACTCCTCCGTGCTGCCCTCTGCGCTTCCTACCTCCCTCAGCCCTCCTAACCCTACTACCCTTCCTTCACAACTCGATTATTGGTATTCCGGAAAACGTCCAGGTTAAATTGCCAGGCATCCCATCTTGTAGGAGTAGTGAAAGGGACGGAGAGGGGCTGAGTTCCAAAGGGGTGCCATTACCCCCCAGTCAGCGCGTTTTCTCCGATGTAAACATGGGGCCGCATCATTGGACTGATTGAATGACTGTATACCTAAGGGTGGGTAACCAAATTCATTTTCTTATCGGTTCCATTCCTTCCAGAACATAATGCACACTGATGAATACGAATTATGGAACTGTGAGCAAAACAAAAGATTACTAGACGTAAAGTTTTTTGCAAACTGTTTGATCATCCAATCACAAAGTAACTTTCTGATTGTTCACATGGCTGCCAAATGAATGAAACTAAGTAGATGAGTGAATTAATGAAAATAAGTAGTCAGGAGAAGAATTTCCATAAATCATTGCAGCCCAAGGAGTAACTAATGGGATGTCTATTATTAGTCCACTAGTCTACCAGATTTGTTGTTTTGCAATTTCTTGAATCAATTCTCGTCAACCACTATTTTCTAATTTGTATCACATTTTAAATACATGTTGAAACTTCGTTATTACAGAAAAAATAACATAAAATCATTGTATTGCCATTAGATTTTTTTTCATACTTCTCTTCACTAATGAAAATGTTCCATTTAGAAGGAAGAATGATATATCCATGGATTGCAAACAATCCTAAAGGTCTTACTGAAATGAAGATCAAAATCTTTATGAGCTTGGGTAAAAATAAAGGTGAAAATATTTGCTTATTTTGAAAATTTTCATCCTTTCGTGACATAAGTAAGTGTCTAAGTAACTAAGGTTATGAGTAACTTCTGGCTGCTTCTAAGCTTGTATACAAAATGTCTTGTTTCTTACAAGGATGTGTTCAAATTGAGTCAAAGGCTTTATTATTTGGGTATAGATTCGCCACTTTTCCAACTTGGAAATCTTTGACTCGCTAATTTTTAAGTTCCCACTTTCCAACCCTTGAATTTTCCAGCGAATGATTTTCGACTGCTCACAGATCACCTGGCGGGTTTAGTGTGTTCTTGATGGAATCTTCCTAAATATTGTTCTACAACTTAACTCGTACAGTTTCCAACATGATGATAACTCAAAAAACCTTAAAATATAATTTTTAACTAAAATCTAAACTAAAATACAATTGATCATATTATTGTATTTTACTATATGCTCATTTTCTGGAGGCTTGAATTATTTATACAATGAAAAAATGCTACAATTCTCTAACTGCTGCAAAACGTCAACTTGCTAATTTGCCAATTTGGAAATATTTACAACTTTTTACATTAAATTATTGAATTTGTTAAAGAATCCCTAAGATAAAACTCAGCAATTGCATTTGTTCCTGTTTTATTCGGATTAATAGATAATGGTATTACCGGCGGTTCTATACAGTTCTATTACCCAAATCGAAGTGAAATTTTAAGAAACTCAACTTCAGAATAGAAAAAACGTTCCAGTCTTGCAGCATGACCGTATGAACGAATTTTCGTAAGTCATATTTTTATATTAGGTACGTTACATTGTTTAAAATGTAGTCACTTTGAATGCAATGAAATTGTCCACAGCACTCGTACTAAATCATATTCGGTAATTTAAAAATATTTTGGATTTTTTTCTTTTTTCCATAAAGTTTTCAGCATGTGCTAATAAAAGTTTAGTACATTTTTTAGCAACTTTCACGCATAAATTTTTTTTATGTTCTTGTTCATCGTTGATAAACTTCTTTGGATTGATACACTACTAAAAATATAAATTTAACGATTTTCAGGTTTTTTTTTTTTAAACAAACGAAACTCTTTCCTTATTTTGAAAATTTTCATCTTATCAAGATCTTTGGAACTAATTGAAAACTAGCTTTTGGATTAATTCTAAATTTCTTGTTTCTCATAAGGATGTGTTTAAATTCAGCCTTTACTATTCGGGTATAGCTTCAACTATTCCCCTTTCAACATTTTGCTATGGCTAGAATGAACTAGAATAATTGAGGAGCTGACATGGAAAAGCAGCTAAGTCCAAAAATCTACAGAACATTTTTTTTTCGTCGAAGTGCAAGTAAACAATTCCAACGGCCAACGGCCTTAGGTCCTCCCGTCCTTGCCAGATCGCACCCTGAATAAATGTGTGACCTTTGTATGGAGAAGAGATTATGTCCAAAAAAAAATCTGATAAGAGTTCAGAGAGAGTTCCTATGAAATTTGATTTTTGGACTTAACTGCTTTTCCATGTCAGCTCCTCAATTAATAATCAAATGAGTTTTATGGAACCTCTTGTAACACCTTAGAGAAACGTAATAGATATATTGGTCTATCGTGATATGGACCAATAGTCAATATTATGGGGTCAAAATTATTCTACTATCAGATTCATCATGGTGCTTGCCTTAAAATGAACACACAAATTCGGTGAAGCAGATTCATTCGTATATAAATTCCCTAAACACTTTGGCTATACTTAGATAAAAATGTAATATTTCCCTAATTTGAATTATATTATAGTATGTAGCCGATATATATTATCTTGCAAGTAAGGGTGAACATAATATTTCTTTAAAAATATGGAAACAGATAAATATAGTTTTCAAAACTTGGTTGAGCTCTGCGGATGAGGTGAAATAATAAAGATTATTGAATTGGTTAGCTGGCAGCTCAAGACCTCATACAACGTCGTGGAACAAGTCAACTGAGTTTCCTCTGTGTTGTAATTTTCCCCTTGACACAAAGAATCTTTGAAAGGCCTCGCGCTCGGATGGCGCCCTCAGTTTACGCCAATTAAATGAATTGCACAAGGATTCTCCGATAAATTGTGCATGAGCAAAAGGGAAAATGCTCGAAAGGATAACGGAATGTGCTAAATGAAAAGATACTTTGTCGTGGTTTCAATTTCCCTACGGTCGAGATAGAAAGTCAAGGAGAGCACTTTGATCGCTGACAATCGAATTTCCCTTAGCCTTGTCGAATGAATATCTTTTGGCTCTTTTTTTCTGTGATACATGGTTCCCCAAGTAGGAAAGTAATCCCTTAACTCACATATTCTTTAGATTTTATGAAGCTCCGGGTATCCAATAGAAAAATCATGACTAGGAACGTTGGAAGTATGAAATATACTAATAAATCACTAACAAATTCTAGTTTATTCGAATGCAACCTACAATACAAATTAACTCAACAACTTCTACTCATATACATATATTATACAGCTAAATCTGATAAATATTGGTCCATTTTTGATCCAAGAAAACGTTTCTCATTGAGATTTTTAGTTCTTTGGTTATGCTCAATTGCATGTGTTTTTAGGGGTAAAGCTACGTAGTTACTGTGTAAAACTTGGTTATAACGAAATGGGAAAGATCTGCAACTGTTGCCATTCGATTCATCTTGGTAAATCATGTAGGAACCAGCCTCGAATTCGAGGGATCATGGAGGGTCGTTTTTCAAGGAAACCCTTGATTTAAAAATAAAAAAAACAAGCAGTTTGCGTACGCAGAACCAGCTTTTCGAATAGAGATAGTTAAAATATTAGTAGGTGAAAATTAAAGCTTCAAACGTGAATGTCAAGTTCCACTGAACAAATTTTGGTGATTATTTGTCGCTAGGTGATCCGTGGTTGATAGTAATTTTGACCTAATCACTGGAAAACTTGTTTACAAAATGCTTGCCTATTTACGTGCCGCTGGATAGTGGAGCATGTTGCAAAAAACGCCAGGTGAATCGGTCAGCTGGAGCTCAGGGTGGAGCCCGTCATTTTATTCGTCCCTTGATGTCCTAGAGAGGCTCTCTATCAAATTTCGTTGTAATCAGACAGACGACATAACTTTTAGCACACTCAGCTGATCAGGATGGCTCCGGTCATTCGTCTATTGTTACTCAAAGAGGCTCCCTAACCATTTCCAACGTCCTACGGTGAAGAGGAGAGATTTTAGCTCACTCAGCTGACGAGGATTGAGCTTGTAGGGTTACTCGTCTCTTATTATCCCAGAGAGGCTTGTAACAAAGGTTGAAGGCCTATAGTACGGAAAATTTCTTCGCGACTACTCCTTACTATGATAATTATATATTTTATATGTATAAATGTATAGATCTCAGGAATAAGGTGACACATATTATGTCACGCGTTCACCTATGATGTCATGAAATGTAGTATGGTTGCATAATACTGTTTTATGGCAGATCTTTATGTTAGAACTGAATTTATTCAGTCATGCAGCATGATTATATGAGTCCTGGATGATTTCCTTAAATTAACGTACATTATATTATGTTACATTGTTTTGGAATTTGAACGCTTTGAGTGCGTGGAAACTGTCAACCACCAATTTTATAGCGAAAAACTCATTCTAAATAATATTTTGTGATACAAAAGGTTTTTGGATTTTTAGTTTTTTTTTTCAGTTTTTATTGATTTTCCAGCAAATAATAATGGAACTTGAGTAATTTTTCAGCATAATTTTTTGCAAGAAATTTTCATTGTTGTAGTTCGTTGTTGATAAACTTTTTTTGACTAGGATTCTGGAAGAAGAAAACAATTGACAATGTTTAGCCATTTGTAGAGCGTTTATTAGTACATTTTTTGGGATTTGACCAATTTAATGTGCACTTTTTGGCACTGAAATGGGGTTTTCCTCTCACACCTAAGGGGTGTTATTGTTTTGAATCACACATTCAATTTATATACAGTTACGGAAAAAACATCATTACTATGGTATAAAAACCAACTGTTGAGATATGGCTAACATCATAATACTATAGTATAATAAAAACCAATTTTTGGAATTATTAACAATCTTTTGCAGTTTATACCAGTTTTTAGCACATTTTAATAAAATTTAAGATGTGGTCTTTTATATAGATTTAGCTCAATATAACATTTTATTTAAATATGTTGGAAATTTAGATTAAAACTTACAAAGGAGCGGAAAAAAAAATTTATTTATTCAGGATTTTCGAAAAGCTCAAATGTGCGAGGAAATTTTGGCCTTGCTTAAGGGCATTTGCAGCTTTTGGTGATTGTGAAACAAATTCATATCAATAAATTTCCATCTTGTTTGAAGTGTTAACCTGTCGTTCGGTCTTCAAATTAAGAGTCTGTACTTGTAAACTCATCCTACTTGGATATTACTTGTATGCTGTTTCCGAGAAATGCGTCGCGCAGTGCCGAGAACCCAGCAGGTGAAATCGCCAGTGTTCAATATTGCTCTTTGATCAAGGAGCCGTACTAACACTCCAGAGAGGAGTTCATCGTTTGACCAGACCCGCAGGTCAAACCCGTCCTCCAGCCTCAAACTAACGAGAATAATCACAATTAGACTAATACAGGAAGGCGGGAGCAGGAGAGAGGTCGTTAGGCTGTTAGGTTGTTGCCGCAAATTAACTCCCCGGGTCCCGTGAGTAAATAATAGATGAATTTGAAGTTTGTTAGAGGAGGTCAGGGAAGGCATCAAGTTTCATATTGAGCGGATAGGCGTATTTGGCGAGGGAGACACCCCCGCTACTTAATTGGTCGCCGGGTTGATTGGTTTTATCTGCATTCCCTGTTTGAAAACAAAGAGTACATATACCCCATTTCTACGGAAACCCTATATCGAAAAGTCACATCGGAAACCCAGTTATGTCAAAACATTTGGTAATTGAATTTTTAAATTAAACAAAAAACGCTGCCGTGTACAGGTAATACATGTTTGTATTTTCGTGTTTCTTCACCTTATCGGGTTTTTCTCAAAAAATGTCGCATAAGGGTGGGTAAAAATTTGTTATTGCTCAAGGATATTAAAGTTTTTCTAAATTTCATCCAGTGTAAACCAATCTGAGAATTTAACAATTTTTTGTACTTTCCACAGCATTTTAATCAGAATATTGTACAGAAAGCTTTGTCTATTTAAACTTCTCACTGTCATGAGGTTGCCGGTGACCTCGAAGGCAATGCTTGAATATTGCCGGTGCCCTCACAGGGTTTCAGGCAATCACCGCATGGAAATTAACTTTTGAATCATCCATGAGTTATTGTTATGTTCATGCATTAACAAGGTATCCAGGCACGGGCTGGTCGTTAGGTTTGAGCATCTGAAGCGATTTTATTGTCCCTAATGTGATGAGTTACCTACTGTGCCATGAGGTCACCAGCGGCCTCAGCTTTCTTGTATCTAGAAAGTACCTACGCGACAATGAGTGAGTCTACCGGCGACCTCATGGCACACAAGTTGATTTTTTCGGAGTTCACCAGCGATCTCAAGGCACACAACGTGATTTTCCGGGTCCACCGGCGACCTCAAGGCACACAAGGTGATTTTTTTCGAGTCCACCGGCAGCCTCAGGGCACACAGGGTGATATTTTCTGAGTCCACAGGCAACCTCATGCACCCAAGATAACTAACTGTTTCCTTTTTGTGCTTTGACGGCTTTCGGTGACCTCAAAGTGTTATGTGTGTGTGCTTGATGCATGGTGAAAAATAAAATGCTCTAATTTTATACAAAAATTAAAAAAATGAATGCACGCATAAAAGTACCTCCTGGCACAGATGGATAATTTTCTCATTTTAGGCTTTGGCAGTGAGAAGGTTAAACATAAAGATTTATCCGCAATTACTGATTATATATATATATATATATATATATATATATATATATCATGATTGCAAAATAACTTGGAAAAAAAATAGAAATAATTTTCTTCAACTCCCTAACTCTTCTTTCTTCAATAACTTTTTGCCATAAAATGTATAAGTAACAATTTTAATTCACTCAAAGTGCTCATATTTCAAAACACTTTAACATAAATGTAATATGATATTTTATGAAAATTCGCTTATCATATATTGGTGCTGCGTGACTAGAACTTTTTTAAATGACGGTCCTTTAAAAATACGATAATTTAAACAGGGGATTGGGAAATAATAATATGTAGTATTAAAATAGAACTCAGTGATTACGGTTTCGAGCATAACATTGGGTATCTACAATGACGTACGATCTAGTGGAGGTTAAGTAGGTGTTTTGTTCTATTTAGGAATTTCATTTCAGTGGATGCTTTCTTCAGTAATGTAATTGTTGATGATAACGCATAGCGAGTGTCAATTGGTTTCATGATGTACCTATCGCTGTTTTCATTTCATTAAAAATCTCCGGTTCATGCATTTTTCTCAAATTACTGCCGATCGTGTACTGTGACTTCTGTTTCCACTTCACTGTGTTTTAATTGTTATTCAATTCTGCCGCCTGCGTTCTGTTGAACACCGCAGTTTAGCTCTTCGTTAAGCCACGAGCTCGTTACTTTTGGTTTCTCGCGTTGTTTTCCCACTAAACTCCATTTTATTGAAGCGTATTTTCTGGCAAATTACTTTTAGCATGTGGGTGGATGTAGGTGTGTACATAGATGAATGAGCCAGCTGATCTAAGTACACAAAGTAGTCGTATGTGATGGTTACTTCACCAAACGTAATTGGGAACCAGTTGATTTCATACTATTTACGTATTGAGCATTTCTCAATATGAATTTTTTCGAATTCTGAAAAATTATTATTTTAAAGTTTAATAATTCAGATGTTCTAAATAGTTTAGTAGATACTTAATTTTGAAGACTCAATCAGTTATTTCTGTTGCTATTCGTTATCTTTGAGAACTACCCACTGAGAATTTGCGAATTAGCCGCCGTGTAAAGTTTTTCCTTTTAATTCCCATATCACAAAACCTTCTAAACCAGCAACGCTACCCCAGCCATCTTAATTTTCATAGATATTTTTTATTTGCTCTAGTGAAAAAGATTGGCTAGAGCTTTCCTAAAATGTACTATATGATGGGGTATCTGATCTGTAAAACGGATCTTGAAATTCATTTGCACGACGACCTCAAGGCCCCGCCCGCCTGGAGGGAACCCTCGCTCCCTTGCACTATACTAACTGACACTACATTAAGCGATGGTTAGTTCGCCAAACTAAACGATCTTTTATGCTGAAAATTAAAACTTGGGGGGTTTTGGAATCCGATCTGAAATCAAAAGTGTGAAATTCCAACACATGAAATTTCCCCATTATATGCTCGTGATGTATAAGGAAACAACTGGTTATATTTAATTAATATTGATTACATCTAGGCGTGAGTGGAGTATGTCTTCGCTCTTATAGTTCGAATGAAGAATCGCTGTCGGTAGGGAATGATCTAGAGAGGAAACCAGGCAACAATACAGATAAATAATAACTATACGGCATAACGTAAGCTGTATCGACCTAGTTGAAGACGACTTTTGTATTGACATTGTCATTTTTCAATATATTATATTCAATATATCAACATATCTCACATACGGTTGAACGCCTTAGTTGGATGAAGTAGTTTTCTTTGAATTGACAGGAGAAAGAAAAAGAGGAAACTTTGGAAATTCTCAAATAACTTTCGGAGAACTTTCGAGCTCCTTCGTCTCTGACAGCTGGTTTCCTCAACTTGGGTCCAAAAGGCGCGCAATATTCCTGCGATGGTTGAACAATAAAACGAGGACGTAGTCGGAAAAAAGGAACGCGCTTTGCTGACACGAGTCTTAACTTGTACAAACGTAAAAGCGGGGTGAAGAAATATAAAAAGCTGACCTTCGGTGTGTGCCAGATGTAAAAACGGAATTAAAAGTAGAAACTACCTTATCTCCAGAACCGCTTCGCCTGCTCACCCTAAAGATTATTATCCACCTTTTGGGGCAATATTGGTCCCATTGAGAGCGGGCAGACACGAATTTTCTTTTTGAACAGCTGCGAGAGCTCTTTGTTTCTTGTGCTTTAATAAAAGAAACTCTGAGTCGTTATATCGTCCCTTTCCTTCATGCTAAATTATGAAAGTGGCAAAGGAACATGAAAATTCCTACTCTTTGTCGTTTGTACAGTCTGGTATTTCAGCTGTGGCAGTAGCTGTCTTAAAAACCTTTTATTATCATTTTTCAATGGTACCTAATAATGATGCTGATCGATGATAGTATTTATCTACATATCAGAGTGGGGCATTATTTAACCAATTTTAGCGAATTTCCGCAAAAAATGAAGCTATTGCAATGGCTCCAAAAATTTGAAAATCAAAATTTTCGAAAATGTTCTTCATTGAAATCCGTTTTGAAACACTCTGAAACGAATCTTAGAGTTGAAATGCGTTGAACTATATTTATAGGACTATAATATATATATATATATATAATGGTAGTATATATAGTACAGTATAGTTGAACTATATATATATATATGTCCTTCCAGACGATGACTCTCTTCAGGATTGAGATAATAATTCCTTTCTTGCTCCAAAAAATTAAGTTTTCCAAACTTAGTTTAGAGTTTGTTGGCCACCATTTTTTGAGCTCATTAAATTAGTCAAATTTCAAAAAAGTGCTGAAAAAATCACTAAAAATAGCAGAAAACGGCTAAAAATCGTTAAATTTATATTTTTAGCAGAATATGGCTCAAATGATGTTTATTAACTATAAAATAGAACATTCGAAAATTTATGTACAACATTATGGTGAAAATGTACTTAAATTTCATTAAAATGTTCTTAAAAATCGGTATAAAACAGCAAAGAAGGTTGAAAATCTAAAATCTCTTTTTGAATAGCAGATTATTATTTAGAACGAGTTTTTTTGCCACAAAATTGGTTATTAACATTTTCTTTGGTTGAGGTGCGGCTTAACCACTAAACACAAAAATTAATAAAAAATTATATTTCATTTTTACTCAGTGCTCAATTTTCAAAACAATGTAACATAAAAATAGTACGATAGCTTAAGAAAATTCGCTCAACCGATCATGCTGTATGACTGGAACTTTTTTTAGTTCAACTAACGCTGTAACTAATAACTGCTAGTTATTAGTTACCACCCATAACTAAATTTGATAACCTGTACTTTTTGGTGTAACTTGAGACTGATTACAGTGACTTCAATTTATTAGCTAAGGTTAAATTAACCTGAATTAGTTTTTAGTTACAACTCTTCAACTAATTGATTATTTTGGAGAAAGTAGTTGAACTAACAACTATTAGATAGTTGGTGTTTTGTTGTACAATGAAACTAATAAGTAATTCAATTATAAAAAATTTAGTTGCTTCCAGTAACTAATAACTAGTTAGTTTTTAGTCATTATTCGCACGAATAATAACGAATATATAACTTCTTTTTTTTTTTTCGTTAAAAACATCAAAATCGAAACTAGACAAAATGTAGCGGAAAATTTTCTTCGCGCAACATAGTAATTTGTGCTAAATTTTTAAGTAAAACAACAAAAATAATTAGTGTTTGCGTTTATTGGTATTTTCAGTTATTAGTCGCCATTGTAGTAACTAATTTAGTTGCCGTTATAGTAGGTAGCTGTCGAATAGTCTAGGAGTTCTGTATGAGTCAATCGATTTTAGTTTTACGTATTGGCAACAGTTATCACTTAACTAATCAAGTTGTAATTCATAAGACATCTTTCTGGACCATATACATATTAATTGGGCAAATAGATCAGAATGATATGTATAGTTTGGAGGCCTGGATGCTCGCTAGATCAGAATGGCATTTAAAAATATGTTTCGGAGATTGAAATACGAAGACAAGAATTCAATACCGTGTTGGATGATTCGAACCCAAACCCTCTGCTCCAAAGCGCTATGAAAATCCCTCGCGGCCTAGAAAATGATTGGCAAGTGTGTGAACACGAACCTCTCTACCCCTCATACTTGAGCGAAAGCACAGAGTAAAGTAGGAATTTGACGATTGTCTGGAACATCATCATACCATAACAAAAGCAGCTGTAGAATATCAAGACTTAAAGGGCAGAACACATATGATAAAGGGCTTTTACTCTATGATTAAAGCGAACGAGCACCTGTACTGTCTGCGGGAGGGAAGGAACTAAAGCTGCATAAATGTATATAAAATCGCAGGAGTTAAGTACGTAAATAAGGAACCACAGATACTTACTTCATACCAGATTTCTTGCACGGGATATAGAAATTGCCTGGACAGCACCTCAGTTAGTAGCGATGGGGAACTTTGATCTGCTGGAATTTCACACTTTTGACCTCGGATTCAATTTTAACGCACTTGAAAACCCGTCAGTGGTAATTTTCAGCTCAAAATACCGTTATTTTGTCCAATAAATGGGCTTGGAAGAGCACGCATGACGTGGTTGGGCATTCGAGCTGTGGGTTGCCCCAGCCGTTTTTACTGGTCATCAGATATCCATCATATAGCTTCTTTTTGGGAAGCTCTCGCTCCAATGTATCTATGGAGCAAATAAAAATAACCATGAAAATCCCCCATTCAGGGAACTAACCAGTTTAGTGGGGAGAGTAGGTAGTTTTTTCTGTATTGGTTCGACGGCTTCGAGATCTACAGGCTCAAATAATTCCCGATTCTGTTTTTTAACAATACTGTGGTATTGAGGAAGGAAATAGAAAGTGAACCTAGTGAAGTGAGTGCCTAACAATTTGAGCGGAGGAGGCTCAAATAAAATGTCGATGAAAGAAATCAGTTAATTTTGAGCTTACCTAGATCCTTTTCAACCAGTGAACAAAAATCTACTAAGTACTCTTATTTGTTATGCACTTATAAATGGTTAATTGTTGTAAGTCTACACAGTAAAACATATACCTTATGCGGTATAGAGGGCAAGCTAAGAGGAAACCTCACATAAATCTGAAATGCTAATACTGCTCATAGAGCTACATATTCTGGTAGCTGGAGTTTCTTCCGAACTAATATATTTGCCGGAGGGAGATAGACGTAGGGGAATTACGCATACTGAAAAAACAGATATTGCTCCGGAGAAATGAGAGAGTGGCTTGGAGTGGGTGGGGGTTGTTAACATTTGAGAGTAGCGAACATTTGCATTCCACAGCGTACCCTGCTTTCCCGAGCACAAACTGACCGCTTGAAGCTTTGCAGCCAATTCACGTACTAGGTTTACGGGCCTACCTGGCCAGTTGGTTTCTGGTTTCGCAGGAAAGCAGTTGGTGTTCCCTCTCTTTGCTCCTGTATTATGTATTCCTCTTTTAATGACCACTACTTGGTTGCTAAAGTACGTTATGGTGACCAGCTTGCAAATGCAGTTTATTGAGGGTGATGATGGGAGGATCTAAAGACCCAGACTTCTTCTCAAAATGTCTCAATCACATAGCATTATCCATCTAATTTAACCTTTCGGCAAATTTTTGTGGAGAATGAAGCAATTGAAATGGCTCTAACAATTTTAAAATATGAATTTTCCTACTCTTTCTCCAGGGAAGTACGGTTTGAGACATTCTGTAACAATTTCTTTTTCAAATGTATACCTTGATGGACAGGTACGTTGTTTATTAGTAGAAGTCAAGATGAACGTTATAGTCAGCTCGTTTATATGATCTAAATTAAATTTTTTTAAACCTACAAAGTTTTAATTAAAAAATGAAAATCAGGATAATTAAATTTTCTTATTAGGAAAGTCTTAATAAATCATTAGGTATTGCTCTTCAACCGATTTTGATATTAATCAAATATGGGATAAAGGTCCACGGTCGCCACACATGATCAAAAATACATTCGTTTTCAAAATTCAACTACTTACAATAAAAGTATTTTCATATGTCTTATAATATATAATGTACAATAATAATATAAATAGTATTATAGTATATTATTATAATTTTATACAACATAAAATATGAAATACAGTATATTATATTTGATTATAACATGTACTACCTACGTCTGTTACTCGTATGTCATTCCAGTCAATAACTTTCGCAAGATCGATGGATCGGAACAAAAAGTTCTTTCACCCAAAAAAACAAGCACTCCGAAAAAAAGAATGAGTTGGTAGTACATGATTGTTTGAGCACAGTAAATTATAGTCAAGTATAAAATAATGGCAAAAAATGGCTGAAATCGTAAAATTATATTTTTTATCAGAAAATTACTTATAAAAAATATCTCAACTGTGAACTAGAAATTTCGCAAAATGTATGCACTAGTAATGCTGAGAATGCTACTGAAATTACATTAAAATGGATTAAAAATCTATTAAAACGGGAAAAATTGTAGAAATACAAAAATTTGTTTGTAAAGTTGAATATTATTGAATTTACAAATAGTTTTTTCGCCATAAAATTTATTATCGACCTTCAAAACACTTGGACATGAATACAATATCGGAAATTTTTAGGACATTGAATACAATTTTAGAAATTTTGATAAACTAATTGCGTTATAGGCACTCACAGCCATTCCGGCCTACCCTCTGATCATTTTCTTCCCACATTCAATAAATCCAAATTAGTAGTAATTTATTGTGAAAAAGGTTGTATTTATAGTTGAAAAAGATTGAATTAGATAAAATAATGCTATTATCGCACATAACAACTGCTGGTTGTTCACCATTTCTATAGCTTCACTAATAGTATAATTTTGATTCACATTGAAATATATGATGATTGTATAACATTCAGTCATCAAGCTTTTTCCAAAATCACTGAATCAAACAAAAATAATCAGGTACTAATTTGGAAACAAAAAAAGAACACCTTCACAACATTGGAAATTAAGATAAAACGTATATGCGAACTAATGGGTATAGACTTGGTCTAGTTCCAATGAATTCCAATGAAACCAAACTGATTACCTATAAGGTAAGCGCCCTAGGAGCGCTTTTATATCTGGTTTTGTTTTTATGATAAGATGATATAAGTAATAAAAACTGAGTATGTTATTATGATCCAATTTGGAAGAGAAATTCTAGTCGGACTGTAAACAAAAATCGGTACCTATAATGTACGAATATCTACTTGAAGAGCAGCAGAGAAAAAAAACACCAGGAGAGCATAAATTAGGCATTTAATTATACTTCGTTTTTCCTTCCTTCCATTTTTATTTGATTTCGGACAGTTACTGAAATAATGCTAAAGACCTCTGACCGATAGAATGTGGCCTCTCTTTTGTCGTTGTTCGAGTAGGGATTCTCAGTTTCGAATAAATATGTCTTTCTTCACGTTTCAGCTCAAATTTCTGTACTAAGTTGAATCAAAATCTCAAAAGTCATACAGCATAAAGTTAAACACACAGTATACAGCAGCAGTATCACTTCAATTTGTACCAATCAGTTTTCCCCTCGTCAGCTTTGAAGTAAAAAAAGAAGTTATTTCTGTAAGTCTGAGAATTATGCAAAAAAAAGTTGTTCGCGTGACTCACACCATTTTCGTATCCAGACAAACGCGTGACTCACACCATTTTTCTGTACCGGAGGTTTTATTATAGTTTTCTCTTGAAACCGATCCTTCACACCTTTTTCTTACTTACCTTATGATATTTAGACTAATGTTGTTGTGGAGTAAACACCAAGTATTCCCTGAGATGAATTTTGTATAGTAAAATGCTTGCTATAATTATGTTAGCCCCATCTTGTCACCGTTCTACGAAATTCATTAGGACCTCCTGGAAAGTTTGTAACTGTTTTTAGGATACCTTGCTTACAATCTACATGTACTGGTTGACCAGGAGGATAATGTATCACTTTCTGCGTCCTAACATTCCCACAGGAAAGACGGCTGTTTTGTGGTCAATGTGGTGTCCTTTCATAAATATGCCAAGAGTAACCTCAATTGTACCCCTTTTCTGTCCAAAATTATTACGATTCCGTTTTCTATGGTGCGTCCTGTCGCATAGCTGAGGCATTTAACAGAAAGATACGAGCTTGAAGATTTTTTATGAAGGTACTCGCGTGACATCAGGAATCCCGGATGGGATACTTCTTAGTCCCAGTAAATTTCAATCAAATAGATTTCATCTGTAATTTAATATTTCAATATTTCAGTTCCCACACACTCACGGGAGATTTCAATATCATCCGAATTTCCTAATTCTTTGATGGACAGTTGGATGGACAGGATGGACTCCCAGGCAGGTCTGGGGACCTATGTAACACTCCTTTGGAACAAGGCCAAAAACAACTTGCGCCATAGCTGGTGAAATTACTCATATATTTATACATATTTTAAGAATGTCGAAATTTAAACATTAACATAATGAAAATCTATTGGATAAGTGAAATTTGTACAACGTTAATCCAAGACACAGATGAGTGATCTGTAAAATTATATGCATGGGATAAAGATACAACTATCTTAATAAAGGAGGCTGCCTCCAAACAAGAGCGATGTAAGACCAGGAAATTGGCCTCAGCCCAACTCCCTTATTATACGTTTATTAAATTCAAGAGTGTGGAAGTGTAGAGGAGTGGCAGAGGGTGGAAAAGTGCCTTGATAAACATAATTCCCTAACTTTCTAATGCCGCCCTTTCCATCCGTTCCTTTAGTACTTTCTGTGCAAACTGCGAACCCAAAAACCATGGCATATATATTATCGTTTCTTCTCCTTTCATCATACCGAGAAAAAACTTGAGATGTGAATTTCTTCGAAGTTTAAAAAGAAAATTAGGATTAGTTAGGATTTCAATTATGACCTTATTGGAATGGTTAGAATTTGGTTTAAAAAAAGAAGAAAAAAAAACTGACTAGGTATTGAAATTATTGAAACAAACTCATGAAAACTATTAAGAGCTGGCTGTCATTTCGGCCATGTTGCCTACTCTCATAAGCAATCGGCGTATTTTCCCGGCATTGCCATGGCGGATTTCTTCATTGTATACTAAGCTTCAATTGAAGTCTTCAAACGATAAAATCGGTTCATTTTTCGCGAAGTTTCTGTGACTGGGAAATGGGTTTGCGGTTCGACTGCTTTTTGAACGATCGGCGAGAGGCGGCCAACCAGGAATTGTAGGATTCGACGCGAATCACAACCTGAATAATAATGTCTTGGAAATAATACTGGTGTTCAAATTGTTAAAGAGACCTGATGGTACAGAACAGTAGTTTTACATATGGTAAGTGTGTATTTATGGGTTACATAAACATAACCAAAGTAACGTCACCAAAGACTGGTGAAATGGAGGGATCTTTCCTGATCAGCTGAGTGAACTAAATTCTCTTCCCTTCACCCTGGGAAATGTTTGATTGACAGGGAGCCTCTATGTGACAGTAAGAGTCGAATGAAATGACGGATTTCATCTTGACCTGCTGAGTGAGCTGAATTCTCCCTTTTTCATTATATACGTTGAAATTTGACAAAAAGCTCTACTACTGACCCCAGAGGAAAAAGCGTTTTCCACGTTTTTTAATATTTAGCGGTTTGGCTCATTTTATGGTTACCAAATTGAAGCCTCAACGAATGCGCTGACTTATAATCCACAAAAATCTAATAACTATATCTCAATAGTGATCAAAGTTACTAGTGAACCATTTTTTGCTTCCTCCATTCCATACATTTGCATTGCAATTTATTTATGAATCATAATTTTCTGGAAACCCTACCCGCAATTCACAAATTGTACACAAGAATAATCTTTCTTCTTCTTCTTTTTCTTTGTCAGTCGATAAACGTCAGATATAAAACATACCTTCCTTGTCAGAATTATTCGACGAGTTTTCCTTCGAAATTTTTTCGAGCAATATGCCGGCGGGACGAGAATTATTATTATGCAGACATGCTGGAAAAAGGCGAATAAAAGGGCCGGAAACTGGAGGGTGGAATGTATGATGAAGGGTGGCCAGCCTAACCCTTCCCTATGCGTAAGCAACGTCAGCAGGTTGCCCTTGCCCACCGATCCACATCAAGGGGGATTTGAGGGGTCTGGGGGTCACTTTGGGGTGGCTGAAGGGTCTCGCATGGGGCGATGCTGATAATCGCTTATAACAACAAAGAGGCATTTCCTGGATATGGTTACCGTTACCCCCTCAATTGACCTTACTATTATACCGTTCATACTATTATGAACCCTCCCTGTTACATCATTGGTTGATCATGCTTGCACATGGAGTAACAATAAACTAGGTACAGAATATATTTAAAAACAAAAGAAACCTTACAAGTTTCCAAAATTTTGTTGTTGGATGGACATAAAGAAAAGAAGTTTATGAGTTACTCTGATCCTGAACAAAACTTTTCCGGAAATTTGGGTTTTTATTTTAAAAAATGAATCTTCGTACTAAAAAAAAAAAGTTCCAGACATGCATCATGATCGCATGACCAAATTTTTGTAAATTATCGTACTGTACAATGTTAAATTGTTTTGAAATTTGAGTGCAAGGAAATTGTTAACTATTAATGTTATGAGAAAATGATAATGCTAATAAAAATGATAAATGATAATACAATGACATACGAGCATCCATACTACCAAACTACACTTATCATTCTGATATTTTTGTCCATCTAATATATTTATATTTTGGCAGCTGACATAGATTGATAAAAATCGAAGCGCCGATTTATTCAACGGAATTGGGGTTTGTTGCACGAGTTAATTTGAGGCTCTTCTCTATTCGCACACCTTCTATTCGTGCGAAAAGACTGTGGGGGGAACGTAGTTACAATTCAGCTCAGCAGGGGCGCATACAGCGGGACATGTTGTGTACCCAACGTCAGGTATGTTTGAATGATCACAACTGAAGGTTTGATCATTTAGGCGGAATGCTTTTGATAGCTGCCGCGTGTGCGCCGTATGGGGGCTGTTTTGCATTATATCTATTCTGCATGAAAATGGCTTATTGTCTCTCCTGAGCGGAATGCTGTTTCAGTTGTATAAAAAATTCGACTTGCATTTATAATTTTTGGTAAATGTTTGTGTATATTTATTTACTGTTATTTTCGTATTATAAACCCTTGAGGAGTAACTTTCAATTTTTGTTAGATATGAACGATAATGTTGTCTGCTGGGCCTTGTCCTTTCCTTTGGCGTTTGAACATATGAAAAAAAAACAACGTTGAGTGGATTAGTTATAGTTTGTTGATGATCAATCGTGGATGAGTGGGAGGGGGGGGATTATCACGGTACTCTCGTCTATCGACGCCACTGCTTCCGGGAGGAAAGGTGCCTTGTTCTATGTGGTTATTTATACCCATAGTATAATGTACTATCTCACGTAGATAATGAAGTATTAGCGTATAGAGAATACCGAAGCGTTGGTTTTTATTTTATTTCATTATTGGTCTTTCAGTAGATAGCTGCCTCCGTCGATAATGTATACCAAATGTGCCATTGATTTTATTAATATATCAATGGCCCAGTGATCTACAAAGAAGGACTATTTAATACAGAAATAATATACCTTTAAATGGCAATTTTCAATCTTTTAATATTGAAGATCACATGCCATCTACTATGACCGGACTATTTTTACTAAATCTTTGTTTCACTAGGATAAGTGACTGAATCAACCTCGCACGGCTTGTCGAAAAATTTCAAAAGTCAATCTCTACAGCCGTCCATTTTATTAAGTTGGTATGATTTCTTAGTTGATTTTTTTTTTCTGATTGTTTCCAGTCTTTTTCACTGAGTCCATATAATACATTTGATTCTTTTCCATAATTGTGAATTGCAAATTGTAAATATTCGAACAAAGCCATGGTGGAAAGATGAAAACAACCTTGTGATCGAAAAAAAGAAGAAAAAAAGATCTTTTCCCTTAAAATGTCTGATACAGGTTGTAGGAAAACAATTCATGACGGGAATACATCGGTCCCAAATAGATTTCCTCGGGTTGAATCAATCGGAATTTAATAATATATTGGTTGCTTGATCAAGACCTGAAACTGATTTCTTTCCCATCTACATACTCTACGATGCTGGTTTTTATAACGATGCCATCGAGCGATTGCAGGGCCAAAGCACATTTGCCGTTTGCATCCAGTCCAGTTTATTTCATATAAAACACAGTCGTCATTAAGTAGTTGAATGAGCGACCGATATGAATAGGGATAGCTTGGGAAACGTAATAGTAATTTAATAACCAATGTAAAAGAAAACTTGGCGCTCCGCACCTCGCCAGCGGGCAAGCCCCATGGACCTTCTGTTATCTCTATTTACATACTTCGAATGAAATTATTGAAACATAGAATGTGTTCAGCTCTCGCATTTCACATAAAACCGTGAAATCCGCATATAAGAATGACTCAGATTTTGCTGAGCATTGAGTACCTCTACTATGTCAAGTTGTTTCATTTATTTATCACCTTCGCAACGACTCACCACCAGCTCAATGAAATCATCAGAAATTAACAAGTGGTTGCAGCTGGTTGTTAACAGTATCAATCATTGAGAATGATCACCTGTGTGTAAACAATTATTCAATAATCATGCTTACAACTCAGCTTGTTGACCACACACTTCACAGTAGTTAATATGGTTGGATAAATCGAGAGCTTTCGAACGAATGGCCCACGAATTTTGTGGGATGACAAAAGATGAAGGACCGTTTCCCCAGCAACCACTCGGTTGTAAGCGGAAATCATCAGAAATTGTTGCAACACATTATCGTTACACATTTTTGTTACACATAAACGCTTCGTTTTCGGTTGGAGATGCCAAGGCTAAAACACATTTTGTTTTAAAATATTTGAGAAGAAATATTGACCGTTTTAATGCTGACTTTCTGTTTCATGGAAACATTTCTTGCATCACACAACGACGGTTTCAGTTGTCTAAAATTTAAAGGTGTAAAATTTTCAATTATAATAAATATTATTTACTGTAAATGATAATGTTATTTATAAATTGATTATTCATCAATAATAAATGTTACAACAAAAAATGTTTTACTTGATCGTGTACTGAAGGTAAATTTGGTACATTATGTTAATTGATCCAGTCATTGATTCAAGTGAGTGGCAAAATGATGGGGCGAGGCAATAAAATCACAGGCTGTTTCTAATGAGAGTGAATGCATGAACGGCGGTTATTGCCGCGTAATCAACACCAGAGAGGGAACGAAATCACTTTAAACTGACCTCCGAACAATAAATCGTAACTAGGGGATGTAATCACCGCGGGTTTTAAAGGGCGAGGTGACAGCAAAGGGGTGGGAAATGGACAGGGTAGATTGGGGTGACGTTTTAGGGGTTGGTTTTTAAGGGATGAAAAAAGAACGGGGATGATTTCTAAGAGCAGAGGAGGAGTTCAGCCCGTCAAGTAGATAATCAACAGCTGAACAAAAGAAAACTCGAACAATGCAGGCTTAAATGTTATCTATTCTTCCACCCGCTCACTCCCTCTCTTTGCGAGGTTGCCCAGTTCCTCTTGCAGGACATTATCAGCCCCTAATTTTTTTTTCTACCGACATTCACTGACTAACAGCAAAGAAGGGCAGCACTAATCGTTTAGCTCTATGCAGCGATCTCCAAGTGCGAACATCTCTTTATCAGCGGGAGATTGGTTCTACCACATAAAGATATGACGGCTTATAATTCATTTGACAGCAAACCATGCGAGAAGCTTAGAACCTTAGTGTACCCCATGGGCTTAGGATGATGTGTAATTCTTATTTGAGTTGGGTTTGATTTCTATCAGCCAGACACGTAGTGGTTATCGAAAACCTAAAACCTTCGAAATTATGGAATTTGTTAGTGATTCCTGTGGTTGTCAATTTGAAGCTTAACAGCTGGAATTATGAAACGTAGAACATGCTTTGGCTTCGATGTTCACTCAAGGATGTCTAATTTGTGTCGACCAATTGAAAACAGATTGGATGTTGCGCTACTCCATCGAATCTTGTTGGATTCTTCGAATAGTTATGTAAGAAAAGTGTTTCAAGGTAGGATTTCGTTTACGCAATACGCACGAACGTAATTAGGGGACAATCGAAGTACATAGTCAATCCTTTCCTTCCTAAAATTGCCTGATTTTTTTTTTTTTTTTTTTTTTTCAAAACAAAAAAAAAATGAATGGTTGGGGAATGGACGTGGATGTACTCAATACCTTGTTAGGTACCTATATTGTTCCGTTCAGCAACGCACGGCGCAAATGTCTTGCCGAGTTGCGTGTGCACTGCTCAGTAAATACCATCCAAAAGTTTGGAAGTATATATATATATATATATATATATATATATATATATATATATATATATATATATATATATATATATATATATATCTGTGTGTACAGATTGCCGGTCGCGCCCATTAATGTTCACCTTTTCATCGCCCTATAACAGAACATTTAAGCAAACGATTTCAATTGTTGGCATATGTAGTCTTGTCAACGTCAGAGTCAGTGAGTAGATATGCATTTGTTTCTTTGTTTTGCTTGTGATGCTCGCGAGATAGCTGAATATTTAAGTTCACTTTCCTGAGGCATACGATTTTCTCCCCTCCAAAATCATAATTTCTACTTCCTATCTAACTTAATGGTATACCTGAATTTTGATCTGTTTCGTTAATCTGTCCCCCAGTATGCTTGATGAATGCTTATTGTTATCGGAGCCAAGTCAACCCTTATACAATAACTACCACCCCTGCGTGAAATAACTGAGTTATCCCCAGATTATTATGATTCTGTTTATGAACCGTACCAAGCTGGTATACTATCCATGTATTCAACCTTTACACCAATATTGTTACTACGGTCTTTGTGAAGATTAAGTATCCGCTATCAAATCCGGTACACGATTAATATTATAATTATGTGAATCCTTTTGCCTGCATATCCCCTGTTTTCCCTCTCAATCTTCAATTAATTTTTAATAAAGCCTATTGAGAGGGAAATATATCAAGGTAAGAAAACTTTAGGATTCATCGACTTAGTTGAAGGCGGGACGAATGTGGTCGATGTCAACCCCATCTGCATAATTGATCCCATCATATGGAGATGTTAGGGAAAATTTTATAATTTACATTCGTAATAATAAAATATATTCAATCTTTGCATACATGTAAATCAATCACTTCTATTCGTACTATAAGAATATGCGTATTACACGGTATAAATAATTGCCCGAAACCCTAGAAGAAAACCTAACAAAATCATATATTTTCCCACAAATTTCTCAGAGTGCACTATAAAAAATTTTGATCTAGTGTTTTTCTTAGTTAGTGTGGCATCAATAAATTTAACATCACTATACATGAACCAGCGTGAAAAATCAGCCCAAAATATTTAATACATTTGACTATTGCCTATCTCTAAAAGCTTTTAATTTTGCGTTATTCGCACAACTCGGGTCGTTTGCACGGACTCAAAATTTCGTGTGATGGATCGTTTTCCCGTGAGATGCAGAATCTGAATTAATAAAATGAGGGTCCATATTTGAAAAATTGAAAAAGATATTGACGGAGTGGACTTTGTGTATTGTTCATGTTCTAAGACGATGCACATTTATCACATTTTTGAGCAGGATATTCATGAATTCAGAGACCTGTAGTTTTATATTTAGTTTTTGAAACCTAAATTAATCATTTATTGGAGCATTTATTGGGTTTGTGCAATGTCATCGGGTCACCCTGAGCATTGTAAATCACCACAGCTGTACTTATAAAAGTGGAGGTTTGAAAGAGCAGTTTAAGGAAGAGTTGTTATAGGCGACTAAAGAGACGGATATACACAATAAAAATAAAACAGAACATGGTAATTATCTCAACTACCTCTAACTTTTTCGAGTCATTCATTCAGATTCAAGAGTAAAGTTTTCAAACCACAAGCTAATTAGTTTGAGATACATCCTTGTATTCGTTTAATTTTTATAAATTAGAGAAATTTGAGAAACGCAGACACCAACCGCACTATTCAACTATAGGTATTTAGTTTTCTTACTATGATATATTATATTTATAGTTTTGCCGAAAGACGTTAATTGAACTTCTCAGACCCTGGCGTGACCTCCTGTCTAGTGTGACATGATTTTTTGCCAGAACTTGTAAAAATCATAAAAACTCCTCGTAAAAAAGTACAGATGGTGGCTACAGTATCAGGATTGCAGGAGGCTGCAAGAAGTGTTGCTGCATTGGCGGGACCTGCTCGGAGATGCGTTTTTTGTATAGACTCAAAGTCAGTTATCCAGACTCTGGTTTCAACCAACCTACCTTATAACAACCTTGAACGGTCGACGCGGGAGGCTGTGAGCAGTCTGATAGATACTAGATGGCTGGTTGCTTACCAATGGGTGCCCAGCCACTGTGGGATCCCAGGCAATGAAAGAGCTGATATGCTGGCCTAGCGAGCAAGTGAACTGCCCCCTGCTACTGAACCCATAACCTTTAAACAAGGTGTTTCTGCCATAAAACAGATAGGTAGGGAGAAGCAAAAACAACTTAGCGAAGCCGCAGCACAAGGGAAAAAATGGGAATCCCTGCTGGCAGTACAAATTCCGTCCGAAATCCCAAGGAAGGAATTTGTGGCAACCTTTCGCCTTAAGACTGGCCATGATTTCTTGCGGATGCACCTGAACAGATTAGGGGTTTCCGCATCCCCCTTATGTCCGTTATGTGACCTGCAAGCCACCATGGATGACAAGCATTTGGAGGAATTCCCCAAATTGACTCCCTACCTGAGTACCGACATTGACTCACCGTTTAGAAAACGGAGTATTTTATACTGGACAGCACGGAAGGAGCTGGCATTGTTGCCTCCACCCGGCGAACTTTTAAAACAAAAGAAAGTATCAGGATAAAATCTAGTTTCATGCAACAAAATTATACTAGTTATTCAGATCAATGGGTATCCCTCAAGGCACATCAAAAGCTTTAATGATGTACTCAATTGTTACACCGGCTTTTTATTATTTTTTCCGACGCTACGTTAAGACACAGGTTTTTTCCGGGATTCTTTTAAACACTGTGCATTACTGAGATCCGGAATAAATTGAAACAACATCAGCGTCAATTCAAACTCAACGAGTAGCAAAAAAATATACAAACAGAATCGTGTGTATAAAATTAAAAACTTCGCAGAGTTAAAACGGACTTAAGAACCACCTATCAACACAGTCTTTCATATGAGTTGTCGTCCACAGCGCTGAGATTCAAACTCTGGTAGAAACCCAACTGTTTACTTTCTGGTCTCAGTTATGTGACCTCAATATCATTAATTTGGAATTATTCAAGGGTCCTCCCCACGACTTCATAATTAGTTGCATTAACTTGATGAACGAGTTGAGTGCGCTCACCGAGTAAAATTCGTTAGAGCTTTCCAGTGAAGTAGATTCATACTCGACCTCCTTTGCTGAAGATAGAAAGAGTTAGATAGCAGAAAAAACCCTGTTCCTACATACTCTCTTTCTTTTTATTCTATTTTTTCCCTAACCTAAAAGGTCAAGGTGTAAACAGCTCAAAGTTTTCACCTATTACGTCAAAAATAATCTATTTACGTCTTAAGATACTTAGTGCATTTATTTAAATAGTATGTCTATGTTTTGTATTATTGTTTTAAGTTAGAATGATTTAGTTGACGCATAAAATTAAAAAATAATCGATTACATGCAATGTTATTTCAGCAACACACATTTGCTGACATCAACAACAAATCACGTCGAATAAATGTAATCAGTCATTGTGTGATGTCGAATAAAGAATACATTTGGTTCAAGCAGCAACTTTTACTGTCAATTTATACTGCGAGAAAAATTGGGACCGGTCATTTCCGTTATTTTTAAACGCGCAAGAAGTGTTTATTAGAAAAAAGTGGTTCTTCCATATTCACCCCATAGGTCACACAATCACCTTGAAATACGGTGCACTATTGTTTCACGATTTCCCTACGTCCAAAATTTAACGGTAAAAATCATTTTTGTCTCTGTAAGTCCATTATTCCTGCTCTGATAAACATTTTATATTGTGTCAATAAAAATAGATTTTCTAGCCTTATGCTTATCCGATCGTGTTTCCCGACTGAGGAGGCTGACAAGGACGTCCTCAATACCCTCCTTTTGTAAGGGCAGTAATTGATTGATATTCGAACTAATGTCTACTTAAAATGCAGAACTGTTGCCAATAAATAATAAGTTATCAACATTGAAATATGTAAGAAAATAGCCAAATTGGTATTTCCTATCTGTAAGTTTTTGTCGAGTCTGCATGTATGTCACATTTGGCTTTACCAATCGCTATAGTTTTTCATGATGTGGACGCACTTCTATAAATAATATATGTTCTCATCCCAATACCTGTTCGCGAAATGAGTTCTAAAAGCGTCTATAACATGAGCGGTTGTAATGAAAGCGCTCCTGAATACTGGAATTAAAAAAAAGCTTTACGTGGGAATATTTCAAGTACTACATTATGTGGAATTTATTCAGGCAACAGGCTCAAGTGATTTCGAATTATATCATGAAAACAAACTGTCGTGTGACCTCTCTCTTCCAAAACGTAAGCAGCACTGAGCTGGAGATATGTATAAAAGAAGCCGATGAAATCCCAAATAAATCACTTAAAATCAGAGACTCGTCTTATTCATTTCGCCTTCCTTACCACACAAACATAAATTATATTCATCAAAAACAATTCGTAAGAAAAACTTTGTTCTGGCGAATATTAACGGATGATATCCATTATGATATCAAGAAGCATAAAACGAGTTATTGAATACGTCTAAATTCAAACCGTGTATTCAAGTCTTCTCAAAACGTTCTCTCACACTTATTTCTTATGAATGATTTCTAAGTTTTTGAGAACTCTAAAGTATAACGGTATCTAACGCACACATTTCGGTTTGACCTTTCACCATTTTTTTCCCCTAGCCGGAGTAAACACGATTGACGAGCTTTATGTTTATTCTGTCGCCCGTTTAAAAGAGAAAACTGATGTGAGCTACGAACGGTCAGCTATTACGGGTCGGCCGCTCCTTTATTTCCCAGGGGGTGCTTCTTTAGGGGAGGCCTACACTGCTAGGGATGTGAAGAGACCTGTATACCCTCAATTAGGTACCTCTCTGAGCCTCCCTATTTCTGGCCGAAACAAAAACTTTTTCCGTTTAATAAGCATACAACTTGAAAAAGGAAGCTACGGTTTAACAAATCTTCGTTTGGCCGTTTAGTCATTGGCTTTTGGGTTATTATTTTCAATGATAAACCTTTGAAATCAACAAAGAAAACATCTTTTAACCCCTCTCCCCCCTCAAAATATGTTGGTTTACGTTTCGAAATACGTAAAATCCTAGAAGCGACTTTAAAAAAAAAACCGTCCGTCCGCCATACAATGGTTTTTCCGAAACTGCGAAACTGCTGGACCGTAGTTGTTGGAGCGTGAGTTATAAATCACATTTGGGGTCTAGTTGATCCTAAAAGCGCGGCATCAATTTCTATCTACCCTATAAAGGATAGCATATTCAAGGGTGAAATATTCAAAAATCAAGATCTAGAAAACTTTCAAGATTACAGTAATGATTGTTTTATTGTGATGGATAGATACATTGCTGTATATTTATGACTCGGTACACCAGTCTTGACATGTCGGAGCTTTAAGTCAGTCTTTGCAATATTTCGGCGCCATGATGGCTGCCCTCATCAGGCATAGATATCACCTAGGCTCAAAAGATTTGATTGCCATCACATTTTTGTATACAGGAACTACTGACGTTGAACTACTGATTCCCTGTATATGAAAACGTGATGCCAATCAAATCATTTCGCATTCATAATTGATAGATACATAATATATCACTATCCCAAAGGATCGAATAAATCTATCCGGAACGCTGTACCTTTATTTGTTCGCTCTCTCTAAGGGCTAGAACTTCAAGAAAAACACCTCTGATTTCTAACCGCGAGAACTTGGAGAAATCATGTACTGAGACATTTTTGCGATAGCGAGTCTTTCGCTAAATTCCATTAATGACTGAACACATAAATCTTGCATTGCAAGTGTCAGCTGACATAATTCCAATGAATTATAAGCTTATAATATATTTCCAATAGAATTATGGCTTTGCGAAATCAAATTTATTGTCAACTAGAGGCCTGTTAGGGCTTGGAAAGCCCTAATTTAGAACACGATCAAGATAAGCACAGAGACGAACAGCGACACTTGAGGCCCTCTAACACTGAAATCGATCTGCGAAGTTCTTCACAATTTCAAAGATCGTTCAGAAATAACTCTCCTAGATCTATGTTAGTAACTACACTACGTTTCTTACTTACCGTGGCAACTGTTGTTACTGCCACAGCATAATAAACAGAGAGCCTCCCTATCAAATTTCAACTTCCTACAGTGAACAGGAAAGGATTTAGTTCACTCAGCTGATCAGAAAAGACCCCATCACTTCACTCGTCTACTGATGTCCAGAGAGTCTCCCTTTCACTACGTTTCTTACTTACCGACACTTTTGCAACAAACATGGGGCCGTGCTGATTCGGAATTATATATAAAGACCGTTCGGAATTATATATAAAGTCCGCTATGTTCTTCAGTTTCAATTTCTTCGTTCAGAAATAACTCTCCTAGATGTTGGTAACTACACTACGTTTCTTACTTACCGTGAATTGATGGCAACTGTTGTTACCGCCACAGCCTAATAAACAACTCTCGTTGATAAGGACCGCCTAGAACACGATCAAGGCGGGTATAGAGACGAACGGCGACACTTTAGCAACAAACTTGGGGCCTTGCTGATTCGCATGAGCCGTCTAACACTGAAATCGGACCGCGAAGTTCTTCACAATAATTTCAAAGACCGTTCGGAATTATATATAAAGATATATAAATTACATATGCGAATATGTTTCAAGAACCGTTTTTTGCCGTGCAGTTGATAGTTAGCAATGATTTCGCACTCAAATTTCTTGAATTCCTAAACAATTGAAACAAATTTCAAAAAATTATTTTACGAACATTTAAAAAAGAAAATTCGAAGAGAGTTTCAAAACAATAATTTACGAAAATTCGCTCAAACAATCTCTGCATCAAGGTAATTATTTTTTATAGATAAAGGAACATTTCTTGTTACGTTTAGCTAATTTGCCCCAAACTTCATTTAATAATTATCTACCCTATTAACTACTATTACATACTCCGATTATTTACTTATTACAGATGCTAAACTTCTTATATGAGGCTCACTTAAGACCATCTCAAGAAAATCCTAACCTTAACTCGTTATGACAGGTCTTATCAGTTAAGCGAATAATCCTAATTAATATTCATTGTAATGATTTTAATAACATACCATTTTTGAAATGCCATCCTACATCTTTTATATATAATCTGCATTTGGTTTCAGGTCGCGTGGCTGAGAGTAGACACGCAGACGATCCTCACGATCCATGGACACGTCATCACGAAAAACCACAGAATCGGGGTGACCCACTCTGATCACAGAACGTGGAACCTTCACGTGAAGGAGCTCAGACAGTCCGACAGGGGCTGGTACATGTGTCAGATCAACACTGACCCAATGAAAAGCCAAGTCGGATACTTGAACGTGGTTGGTAAGTGATCAAATAACACCTACAACAAATCTATTACTTGCATTTTATCATAGTTGAAACATATCTATTTTGTTGTATGAATTCACATTCTAATTGTTGAAAATCCTGATGGGTCTAGTGAACTATACTAATTACTGAAAAGAATATTTTGACCTTTTCCTGGGCCTGATCATATATGAAGCAGAAATGTCACATATACCTATAGATGTTATGTTGAATCATCAGGCTCAAATAAATGTTTCTTGGATTGTGCATTTCGATTCCTCAAAACCCCAAAATTCTGAGTGAGATTAATATATTAATTAATATCATTAAGATTAATTAATATCATAGGCACTGACAGATCATTTATTGGTAAGTACGCATCGTAGGTAACATGTCACACTCTAGTGGCTATTTGGGGAATGTTGATTGACTGATTCAGAGTGTCTCAACTCTATGCCGGTCAGATGGTTGTAGAATGTGTATTTGAACATCATTACCCGGATGAGAAAGATTATAAAATCATTCAGATGGATAGCTATTATCACTGAATGGATAATAGAAAATACAATAACAGTACTGCAACTGCACATCAATGTACTGCTTCACCAAATATGATTCTTTAAAGCTGTTGAAACCGACAAAAATCATTGACTAAAAAATACCAAGTAGTAATTTTGTTCGTTTATGTGGATATCAACCACAACCGTTGAAATTTTCGTAGGCCAAAATATCGTAAAACACCCGGAAAACACACCAAAATGAATACTGTATCCTTGCTGTATAATATAGTTTTGAGATTAATTCAATATAGCTCGAATACCGTAAACATCAATATTGTAATTAGATGTGTGCCTAAAAACATTTGAGTTCAAATGTTTGATATTTAGTCCTAATTACCCCACCCCATTTCTCATGACTTTTTTAGTTGTCATTATCCAACCGATTTTCATGAAGACACTATAGGGTTAGATTTTTAATTTCATGCGATGTCTAGTATTCACTTTTCATACCTGTATGACAACAACAGAAGACTCCACCTATGCTATTCCACTTATTATTCAGTGTATTTTCTATTGAATACATTAATTCTTCCCAAAGCTCATCGAATTTGTTAAAGGTTGTATCCAATACCGACGAGAATTAATAATATTTATCTATGTATCACAAAAGTATAATATCCTGTTGTGAATACTCTGTGAATTACAAGGTGTCCGAGGATCATCATCAGACTACACACAATAAGGACACCCCCCCACATACCCTTACGCTTTTGAGATGAAAGTAATTTCAGGCGACAAATATCCATTATTTTTTTTTTTTTTATATTCCTATATATGATCATCTTTGATAATGAACGTTTATTTAATAGGTCAAGAAAATTTATTCAAAAAATGTAAACTCCCGCAGCACCAATGTATGAACGGGGAAGGGCCATCCGTCGATGCAAACGTATGCATTCCCGGTGTTGATTGGCTTTCAGCCAACATAATTGAACGAATGGAAATCAGTCCTGTGAATCGAGTATTACTCAAAACGGTTTTTCTGTATTTGAAAACTTATAAAATGTTCTCAAAAGATAATGCTTAACGAACAGCAACCCATTGCATTGCATTGTTAACCCGAATCGGTCCTACCATAAAATGATTTCTATATGTAATTTCATTATTAGCTTATATCCACACAAATGAAAGATTTCTGATGATATTATAACACATCATATATTATAACATATCGTACTGGGCGTGTACTGATGAACTTCCATCGATGAAAAGCTGAAGAAAAACTATCACTAGGTACTTTAACTGGAGTAGGTACTCGTTCTTTCACGTCGGGTTCTCGCACTAATAAAACCTTCCTTCATACACGACACTTCGCCCTTTCACTTCTTGACTTCCATTTCGACGCAAGGCTTGTAAGTCTTCTATCAATGGCAACCAGAGATCTTCCATCTACCGCCTTATCGTCTTTCACTTGCTGGTATCTCATCGACGATTCCGTTCGGTTACTTTGTCCCGTTTCCAAGCCCACTTTACGATCCTCCTCGTTTGAGTCTTGATCTAAATTATGACTTCCCTTTCGGCTTTTCATTCCGTTTTCATGACGACCAATCTCGTGAGTGAAGGAGAGCGAGTCGTACGCTCATATTTGTGTGAGGTGGAACATAAATATAAAATGTTTATTCAATAGGCTCTGCTCTATACTAAACTGACAAATAAGCCCAATATTATGTAACGTGCGTGTCTACATACTAAAATCACAATTTTTTTTAACCAAGCCAGACTATGAGTCTACGATGAGTCTGAACTAATTAAATTATTACACTTCTTAAGGCCGGTTTCGCCAAAGTTCTTTTAATTAATGTTCCCTAATAAAACCGAAGATCTCAGCTGATAAACAATGATATTTGGTCGTATCTCGGTACGATAAATCAATGATCAAACGAACTAAATCAACGATTAAAATCAACTAGCCGAATTTGGGTGGTTAGCGTTCAAATCAACGATTAACTATCCAGATAGTTCATTTCGCCATCTTTGTTTACATGACCAAAATTATTTTTTGCTACGTTTTCCCATTTTATTCTACATTTTCCTACGTATTCTTAAGCGCACAAAAATGAGCCACAGAGTATTGATTAAAGCATTGTTTTTTGAGAACAAATTTGACGAAGATGATGAAGACTTTACTTCACTATTATCCGTCCACGGCGGATTAGAGAGAGTACGGCTGATTTCGATCTCAATAAAATCGAATTTCTGACGAGGTACCGACTTTGAAAAACTACCTGCCGAAAATCAAAACAATATCTTCAATAGACCTTCACCTTAGTTTCAAAAATTATTGCAAGAGAATATTGCCTAGTGAAGGACTTCCATAGATCTGACCAAACCCTCTTAATCACAGCTCCTTATCCAGTTCAAAGGTTCGGTTTGTGGATTTGATTTTTCTGTTCACAATTTGCTGATAACGGTCGATAGCTCGGGCTCAGTTACCTATTGACAGAGAGAAACATCCAATTTGTTGATTCTCACTGAATGTGTTTATTACCCAACCAATCTTTCTATATTGTATTCTTTTAATCGAGCGATTCCTGTAGCTACCTTTCTATGGGTCACTTATCCCCAAAACGGTATCGACGATTTCATTGAAATTTCCTACACCCCTAGACCGTACGAAAATGAGATCTGCCCTGGTCCCATCCTCCGGAGATCGTCTTTGTGATGTCCCGACTCACCGTTAACGACGAAGTTCTGTGCAACGTGAGGTGATGGATAGAGAGTAACTACTCCTCCAAAGGAGAGAGGCGATTAACCTGCTATAACCAGAGGATATCCTGAAGGTTCAATAAACCGTCAGGAATATTCCCAACTGCAGCGTATTCAAGAATCGAGAAGGAGGAACTACTCCTATCCATCACAGTTCACAATAACAGCAGCAGCATCTCAGTGTGCATAACTTCGATAACTATGTAGGTATGAGAAACGGTAAAGCTATCTTTTGCCCTCACCTTCGCGAGCAGAGTGTAGCTCAAGAAAAAGAGATTTTAACATGTTTATGTCTATTTCAGCTCAATGGGTCCAGTAGTTTTTACGTGATACACACATTACAGACACCATTAGATTTTTATGAAATAGTAAGATCATCCACCGACCGTGTGAGACGTCTGCGCGATCGTAAAGAATTTCGCGAATTTGTGAAATAACTTGTAATAACGGAAACAACAGGTTTATTCATAGCTCAAAAACACATACGTGCTTCAATATTTTTCGTGCTAGCGGAGATTTTATTACGCCGATTTTACTCGTAACATAATCCAAATCATGTATCATGTGAGTTTAAAGTCATGTGAGTTAAGCCGTTTGGTTAGAAATTGGATTACTTAAGAATTACTTTTTGAAGCTTATTACAATTTCTAGATTTATTAGTTACAGAGTCAAGGGTTAAAAATGGCAGTTGTCAATTCCGAGCCTAGGAAACAAATGATCTAATTTAATTATTAATTTGTGCTGCGAATTGTAATCAACGCATAACTTAGTCCCATACTTTTCTGTCAACGCTGGTGAAGCTGTTAGGGATTGTGCGGGAATCACTTCCGAATATCCTCATAAAGTTTTCATTCTGAAGTATGATAGTATGATAGCAAACATAAAATTTTGTGAAGATACGTGAAAAACTCAATATTGGTTCAATTACATTGCCTTTGTATAAATCTTAGCCGCTTTCATTATATACGTGCATAAATGAAACGATACACGCCATATTGTGATAAATTCATTACCAGATTTAATGTCCTGTATCATACTATCGATCTATTGTTGTTCAAACTACCAATAGTTCATTCGATCAGCACAAAATTTCCCGATTAATTTTGGCTAGTTATGGTTCGACTAATATAGTCGGTTTGACTAGTAACACCCGTGTATTATAACGAGTCTAGAGAACCGTGATTCAATAAGGAAACGCTATCATATATCCTACTAAATAGAAGTTTTGAAACTAGAGGATTAATTTAAAAATTTCAGGACTATCTGTCGCAAAAAAGTCGAAATATCGAATAGAACGAAATCCTAAGCTTCTTTGAATTAGCCGATTTTTCTTTCAGAAGCCATGCATTTTTATTTATTATTATTATTTATAGCATTTATAATTATCATCCAATAGCCAGGCTATTCGAATTAGGGGTTTCGAATTCTGGAATTTGGCCCTAGATTCTAGAGACAGGGGTTCCACATGTATTTTTTATTGCACGGCGCACTGTCCTTCACGACCGGAAAGTGTTGCGGGTTTAACATAACCAATGATGGGGATTTTAAATACCTTCGCCGACCCACAAAGGTACAGACATTGGCCATGATATCACCTCACACTTCCAGCCAGCTCTCCTCGATATAATTCTTATCGTGGTATTGGAATATGAGCAAGAAAAATATATTTATTCAATGTGAAACAACCTACAAGCTTCATATATCGCCAAGCGAGCATTATAATATCAAGCTGGCTTCACATATCATCAAGCATCATGTTATACATGATAATCAAGAAATAAACTTCTTGCTGAGTAGATGTGGCTTCCATTTGTTCATCGTTCCAGCTTACCAACATAAATTGGAACAAAGTTTACAGAAATACCATGATGATAAATAGCCTTTTCATGTTTGCGTTGTGTCGTCCCCAAGTCTGCTTCATGTATATGCCATCATTACTAGTATTCAGATTTAACAATACCATGAATAGGTTTGGAAATGGTAACAACGCATTAGGATTGATTATAGGGACGCCCGGCAGCTTTGCAAAAAAGAAAAAAATAATATCATTGAATTATTTGTTAACAGTTTTTTTTAAATCTCTTGATTGTAAGAGGTTTAATAAATATCATTCTATAATTGATGTTTTGATTGAACTTTAAAATAGCTTGTAGGAGTTTCAGCGAAGTTAATATCTCTTTTTGTTCTATCACCAAGATTCCACGAATTGATCAAAGATTAAAAAAGGTACATCCCTCTCAAAAGGACAGAATCTGTATAAGTTCATAGTTGTATATAGTCGGGATTTGGCCCAAGGAGTAAGAAATAATTACAAAATCTTTGAGACCATTTTAATGACGTTTCTTAAGTCTTCTTTGAGGGCAAAGCTTTTAGACTATCTGATGATGATCACATAATGGTGGCCGAAACGTCATTACAATGATCACAAAGATTTTGTAATAATTTCATTTTCCTAGGGCCGAATCCCGACTATATACAACTATGAACAACATCACGGCCCACAACATCTCTATCACATGAGTCATTTAGAGTATAGATCCGTTCTGAAAATCTAAAAATAGTAAATACTAAATAATTGAAATGAATCACAGTTGATCTGGGGAAAAGGTGAGAACGCCAGCCGGTGGTGAGATGAGGGCAGTTGGAGAGGAGTTAATGGTGATGCCATGTCACTTGTCATTCTACTCTCCCGTCTCTCCCGCTCGCCGCAGCCCCTTGTCGCGCCTCCGAGCCCAGTCGAGGGTCTAATGGATTCAAGGATTTGAGAAGCTTCAGGAATTTACATGTTATTGGCGGGAAGACAAGCCTCTCTACCTTCAGCCTGCCCCGCGACAACGGGCCCTTACGACACCTTGTTACAAGTTTCTAATTAAACTGTATGAGGGAGGCATCATTAGTTCTCACATCATTGATCCTAAATATTTCATGGGATTTCAATTAAAATACGGAAGCTTCCCCTTTGGCGGCACGCATAACTGTTTCATCTTCATCAAGCATGAGTGACTCTTGCATTCCACAAACCAAACCCTTCAGCATGTCCTCCTCGCTTCCTTGTTAATATATTCCACTCTCCTAAAATTATTGAAAAAATTTAACTCTTGTAGTACAACATTTTGGAGCTAGTTACTTCTTTCTAACCCTCCAGCGGAAGCGCCTTCGAGTGTCACATCGAGTCTCCGCCCCCTGTTTAGTGTTCTTATATGTGGGAGAAATGCAATGACACGTAATAAAAAGTACTAAAGAATTTAACACCAAAAGTTCCAGTCATGCAGCATAACCTTATGAATGAATATAAATTTAAATTTATGTTGGATTGTTTGAAATTTGAGAAATTTTAGTGCAATGAAATTGCTAACTATCAACTTTATGGCTATACAACTTTTTCTAAATGTAATAATCCGCTGAAAAATAAAAGTTTAATTTTATATATATATATATATATATATATATATATATATATATATATATATATATATATATATTTTTTTTTTTTTTTATTTTTTTTAAAGCACGTACGTATTTAGCAATGAAATTCAAGTTCATTTTCAGCATAGTTTTGTGCACATACAGGGTGTCTCACGTAATATCCGGAAAACTTCACCCGAGTAATTTGCAACTAATTTCCGATCAAAAGTTCCTCCTAAAGATTTTTACGTAAGCGCTTTTTTTAAGTTATTACATTTTTAAGAATTTTTCCGTGTTTTCAACCTCAAGTTACTGAAATGGCCATAGCTACCTCGATTTTAGTGTAAACAAAAAATTGAGGATGCCATTGGAAAGAACCTTAAATTTCCTATTGGAAAGGCTACCTGACGTCCTAGATTGTGCAGGTAACATAGTCTGGAGTCTACCCCGAAGTCAAATTATTTTCAAAAATGAAAAACTAAGTATTTTTAACCCGCTATACGGCATGGATAATCCCATGGAATTGTTGTGCTTGTTACTGGAAAAACTTTCGCAAACTGTCAGCTTTTGAACGGTTTAGTTAATTTCACTGTTACTTTGCTGATGGGGGGATAAGGAATGTTTGTATGTTGAAAATATGGTTTTTTCCTATAAAATTGAGGGTTCCCGTGAAAAATGATCCTCTAAGAAAATACGAGTTTGGGACCGGTATCCACGTATTTTTTCTTGCTGAATCTAAATAGTTTTTACCCTTAAATATATACATAAAATCGAGCATAACTAATAAACGAAAAACTCGTGAGTTAAGAGTATAAAACTCGGTTATAACGGAGTTGGAGAGATCAGCGAGTATGATCATTCGATTCAGCGTGAAAAAAAATGAGTAGAAACCGAACCCAAACTCGTATTTACTTAGGGGGTCATTTTTCACGAAAACCCTCGATTTCATTGGAAAAAACCCATGTTATTCAACATATAAACATACTTTTCTCCCTCAATCAGATTAGTAAAGTAAAATTGACTAGACCGTTCAAAAGCTGACATTTTGCGAAACGTTTTAGCAGTATAAGGCACGAGAATTCCGAGGGATTATCCATGCCGTGTAACGGGTTAAAAGATACGTAGTTTTTTATTTTTGAAGTTGTTTTGTTTTTCGGGGTAGATTCCTGACTATTTTACCGTCAGAAGCGAAAGCCGTTCGAGCCTTAAGTTTACTTGATGGGATAAAAGGGATGTATTAAAGCATATCTGTAACTAAAGAGCTAAAGTCAGATATAATATTTTAGTGTCCAAAATTTCTTCAATTAATTGAGCAGACCAAGCGCTGTTTCCCCCCTAGAGACTGCGTGCCTTCAATTCACACTCTTCGGAAAGAGCCAATTACAATATTGTTGTATTCGAGCCTCCCACGAGGAAGTTTAGCAACGACTGGGTGTACGTGAACTATTTTAGAAAAGCATGACATTTCTCTCGGTCAGACGAAAATTAGGAATGACCCTCGGGGCTAAGACATATCTATGTTGAAGTGGAATGTAAATTTTGTAGTTGAATGCAATTCGTCTCTATTTTACTTTATATTAGTGAACGAATAACTCGAAGTGGAAATATTAAGTAAATTATATAATGTAAATACTATTGAAATTTTAGGGTCCCAAATGTATAAAGTACACTAGTTTGGTCAAGTGGGCTGTGTAGTATGTGGAAGGAAAGTACGTTTTAATCGTCATTGTAACTGTATAATATGTCATTTTCTTGTAGTATGATGTAATAGAACTTTTTATTACGCTATTAATCAACCGAGGTTTGAATAAGAGTTCCTTACTAAGCCCCAGCCGACGAAATTTGCTAATAGTGGGTCCAAGACGCTTTTCTAAAGCGTTACCTGATATTGTTCTCAGTTGAACGGTCAGAAAGGATTCAGTTACCGCGAATTCCGCTATTACCTACCATTGGATATTACATTTGAGATCGCAGGTTCGTTACTCATGGTGGGGAGAAGCTCCAGGTTTCCGTCATAGCTTTTAAGCTCCGGCCTGCCGCCGCGATTTATAAATCAACCCCTCGCGCCCTCCGAATGAATAGGGCCGAGCTCCCACAACCTGGTAATGAAGGCGTGCGTCGTTCTCCCAACTCGAGCTTAATTTATGTTGAGAGGCCGGCGGTTTCCGTCAGTATTTCGCGCTCTATTACCCACTCCCTTTTAGACTCGATTTATTCAGTACCTACCACTCGCGGGTTTACTGTTGTAACGAAGATGGTTTCTGTGTGATTCGTTCTAAGGTACCCAAAGGTACTTATTGACTAGATGTTGCTAATTGTTGTTCTCCACAAAAAAAAATTCCACTAGGCACTTTAAAACATCCGTACTACACAGTTATTACGTACTGATTCTCAGGTCTGGCTTACCTACCGGACTTTTATGTACATACATTGTTTCTCGTATAAGGCCAACTACTGATATATTAAATTAGATTACGCTCCCTGATAAGTACCTACCTTTGTTCAGGTTCTAATTTCTTTCAAACAATTTTCATTAAATGTTCCTAAATGTGCGGGTTGATGTTTGATACCACAATTTGTAGAGAAAATTTCACATCAAGATAATCTACAATTTGATTAAAATTCTGATCACACCAGTTATTTATGTTTTAATAGTATTCTTTTAATATGCCTTTAGAGTCCATTTATCGCCCAACAATAAAAAAAGAATTTGTTTTGAGTCAATCCTCAGTGAATGATGAAGAAAACGTATAAGGCTCTAAATTTGGGCAGCATATCATCTTTCTACTCGAGAATGCGTTTTAAGATCGCTGTTACTTTGTAAATCTCGATGAGAAATAAATCAATGCAAATCAAATCGCTGCGAAATCATATAGGTGCATGTGAGTAGGCGCAAACTCCAGATGACTCTTGATGACAGTTCGGCTGCGTTCGATCCGATTTTAAAAACGTAGGCCTTTATGACGCATTGTTCTGTATGCGTTCTGATTTCAATATACTCATGGCCTCACCGATACTTTTGGAAAAATATTTCTGTAGCTTCCTTCTGCTGGAAAGCAATAGAAAACTTGTTGCCACTGCTGAGTCATATCTCCTCTGAACTTTACATGATGGTCGGACGGGGAACATACTGGTACCTGGATATCTATAGAAGGACGTTGGATGCTTTTATTGCAGCTAGTTGTTCATTTCCACTTTCACCGATGTGACCTTCCACTCACACTATACTACTTAGCACTGGAACCCTAATGCTCGCCGTTTATTGTGTTATTTAAGAATTTCGCTTTCTTAGAAATTAATGCCTGACTGAAATATATTTTGAAGCTTCTTCAAGACAAACATTTAGTCTGATAGAAGAATTACTTACCTCTTTGTACCCGGATCAGGTTATGCCCCAATTATTCGTATTTTATCTGAGCCATGGTTGAATTCGGGTTTGGGAAAAATTTGTTGCGTAGTGTTGAATCATCTTGCAACTCCAAGGAAAAGTAGTTATTTTATACTGTAGTTATGCCTAAAGATTATTTACAGTTTATTCTACGCAATGGATTAAACCGATTTTCTTTCTACCGGAAAGAGTGGTCTGGAGCAATTTTTTAAGAGAGGTGTTATTTTAATTTTATTTATTTATTTAATTTATTCATTTATTTTTGCTGATTTCTCAAATTAAACTTCATGTATGTGAGGAACCAACTCTTAGCGCTGTATGTGATTCATAGAGCTGAAGAGACGACTAACTCCCAGCCGCCGTACCTCCATTCCTAAAGTATTGATGAAAATGACAAGAATGATCATGGTTCCTTTAAGGTACAAGTTACTCATTTCATCTACAATTTCTTCTTCTATCGATTCTTCAAGATAACAGATTCTTCTTCCTTCTTTTTTTTTTTCAATAGGTATTAGCAACATTTTTTGGTTCCCGTGGCTTGAAATTTGGAGGTTATACTTGTTAGTATCGATTGCAGGCATACACTTAGGCACATGCTCGATACGATTATATTATTTTACCTTGATGAAAGTGATTGAGGAAAAAGAGCCTTCATTAAGGACGGCCGACCTTGTGAACTGCAAGTTATTATCATTGATTCAGTCGAATCGACCAAAGAAATAAAAAGCGTAATATGGGTCTGTATTAAAACCTTTTGATATTCGTTTTTAGACGCGATTAACTATTTACAGATTAAAGCAGAGGCACCTTGTAACTACTGACTGTTTTATTATGGAAGGTATCTCTAACCTCCAAGTAATTCCTGTGTACACTAACATAAATCGCGTACCGCGGTAAATGCCAATGAACGTTTACAAGACGTCGCCCCTTCAAACGTTGATCCAACGGAACGTCATCTAATTAATCAAGCGAACGAACGCGATGTGATGGAGCTGAGTAATTCATCAAAGTCTGAACCGTTTACGGAGCTCAGGGAGCGAGGATGCAGGACACACATGTCTCCCCTTCCTTCCTTCACGCATCAATGAGCTGGAACACGCTTATTCAGTTATAAACCGCTCGCGTAGGCTTGAAAAACGCTCTAATGCCGCTCTAAAGATGCGCCTCCCTGAATTATATTCAATTCCATCAATGTCTGGAAATACTAGCCAATCGGTCTTTCGTTTCGACAGATCGGGAGGGGAGAATCCCATGCTCACTTGTCAAAATATTAGACATTAGCGGTTATCATCTTCATATATATCATTTAGTGGCTTTAGCCCAAATCTGTTATTATAACGTCAAAATGACTTTTTGTCAAACTTGTTTGATTAAATGATGGATGGCTAACTTAAGACCCCCCTCCCAGATCCTGTATATACCTACACCTTAAGGCATATATCTGGTTGAATAGGTACATCTTACACCTACGCTTAGAAGGTTTATTTTCTAGCTTCTTTTGTGAAAGACTGCATTCGAAGTTGCAAGTAGCATTCGATATTCGAACAAGCTTTTTCCAAATATGTGATTCTCATTAATTGAAATATATAATTACTATTAACGGACTCGGCGTGTACCTACCGTAATTGTCACGGTATTGACGAATGACGAACATTTCAAAACTCCATTTTTATTTAGGTACTTTTTCTATTTATTTTATTTTTTTTTTTTTTTTCTTGTAACTTGAAAAACAGTATTACTCATGATGCCTTTGTTCCTTACGCAAAGCTAATTAATGTTCAAAATACCGCAGCTCACCGTAGGATGAAACTAGCCTATGGGGGTCCCCAGCTGTTCAGTGCACTTCCATACATTGTAATTGCGTTATTGACGTCCCAAAAGCACGCTTTTTCACATTTCAGCACTGTAAGAAACTGGCTGTTCGGAAGAAAACTAGCTGTGAGGCCCTTTAGATGACCAATTCGCTTTCATATCCTGAATTGCATTCTAGATGTCTCAAAGGAACTCCATTTCTAATTTTATCACCGTAGGTCGATTATGGAAGAAATTTGACTCAGAACCTTTTAACTAATAAGTGCGCCTCCACATCTTGTAATTGTAATCTATGTTTCCCGAAGGTTCTCTATTTACAATTTCAACAGCGTAAGTAGATTAGAAAGAATTTAAACTGGAGGGTCTCTCAGCTCACCAATGAGCCTTCATTCCCAGATATTGATTAGAGGGCATTAATTCCAGATATCCCAAATACTAAGTACACATTTCAAATGACTTCACCGACCAGAAAATTACAAGGTCAGGAACCCCTCAATTCACAGCGTGCCTTCATACCATGTAATTGTATTCTAGATGTATCAAACACCAATTTCACCACCATTAGTAAGGAATCTTGCTCATGGGTCCCTCAGATGATCAATGCACCTTTTTAAAACCTATTCTTAATCCTCCTTGTAAATTTAAATTATATATATTCCATAAATGAGTAATGTCAGCACCTCCACGATCAAACTCATGGACGGATTTGAACGGGGTTTTTCGCAAAATGATCGGTATGGCACGGGGAAGGTTGGTGTAAAATAAAATTTTTAAAAAATGTCCAACCAGATCAGCTGACTTAGCTACATTCTCTCCTATTCACACTGGGAATTTGAAATTAGATAGGGTGCCTCTCTGGGACATCGAGAAATGAATAAAATTATGAGCTCTTTCCTGATCAGCTGTCAATCTTTCAAAGGCTTGCCAATTCATCTACTGAGACATAATTATGATGCACATGCGAACTCTTATCGACATTATAGCGTCCGTCCAAAAAGAATCGGAGACCACTGATGAGCAAGAGGAACAGACAAAAATGAAGAAGCATAAATATAATTATAATCCTGCATCTTATACCCTTTTTCATTTTCATTGCCGTTTCCTTGCTCTCCAGTTTATTTTATTAAATTAATAAAATGTCTTCTACAAATAATACGGATAAAGCACTTCTTCCACCAAGCATCATGCATCGATACACCGATCATTTTCGCCCTCATTGGGTGGGTAACGCGGCTAGTAATACAATACACATGACAAATTATAATCATCGACCTAATTGTACAGGTTTTGTTTGCTTTGAACAAACAATTTCGATTGTCTGCCTATTAATCACGACATTTTTTTTAGTTTTAGAATCAGTTCTATTTTAGCATGAATATGCTTTAGCCGTGACCTAACTACCGAAAAATGTCCCACGAGAGTGCAACGAAAGTAGCGCCAATAATTGTGATGATTTCCGCTTACAACCGAGTCGTTGCTAGAGATATGATACTTCGTCGTTTTTCATCCCACAAAATTCGTTGACCATTCGTTCGAAAGCTCTCGATTTATCCAACCATACTATATTAACTACTGCGAAGTGCGTGGCCAACAAGCTGAGTTATGAGCATGGTTATATGAATAATTGTTTACACACAGGTGATCATTCTCAATTATTGATATTGTGAACATGATTGCAACCGCTTGTTAATTTCTGATGATTTCATTGAGCTGGTGTTTCGATTATGTGATTCATGGCAGGTGATCCGAATATTGCGAGAACGGTTAGATTTGTGAAGCGGTGGTTAAATTATTTTAATAGGTAATTTCTATACTTTACACTATAGGAAGCTGTAATTTCGTATGTAGCCTCTTTAGCCTCTTTCTATAATAAAGTGAATGTTTACTCGCGAGTTTCTATTATGAGATCATCATCTCACAAGAGCTCAATCGTCGTGATCATTTCTATAATAAAGTGAATGTTTACTCGCGAGTTTCTATTAGGAGATCATCATCTCACAAGAGCTCAATGGTCGTGATCATTTCTATAATAAAGTGAGAGCGAGGAGCTAAAACATGATTCCATGTTTTAGGATTGATGGCAGAATGATAAACAGAGTTCAGAGGCCGATGGGGGGTCGGGTTCAGAGAATCGACGAGGAGTGAGTCGTGTACGGCTAAAGCATATTCATGTTTTTTAATTTTAGCCGTCAGGCTCAAAGGAACTGTGGCTTTTTTTCTACTTTACGTGAGATTTACATCGCAAGTTTGTATCTAACGTCATCCCCAAACGTTTTGCTTCCCTTGGCGTAAGGAATGACTTTGCTATCGATATAAGCGGGCAAGTAGCTGATTTGAAGGTTCGTTGAATCACCGACTTTGCCTCATTCATTTTCATTCTCCATTTGGCAGTCCATTTTTGGATTTGTGAAATAGATCGATTGAGCTTATGAAAAGAAGTGCCAATGTTTTCTCCTACTGACAGCTCTGAAGTATCATTTGCGGAAGTGGTTGTTGCATTTCCACTGATTTCAGGGAGGTCACTGGTGTAGAGTAGGTACTGCAGGAGTAGGCCAAGTACGCTACCCTGCGGTACACCAGCTCCGATCTCGGTATAAGTTCGGAGTTGGCTTCGTCAAGTTTATTGCGAAAGTAACGGTCTGCAAGGTACGAGTTCAACAGCTCGGTATATCGGGATGGTAGGGATTATTTCAGCTTGTGCTTGAGGCCTTCTTGTCATACTTTGTCAAACGCTTGGGTAACGTCAAGGAAGATGGCAGAGCAGACCTTTTTCTCTTCAAATGCTTGCAATATTATGATGGTGTGAACTTGGTTTACTGTGGAGTGCTTCCGTCTGAATCCGAACTGGTGGTAGACATTAATTGTCGTTCTTCAATAAGCGGAATGAGCCTTTTATGTAGTAGTTTTTCAAATAGTTTGGACAATGCTGGCAGCCGGGATATTGGTCTGTACAATGTGCATTAGCCCAGTGGTTTTCATGGTTTAAGAACGATATTAACTTAAGCTTTCTTCCAAAGTATCTGAGTCGAAGTGCAGCATTTATTATTTTCGTGGTTTTGATTATGGCTTTTTGGGGTAGTTGCTTCAGGATTTGACCTGTGATTAGATCATTATCTGGGTGCTTAGGTTAGTTCACGGAGATACTGTTCAGTTGATTAATTTTAAATCTGTTGCATTAATTGTTGCAGTTCTTGTATTCCTGTAATTCTCGCCGCTTTTCAGTAATGATTTCCACTACTCACTAGGGTAATTGATCCCTTTGATTTTTCTCCTCATTAATGGAATGTTATTCCATGCTGCATCTTTGTAACCAGATTGAGCACTTCCTCGATCAATTTCCTCTACAACTTTCAATGGAGCATGAAGATGAATATTTTTGGCAAGATGGACTTTGAAACCGTGTCAATCAGTGTTTTTTATTGACAATCACAGAATTCTATGGTATTTGTACAATCTAATCACGTAGTATCAGTATTGGTGGGGAGTTTTTAGACCTTAGATCTTCACTTTCATCAATCAATAAATAGTTAGCCGAGATGTTTTTAACAATGAAAATGTCTAATAAATCTGGGATTGCCTGGGTTTATGCCAGTAATCTTGACATCACTTTTAATCAACCCTAAAGGGCATAATTTAAGGGCTGAAGTATTAAAAAATAGAAATTTTAAAACATACAATGTAAGAGCAATATATCTTTAGTTGTAATTGATGAATATCATCCCAAAGCACCGAATAAGACCGACCGGATCGTTGTTCCTTCCGCACTCCAAAATGGCTGGAACTTTAACAGGAAAAAAGATCATCAACACACGGCAATCAGAACTGGTCAAACATAGTACAACGCTGCGAATTATTACACAACGGTTTATTATTTCTGTCCAAGATAGCCCTTATGTACGTAGATCACTTGCCTATGAGTAATTATTAAACGAATTCATTTTACATTATCTAAATATAACTGCATAGCTGAAGACGCCTACCGAGGAGAAATCGATTAAAAAAATGAAACGCCTATACTTTATACTAGTCCCTCTGTATGCAGGGTGTCCATGACATAGTATGAACGAAAAAATCATGAGGAACTACATTGAAAATGGAGCCAGATGCCGCCAACCGCACCTTCTGAGCCGAAATATGATTATTTTAAGGGTTTTTCGAGAAAACCACATTTTTTTCACATAAAAACCCATATTTCTCGTCTATAAATAATTTTTGTTTTCAATTTTTGACGACATTTCCTGAATTAACGTTAAATCGTCTTTGAGATCAGGTGATTTTCCATTTATTCAATACCATTCAAATTTATTAATTTAAAAACAAATGTTAATTCTTTTAAAAATTGGGTATTTTTAAAAATGTTTGAAAATTAGCCACTCCGTCAAAATTAGTCCTGTCGACCAACTATCACAAATATAATGCTTCAATTAATACTCTTTCTAAAGATTCTTTCTAGATAACGATTCCCTTTCTATAGATTATTTTACTTATTTACTTTGCTAAATAGAGGAGAGAATTATGTTTTAATGATGAAAAACGTGGTTTTGTCATGAAACCGGTGATTTTCATCGATAATGACCATCCATGAACTTGCGAGTTTGGTACCGGTTCCTAGGTATTTTTCACGCAGAATCGGATGGTAACACCTGCATACCTCTCAAACTCATAGAACTGATAGCTAACGATTCCATTGCACTCGGCGCTCAAATTTCAAGACAATTCAACATATGATTGATATTCAATAATGTTTGATAATTCGCTCAACGATCATTCTGCATGACCGTATTTATTTTTACAAACGCGCATAGAAAAGAGGGTTCGCTACTCAACAGGACAATAAGAATTCTAGAAAATCACAGAATATCCTACCATTGTAGGTCTCAAACTCCCCGGTTTGGTTCCAAGAAGGGACCGCACGTGTATTGTTGCGGGGAAGGGGAGGGGGGAGCTAGAAATACCATGCATCGCTTGATGCGAAACGAAGAAAGAGATTAATGGGCCACTATTTTCATGTTACATGGGGAAAGTCGGCAAAAGCGGTATCGTTATACCAGGAATATTTATTCCGAGAGGCATTCAAAGCCATATTCTGATGCAGTTTCCATCGTTACATCCGACCTATCAAAATATCCGGCTTTCATTTATAATTTAATCCGGCGTTAATTCATAATCATTCATTCATAATATCCGATTTATCATTATAAACAGAATCTACTCTAAGTTAGACTTCCTATCCTCTGTCGGAGCTCCGCTGTTGCCGGGTGTTATTTTTGTAACCTCTTGAATATTTTTACTCATTTGTATCACAAATAAATATTACTGTTAAGTAATTAAAAATAACAATAATAAAAATCAACCAAGTTGAGTGAGCTGTATTGCTTCCTCTCATATTGTGATATGGGAGTATAGAATTAGTTGAAGAAAAAAGTAGGTACGATACAAAATGATTGCATGGAAATAGAACAGTAATCATTCCAACGGCATCTACCATCAAAAGTATATATAAGGGTGATTAAATTGGTAGGACATTATTTATATTTTAACCCGCTTAATCCTTGAGAGCGTATCAACTAATCGCCATTAAATTATAGGGCATCATTCTGGATATATGCTCAACAATCCCTTGAGTTTGAACGAAATCGGACTGCTAGACCAAGAGGAATCGACGTTATAAGAAATTCTCGCTTACGCATGCGCAAAGACTACAACAATGCAATTCATAGGACGTAATACAAGAGCACAATCGCTGAAAGTATCAAAAAAGTCGGTCTATTAGTCTCGGAGTTTAGCCTGTCTCAATCAGTTTTAGTTTTGAGCGTATGCGGCAGTTCATACTCATCGAATCGAAATGGAATTCATTGGGCATGTTTCTGGAACATCTACCGAAGAACCAGCCTCCCTACTATTTATCCGACGTAGATGAAAGTTAAATATGATCATCTAGGACCTAATCCGCTCAATCCCTAAAAAGTTCTTCAAAATTGAACCAGAACTTGGTAATAGTTTTGGGCGTGACAAGGATTTAGCACAGACAGACACGGGACGAAAATTGACCAGCAAATTCTGGCTCGCATAAAGCCAGCGAAATTTTAACTTTGGAAGACAACAATTTTTTTTCACTTCTCCCACGAACACAAAGCTTCCCTAACTTCGGTAGTGAGGAAGCAAAAAGTACTGTCGAAAAACCAGTTGTAAACATATAGGTATTACCTATACGCAAAGAGATTTTATTACATTTAGTATCAAATAGACTTCAACGATTTTTGTGAAGATCTGGTAGAAGGTAGCCGGTATTCATAAGCTCCATCATCCATAAGAAATTAATAATAGGAAAGTGGTAAGAAGCCTCGCACCAAACCAATTGATTAAATCTATATTGATTGAGATATTGGGTCTCACTTGGCAGGTGTAATTGCGTTTCGGTTCGCTCTATACGGTCAGTCCGTTGAATACAATGTTGAACAGCTCAACGGATTGTTTGTTGATGATGAAGTGAATGTTTTATCACTGTTTGTTTTGGAAGTTCACATCAATTTATCATGTTGTTGTCAATGCTCACATACCCTACAGCACAACTTGAATTGGGTTAATCGCATTACCCCGTAGAACAAATACGTACCGACCTACGTAGTTCCATTAATATCCAATAGTGTATATTTTCCCATCTACTTGTAATTACCACATTTAGTTTACTAACGCCCCAAAGGTCCCTAATTTTCAAGCCCTCAAATCAGATCTCAAGCGTCAAAATGATTTCAAGAGTCAGAAAATTCAGTTTAAGTGGAAAAACGTGGATAATAATGTGTTATAACTCCATTCATTATGCAATTGTTAGTCTAGCAACGAGATGCTAGACATGTGTTCCGAGTTTTGATTATTATTGTTTTTCAGGATTTTTGTAGATGCTAATTGATTAATAAGCATAACATCTTATCAATTTCGCCTACGGTTTATTCGTAATTGAAGACACATTAATTGGCGACGGAGGTTGGGATACGCATATCTACGTATATAAGCTTCATAATACCGCACTATTTCGCACAACCGTACGTGAAATACTCCGAATTTCAAGATGCCACGACCTAAGCGACAAGAGAGTCCCGAAGAAGGGCCTTCTGAACTTCAGCGCCCAGATACGCTTGCTACACTTGCTCTGAACATAGATAAGTTGGTCTCAGCTCTTGCAAACAGCTCCCTTGTTCAACCTCAACCTACCACTGCTCATGGCAACACCTCACTTCAATTCGAACATTTCGATGAGAATACGGAGCCGTTTACGAGTTATCAAGACAGGATAACGAATTTTTTTGTACTTCGCGGAATATCAGACTCCACAACTCGCGCGAGAATATTGCTCAATTCTATTGGAAGCAAGTACTATCAACTTGTAAACACACTATCCGCACCAGAAACGCCTACTTCTAAGACATATGAAGAGATTACTGATCTTCTAGAGAAGCACCTATGCCCCAAGCCGAACCCAGTAGTTGCACAGCACAGATTTTTATCGACATTCCAACTTGAAAACGAAACCGTGTCTAAATTTGCAATTTAATTACGCACGTTCACTGCTACTTGTGAATTCAAATGCTTGGATCCAAATTGTGCCAAATCCACAGCAGACACATTCCTCCGAGCTCAATTCATAAGAGGACTCAGAGATAGCACGATTCGAGAAAAACTGCTCCTTGTTCCTGCGCAAGACCTTAGTTTTGATACTGCTCTTGAAATGGCTATAGCCCTTGAGACGTCGAAATCCGACAACAGAGAGATTTCATCGCCTAGCACCTCTTCGGGAACAACAATTAACAAGATTTCACGAACAAAGTATGCTCAAAATTATTCTCAACACCACGACAAAGGAAATAATTCCTATCCCTTCGTTCAATGGAAATCCAGAGCAAATCTGGCTGAGCTTGGAATTGAGGGATTATGCCTGAGGTGCGGTAGAAATAATCATAGGACATCGACGTGCAGAATTGATCCATCGAAACTAAAATGTGGGGAGTGTTCAAAACCAGGACACGTGAGTAAAGTTTGCATTCTATCTCTGACAAAAATCAAAAGTAGGAAAGGAGTACACGAAATTAATACTGATGAACCAGACCCAATAGTAAATGTCATAGATATTTATGAAATGAAAGACTCTACTAAATCATTCAAAACCAGCAAAGATTCAGATCGATTCTATGCGACAGTTAAAATTGGGGGAAATTACCAAAAATTTGAAGTAGATTCGGGAGCAGGAATCACAATCCTACCCAAAGCTTGTTTCGAAAAATTCGGTATGAACGATAAAATAAGAACTACCAACGTTCAACTTCGATCGTACACACAACAAATATTCAAACCGATCGGGAAAGCTACAGTACCAATACAATTTAATGGAATATCGACCTCTGATGAACTGTATATTATTCAGGAGAACTTGACACCACTACTTGGACGCTCTTGGATTAGAAAGCTCAAGATTAACCTTGAAAACCTTGATAACCGAAACACACATGACACTATACATTCAGTGACACCCTCATCCACTGGAATCGAGAACATTCTTGCTAAATTCCAGGAAATTTTCGAACCAAAAGTTGGATGCATACCTAACGTCACTTGTTCACTGAAACTTAGGGAAAATGCAAAGCCTCGATTCCTCAAGCACCGAACCATCCCGTTTGCACTTAGAGATAAAGTAGAAGAAGAGTTGAACTCCCTAGAGCAGCAGGGTATCATTACTAAAGTGGATACATCCGACTGGGGATCTCCTCTTGTTGTGATTCCAAAACCGGATGGGAAAGTGAGGATTTGTGTAGACTATAAGCCAACATTAAATCCACAACTCGAAGATTCTCACTACCCCATACCTAACATCGAAGAGGCTCTTCACAACTTGCGTGGTGCTAAATATTTTTGCAGTTTGGACTTACATAAGGCATACCTACATGTAGCTGTTTCACCTGAAAGCCAAATATTACAAACGATGTCCACTCACCGAGGAACCTATCGAGTGAACAGATTAAGCTTTGGGGTAAAAACAGCTCCAGGAGAATTTCATCGGATTTTGGGACAAGTTCTGGCTGGACTAACTGGAGTTATAACTTATTTTGATGATTTTCTGGTCTTTGGAGCAACCCTAGAACAATGCAAAGCTAATCTGATTAATTGCCTTGAGCGCCTTAGGACTTTCAACCTTCATGTGAACAAGAAAAAGTGTAAATTTTTTGAACCAAGAATCGAATACCTTGGATTTGTCATAAGCAAACAGGGAATTGAAAAAAACACGTCTAAAATAGCTGCAATAGTGGACACCGCTTCCCCTAAGAACGTTGACGAGGCAAGACATTTTCTAGGCTTGATAGCCTACTACTCAAAATTTATTCCGAATGTGTCCACAATAACAGCCCCAATACGAGAACTACTAACGAAGAATGTAAAATTCAACTGGTCTAAAGAATGTGAACATGCTTTCATAAAACTCAAAGAGGAAATTTCAAGTGATCGAGTCCTCACACCATTTGATCCAAACCTCCCAATCTCAGTAGCTTGTGATGCAAGTCCTGTAGGAATTGCTGGGGTCCTATCCCATGTAATCAATGAAGAAGAAAAACCTGTTGCGTTTATATCCCGGTCCTTAACGATGTCAGAGCGAAATTACTCCCAGTTGGATCGAGAAGCCCTCAGTATCTATTGGACATTGAAAAAGTTCTTAATATATCTCTATGGAAGACCGTTCTCACTAATAACTGACAACAAACCTTTATCCAGAATATTCAACGAAGACTCAAGCCTCCCAGAAATGACATCAGCCCGGTTACTGAGGTATGGAGAATTCATTGGAGCATTCAATTATAAAATCGAACATCGGAAGTCTGAGCTACATAAAAACGTAGACTACTTGTCACGGGCTCCTCTAACCAGACACATTACAGAACCAAATGACATAGATGAACTCTACATTCAGACAACGAATCAAATCATAGATACAGATTCAAAAACTGAGTTCAGGATTGCTGAAGAGACTGCTACCGACCACGAGTTGGCAAACCTCAAAAACGACCTACTGACGGGGAAGTTATACAACACTGAATATACGTTGCAAGACGGCGTGATCTTCCGAGGGAATCGTGTTGTCGTACCGCAAGTCATGAGAGATACCGTTCTAAAAGAACTCCACAAGACACACGTAGGGATTACAAAGATGAAGCAGCTCGCACGCCGCTACTGCTACTGGCATAACATTGACCGAGATATAGAGCATACAGTACGCGCATGCTCTCAATGCTGTGAAATCCATAAGAGTCCAGCAAAGCAGCCACTCCATCACTGGGATGAACCGAAGCACAACTTTCAAAGAGTGCACTTGGACTATGCTGGCGTCTTTCAAGGACATCATTTCTTCATACTTGTCGATGCCAAGTCAAAGTGGCCGGAGGTGATTTCCCAAACACAGGCTCCCACATCAGCTTCAACAATCAACATTCTCAAGAGCATTTTCTCGCGACATGGATTCCCCGAACTTTTGGTATCCGACAATGCCTCCATCTTCAAAAGCGACGAATTTACAGAGTTCTGCCAATCATGTGGGATAACCCAACTTTTCATAGCACCAGGGCACCCAGCTACTAATGGATTGGCCGAAAGACATGTACAAACCTTCAAGGATAAGCTGAAGGCTATGGTTGGAGATAAAAGGCCTATGCAAGAAAAACTGTTTGAAATTCTTTTACGTTTCAGGGCCACCCCATTAGCATGCGGGAAATCTCCGTCCGAATTGTACCTAGGAAGACAGCTCAGAATCGAACTGGACTTCCTCAAGCCAGCACCTTCTCTCACGAATAACACATCACAACCAGAAGTGAAGAAATTAAGCGTGGGAGACAGAGTGCATGCAAGAGTTTATCAATCACGAGTAATGTGGAAACCAGGGACAGTCCACAGAGTCTTGGGAAGACTTCACTATTTAATTAATCTAGACGAAGGATACATAATAAAGCGTCACAAAGACCAACTGAGGAACTCCGAAGTTGAGAAATCTGTACACTCGAACGCCACTCCAGATTCCAAAGGGATACCAAGAACAGACGATATCTGCCCTCCTCAACAAGACGAAATCAAGGCCTCCGAAGAACCTGGATCGCCGGAAACTCCACAAAATCAAGACCGACTGTCCGATTTCCGTAGATCTTTGAGGATCAGAAGACAACCAGATCGGTTTTCCAGTTGAAGACTTAAGTTTCTAATCAAAGTTTCTGTTCCTAATTCAATTATTAAGCGTGGGAGAACTGTTATAACTCCATTCATTATGCAATTGTTAGTCTAGCAACGAGATGCTAGACATGTGTTCCGAGTTTTGATTATTATTGTTTTTCAGGATTTTTGTAGATGCTAATTGAATAATAAGCATAACATCTTATCAATTTCGCCTACGGTTTATTCGTAATTGAAGACACATTATAATGTTTACCGTAGGTCGTTGAAATTTGATGATAGGGAGTCTCTCTGGGACATCAAAAGACAAATGGAATCATGGGCTCTCTGATGAGTTGTGTGAGCTTATTACTGCCTGTTCAACATAGCAAGCTAAAATTTGATTGTAAGCCTCTCTAGGACACCAGCAGACGAATGAAATTACGGGTGGGTACATGATAAAAATATTGCTCAAAAGAGAAAGAAGATATCCCACAAATAAATTATTTGAAGAAATTCAGGTATTGGACCTTACTAAGTTAAATGAAAAATCTACTGTGCTTTATACGTAGAAAATTTTAGGAAAATAAAATCGTTAGGGTTGATATTAGTACAAGAAGTGGAGGCAAATTAACATTAAAACCAATACGTACAAAAACATTTGCCGCACAGGGATTCTTCCTTTGCTCTGGTGTTAGTTTATTTAATAATTTACCAGATAAGTATACTTCATCGCCTATGACTTTGCATAACTTTAAGAAATGTATGGAGAATTATTTTTATCCTATGTATCATCAACCAAAGTAAGCATTAATTTTAATTTAGTAAGCTAAGTATCTTTCTCTATCTTTTTTTGGTATTGATATATTTTTATCTAGCTAAATAAGTAAATGCATCATACGGATATCAGTAAGAGATGTTGACATATTTTTTTATTAGGTTGTATGGAGCTATAATTTGCACTGCAATTATCTTCTTATAGGGGGTAGTAGCATTTATTAACGTATATTCATCAAATGTTTAACATTACATTATTTTTCGAAATAAATGCAACATTAAAAAAACCATTAAACTCGAGGGTTTGTCGTTTTATTAGGATTTCCTGTTGCAACCAATAAATAAAAATCATGTATCATGTTTTCTCACGTCGTAATGTAAGTATTGAATGTAACTACGATGTGATCTGCAATATGGGTTTCAGTAGGAAATGTGATTTGTACTATGGGATTTTCAATAATTTATTAATGCAAATAAACTGTCAAGGATCGAACATTTTAATTTTTGAAGAAAAAAAATAGTTTCATAAAGTTTAAAATCTCTTTTTTTTATGTATTCATTTATTTGTTATTATTATTATTTATTATTATTTAATTTTTTTTTACGATATCTTTATCTTCTTAGTTGAATATCGGGGAATCTCTTCATCGTCATTGTGTTTTCTTTGTATCCTGTCATCAGCCGTTGTACTAGCTATTGCGATTAATGGTCTGTAATACGAGAAGTAAGATACAAAACGATTAGTTGGCAATGATAATTTGTCGAGACCACAACAGAACAGTCTATCGATACAAGTGTTGTTTCTTGCAGTCCCGATTGTGGAATCGTTCATCAATTTCAACTCCCAAAGACCATCCATGGAATTTTCGAATTCACGTCCAATGTCAGTATTCAAATCGATTTTGAAATCTCCAGCCATGACAATCGGCAGTTTGTGTAAATAGAATCGCAATCAGAAACGAACACTGTCGTACTATAACTGACAAAACGTGCATTTAGGACTCTCTCTGTGGGAGATGCACCAGGACCTATGTAGATGCCAACGAGCTAGGAAGGCTTTGACGTCGTTGAAAAGAATGTCACTAGTTTGAATGTCACCTAAATTGCGCGTCTTGAATGTCATCTAAAATATCCCTATTTTTAATCTCATCATTCGTCTGGCGCAATCCGTGTCTAGCCGAACGCAGCTTGTCATTGGTCTAAAAAATGGCCAAACCACTGACTCGTTTCTCTGTGAGTTGGACGGAGCAATCGGTCTGAATCCGTCGACCTTCACTTTGTCTTCATCCACCCACGTTTCTGACATCAACATATCGCACTTCGATATGACATAATCTGAGGACAGATCCTCGCAATGAGCGTTGAGCGATTGAATGTTGAAAGAACAGAGCTTCAATATGTCATGACCGCAAGTATTCAGACGATATTTCACCTCGTAGCCAATGATCATGAACCTATAGTTGTCCAGACGTTTGAACTCCTTCAACAGCTCGACGTTCGGCTTACTATTCTAATGATGGAAGATGCGATCTCCATAAGCATTCGTGATGAACACCCCATCGAGAGAACGCACTCGCGTGAACGCCACATATACACCTGTTTGGAGTGTAAATAGCGTATAAATTAGCTTTAAGAGTCTCTCAGCTGTTCGGGGGCCTATGCATTATTACATTACATTACATTATTTTCCTCAGACGACATCCAATTTGGATGACATTTTCAGAAAATGCGCGGGCTAGAGTGTAGACGGTCCCCTTTCAGTTTCGTTGTTGCCAAATAAACACTTCTCTCTGCGCATGCGCACACGTTAATTCGGTTATCCCCCATATTCCATGCCCTAGTTGTCCAATCTCACTCAAATTTTGATGATAGTTTGAGGATGACAATTTGATCATCCCATATCAATTTCAACATAATTGTATCGTTAATATCTACTGCGTATGTGTCAATTTGAATTCCTTGTAACGACCTTAATTTCCACAGTTTTCATCCGATTTGGATGCAATTTTCAGAGAATACGCGGGTTAGGGTGTATAGGGTCTCATATGAGTTTCATTGTTGCCAAATCCATTCTTCACTCTGCGCATGCACAAACGTAAATTCCATTATGCTACATTTTTTTACGCCCTAGTCGTGACGATTTGACCTTCCCAACAACAACAACATCTCAACGTGATACGTAAACGAGGAAGCTATGTGCCACACCCAACTTGGCACACTTTTTTCGTTGCGTTGTTAGAAGTCAATTTTTGATAGATGACAACATTCTACTTCATATACGTTCTGATTCACAATAAAACTCTTTTTTCTGAAGTAACTTATCTCCTAATTAAAATAGATTGTAGATCATTACATTGTAATTCGTATTTGATAAGTAAAATTATTTGTAGGTCAAAATGGCTGTGAAGCCTAAAGTGTGAATACGACGTAATTAGTGCAATGTGTATCAAATTAGAAAGTTAAATCGTGATTGAACTAAATGAATTGTAACTGCACACAACTCCGGTTGCCATATCGAGAGTGAATAAAAGAAAGAAATACGAGGAGAAAGAATGACCCATCTTTTGTTCGTGGTCCAGAAGATCTAACACGTTCTATCCAAACACCTTGTTTATTACCTTCCAGCGATCCCTCTCCCTTTCACTCGCTCTCCCCCCCCCCTCTACCTTTATCTCCCTCCCTCTGAAACAGAATATCATTTTCCGTTTGCGGGGCGATGGGAAATAGAAACTGATCACATATTTTAGCGGCAATATCCCGTTTACACCCGCTGCGGCACCCTTCTCAGCTATCACATTTGAAACGAGCGCTGTGAAACGAGAGGGCGTCCATTTTGCGGTTTACGAGTATTGACCACTGTAGCAAAAACCTGAAAATTCATGGTAACAGTAACGGAATGATGTGCTCTGGAAAGCGTTTCGTTAATATCAACTCACACGGTTTCTATTTTTCAATCAACATTCAGAACTCTTCCTGTTATTTTTATGTTGGTCAAGGAATGACGATTTAAAATATAGTAGGTATTTTATTTGAATGCCAATATATTGTTGGGGTCTTTAATACACTAGATCTCTTCTTCATTAGTATTAACATAAATTTGTGATACAGGGCCCTATTAAGACACTCTAAATGATTTTCTCGAACATAATATCTACCTTATATTCAATATCTTCAAAAACCCCTGTAGTTTTCCTTGATGGAAGTCCTACAGAAGTAATTGGAAGAGATGTCAAAGTTAATGCCAGTTCCTTTTCGGAAAAGGACTCATTCTTTGATTTTTAGTATTACGACTGTGGAAGGTATTGTGATCAATCACAACATTTCGAAATATGAACATGTACAGCAATAAGCGTTTTGCATTTGTCGCGTACCTGTTAAAATGTAATTGAAACTTCGTGAAAGAGACAATAACTGGCAGTATCTTAACATAGAAGTACATGATGTACGTAACCCCACACCATGGAATTTTTACTCAGCAGGCCCCTCTCAAATTAATGCGTCTTGAATTGAATAATTAATGAAAGGTCGGCACTAGGCTGCAAATTATTGTAAAAAATTCTTAATTTCATCCAAACTTCGTTTTGGGAATCGAACGAATGGAGGTACTACGATCCGTTTGGCTGAACTCAATGCATCTAAATTACATTTATCAAAATTTAACTACATTTAAAAAAACTCAAGTCCAAGGTTTTTGAAGTTATTCAAAGGTTGTTGATATTATTCATGGAGTGGGCACTGAATGGTTGGGAAAGTAGTCAAAAATATGAAATCGAGTATTAGGATATAAATTGGAAAGATAAAAATTGTTCTCGATGAGCTTCCTGTAACTTGTCGAAGCTAATCGAAAACTAGTAAAGTGAAAGCCATAAATGGAGACTAGTCAAAACTAGTGTAAGCTCCTTTAAACTACTCACGTAGGGAGACTTTACACAGATCAGTTTTTGTGTATTAGATCAGTGGACTGGTCTCAAAAATACATAACTCAAATATGCAATCCTTTAGTAAAAATTAGGATTAGTTGGTCATATAGATTGGTATCTTACTTTTAAAGGGTGTCCTGAAGCCAGTTTTCGATGTGTTTCCGTTCGGTGAGTTTCTATTACTCTTCTGGATCTAAGATGGTACTATATTAAAACATGGTATGATTGAACATTTTATGTATATATAAAACTTTACCGGTTCGGAATTGTTCAAGCCTCGGATTTTCATGGAAACTAAAAAGATTAACCCTGGAATGGAAACTTCACGTAATTTTTACACTGAGGTAGACTTCCCACAATAGTGCCGTCTAGTGGTGTAAAGAATAAGAGATCTCGACCCTACAGAAGCACGTTTCCATTGCCTGCCAAGTTTTGTTGTGGCAAGTTTACTATTCATTCTGTTCATTCACCCAGCTGTTGTGCTATATTCATTTCAGGTCTCCATTGTGCACTCAGCTTGAGTGTTTATTTATCTGTAACATTTGATACCTAGTATTGCTAAGTTAGCTAGAGTAAATTTTATTAAAATAAAGTGGGATCTGTTGTAAACACTGTTCTTTTATTGGCCGTAGTTCGACAGGACCATTAAACTTAAACGTCAAAACCACTAAAGATAATTGAAGCTAAAGGAAAACAGAAAAGATGAAGTAGATTAGCTCGAATTCCCACGTATAGCGAACTTTCTTAACAAATTAAGCTATTGCGATGGCTTCAAAATGTTATAATATTTGTTTTCTTCAAAAGCATTTCCATGGAAATCCGTGTTCAGGCATTCTTCATAATGTGTTCCCGGAGTTAATCGTTTCTTCATAATGTTTATATAACATAAGTAAATGAATTACACAGTCCATTTCCACAAAATATAGTGTTACAGTGCTGGATAGATTTCTACTCTTAGTTATGTAGTAGTAACAAACAGAAACTGTACATTCAGTAAAAGTACAGAGCTTATATGGTACTAGAGGCCCATTAGGGCTTGGAAAGCCCTAATCTAGTACCTAACAGGAGCTCAGCACATTATAGTAACGATATAAGTCCTACCTATTTGCGGCGTTATGCGACCCGGTGCAACGCTAAGGCGATGTTATTAAATGATTAAAAAGAGGACATATCGATCAAAATGTAAGTAATGTAATGAAATAAATATCACCAGTTGAGGTGGTCCTCGCCACTATGAGACTAAACAAAAAGTTGAATCGGGGAATATATATAAAGCCCGCTAACATCTTCAGTTTCAATTTCTTCGTTCAGAAATAACTCTCCTAGATGTTAGTAACCACACTACGTTTCTTACTTACCGTGAATTGATGGCAACTGTTGTTACCGCCACAGCCTGATAAACAACTCTCGTTGATAAGGACCGCCTAGAACACGATCATGGCGGGTATATAGAAGAACGGCGACACTTTTGCAACAAACTTGGGGCCGTGCTGATTCGAATGGGCAGTCTAACACTAAAATCGGACCGCGAAGTACTTCACAACTTCAAAGACCGTTCGGAATTATATATAAAGATAGTCAAGGTCGAGAGAAAGGGGAAGGGAGATACCACCTACCAAACAAATCCGATCGAAAAGAGAAAGGAGGATATATCAACCCCTAGCTGAATGTAACATTTTCTCTCAAAAAACAAGTACATAATTTTTCATCCATACAATAAGAAATCGAATTACCATTCATTTATTTTTTCGAAAATATCAAGTTTGGTTACGTGAATCAGCCAGTAAACAATGTTCTTGCAGCTATCAAAGTACATCGATTTTAGTGAACAGACTAACCACGTTGAATGAAAGAAGATTTGGAGGCATTTTCAAATGTCCTCAATTTCGGAAATCAAATCGTAAGAATTCCGAACAGTTAATTTTGTTTCTAGATAAAATATTGATTTTTCTAGCTTAGCTAGCCAAAGAGCTATACCACAGGTTTTATCGGTTCTCATTCCTCATGAATTTTAGTAAGATTCATTAACAAAAGGATTCGATCTAAAGGATTGAACATTCTAATTCCACGAGTATATAACGCCAAAAAAGACATCTTTGTTCAATAAATTCAGTTTTCTCCGTTGAAAAGGGTTTCCACAACTTTGTCGTGAGGGGTTTTACTTCGTATTCGCTCGTATATTCTCTATTCTTCCTAATGGTATAATGGGTAACTTTATCATTAAAAGTTAAGAATAGATGTGGAAAGTTAGGAATGTTTACCAGCATTTTTTGAATCTGTAAATCTTGATAAGTAAACCAACAAATAAGAGAGATTTTTTCGAACATGCTATAAGATGATAATGGAAAAAAATGGGGGGTTCCAGTCATGCAGCATGACCGTATGAGCGAATTTTCTTGAATTACGTATCGTAACATTGGTATAATATGTTAACTTGTATTGAAATTTGAGTGATCTCAGTAAAAGAAATTGTTAAAAATAAATTCTATGGCTAAAAATCTCATGCTAAATAAAATTCGGTGATTCAAAAAGATTTTGGATTTTTAGATTTTTTAGTGGTTTTTGTGGATTTTTTAGCAAATATAAATGAAATTTAAGTATGTATTTCAACATTATTTTAGGCATAAATTTTTTAATGTCCTACCTAATCGTTGATGATTTGATTTTGACTGTAACTCTGCTAAAATTATAAATATAACGATTTTTGGCCGTTTTTAGCCATTTTTGTGATTTTTTAGTACATTTTTTGAAATTTGACCAATTTAATTTACTCAAAAATTGTTGGCCAACGAATACATCCTTTCGTTTGGAGAACGGGATTTTCATCACAATCCTAAGGAGACCTATCGTCTGGAATGACATACACACACTTTTTTTTGTCACACACACAACACACACACACACACACACACACACACACACACACACACACACACACACACACACACACACATATATATATATATATATATATAAGATACATATAAGATACATATATATATAAGATACATATATATATAAGATACATATATGAAAAACCGCAAACTTCAGGAATCCTTTCAATATGCCCCAAAATGGATTTCAATGCTCAAAATTTTTGATTTTAAAATTTTCCGAGCCATTGCAACAGCTTAATTTTCTACAAAATTTGCTAAAAGAGAATAAATAAATAATAATAATGTATTATGTAAGCGGTCGAATTTAGAAAGTTGATTTTTGAGTGTCTCCTTAATTTCCAACATACCTATGTTGTTTTCAATAGGGCACCAAGGTGATCACCCCCTTAGTCAGAACTTTGTCCTCGTTTATTTTTCCTCTCTTTGTGGATTTCAAACTTTCAGTTTCGTGTTGTGTTTGAAAATGTGGTTTGAGCTGAATAAGGAGAACCCTCGTTCGCTCACATGCATTCCGCTATGGAAAACTCTCGGTCGTTAATGGATTAATTTGAGGACGCCAGCGCCCTTTGGATTTGATTGATTGGAAAAACACAATGAGCCTTACGACAGGAGAAACTAGCTGAATCGAGCGGAAATGTTGACAATGACGAAATGACAACAACCGCCAATGGGGGTTCTGGTTTACCCCCACTCCCCGTGTTCTACCTTTAATACCCACCCAGATCTGCCCTTAGTGAGGTCGAAAATTGGTTTGCAAAGAGAGAACAGTGGACGGGGGTGGGCCAGTTTGAAATTAATTTGCTATTTGAAGGTAGGGTTGAATATTTACCATAAATCAATACGCCCACCCTTCACTATTCCGTAGCAAGCCCGCGTTACATGATGGTAATCAGTCTAATTGATTACAGCATTATAATTTGCCTAGCGAAGCTTTTGTCATTGAAATCACGCTCAAATCGCCTCATCCCCAGCTAGCCGCGGAAACACGTTTCCGCTCACCTCAATATAAAGCGGACTATGTTTGCTCGCACAAACAAACAACTGGTATTTATCAGCTTGATTGATGCCCAGCTCATCACCTTGTACAAAGGAAAGCGGTCAAAGCCAAATTAAAACTACTCTAGAAGGCAATTCCAGTTTTCAAGCGAGCGAACCCATAAATAAACCAGTCGCGAAATGGAACCGTGTCTGGTTACAGGATCATTAATGAAAACGTTCTAGCGCAAATTCAACTGAAAGGTCAAAGGGTGGCGATGTTCAAAGCAATTATAACTAAATTGGAACAGTTTCCACTTGGCAAGCGCCCATTGGTTCGAATGATTTTGTTATCAACAGTGTAATACAAGTTTTAATAGCTTTACAATATCCGCTACTACTGTAATTTAATACTGAAGTACGCCATTCCTAAGTTTTTGTCTGTTTTCTTCGTTAGTACGTAACACACGAATGAGTGCTGCGTGTACTCTATTAATACTTCCACGGATGTTCCATTAACATGCTGTAATTGCAACTGAAATTAATTTATGAGAGTGATCAAAAATGAAGATATTATTTTATATTGATATTTTTGTTAAATTTATTCCAGCGCACCGTCAGAGACAATAACATATGAAGTTTTGAAGTTATTTTTTACTAACCAACGTTCGCTATCACTATTTTATTGGGGTAGGAAATGAGTAGGTAAGTTATCCCTCCCAAAAAACAATTGTTGGTACGAGAAAAGCTTTAGAAAATAACGAAAGACCATTTGTTGTGAACCACAATGTGGAATCATAATTGAGCTAAAATATGAATTAAGCGTAATAATTTTCCAACCAATTCATGTATTCTTTAAGTTTGTAAATGAATAGGTACTACCTATACTCTACTTTATATTCGTGCAATACATGTACCACTGAAATTAATCATGCTTTCCTCTGCTGTTAGAGTATATTTGTAAGAACCTTGAAGATCCTCCATCACCATTTTCATAGATCTAACTCAATGAGTTTATGTAGCGAGGCTTCGCAGTACTTTCGAAGCATGGTCGTAATTCGGAAACTTACGGTGATGTCACTGCTTTATTCCTGTTTGGATCAATTTAAGCATTAAACACCGATTTGAGACCTTTTATGCTTATTTGGATGATTTTAAGGGTCAATGAGGGCTTAGATTTAATCGTTGTCACAATTCGGAACATACGACATTATTGAATATAGAAAATACCTCAAAACTCATCCTGAGCCTCTTACGATTGAGTACCGTGAATGGGAGGTAGCTATTCAATATCATATCTACCTATCTAGGTACAAAGTACTTTGTTGATTGCATTTTATTCAACATTGTCACGAACAAAGATAAAAAATTGATTAATTACTTTATAACAAGCAACCCCCTTGGGCCCCCCGATCTTTCTGCTCATAGCCCATAGCTTGAAATTTAAATACCACGGAACATGATAACAACGCTTATGTAACAATGTTTACGTAAAGAAGGAGTCAAAAAATTTCATTGAACAAAATTATAAAACTTTATTACCAATGACACCTTCAAAGGATGTATTCTTGTTTTTTACTATATTATAGAAACAATCAATTTATTCCATAGTATATTAACCAGATTGATTGATTGATTAACCAGATAACAACATCTGTAGTTGAAACCTTCCGACTCTTTCTTTAGGGACTTAGCTAGCGGAAAATCAAACGACCACTACTTTGGGGTCGCTTTTCTGCAACACAAAATTAAACGCTTTTGGTCATAGCTAAATAATGTTCTAAGCTAAAAGGTCCGTACTCCTAAAATTGATTATTACAGTAGAGTATTCATGACAACACTCCTACTAAAATACGATAAGCCCAGAAAATTCTTGAATTTCAGTGAGTCACAAAAGCTTGATGGTAAGGTCACGAGTTTATTTATAAACTATTTTATTCAAGTTATTTATTGTCATCGCATCATGTTTTGTATTGACTGATGGCTCATGACGTTCTTTCTCATTTATTTTCCATGTATCAATACATGAATATTTCGGAGGTTCAGCAAGATGAATTATTTTCAAAGATAAAGCTGATCCGCAAGTGTGCAATTAACCCTGAGAAGCGTCATCATTCCTCCCGTTGAAGTGGGGTTCCGCCTTCAACCGTGAGTGAATTAACATACAGAAATGAGCCTCATGAGTGTTACACATCAGCTTTCTATTCATCATCCCCCAGCCCAATAGTCTCCCCCAACGTTTTCCGTCCGTTCTGACTGCGGCGTCATCTTATCTGTACACGACCCTGCTATCCCACTCCCCCGATAGGGCCTCTAACACCCTTTAAACCGTATATCTAAACCGTTACTATGTGCACACCGCATACTTATGGTGATAGCAACGGATTCTCATCCCCCTATGAATCATATTTCTTCATTGCTTCGGAAATTAGGAAGATAGGTGATGACACTATCGTAAACCATTGTGAATTTAATCCGCAGGGAGTCACATACTGATTTACAGTATACTCAACTACTCCTGGACTAGGTATCAGTTTGAATATTTAGCTCTGGAATTATATTTTAGCTGAAAAATGATAACAAGAGAGTTCCAAAAAGATGATGGGTCAAATGGAAGTCGTACTCCTATAAATGCACCTTCTCGTCATCTCACATCTACCTGATGAGACCCTATGCTCAATTGTACAGTTATGTCACGCGTAATCATTTGTTCTTCATAGAAAATATCGAGGATTTGGACTAAAAATCAATGGCCAGCGATTTTGAAGTCCTCGCGGTCTTTTTAACCAATTATACGATTAATCGAGTCGAAATTACGAGTTGAAAATGTCTAATTCGTAAGAAACTGTCATTTTTACTATAACTAAGGCAGCATTTCTACCACCGGCGAGTAAACATTGATCCAAGTTAATTAACAGTAAAGTGTTTGCTTGATACATACGAGCGGGAACATGCAGGTAGACTTGCTAATTAGGTAAGTACCTTTAGAGCTAATTTGAAGATAGAATAATAAAGACATAAATCAAATCCTAAATACTACATATTTTAATGTACGTTGAGAATTACGAGTGGACTGCTTGATGAAATATTTGTTAGTGAAATGTTGTCAACGCATGAAGTATTCAATACTTTTGATTAAGGAAGTGAACCAAATTTTACGGAGAGACTAATAACCAACAATCAGTGAATCCGCATGAGAGGCATCAATCCACTCGACATAACCTTTAGATGTGTGAAAAATCCAATTCGTTTCCATGACACTAACCCGCCACCCTCGCGCTTTGCCGCTGAAAGGAATGGTGGGAAATCAATTCCACAAATATCCAGCTTGCGCCCTGTTCACGTAATCAAATATGTATTTCAGTTGGACTTCCACATTTTGACATAGATATGTCTATTGGCTGGCCTATGTGAGTGCGAAAATTTCTAATATAAAATGCAACGGTTTTTTTATTTTGATTTCTATTGATTTTCACGTACAACCAATGAGTTACTAGTGAAGTGTAACTCCCTTCAGTTATCGTAGCAGGGAAGTCGTTCGCCACTTTTTGGAATGCTCTCATTTTGACATGGATATGTCTTTGCTCTGGGGGGTCAACCAAAAATTTCCGTGATGCAAAATTTGTGTCACAATTTCAGTGTTTTTCACGTACAACCCAGCCGTTGCTAGGGGAATGGAACTTCCGCAGTTTTCATCGCACATAAATCGTTCGCCACTCGTTGGAAAGCGCTTGATTTATGTGATAAATGTTCACATCTCAAGCTACCAATTTCCCCCTCCTTACGTACCTGGCTACATTACTAAACTAAGTTGAATGGACTATAAACAATTTTAATAAGCCGGTTACAATATTCTTAACGTAAAGCAATAGCATCATTTACTTAACTCCATAGGAAACATTTTCATCCTCTTGACAACAGTCGACTGTTAACAACAACTCATTGTAGTGGCTTCTCTCCACAGTTGTTATTTTCAGCATTTCTATAAGTAACCCGTTGTTTTAACATGTATCATGTTTTAGCCCTGGGGTCCTAGCGAATTTTGCGAGTCAATTTTTTCCGCGCACGAAATTAATTACAGTGATTTCCGCCTACAACCGAGTCGTTGCTAGGGAAATGGTACTTCGTCGTTTTTCATCCCACAAAATTCGTTGACCATTCGTTCGAAAGCTCTCGATTTATCCAACAATATTATGTTAACTACGGCGAAGTGCGTGTCCAACAAACTGAGTTATGAGCATGGTTATATAAATAATTGTTTACACACAGGTGATCATTCTCAATAATTGATATTGTGAACATGATTGCAACCGCTTGTTAATTTCTGATGTTTTCATAGAATTTCGAATCAATATCGAGGAGAAAACATGATACATGGTTGAAATTTTTGGTTCTAGAACAGAAATAAGTTTCATATGAAAACTACGAGTTTAAAATTTTGTTTATGTTGCAAAGCAAAGACATAAAATGTCAAATTGTTGGAATTGGTCGGGATGCGGCCATGTGGCCCAGGGATTTATTTAAAGTTAAAGGATTTGTTTACAACTCTCGAGGACAACCGTTATGAAATCCCCAATCAAAGACATATCCATGTAACATGGTATCTGCTTGTAAAGCAGATAGTGGAACTCGTTTACGAGTTGTTTAGTTATGTACTTGAAGTTTGAAATGAAAGTTTGAAAGTTGAAGATCTCTATGATCAATTTCATGGGAATTTTTTCATTTATCATATCTCATTATCCTTAAGCCATTGTAGTCAAGGTAAGTTGATTTATTGCGCTAAGTAATAAACTAATATTGTTAAGTAACCATAATGAACTAATAATGTTAGAATAAGGCACTAGGTACATGGTAGGTACACTATTGAGGAGTAGGTACTTGTAAGCAGTAGGTACTAGACGATGCATGGACCTCTGATCAGCTGATGGGCTCCTTAAACTGATGATTTCTATCGCATTTAATCTCTGAAACTGGAATAAGGAGACAATTGAAATGATTGGCTCATTCCTACTCAGCTGACTGAGCTACATATAGTCTCCTGTTCATCCTAGGAAGTTGAGATTTGATAGGGAGACTCCCTGGGACATTTGGAGACGATTGAATTGATTGGGTCTTATCTTACCAGCTAACTGAGCTAATTTAGTTGAGACATTTTCAACTTTAGACACAAAACGCAAACTTCACAGCGGGAAAAATAAGACATAACTAGTTACCGATGTATCTGCATGTAGTGTAGATACTCAACACCAGGTTTTTTTTTTTTTTTTTTTTATAGTGTAGGAGTAAAATATTATAATTTATTTGATCATCACTAAGACTATGCCTATTTTGATCTTGTGAATTATGGCAGGGAAGGCATTCTTGTCCCAAAGTAAGATCTCGTACATACATGGAGTTTTGGAATGATATGATACTCTGGTCTAACCGTGGGCCCTGTCATGTTCCTTGACTGGTTAGATAGTGTCAAATGGACTAAATAGCTGATGCACGGAAGAGAGGTCCATCGAAGAGGGCAAGTAGACTCAAGGTCTCCCCACTTGACCGATCATGTTCTTATAGGGTTATAGAGATATTCATATAATACTGATATATATTCACAAAACACCATTGTATGCGATAATAGCGTAAGAACAATAGGAGTCCAAAACACTAAGTGATAAGGTGCTGGCCCTGTTCTGAGCAGAACGCAATCAGGTTGCTGGAAGTTTAGTACTTTTGGAAGAGGAAGTCTCCAAGTTGAGACTGATATAGTTCCTCATCATTACAAGCACAGCAATTGGTCGCCGTGATCATGTCACCCAAGACTTATCACTCATCATTGAGTGAAACGCCAGCCGATTTTTCACTAACTTCCGTTTTGAAATGGGTTTCCACAACTTCGTCACGAGTGATTTAGTTCCCATCATACACCATAAATGTACAGTGTTGATCTTGCTGAAGAACGATTAAGGGGATGACAGACTTGCTGACGTGAGAATGGAACTGGATTTTTTTTAAAGCTACTGTATATTTCCGAGATTTGAAACCAAGGAAGAAGAACACGTTCTTTTCTACCCTACCCGAAACATAACTGTATTGAACTGAAGATCAGGGACCTAACTCCTTCGAGTTACAGGGGAAGAGGTGGGGGTGACCAGGAGCGATCATTAGAACTTAAGATGCTCACTAGATTCTTTCTTTTCCTCCCCCTGCACAATACTTAATGCTTCCATTATGAATTGCTTGATCTTTGTAACAATTTTATATATACCACAATTACATATATGTATATATATATATATATATATATATATATATGTGTGTGTGTGTGTGTGTGTGTGTGTGTGTGTGTGTGTGTGTGTGTGTGTGTGTGTGTGTGTGTGTGTGTGTGTGTGTGTGTGTGTGTGTGTGTGTGTGTGTGTGTGTGTGTGTGTGTGTGTGTGTGTCGCTGTGACGGTAACAATTGCTCTTGCTTCAAACCCTTAGCCTAGTGGAAAAAGTTGATGTGTTCATTTAAGTTCAGTTTCTCGTGGTAAACTAGATCGCCCACTTCATGCCGTAATCTGGGATTTACTGATCAGAACCGATGTGAGTTTGTTTTTCCATATTTTCTGTGGCATCTGTGTATTGAGGTTAGTTTGATTTCCAGACGTCTCTCACTTGTGCAACCAAACCTTCTACGAGAAGTTGAGTACTAGACCGATTATTTCATGTGTAACTAACCCAATAATCCAAGCTGCGAAGATATCAGATACCATATTTTTAAAATTGCCTAAAATTGGTAGCACATTGCGTTATCAGTGGGACGTATTGATAACTAAGGATCGTCAGCTGGAGCATGCGTTAATGCAATCTATGGGTGTTGATGACAACTACTAACTAGCTGGAGATTGCCCGCCTTGATCGTCGCTCTCATATGTGTGTCGACATTTCTTGGTATTGAGCATAATTAAAATCAATCAGTACATAAGAGTGCGCCTAAGAATCGTCCGACAAGACAGATAAGAGTTGCGGTGTTGCATAACCACCTGGAGCCGCTGAGCTCGTTAATTCCCCTAATTATCACCATACAATCGCGTCCTTTCCAATCTCCCTGCTTTCATATTCAACATCAAAACGAGCCGCTATGTCCTGTGCAAACTGTGGATTGCCATTCAGATCTGAGGGAAGCTTCGCGATTCGTAGTAAGGCAGACGGATGTGTTTATCATTTCAAATGTACAACTGTTGTGGAGCGTACATGGTATTAGTGGAGTGAGGCCCAGAGGAAAAGTTGGATATGTCCAGAACATTGATCGAAGCGCCCGAATCACAAAAGTAAACCAAATTCTCCAGTGCCAGGAAGTAAGGAAGAGGTAGCACCAATCAAACAAGATATATTGCCATCTAAGTACTCACAGAGTCACCCATTATCTGTCAATTTGAATGAAAATCAATAAAAAAATAACATGTCTGAGATTGAACAACTAAAAAAATTTCTCACTGAATTAATAAATACTAAACACCATGAAACAACAAGACAATTGAGTAATATTGAGAAGCAACTTCAAGAAACAAAAAATGAAGTCGTGGAACTAAAGGCCGAAAATAACGAATTGAGAATACAGAATACCTAGACGTCTAGAGGAAGAAATTAAAAACATAAACCAGCAAAGCCGTAATAAGAATATAGTCATCAACGGAATCCCTGAGACAAAATCCGAAGATCTGCGCAAAATACTAACCGAGCTTTCCAATGGGATTGGCGTGGATTTAGATACGGATTTACATCTAGACGACGTATTCAGAATACCTAGTAAATCTAATCAACCCCGACCTATATTGGTCCAGTTAGTAACACAGAAAAAACGCAACGATCTCATTGTTGCGGCAAGAAAAAGTAAACCACGTTTGGCAGCTCTCGGGAATCTTGTTGCAACCGGGGAGAATCCCGATTCAAACATATACTTCAACGATCATCTTATACCAGCTACTGCCGAATTACGAAGACAATGCTCTAAATTGAAACGCGAAGGAAAAATTCATAGTATTTGTGGTGAAATCCACCCCCTCTTGTCAACAGCCCTTTTCAGGGCTACCAAAAAGAGGTAGACACAACACAAAAATATTTACAAGACGTCGAGTTATAACTCCGTCAAACAAAATATTTCACCAGAGAGAAAATACTAAATTCTCTCTCAAAAGTGAAATATTAAAGAATAACACACAAGGCGACCTCCCTAAACATATACTGGGCGAGAGAGATGCGACAAACATCTCGAAACAAGCCGCCTTGAATGAGAAACCTCAAACAGGAAAACTCAAGGTCGTCCAGCCACCCCCGGGGACCCCGTCACAGCGACGGACGTGGGGAAACCACCTCGAAAAACCAACTCAGCTATCATACGCACAGATACTGAGAAAACACTGTGCGAACCAATGAGATTGCACAGTCGAATTTATGAAATTAAGCGGACCAACCAGGAGGCGGCAGGAGGCGGTCACCTCCCTATAAATACCCCGCTGGGAGCCCTCCGAAATTCATTCCACTCTCCGCTCTCGACGACGACACCTCTGAAGTACGAAGAATTCTACACGCTCTACGCTGACGAACCTTCTGCATTACGAGTTCATCTCAAGAACGGCTTCCTACTGCTTTCTACAAGCCATACCTTCTCTCCACACAGATCTCGCATTGGCATCTACGAGTCCAGTGATTATTCATCCTGCTCATTGCCCAACGTAGTTCATCTGTCAGGACGCCACCCGGTACTTCTATCGATATTCTCTTTAGAACGTACGCCCGAGGGACGTTCCGAGCCGTGTCGCCCGGGTTTCGTAGCATTAAGCTCGTAACCGACCGCTGTGGGCACGCCGGTAAATTACTCTGCTCATCCGCTCTAATTTACCGTCTAAGGAAGCCTTTTTCAAGGCTACGAGGTAGGACCCTGACATACGAGCATTGGAAAGACGCTCTGTCAAGCGAGTCCACCTCCCAAACCCTCTATTTTTCACACATAGAGGCATCGAAACGAGCAAAAACTCGGTTATTTCGATGGAACGTCGGCCGTCCTATTTCCCCTTGCAAGGGGAGGCAGACGACGGCAAAGCCGGGCCGAGTAGCCCCCGTAGTGCTCCCTACCGGCTACACGGCGAATCCGCTGAACCCAGCGACAGCGCAAGGCGCGATCCTCACGTCCGGACCGCCTTCTCGCCCGACGTATTCGTTCAAGAAACGTTCGATCAAGCCTCGCCTATACAAAAGATCGAGGATACCTTTCAGACTCGCTCTGAAGCCGATCATTACGATTCGACCAAGCTGTCCGAATACCCACGATATTCGACGCAGGCCTACCCGGCCGATCCGAGTGTCAAATACACTCCAAATGCACAAAAAGCGAAGGATACTTTTCAGTACCTCAACCAAGCTCAACATATTCCCCTTTCAGATATAAATCTAAGGCCGGAATATTACAAAACGGCTCAGTACCAAACTGATCGAACCCAGCACTTGCTACGCGAGCCCAGCGCTCCACGCGGCTGCGACACGAGCTATCTCCCATTTCAGTCCGCCAAGCCAGTTGACCTTGGCGGATCCGCTCACATTCCTCACGGGAATGACCCGGGGACTAACCCGCATAACCGGAATATAAATGTCCGACTTGGCCTACCTACGCCAAGTAAAACTTATCTAAATCCACTACAAATGGTGACCCCGCCTTTGAACAGGCTCAACACGGAGCATTTCGTTCCCTCTTATGAAGCTAGTGGATTTCAGGGAACCACTGCGGGCGTGCGACCCCCGCCGGGCCTCTACGCCCCACATCTCACACAACATCCCTCTACACAAAGTGGCTTTCAAGCACTTTTAGAGGAGATGGGAGATTATCAAAAACCAATCTTCCAAAAGAAGAATATCGATCGTGCACTCGCCGAGTTCGATCAATACTGCGTGCGAAAACACCTGAGAACGCAGAACGAATGTTTCTCAGCTATATACAAGTGGGTACCAGAAGAAATGAGGGAAGCTATCGACTCAGCTTACCTCACGGCACCCCACGCACCCTACGAAGAGGCCAAACAGCGCCTCCAGCGAGAATATGGGTTGTCCTTACAGGACAGGCTCCTCGCACTCGAGGACCCCGCATCTCTCGCCAAAAAACCCAGCACCAAGTACCACGAAATGTACTCGAAAGCTGTTGGGTACTTTTCAGAAGCTCTGATCACTCAAAAGTGGATCGAGACTCTACCCATCGAAGCACGAGGTATGGTCGCAGCTCAGCCTACCACGACCTCCCGGCTCGACCTAGCTGATACGCTACACGCGTACAGAACAGAGAATACTTCTCTGAACATACGAGGAGTAGAATCTACTCCGAAACCCATAAATACTGGTTTCAAAAAGGCCCTCTCGAAACAAGCTGAGTTCAAACCCCAACCAGTGGAGAGTAAGCCTCACAAACCGACGGCCTACGTCTGTCGAAACCACGCACGTTTCGGTAACGAAACTCGCAAATGTGCAGACCCAGAACACTGCACTTGGAAGACAAACACTGCTTCCAAAACTAGCAGAAAGGCAGCGACTATAAGCCAGCCTAAAACCCGGGTTTCTACCGAAAATACTCAGAGGTCGGTACAAGAAAGTACCGTTCCAACCTCCGACGCAGAGAGTTCGGAAAACGAATAACTGCCAGTGTATCTGAGCCTATACGCCGGCAGTCTACTGAGTATAAAAGGCTCTTTTTCAAGTGCAAACTAAATGGCACTGAATTTCTCATTGACACGGGAGCAGAAGTGAACATTCTGCCCCACAATGTCACAAAAAAATTGGGCTTGAAAATTCTTAAGTCCAACGTTAAGCTCACAGCAGCTAACGGAGCCCCTATAGACACACTAGGGCGAGCTGACACAACAATTAACATCGGCCTCGGAGACATGACCACCGATTTTATGATCACGAAAGTTGATCTAGCGATCCTAGGTATTCCATTCCTCGAGTCTTGGGATATCGGAATACGGGTCAAACACAAGTACATTTATAAAGATAAAATAAAGAGCTATGTCGATCAAAAAATAGCTGCAGTCATGAACAAAAAATTCACTGACGAACAAATAGCAGCTACTATCCCTCATCGTGACAATACCCCTCAACCAGAGGACGTGCAAATCACGGAGGACGAAAACATTCGCTCTATCATTGACAAATACAATGATAAAATGAGCAAACTTCAAGGTGAATGGAAAAACAACGGGGTTTACCACCGTATAACCACGGAAGGAACACCAGTACACTTCCGAGCAAGACCCATGGCGGGCGAAAAACGGGCTCAAGTCAAAAGTACTTTTGACAAAATGCTTTCAGAAGGCATAATTGCACCATCGGATTCCGAATGGGCATCCCCGTTACACTGTGTGCCAAAAAAAGACGGGTCATGGAGAATCACCGGCGACTACCGTTTCCTCAACGCGAAAACGAAGAAAGACGCCTACCCTCCTCCTCACATTCGCTCTTTCCAAGCGAATTTACATGATACGCAAATCTATTCGACAATAGATTTAAAATCGGCGTATTATCATATTCCGATGCACCCAGATGACGCTCATAAAACTGCAATTATTACACCTTTCGGTCTTTATGAGTTTAAGAAAATGAGCATGGGTTTGGCCGGAGCGGCTCAAACATGGCAAAGATACATGGACAGCATCATGCGAAAATTTGATTTCGCATTTGTATAACTAGATGACATCCTGGTGGCTTCTAAAAATTATAAAGAACACATGAACCACCTCAGACAAATTTTTGACAAACTAGGGGAACACGGACTTCGAGTAGGTTTTGATAAATGCATTTTTTCAAAACCTACCGTCGATTTCCTAGGTTTCACTATCTCGAAGGAAGGGATAATTCCTAAACGAGATAAAATAGAAGCCATAGAACAATTTCCTAGGCCGATAGACGTACGAAGTCTACGCAGATTCCTAGGTATGTGTGGTTTCTACCGAGCATGCTCAAGCAAATTCGCTCACACAGCACAACCTCTGTATGACTCCATTCAGTCAAACAAAAAAAATGACAGAACACCTATCGAATGGACATCAGAGAGAGAAAAAGCTTTCAACAGCTTAAAACAAGCAATGATCAAAGCAACATTGCATAACATTGCTCACCCACACCCTACGGCAGAGTGGAGATTAGTCTGTGATGCATCCGACACACACATCGGAGCGGCACTAGAACAGGAAATTACAGACAAACATGGCTCGAAATCTTACCAACTGTTAAATCGTGGGATTAGTTCGATAACAAAATAACAAACACTTTTCACTATAAAACAAACAATTTATTATACCGAAAAATTACAGAAATATAGCGAGCGGTTCCAACTGAAAATTCGAAAGAGAGTGACCTAGGTGTAGTGCGGGCGGCTATTTAAAGGCAGGTGCATTTCCGGAGGGGGGCCGGAAGGGTCCAGAACGGAACGTTCGAGAAGGGACGGTGCTGGGCCCGAACATTCGAGAGTGAGATCGAGAATGTTCTTCGTAGTGGTAGAAAGGTCAATGGACGCGTCCCAAACGGCAACAAACGTTTGTAAACGTTTAGAGACAAATACACGACATTTCCTCCCTCTTTTAAATGGATGACTCTAGGTTTTTACCGGGGTACGAATTTGAGTGGCGGACGGCGTTGGCGAGTACCTCTGCGGGGAATAAAAGGAGTCTGGATAATTGGTGGTGAAACGTTGGGAACTGGTGTGGCTGGAGCGATTGGTGTAGCGGGGGTCACTGGCGTTGCTGGCGTAGCCGGTGTAGCTGGCGTTGCCAACGTTGCTGGCGGAACTGGTGTAGGTGGTGGAGATCGTGTAGGTGGTGTGCCTGGTGCAGGTTGGTTGCTCAATCTGAACCGTCTTGATCGGCTCTGCGGGTTAGGTGGTTCCTCGTAGATAGGTTCCTGGTTGTTGTCGGGACCAGGTTTGTTTTCGTTGGTGCTGAGGAATGATCGAATCTGGTCGATGTGGCGTTTAATCCGTTTGCCCTGGTAGTTGATTTCGTAGTGGAGGTCGCCAATACGAGCTGCTATGGTTCCAGGGATCCACTTGTCTAGCTTGATGTTGCCAGACATGAAATAGACTTTCTGTCCAGGTTCCAGGGTCCGAAACGTTGAGCTCATTTCTGCTCGTTGTTTCTCCGAGATTTTTGTGTAGACATCGTCAGGTCTGGCTAAGTTGAGCCTCGTCCGGATGTCTCGTCCCAGGAACAGTTGGGCAGGGGATTGACCAGTGGTGGAATGTGGAGCCTTGCGGAACTGCCGAAGAAACTCATTGAGGTTGGCGCAAAGTGTCCCCTTGGTGGTTTTCATGGCGTAGATGGCATCCTTCACTGTCTGGACATAGCGCTCCGCTTGGCCGTTGGTCGAGGGATGATAGGGCGCTGACAGCTTGTGATATTTTACGCCGCTGTTTTTCAAGAAGGTCTTGAACTCATCTGAAATAAACTGGCGGCCATTGTCTGAGGCGACAGTAACTGGTGCGCCGTATGCGGTGAACAGGTCATCCATGATGGCGATTGTTGCAGCTGACGTCGTAGATGACGTTGGTTTAACCTCGAGCCACTTGCTATAGGCGTCAACGACTACCAACAGCATGGTGCCAGCCACCGGACCCGCGTAGTCGATGTGGATCCTCTCCCACGGTGCCTTCGGGTACTCCCAGTGGTGGTCTCCAAACTTGGGTGGCGCATGGGCGTGGGCTGCGCACACTGGACAAGCCTTAGCAAGTGTCTCGATGTCCTTGTCGATTCCAGGCCAGAATACAAACGACTGAGCCATGCCTTTCATTTTTACTATCCCCAGGTGAGCTGCGTGCAGGTCATTGAGGATGGCATCTCGCAGGGAAGGTGGGACAACGACCCGGTGCTCGAACATCAGACAGTTGGCAGCAAGTGTGTATCTCGCCTCTGGTGCCTTGTAGTCCTGGCGAGCAAGGTCTTGTCCTGCCTCAAGGATCTTGACAATTTTGCCAAGATGTGGGTCCTTCCTTGTTTCTCGTGCGATTGCCTCGGCTTTGACTGGTAACTGCTGGATCTGGTTGACTGTAAAAAGATCAAAATCATCAAAACCGTTTACTTCTTCCTTCTGCGGAGAAAAAAAGTTTTGGATGTTGTTGATCGTCGAGGGTAGGTGCGCTCGGGAACAATAATCCGCATTAGCGTTAGCTTTTGACGTCTTGAAGACAACTTCGAAGTCAAAATGTGCGAGGTAGTCAGCGTAATTGGCCATGCGACTGATGCACAGAACAGGTAGTGACTTCTCTGGGTGCAGGATCTGGGTGAGCGGCTTGTGGTCAGTGATGAGCGTAAAGTGGCGAGCGTACAAATAGTTGAAGAACTTTTGTACAGCCCACACGATGGCGAGTGCTTCCTTGTCGATCTGAGGATACCTCTGCTCCGTAGCTGTCATCGTCCGGCTGGCGTAAGCGATTGGTCGTTCCTGTCCGTTGCTCAGCTGGTGCGAAAGCACAGCGCCAAGACCGGTTTTGCTGGCGTCTGTCGCCAGCAGCAGTGGCAGTGCTGGGTCATACTGCATTAGCACTTGTGGTGACGTCAGGGCGCGCTTAATATCCTCGTAAGCTCTGTCGCCTTCTGGTGTCCAGATGAGAGGATCCTTCAGGAGCATGTCTCTGAGTGGGCGATCTCTTGTAGATAAGTCAGGGATGAACGAGCTGTAGTAGGTCGCTTTGCCCAGGAAAAGTTGGAGCTCCTCTGGGGTAGTTGGTTTCGGCGCATCTCGTACGGCTCGGATGTGTGCATCGGACTTGTGGATGCCTGACGCATCGATTTTGTGGCCGAGAGCTTCCAGGACCGGTTGAGCAAAAACACACTTTGCCCGGTTGAGCTTGAGACCGTGTTGCCGAAATCGTTCCAGAGTTGTGAACAGAACCTGCATCAGATTTTCAAAATTGTTCGCGAAAACAATGGTGTCGTCAAAAAAACTTACGACGTTTTGAAGACCCTGCAGGACTGTATCCATTCGCCGCTGCCAGATAGCGGGAATGTTTGCTGCTCCGTAGACTGCTCGTGTTGGGCGAATCAGGCCATGGGTAGGAGTGTTGAGCGTAAGTGCGTGGCTAAACTCGTCGTCGACTTCGAGATGAGTGTATGCATCGGTGACGTCCAGGTGACAGAAGAGAGCAGCGCCGCGCATCCGGTTGAACAGGTGCTCCACTTTGGGAATCGGATGTTCGTCAATGATGATCCGCGGGTTGAGAGTCGGTTTATAGTTTCCTGTAATTCTCAATTTACCGTTCTTCTTGGCGACGACGTGCGTGGTTGATGCCCACTCGGAGTAGTCGACTCGTTTGTAGAAACCGGATGCGATTTTTGCATCGATTTCTTTAGCATAGGCTTCTCGGAGAGCGACTGGTACGTCGCGCGCTCGGGCGAAAATCGGTGTGGCGCCAGCCTTGAGATGCATCTTTGCTGGGGGACCAGAGATTTTTCCAGGGGTGTTACTGAAAACATCCTGATAGCGTGATAATATGGTGTCGAGCTGGTTCCGTTGCTCCAAAGACAGCTGCTGGGTGGTGGAGAGCTTGTTGATTGAATCAGATTTTGCAAGAAGGTGAGCAAAGTCGATTTCTTGCACAAACTCTGAAATCCACTCTCGACCGAGAAGCGTTTGAACCTCATCGTCGATCACGTAAAAATAAAGTTTCCTGGTCGTGGTCCCTACAGTGACGTGAACAGGTGTCTTGCCGATGCAGTTGATCTGGTGACCGGTATAGCTGACGAAGCCACGATCAAGTTTCTGCAACAAAAAATCTGGTTTGATTTGACTTAACCTTTCTCTGCTGATTGTGGAACACGGGGCGCCGGTGTCAAGTTCCATTTTGACGGTGGTTCCCTCGATGTTGACGTTGATCAGCGGTTTGGTACCAGATTGGACTGCTCCGATCATCTCGATTTTGCTGATATACTCCACGACGTCGAGCTCCTCTGCTGGCAGCTCTACGTCAGTGACGTAGTTTGTTCGTCGTTTCGGTTTTTTGGATCGACAGACTCTACTGATGTGTCCTTTCACGCCGCACTTCAGGCACTCGGCGTCCAGGAACTTGCACTGGCTGCGAGGGTGAGCTCCGCCGCACCCCGCACAGGTCGAATGGTTGCCCTGGGATACTTTCTGATTTGCCTGGTGAGATCCTTGGTGTTGCGCTGGTTGACTGGAAGACCCTTGGTTGCGATACGCCGATTTTTTGCGAGGCTGACGTTGGTTGCTGCTTTTTCTGGCCAGAGGTTTCTCGTAACCAATCCTGTTGGTTGCTTCTGGTTTCGCAGCAATTTTTACTTCATCAGCTGTGTTACGAGTAGCTTCGAGGGCATACGCAATCTCATATGCCGCGGTGAAACTCTCGGGCTTTTTTGCAATGATCTCATCGCACATTTCTCTCAACTCGAGACCTGCGAGCATTTGCTCGATAAGCATTCGGTCAAGAAATGTGCCGTACTCACAGTGGGTCGCAGCCTGTCGGAGACGAAGAGTGAAACTGGCGATCGTTTCTCCTGGTTTCTGCATAACGCTCCTAAACTTAATACTTTCAGCGTACTTGTTACGACTGGCGTCGAAATGTCCTATTAATTTCGACTGGATGTCGTTGTACGTGAGAGCTTCAGGGTCGGCTGGACTTACGAGAATTTTCAGCGCGTCATTGAGCTCGGTGCCCATGTAGACTCGAGCGAATTGGCCATGCTGGTCTTCAGGAACTTTGCTCAGGTTGAGCGCCCATGTAAAGCGCGTGAAGTAGTCGGCGATCGTGGTTGCGGAGACGCTGTGGACGACGCTGATCCTCCTGTCTGTCGAATGGCATCTGCGATGATCGCTGAGAACTGTTGGAGTTGCTCTGCTGTTACGTTTGGCATGGTGAAGATGAGTGGAAACCAGTTTTTCTAACACGCGCGGCGATGAACTTGGTTCGGTGCACAAACTCGCGTTGAAGTTAGAAAAATATTTTTTTTTAATTTACACTCGATTTCACAATGTTATTATTATTATTATTATTTTTTTTTTTTTTTCACTATCCCACTTCTGACACCACTGTTAAATCGTGGGATTAGTTCGATAAAAAAATAACAAACACTTTTCACTATAAAACAAACAATTTATTATGCCGAAAAATTACAGAAATATAGCGAGCGGTTCCAACTGAAAATTCGAAAGAGAATGACCTATGTGTAGTGCGGGCGGCTATTTAAAGGCAGGTGCATTTCCGGAGGGGGGCCGGAAGGGTCCAGAACGGAACGTTCGAGAAGGGACGGTGCTGGGCCCGAACATTCGAGAGTGAGATCGAGAATGTTCTTCGTAGTGGGAGAAAGGTCAATGGACGCGTCTCAAACGGCAACAAACGTTTGTAAACGTTTAGAGACAAATACACGACACCAACCATTGGGATTTTTCAGTAAAGAAATTCCAGAACAATGGAAGAACAAAGCATCGTTCGACAAAGAAATGTTCGCCGTTTACCAAGCGTGCATTCACTGGCACAATGACTTGGACGGCAGATCTTTCCATATTTGTTCGGATCACAAGCCTCTGCTAGGCACGATGCTTAAGAAAAATGCACATTTTTCTAAAATGAGATTAAGATGGCTAACATACATCTCTCAAATGACGAGTGACATTCGTCATATTTCCGGAGAAAGCAACGTCGTCGCCGACGCACTCTCCAGACCCTTCGATCCGGTTGAAATTCAAACAAAATCGATTTCAACCCAGACGGACGAGGGTCCACCCATAGCCGAAATTTCGAAAATTACGGCTGCAATAGAATGCAATCTTCTACTGCACATTTCAAATTCACAAATTCGTTCTCCCCCTAACGCGGAGGACAAATTGAAACTCACACGAGTTGAATTCTCTCAAGGAGAAATTTGGTGTAACCTAGACCTAGGACACCCTAGACCTTATATTCCAAACGAAATAAGGGAAGAAATAATAAGCCAAATTCACAATTTGGGACACCCAGGTATACACTCTACAGTGTATAAAGTTAAACAAAGATATTTTTGGCACGGACTCCGTGCAGATGTCTCCAACTGGGTCCGAGCGTGCGAAACTTGCCAACGAGCAAAAATCACGCGCTCCGTGAAGCTCCCTTACTCCGAATTTGAAACGGCAAACAAATTTTCACACGTACACGTTGATATTACCGGACCCTTACCTTTAGCTAAAGGAGGGAAACGTTACATTTTAATGATGGTTGATAGAGCAACGGGTTGGCTAGAGGCAGTCCCTCTTAACAACATCGAAACAACCACAATCACAAACGCCTTTATCAATATTTGGGTAGCTTCAAAGGGCGTACCTAAATACATCACAAGTGATCAGGGCACTCAATTTGAATCAGATCTGTTCAATTCCATTATGGAACGTCTCGGAGTAAAACATACTCACACGTTGCCATACAAACCATCAACAAACGGAATGGTAGAACGCAGAAATAGATCTTTGAAAGAGGCTCTCAAAGCACAAAACGAAAATTGGCTCGACGCACTTCCAAAAGTTCTACTCGCCATGCGTACGGCAGTAGACCCAGCAACCGAAACTACGCCTTTCCAAAAAGTTTACGGAATTGACGTACCACTCCCAGGAGACATTTTCGTAACTTCTACGAACCTTTCGGAACCTCTTTTCTTCCGACCTACGCATATTAAACATAATAATACGAAATATGCCGTAAACATGCCCAAAAATTTGGATACATGTACTCATGTCTATATCAGAGTGCCCACACAGCTCACCTCTCTGCAATGTCCTTACACGGGACCATTCAAAGTGGTTAAAAGAGATAAGTTTTCGGTTACAGTGCAAATTGGCGAACATACTAAAAAAGTTCCCAAACAGCAAATAAAACCAGCTTATACTCTACACTCGGACGAAGCTGTATCACAAGGACAATCTGTGTCACAAAATCAGGCAGAAAGTAAGGAGAAAACTCCCCGAAAATCTGCCAGAAGGCACGTCCCCTCTACCAAATTCGACGAGAGGTGGGTAACGGCGCTCGAAACACCCCAGCCGGCGTCGTCGTTAATAACACGACGTCTTGGGGGGGGCCCCTGTGGTGAAATCCACCCCCTCTTGTCAACAGCCCTTTTCAGGGCTACCAAAAAGAGGTAGACACAACACAAAAATATTTACAAGACGTCGAGTTATAACTCCGTCAAACAAAATATTTCACCAGAGAGAAAATACTAAATTCTCTCTCAAAAGTGAAATATTAAAGAATAACACACAAGGCGACCTCCCTAAACATTTACTGGGCGAGAGAGATGCGACAAACATCTCGAAACAAGCCGCCTTGAATGAGAAACCTCAAACAGGAAAACTCAAGGTCGTCCAGCCACCCCCGGGGACCCCGTCACAGCGACGGACGTGGGGAAGCACCTCGAAAAACCAACTCAGCTATCATACGCACAGATACTGAGAAAACACTGTGCGAACCAATGAGATTGCACAGTCGAATTTATGAAATTAAGCGGACCAACCAGGAGGCGGCAGGAGGCGGTCACCTCCCTATAAATACCCCGCTGGGAGCCCTCCGAAATTCATTCCACTCTCCGCTCTCGACGACGACACCTCTGAAGTACGAAGAATTCTACACGCTCTACGCTGACGAACCTTCTGCATTACGAGTTCATCTCAAGAACGGCTTCCTACTGCTTTCTACAAGCCATACCTTCTCTCCACACAGATCTCGCATTGGCATCTACGAGTCCAGTGATTATTCATCCTGCTCATTGCCCAACGTAGTTCATCTGTCAGGACGCCACCCGGTACTTCTATCGATATTCTCTTTAGAACGTACGCCCGAGGGACGTTCCGAGCCGTGTCGCCCGGGTTTCGTAGCATTAAGCTCGTAACCGACCGCTGTGGGCACGCCGGTAAATTACTCTGCTCATCCGCTCTAATTTACCGTCTAAGGAAGCCTTTTTCAAGGCTACGAGGTAGGACCCTGACATACGAGCATTGGAAAGACGCTCTGTCAAGCGAGTCCACCTCCCAAACCCTCTATTTTTCACACATAGAGGCATCGAAACGAGCAAAAACTCGGTTATTTCGATGGAACGTCGGCCGTCCTATTTCCCCTTGCAAGGGGAGGCAGACGACGGCAAAGCCGGGCCGAGTAGCCCCCGTAGTGCTCCCTACCGGCTACACGGCGAATCCGCTGAACCCAGCGACAGCGCAAGGCGCGATCCTCACGTCCGGACCGCCTTCTCGCCCGACGTATTCGTTCAAGAAACGTTCGATCAAGCCTCGCCTATACAAAAGATCGAGGATACCTTTCAGACTCGCTCTGAAGCCGATCATTACGATTCGACCAAGCTGTCCGAATACCCACGATATTCGACGCAGGCCTACCCGGCCGATCCGAGTGTCAAATACACTCCAAATGCACAAAAAGCGAAGGATACTTTTCAGTACCTCAACCAAGCTCAACATATTCCCCTTTCAGATATAAATCTAAGGCCGGAATATTACAAAACGGCTCAGTACCAAACTGATCGAACCCAGAACTTGCTACGCGAGGCCAGCGCTCCACGCGGCTGCGACACGAGCTATCTCCCATTTCAGTCCGCCAAGCCAGTTGACCTTGGCGGATCCGCTCACATTCCTCACGGGAATGACCCGGGGACTAACCCGCATAACCGGAATATAAATGTCCGACTTGGCCTACCTACGCCAAGTAAAACATATCTAAATCCACTACAGTATTCAAGAAGATCCCTGTAAAAAGAGTGTAATCTAACCTTCGTTATACATAACTATGGAACTAACTAACTAATTGATCAAGATAACTGATCAAAAAAATTATACTTATTCTTACATTCACAAAATAATATTAAAAAAAAAATAGTAATTTGTTTGTTTTGAGATACTAACTACGCAAAAATTTTGATGATATTTTGGTACACCTAGAAGGAGATGGTCAGCAAAAATTCCATATAATTATACTTACCGAGGTATGGAAAGAGGAAGACGAAATCGATCTATTTAATATTGAAGCATACAATAAATATTTATGTGCGAGAACCAGGAACAAATCAGGAGGAATAGTAGCGTTTATTGATAGAAATATGAATGGTAATGTACAAGAATTTAAGTCTACTACATTTGAAATACTCAAAATGGATATTGAGAGAGTGGGTCCAAATAATACGAACTTGACAACATTGGCATGCAACCGAGATGTCAATGGTAAAGTGGACATGTTTTTGAAGGATATGTGTATATTTCAGCCATTAAAATTTAGCTCAATCTTTCTCGGCGATTTAAATATTGATATTATGGACCCTAATTCGAGGGAATGTATTGATTATGAAGAGGTGCTTAGTTCTTTCGGTTTCCGTTGCTGCCATAGTCACCCTACTAGAGTTGCCAGTGGAAAATGCCTGGATCACGTATACTTAAAAACCCATACTATGAACTTATGTGTAGATATAGATGAAAATAATATTACCGACGAGTATTATAATAACTAGTAATTTGTTAGTTAATAATGTAGAGAAAGTAAAAGAAATTCGGAGTTTAGATATAGTCAAATTTAAAAATCTTATTTCTAAAACGATGTGGATAGACGTTTATGAAGCTGATGAGGTGAACGAGGCACTAAGTGCTTTTTATTATACTTACAATGGAATAAAAAATGAATGCTACAAGAGTGTGAAACTAAACTCGCGTATTCGTAGAAGGACAGAGTGGATAAGCCAGGAACTTGTTGACATGGTTAATAATAAAAATAAAATACACAAACTTCTGAAAAAAGAAAAACAAAAAGGGACAAACTTTGGGAAGATAAATGAGTTAGAGACCAAATATAAGTTGCTAAGTTTAGAAATTACCCATAAAAGAAAATTTGAGAAATCTAAATTCTATAAAAATGAATTAGCATATACAGGTGGGAATTCGAAGAAATTCTGGAAAGTAGTAAATAAATTAATCAGAGCTAAAAGTGAATCTAAAATCGGCCCTATAGTCACTGTACGAGAGGAAATACAGGACGATCAACTGAAAGCAGAAGCATTCAACGACTATTTTGCTAGTATCCCCTCTACGCTTAAAAAAAATATGGATCTGGTAGGGGATTTGGAAATGGGCATCGGCATTGTACCTTGGTATGATCGGAATATGAACATCGGAGAAGTAACAGTTGCCGAGGTCGAAGAAATGATATCAACATTAGACGAAAAAAAAAGTAGTGAAGCGGATGATGTTACTGCCAAGGAACTCAAGCAGATACCAAGAGACATCGCTCCAGTACTTTCCCACTTGTTTAACCTATCTATTCGTTTAGGGATTTTCCCCGAAAAGCTCAAGTATGCAATCATAGTCCCAATCTTCAAGTCGGGTAGTAAAAAGGAGACCAATAATTATCGACCAATAAGCATTTTATCATTACTGGCTAAGATATTTGAGAAAATAATGAAACACAAGTTAGTAGGCTTTCTCAATTCAAATAATTTTTTTTCGAGTTGTCAGTATGGGTTCCGGAAGGGCCATTCAACGGATCGAGCTTTAAAAGATCATATAGATAGTATTGTGGAGGCACTTGATATGGGTAGGCGAATCGGTGCAATCTACTTGGACCTTACTAAAGCATTTGACTTGGTGGAAATAGATATTTTGTTGTCGAAAATGGTCAATACTGGGATTCGGGGAAGTCTACTGCATTGGTTTAGGTCATACCTAACTGGAAGAAAGCAGGTGACTAAGGTGAATGGAGTAATGAGCTCCAGCAGGGATGTGCATGTGGGATTGCCTCAGGGAACGTCACTATCGCCGATTCTGTTTTTGATTTACCTAAATGATTTGTGTGAGCAAAATATATCAATGGCGAATGGTTTCTTTTTCGCTGACGATGGCTCTTTGCTTTTTTCTGTTCGAGGTTCGGAGGATGCGTTGGTTCAGGCAATGGAAAGCGGATTGATAGTTATTAATAAATTATACCTGAAAAATGTACTTATTTTAAATCATTCAAAAACTAAGCTATTGGCGTACAGATACTCCTCCCTCCACCTGTCGTAGCAGCTTTCAGTAAAAATTCATCAAATCAAGTGTTTATCTCCCGATTGTGAATGTCCATCGGTTAAGGAGGAGTCAACCACTAAGTACTTGGGAGTCCATATGGACAATGGGTTAAATTGGGAGACTCACATCAACCACCTTCAAAAAAATCGTAATAAAAAAAATTACTTACTCATTGCGTTTTTTGGCACCTATTACAAATATTGAAACCCGATCCAGAATCTTGAAAACTATTTATATTCCCCAACAATGTTACGGAATTATTCATTATGGAGGAAAATTTACAGCTAATATTAAACTATTACATTCATACAACTTTTAACCGTACCATCAACCTGGTATACCCAGGGAAACGCATAACCCTTAGCGAAAAACTAAAAGAGATGAAGTGCTTAAGCCTGCAACACCAATATTACAATGCCGCATTTTTGTATGTTGTCAAGCATTTCTCGCATTTTGACCTCAAGATCTATGACCGAACCATCCGTGCGACACGAAGATCATTTCATGTCGAAATCAAAACAAGAAACTTTAAACATAAACATAGTCGGCACCAATCCTCTTACCTACTACCTAAAATTTATAATATGCTAATCAGCAAGATTTACCCCACATCATACAATCATGTTTGTGATAAATATGAAAAAACTAAAAAGAAATGCAAAGAATATTTTTTTATGCATATCAATGAAGAATTAGCCTTGAATTAAACGTGAATTATTTATTGTACTATTTATATTTATGTATGTAAATCATAACTAAACAAAAAATGTATTTATTGTATTATCCATATTATCTAAGCCTATTTAAATCATTATAGTTAACAGCGTTTGAGTTATAAATGTCATTAAGATACATGAAAAGTATTCACTTTATTTGTAAATTGTAAAATGTAACACACATCATGCCCGCGCGACTTCCTTGAAAGTCTTGGGCAGTTGCTGTAAATTGTATATATATTGAGAAATAAAGATGATAATAAATCTGTAAATCTGTAAATCTGTGTGTGTGTGTGTGTGTGTGTGTGTGTGTGTGTGTGTGTGTGTGTGTGTGTTTATACGTTGTCGAAAAACAAACTCCTTGGCTTCTAGTGCTCATTCCCGATCAAAGAAACCTCCCAGAGTTTCTTCGAAAGCGGCTTAGTTTTATACTTTTCCAATTTTTACTTCTTTTTCAACGATGTGCGTATCTATTCTAGAAAAGTTGCCATCTTTTCCTTCAGAGGTTCGGCGTATTGAACGAAAAATTTATGGCATCGCAAAATGCTAAGCCTTATCTAAAAACGAATTTCAAAAATCCATTTTACGCCAGAGCCACGCTGATGTATCTCAAAAGAAATTGAGTGCTCTATCCAACCAAAGAAAGGAAGGAAATGTACTTTTTTTGAAATATCAAAATCAAAATCAAAATCTCGAAATATAACGTTTAGCTTTGAAAAATGTTAACGTTTGGTAACTTGTAAACAAAGGTTTTTTCAAACCTCTTCGAGAAATTTTCGATTGGCAATGTATTTTTGCCACGTTTTCCTCAAGGTGAGGATTTCGCACTTTTGATCTTGAAGAATATGTATCGACTTTATACCCTATAACATCCAAGTTTGCGTATATTGTCAGATTTCACGTTAATTTGTCAATTTTAGTTATGTACCAACCTACATACATTGGTATACAGTTATGATAGATCGGTAAAACTGATGTTTTACCGGCAATATTTTCCGAGATTGGCATCTATAGGTTTTTGTTTTCTCTTTATAGGATTGACCTTTTAAACTACAGAGTCCGTTCTGGTGAGCCTTTTTTATGTCAATATATTCCTGTTATCATCGATACAGGATCAGGAAACGATGGAACGGGTTGTCCGCCCATGGTGGAAAGTCAGAGGCTGAGATTGAAGCCCTCAGGTTGCTTGACAGATTTGATGTTTCATTTCCATACGCCGTTGTTTGAAATATGTCTGTGCGAAAAGCGATCCAACAATAAACCACTTCTCGTTTGACGACCAGCTATAGAAGAGAAAATCGCTTCATTGTGCTATACTGGACGCAAATATTATATATATATATTCATATATATATTAAATATATATCTATTCACATATTTTATGAACAACATGCGCATATCTGATCCCGTGGTATGGTATGACATGACATCAGAAAATTTCATTAAATTTCAAACATTAGTCAAATAATTAATTTTAACTACAGGTTTGAAATGTATTTATATTTCTGCCCATTTCTATTTTCTGCCTATTTCTGCCCATTGTAGTCATATTCCGTTGTTCTGTGAATCTTTATGAGATGTAAGTTACTTGAATAAAGATTGTTATTACTTACTATGATCAACAAAATGCTCGTTGATAATATAGATCTATAATACTAACAAGCATTTTGTTGAGTCTAGTAGGTAATAATTTTTATTCAAGGAACTTATATCACGTAAAACTCACAAGAGAGATTATTTATATTTCCCTTTTGGATATTGTAATTCTGGTGTGTATAATGGGCCACCAGGCCTTTTCACAATAAATGATTATAAATAAATAAATAAATAAATATTTGTAGATACCAGATCCAATGTTAATATGACACGAAAAATTAACTCGAAATCAATAACGCTCAAAATTTTGGGTAGTTAATATGCCACATCAACTTGACCTCTTTAATGTTTTTTCAATTAAATAACATTGTATTTAGGATATTTGATTTGAGGGGGAACTGTTTCTGTAAAACAGTGAAAGGGGTTTTCCAGGGTTTTTTCTTTTCTTTTTTTTTTTTTTTTTTCTTTTACTAACGTCAAATGTGATGCAGTGTTCCCTAATTCATTCCCAAGGACAGGGCGGCCCTATCGCCAAACCCTATCAAATCTTCGACGGAGACCCATTTTTTCCGCGAAACTAATACTTGACCTCTTTAATGTTGACATCCTCTTTACATTGTGCTATGGAACCATTGAGTCCAACAATCCCGAAAAATGTATACATCGCCCAAAAATCCTGAAAATATTTGTTATTGATTACACTCATGAAAAGATTCACTGCTCTGAAGTTGCATGTACTCGTATATTCATAATCGAAATTTGTCCCCTGCCACGGATTGGGACTTCAAAACTTCTGAAAATTCTAGACAGAAACACGACCAGTAAGGAACACTCTAGGAGGGACCGGTTATAGAATTTCGTATTTCCAGTTCTAAATTTCATGAAAACTAATAGGTACTTTGACCCTTAACTAAGCATTCGGAATTTAAAATGTCAAGAATTTCTCTAAGCCATTACATTCCTCAAGGTAGAGTGGCAGAGGCTAGAGTTGGATTTTTAAAATTCGGTTCGCAACACATTTTAGTTTTTTGTAGTAGCAGCTTTTAAATGGTCCAAAGCTTTGTAAGATCTTGAAGGTAGAATGCTGAACGAGAACCCAACACAATAAGTTAAAATATTGCTATACATAGCAACGCCGTGTGGTTTCATTGTTGGATGTTCATTCGTCATCTTTGTTTTCCAACAATTTAATTAAATTGTTCCCTTCTAAGTTCATGATCAGAATCCATAAAATGATCAGAAAAATGTATTTACACGTCATCATTGAAAACTAGGCCTACTTTGAGATTTTCACGTTAAAGTCTAATACAAAGGAAATTTCGAAAATCAGACTCAAGGTATCATTTGAGGAATGTATCGTCGTTTAGAAATATTTGAAATTTGAATTTAAAGTGCCTCGCAAAGGAGCATCGTATTAGTTTTCATAAACATTTAAAAGTGAAATTTTAAAATTCTAAAACCGGCCCCTTCTAGAGTGTTAGGTACTTGTTTCCGTCAGAAATTTTCAGAAATCTTGAAGTTCCGATCCGTGGCAAAACGGCAAAATTTCCGTTTTGAGAATGCATTGACCTTCTTTTGGATCACTCGCTTCTTGTCATTATTTGGTTTTTTGTCATTTTTGTGCAGTTCCGCCGGACATACTGGACACGGGGACGAGCACTGACATGGTAGTCAGGGAAGGCAGTAATGTGAGCTTTCAGTGCGCAGCGTCCGGTTCCCCACCTCCCAGTATTACCTGGAGAAGAGAATCTGGAGAGCCCATAGTTCTACCAAGTGGGGAAGAAGGTAAACCTATTTATTTGTTTTGCCTAATAAAAGTGACTTCTTGCAAATTGTTGAGTCGACTACCTGTTTTAGAACTGCTAACTGATGACTATGTAATAATTACATATATGGCTAATTTATTTATGTTTAGAGTTTACCGTTGGAAGCCGTCAACGAGTAGGGCTTTGTTTGACTTCCAGTAGATTGTAGGAGTAGATTGTTTATCAACAGAGGTGCCTCAGCACGTGACTGAGCGGTTTGAGATTCGTTCAGAGATGTCATTTATGATGAGATTCATGTAGGGGGAGGGGGGGTGTCGAGTGCTTATAGTGGTGAGATCTCTGAACTGCCCCTGAGCCCCCCCCCCCCCCCCCCTCCCATACGTCAGAGACACCGGAGAACTAGGTAGTAAATCAAAACTGTATTTCGCCGATCCGCAATCACCGTTCCAAAAAACGTCTCTTCATGGGGTCAATTTTAATGAGAAAAAACGAAGTTTTTCGTCGGAGTTTTCAAAAAAACGGGTCCGTACTCTTTCATTTTTTGACGCATTTTCCGATACTTTTTTCGCGATCCGATTGCGCCATCGTCTTCATCGTACAAAAACCTACGATAATGATATTTTTCCGGAATTTTTGACGGCCGTTTAGAGGGGTGGGATAAGCGAGGAAGTCGTAAAGAACGGGAAAAAGAGCCCGACAAACGTCAAAATTTAGGTAAAAAACGGAATTTTAACGTCGAATGAGTGGGGGAAAACGAATAAAACATAACCTATATTCTGACCGGGAGATATCCGGTCACGATAAAAAAAAAAAAACCCGTTCGGATCCCTTTGTCCGTTCGGCAGTGAAAGCGACATTCACAGACTCACTCACAGACAGATATAGTTTTATTTTCATAAAATAGCATTGATAGAGATTAGGTAACTCTCTATAGTGAGAGAAGGTGCCTGGAACTCAACTCCGACATTTCGTATTTATGTTTCTTTCGTCTATCCTCAAAACTGTAACACACGAACGTAATAAAGTTGCAATACAATTATTAAATCCCAAATTAATAAACAAAAAAGGCAAACTAAAGTGCAATGCATGTATAGGAATCATAGATATTTATCAGAAGGATGTTGCTTATAAGTTGTCATTATTTGCAGTAATTGACCTAGCTATTAAAAAACCTTTTTTCTAAATTGTTCAGTTTCAATAGCATTTTTTTGATGATTTGGAATATCAAAATTCTATTCCATTTTAATATTTCAATAATTGGATCACTTAAGCAAGAGCAAATTTTATATTTTCTTGATTTCTTAATCTTTTTATTTGTGGAATATGCGTAAAATAATGTGTTATGGATTAAGACTGATGACAACCGAGTTAAAAACCGGTTTCAAAGGATTCATTAGCAGAAAAGTCACCTTCATTTTCATCCTGTCTTCGTGGTAAACCTTTCAAACATTCAAAAATTTATATTCTCACAAAGCGGTCTACCCCATTCTAGGAAAAAGCTATAGGTACTATTGGGTCAATTTTAGCTTTCAATTCGTTCAATTCGTGAACGATGACGTGTTGAAACTTTTAGAGGAGATTGAAAAATTACCATCGATTTCCAGTAACTTACCGAAATTAGTGATTGAAAAAACTATTGTGCTAGGAAAAATGACCAGCGTGATATTGTGAGCAGCCAATTCGTACTCCCACGCAAACTCGCTCATTAGTTCATTCTACCAACTTTACCACTCCCTTTCATTTTTTCTGTTGAATGGGGAACGTTTGAAAAGAACCGACCAACATAGGATATTGTTCTCTAACTCTAATTAGAGTCTGAATCGGTTGGATTTCGCTTTATACCTTCCAACAGCTTTAGTAATGAGCCTCGGTATTATCGATTTCTTTCCGTACCCGTGGTTATTGCTCAATACTCTTTCATCAAAAGCCACTAACGCGTTTTTCGGACTACAAAAACCTAACTTTGGCAAACCATCGACTGTTTTTGCTTGTGTGCTTACACAAACTCAGTAACCGTGATATCTCCGAGCTAATTATTTCAGTAACCATAAAATCGTACTTTCATAGCTACTATTTTGTTGGGATAGCAACTGCGAATGTAAAACACGATTTAAACGCTTGCATACGAGTCTGGAACACATTGGGACATTTTATGTCTTTAGTTGAAGACAAGTTAAGTGTTGCAGACTCGTATGCAAGCTCTAAGAGCCACTCAGCTGATCCGGACCCTGGGCATCGTCAAGTAAATGTCCTAAAGAGACTACATACGAAATTACAGCTTCCTATAATGTAAAACATAGAAATTAGCTTTAAGAGTCACTCATCTGATCCGGACCCTGGGCATCGTCAAGTAAATGTCCTAAAGAGGCTACATACGAAATTACAGCTTACTAGAGTGTAAAGCATAGAAATTACCTATTAAAATGATTTAACCACCGCTTCACAAATCAAACCGTTCTCGCAATATTTGGATCACCTGCTATGAATCAAATCATCGAAACACCAGCTCAATGAAATCATCAGAAATTAACAAGCGGTTGCAATCATGTTCACAATATCAATTATTGAGAATGATCACCTGAGTGTACACAATTATTCAAATAACCTTTCTCATAACTCAGCTTGTTGTCCACGCACTTCGCAGTAGTTAACATAATATGGTAGGATAAATCGAGAGCTTTCGAACGAATGGTCAACGAATTTTGTGGGGTGGAAAACGACGAAGTACCATTTCCCTAGCAACGACTCCCCGAACGAAATCGGACTAGCAGATCATGAAAAATCGACGTTATAAAAACTTTAAGTTTGCACATGCACACAAACCACTGTTGATTCAACGGCATTGATAATAAGAGGGGACCGTTTTGAAGCTAACCTGCACAATCCCTGAGAATTTCATCGGAATCGGACTTAAGATTCGGTATAGTTTTGAGCGTGACAAGGATTTACCAAATACAGACACGGAACCAAAATCGATCAGCAAGCTCTGAAACGCAAAAAGCAAGTGAAAATTTTGATTTTGGTGGAAAAAAATGTTTTCGACTTCAATCACGAACAAAAAGCTTCCTTACCTTCGGTAGTGGGGAAGTAAGAACTGGAACAAACAAGTTCTATGGAATGGGTGTTGACCAAATTATGTAACATAAAAAAATTCGTTGGGGGGACAGCGAGTATTCAGATATTTATACCGTAGATAGCGCGGTGGCTCATATGGGAAGACTTCTAAAACGATCTGGTGTAGGTACAGAGCAGTGGTCAAAGAGGGGGGATCATCTAGCGAGAATAGAAGGAATTCTATACTCTACTATATACTGTTCAATACTCACTGCTCCACACTCCCTAAGTCCAAAACAGTATGTCTAACCTTCTGGAAGGTGCGCCTGCGCGGATTCGCCGTCTTTTTGAATAAAACCGCGCCCTTCCTTTATACATGAGCTCAACCTTGCATTCTCTAGTTACTATTTCCGATGCGTGGTTGAGCAATCATAGACAATCTCGGTCGCGCGAGGCTTCAACTAGTAAACACTAAATTAGGGGAGGTGCCGTCAGACGTATAGTTGGAGAATCCAAGCGCCTTATGACGTTTTACGATTACATGCCGACAAAAAAGCCCATACCGACGACTTGAGTTAAAAACGATGTATTACTTATTAATACGAGAATAGTTGGACATTTTTCCATGGAATTTCATGTAGATGCCAAATCTTTCATTTAAAAAAAGTCTGCCATGTTGGTGGGGTATAGTACAGCTTCCTCACTTATAATGATTCAGAGAAACCTATGGAATTAGTTGAAAACAATGCTTCAAATAATCTCAAATAGAACAGTAATAAATGAGGATACGTGCTAATAAGGAAAATAGTTTTATAATTCATGTTTGCGACTGTTGACACCCTATACCATCAATCCAACAGCTTCACCATCTATGGGGGTAGCTACATAGGGGACCAGAGAGAGAGAGAGAGAGAGAGAGAGAGATTGATGGATTGATTCGTTTTATTTAGACACTAGGGAAGATAAGGGCCATGGGGCGGGCCTTCCCTTCCACCTTCTCTGGACATGTTTAGTCAACATCTAACAATCGTGCAATGTAACATAAAATAATGCATAATGAATATAAACGCAATTCAATTATAACAGTTCCATAAACTCCCCATTTGAAGATCATAAAATCAATAAAAATTTAATATAAAATAAATTAATAAACTTCCAATCAATTAATTGTTTGCTCAAAAGTCTTATAGCTGAAAGGTTAATTTGACGTGGGATACCTGTGTAGGGCAATGAGAACTGCAGAATCAGAAGAGAGAAGTCTACAACCATGATAGGAAAAGAAATACACAGGTTTATTTGACAATAATAAGGAACATTAACAGATTTCTGCATGTTTCAGCAACGCGATAGGCGTGAGAGAAGTGATAATCAACAATAACAAATGACTTTATTGTTTAAGATACAAAACAATTAAACAGGCAATCACCGCAAGAAAATTACAAATAACATTAGGTTATTTTTAACAACAATCCACACAAAAATATCAATCACGTATCAATGTGCTATAAAATTCCTATCTCCTTTTTTATCCATCTACTCTCATATGAATAAAAACAAAACTGTCCATATAACACAACTTTACATTAAACAGATGTTGTGATAGCGATTGTTGCAATTAGTTTACACGGTAGGGCCACATTATGCGACCAAAGCTTACCCAAGATAGGTACGTACTTAATCAGCTCTAGAAATAATTCGGCAATCCTGGGCCGATGTGGATGGGATACTGCTTTCTGTGTTGTATCACTCATTTGCTGAAGAGCGTTAAAAAAAATTCAATGAATTATAACTCGCAATTTGCGGGTGGGCTCATCAAGTGGGCATATATTGAAGAAGTTATTAGCCTTGATAGAAATTACCTACAAAATTTGTCATAAAATTACCCCTAATCAAATTAACTCTGTTGGTAAAGCAAAAATGAAAGTAAAATACGCTAATCACATCTTCAGTCATTCAGTTTATCGTATCATAACTCATCTAGTTGATACTGGAAAGCTCCCAGAAAAAACCAAAGCAACTGCAAATTTTGTAAAACTAATGGACAAGTTATTTAACTTTTTCAATTCTTGCTACTCATCAACAAAACTCCTCGGTCCTCCACTCACAAAAAATGGCAACCACATCACTTTTTGGGATTCAGTCATCAAAATTTAAACGCAATGAGATTTGTATAGCTACTAATTTATTTGTAACTAGTCCTCCTTGCCTTTACGGTTGGGTAGATAACATTCAAGCCATCAAAACCTTGTGGAGTTACAATCTCGTCCTCTTTCCAAAAATGAATTACGAACCTCTAGAAAACTTTCTTCTAGTGCCTGACAATTCAGTGGCTGAGTTGATAACTCAACTACAACCCAATTTACCGACGCCGTTAAAACAATATCAATTAACTGGTTGAGTAACATTGCAGTTGAACTAATGGAAATTGAAAAATAAAGGCTATCAACTGCTCTTTCACTCCATTCTAGAAAAACATTTCTGTCTTGCCACTAAAGATAAATCCTTGCTCTCTTCAAACCTGTCATGAGATGATGTAGAAGGAATTGCTAGAACTTACAACACTAAAAAACTTCCAAAAAATACCATAATCACTACTATGACTGAAAATGAAATAACTTTGAATGTTAATGTATACGTTTCAGGTTGCATTATCAAATGACTGAAAGAGTCGAATAAATCTGATTTTTGCCAATCGTGCTTTAAATGCTTAGAAACTCATTTCGGAATCAACACTACAGTGACGAATCATGTTAATAGTGGGAACCACAAATGGTTCTAATTGTTTCATCGTTACCCCAGGCCTCATTGATCGAAGTTGTCCCGTTAGTCGACAAAATTGATAAACGCTTCCATCTAGAAGAAAAGCATTTAGTCCTACGCACTTAATCTTAACAGAAAATTACGGGAATCTTTAATATCTCCCAGCTGTCTCTCTAAGCCCTGGTTGACTGTAGCGCCACAAGCCGCTAGCGGTGGTGAACGAAACAAGAGATTCTGATCAGGGGCGAGACGTTAGTAAGAAAGAATTTAGCCTCAGAGGCCCCTCAGTCGATCAGTGCGCCTCTGTACGTAGTCAATCTTTCTGAGTTGTCTCAAAGGAACTTCATTTGCATTTTAGGAGCGTGAGTCAATTAGGAAAGAAATGAGCTTCAAAGGTTCCAAAACCGACCAGAGTTCCGCCATACTTTGCAATATTATATTGTAGATATTCAAAAGGAGCTACATTTCAGGTTTCAGCATCATAAGTCGATTAAGAAACAAATTAGGGGCAGAGACCCCTCTGCTGATCAGTGTGCACTGATATCACAAAGGATCTCCATTTCAATTGCAGATCCGTAAGTTGTCATCAATATGTCTGCATGGATATAGGCACATGCAGAGAGAATATTAATGCATTTAATTATAACATCTACACCTTACTAGTCCTCCTGATCTAAATATAACGACATCTGCATCGATATTTAACCTACCATCTGAAAATATCATGAATGAATAGCTCATTGAAATGGTTTTAATAATCATTAAAAAAAAGAAAAAAAAAACCCGTAGCGGGATATTGTAAATCAAGATGTAGGTAACGTAACGCGTCGAAATTGGTCAATTAGGAAACCGAAAATTTTTGCTTGAAGTAATTTACGTTTGAGGAAAATGGAATTGGTAGGGGACAATCTACAGCCCAACCAACTGATCTACAGCACATTTCCTGATCAAAATTGGATGAAAACTGTTGAAATGAGAACGTTTCTTTATTTAGACAGTTGAAATTATAACAATACTTTACAAAAAAAGCCTTCCTTTATTTAAAAAAAATTTTAAGGACAGAAAGGCTTTGTCGTAAAGTCTTGTTGAAATTAGACTCGATATAATGAGTATACATTCGCACATGAGCAGCAACTACAGATGTTACAATCATGTTGAAATTTATAAGGGTTTATAAAATCGTCTGCTCCCAACTATCCGTCAAATTCGAGCGAGAACGGACGTCGGGGGCATGAGAAAATCATGCTTGGTGGAATTTATGTTTGCGCATGCGCAGAGTGGAGTATTGATTTGGGAACAACTAAACTGGTAGAAGGCCATTTGCACCCTAACCCTTACATTCAATGAATATGTCATGAAAATTGGTTGAAAATAGTGCAAATTAAGCTTGATACAATGATTTGCGGACACACGGCAGACACACACACACACACACACAGAGTAAGAGCCGGAATGAAAATTGTTCAGAATGGTCTAAAACGGGAAATACGAGTGGAAATTTTGCTTTCGGAGACAAAAAATTGTTCATCTCACAATGCTTTCACTACCTAAAAATAAACCCAGATGCGTGAAGTGAAAATTGCATTGGAATTACATCACCCTATGAGAGCACCGTAATTACAAAGCGAGTTTTGCTATATTCCACCAGTTATGATTTGCTCCCATGTTGTTGATTTATTTTTCTGCCAAAATTCTAGCCCTTAGGGAGAGCAAAATGATGAGCGTACAGCGACCAGGGGCGGATCCAGGGTTCGGGTTGAATCATCTAAATTTAACATTCAAATGACAGTATTTCCAAGCTTTTTCTTTGTAAACAAAAAAGTCATAGCCATACAAGATGGTCATATGAGCTAATGTTTGAAACTATTGTATTATATTTATGTTAAATTGTTTTGAAATTTGAACATTTAGAGAGCAAGGAAAAAGTTAAAATTTAATGTTATGGTAAACAAACTTTTTCTGAATAATGATCTCTATAGACATAACAGTGAAATTTGAGTACATTTTACAGCATAATTTTGATTATTATTTTGTTTACAGTAAAACAATAATTTGAAAACATTATTGTTTTATTATAATAATATAAATTTATAATAAAAACATAAATTTATAATAAATTTATAATTTTAAAACTCTATTTTCATTTTTTTAATAAATTTTCGAATTTTCCAGTTTACATAGTTGATAAACATTATTTGAATATGATTCTGCTAAAAATATAAATTTAACGATTGTTAGTGGTTTTTGCCATTTTTAGAGATTTTTCTAGCACACTTTTTTGAAATTTGAAATATGAAAAGCATTGCGCTCAAAAAGGCCAACAACTCGTCCTTTTTTTTAAAATACTTGATTTTATGGAGCAAAATGCGATTTTTATCTCTGTCCTGATAAAATTTGTCTGGAAAGACACACACACGTATATATATATATATATATTGTAGGAAATATTTTAATAATCACATTCTTCTTGTGATTAATCATACCTCAAACCATAAGTCCAAACGTAGGAAATATTTTAATAATCACATTCTTCTTGTGATTAATCATACCTCAAACCATAAGTCCAAACTTTTTTTTTTGTCATCAATTCTGTGGATAGCTAGGTTGATGGAAAAGTCAATATCAGCCCGTTAATTCAGCAATATCGGCCTTGGACTCAATAATATACCATTGGAATGCTCGTTAGAATGTCTGCTGCAGTTCAAATGTGTTATCATAATTGAAGCAAATGTTTTTACGTAAGTATTGAAGAAATAGTAATAATAAATTTTTTGTCAAGGTCCGGGGGGGGGGGGGGGGGGGGGGGGACTGGGTCTACTACTGACCCGGGTGGTTTAATCCGATTGGATGATGTCTATAAATGACACCCAAAAAACATCACTGTAACTTGAAAGTTTTTTAGATCTCGATTTTACAGTATTTCAGGCTGATCGCCGATTTTACTGGGACATCCTCGGGCGATGTATGATTTTTGAGCCAAATTTCATGAACTTTGGCCCTCTATTTTTGGAGTAAAGCTCTGGACGCCGTACGGCGCGGCGTGCGGATCTTGAAACATAAACCGACAAATTTTGAGGGGGGTTACAAAAAAATTTTTTCTTGGTCGATCGCAAAGGTTCATTATTCAAAATAATAAACCAAAATCGATATATTCGCCTCGGAGTTCTTTCAGTAACAACCAATATCAGGATTGCAATTGTGCAAAAGTTACTACAAAATTATCATTTTGACGTTTCCATGTTTTTACTATGGCCACCCTCGGTGGGAAATTATCACGATTTATGTCACACAAAGCGTAACGAAACAGCGGAAAGGCCCTACTATAACCTTGAAGAGAGTATTAGATAAAGCAGTTTTCCTGAGATTTGCCAGTTTCCAGGATTTTTTTCGGAAAAGTAGTAAAGTTTTGAAGATTTTCAGAAATTTTATTCTTTCAAAATCGTTTGTTTGGGCTGATGTGAAGGTCTTCGGATGGAACTTTTCAAGAACCCATATACATTCATTACTAGCCGCTCCGGCTCGCTACGCTCGCCTCCACGTCAAGCCGGGGGGCAAGCCCCCCGGACCCCCCATTAAGTTGCTCGCTTCGCTCGCAACGTGTGGCATGTAGGGAATATTGCTCGCTTCGCTCGCAAAGTCTGGCATGTAGGATATGTTGCTCGCTTCGCTCGCAAAGTCTGGCATGTAGAAAATGTTGCTCGCTTCGCTCGCAAAGTATGGCATTTAGGGGATGTTGCTCGGTTCGCTCGCAAACGGTAGATCTCTAAGGGTAGGTTTAACTTCTGTAGGGGATGCTGCTCGCTTCGCTCGCAAACGGTAGATCTCTAAGGGTAGGTTTAACTTCTGTAGGGGATGCTGCTCGCTTCGCTCGCTTGAGGAAGTTATACTGCCCACCCAACTTGGCAGACGTTTTTTTCAGTTGGGAATTATTACAAACAAATTAAATCTTATAAAACTACGTGGAACCACGAAAAGTTTATTCGGGGATGTTGCTCGCTTCGCTCGCAAGGTATACCTGTATATGTGTAGGACAAAGTCCATATTTATTATTTGAAATGGCTCTCGCTTCGCTCGCAAGGTAGGTACCTATGTAGGCATACCTGCTCGCCTCGCAATGTTGTGACATCAAACCCTTCACGTCAATTCTTGAGCCTTCTCTCGTCCACGGCAGAATCATTTTAATCGCTTTGCTCGCTTCTGCTCGCAATTTGACCGAGTTCTCGTCACTTTTTTCGATATCCGATTTCGGATTCAGATTCGGCGGACCCAAAGCTGTATTTCGCCCGCGAAAACCGTTCCGAAAAACGTACCTTTACAGGGTATATTTTAATCGGAAAAAACGTAGTTTTTGTCGGACTATTCGAGAAAACACAGTCCGTACTTTCGCATTTTTTTGACGCATTTCCCGATACTTTTTTCGCGATCCGATCGCGCCGTCGTCTTTCTCGTTTCAAAACCTACGAAACCGGTATTTTTCCGGAATTTTCGACGGCCGTTTAGAGGGGTTGGGGAAGCGGGGAAGTCCAAAAAGCGCACATTAATTATTACTTCGACCCCCCTCCCGCCCTACGGCCCATGGTTCGGGTGGGATTAGAAAATTTTAAATTCGCTTATACACCCTATCGGAAAATCCCAAGAAGATCCCCCCCCTCGTAGATCCGGCCCACTCAGCCGTTTGGCCGTGCATAGACACGACAAACAGACAGACGGAGTTTCATTCTTATTAATAGTATAGATACATTATATACATACACCCATATACATTCTATTCTTATGGGAAATTCAACGCTGATTCCAAATATGAGGTCAAAAGCTAATTAAATGACCCAAAGTGGAGAAATTAAAACAAAAAAAACACGGTTTTCCTTAAAAAAAAAAAACCTTTAAAAAATCATATCTCGAGCACGGATAGAAATAAAATTATACGGTTGGCGGCATTTGACTACATTTGTGATGCACACTAACTCACTCAAAATTTCGCCATTTATCCCATTCCACCCTGTATAACTTAAATTATTGTGTTATCATAGTAATACTTAATAGTATGATATACATAAGTATAATTAAGTAATTAATAAATAATAATATTAATTCTTGAATTATTATTTATAATGTTGAGAAGACGATAAGATAATCCTCCCTCCACCTGCATTTAGATAGGTACCTTAAAATTTTACAGGCTGTTTGTACCTTTACATACGAACTGCAACTCGAGCGTGAAGTTTATCATATCCCCCGTTTTCAAGGCGATAAATATGTTTTCCACGTTTGAAAAAGGGTTTGAAAGTTTGAAAAAAAAAACCTACCTACACGGTCGGTTGGTTGTTCTCAAACTCCAATTAGAGTCTGAATCGGTTGGATTGCGCTTGATACCTTCCAACAGCTTCAGTAATGAGCTTCAGCATCATCGATTTCTTTCCGTACCCGTCCTTATTGCTCAATACTCTCTCATATAAAATCAACATGTACATATCGACCATTGATTTTCAGATATCTAACTTTTATGATTCACTAACCGTTGAAGAATCACTGTAGACATAATTGCGGTGTGAAACCATAAGTTTGCTTAGCGTTGAGGATTTAACTACTGATGTCCCGTTTTATATACAGATTACCGATTTCCCTATCCAGTTATCGTTATCAGATATGTATCATAGTCGATCATTCGCCGCCCAGATCATCATTATTTGGATATTGTATGTCACCAAACCGTTCCCCTATCGAAATCAGTATCCTTCCATATTGTTTGGTAACAGTAGGTATCGATTTTAAAAGGTGACCTTGAAATCTTATTATCATATGAATCTATGATTTTGCAGCTCATCATTTGATTTATACATATTTTATAGAACATTTTTAGCTTTTAGAACCTTTTTCCAACCAATATTTTTTCACATTCAGATAATTACCATAACATTTTACCACCTTTTAGAACAGTTTTATAGTAGTATAGCATATAGTAGTACAGTATTTAGTAGTTTCTGTTAGCTTGAAATATTTTGATTAGGGTTCACGTACTTTTATTTAAATTATAAATTGCCGAATTATTCAACCGTTGGTATTTATCAGTTTCAGAGTCCAATATTTAAAAAAATATATCTCAATAACAGTTTTCTCTCATGTTTTTCGTCTAAATATAAAGAAGGTTCTTAAGGTATAAGAGCATAAATATTCCCCGAAAATTGCGTTTGCCCAAATAGATCGTATTTTAGATCACTGAGCGTCATGATAAAACTTCTCTTTTCGGAAGATGAATTCTCTATGGCATTTGCTTTGAGAATTCCCTTTCGTTAATTCTTCGTGCGACTTGGTGAATGAATGATGGCCGCCTAAGGCGAAATGGAAGAAGTCAGAGTAAGACGATTACTCGAGACAAAAACAACAGCCCTTTAGAGTTCTCTCATCGCGATAACACCCTATCCCATCCGATTCGGAGATTGAATCGACTGAGTATTGAGGACTTTACGAACGAGAGACAAAGAGCTTGAACCTACAGGTTCACTCAATTTGTCTTCCTTTAAGAAGGGACGGATGGTATAAAAATATACTTTCTGCTGTGGAAAGTAGATAGAAAGTGGGATGTGTAGATTGGAAGAGGAACTGATTTCCCACTAGTTGGACCTGTACTCATCACAACCAGGTCAGCTCAACAAGAGATAATCCTTTCCCCATTTTCTCTTCACTCAGCACCGACTACTTTCTGTGGGTTCATCCTATATCAAAGAAATAAAATTGCTTACTTACACTCACCAACGCATACACATAAATACACATTATATGATATATTACTTAAATGATGATGTAATTCATCATTCATCTCATTATTATGTATTATTTACCTATATAATAATGTTGTCATTCTTAATATATTGTTATACAGTCACCCATGTACACAGTTCTATAAATAGAAAAATTACGTCTAGGTATGTCCAATTACCCATGGTTTTTTTCCCCCACGTGGCCACCAATGTTTCAAATGCTTGGTAGACAATTCATTGATAGTTTTCAGATTGAGAGCGATCTACTGGTGACGTAGGTAAATCTTTACTACCACTTGGAGATTTCAGAGGATTATTGTGAAATAGATTATGTTTACCCATAACTAGGAAAGATTGATTCAATTAGTTACCTTGAGCAGAAGACCACTTACGATTTATGACCAATGAAAGCATATGAAAGTTCCAATTTATTATTGTTTACCTAATGACCCATGAAAAACACCTAACATTGGGTTGTAATAATTCACTTGAATGTTTTGAAAAATCACCAATCCAATGCGGCGGTAGAATTTATAGGAATTTATAGGGACTAGTCTGGGGTGTTACTCAACCTTTAGCAAAGACAACGATGTCTTCAAATGTGCCGAAACACTAATGAAACTGTCGAATCAATTCGGCCAGAAATAGAATCATCATAAATGTGCTGTGTCAGTAATGAATACTTAACAAAAAAAAGGACTTTCTGTCCTTTCAGTAATGAAGCTCCTACATCAACTGAGTCAAAATTGGAGCTACTATACTAGAGAAAAATAGTATAAATACTTTATTTTTCCTAAATTGAAAATATCAATATAAGTGTTATTGCAAGTTTCGTTAATTCACATTCTCTCGTTGATCTTTAGTTATAATATTCTAAGAACGACTACTTAGCGGATGGTTACTTTCTACTAAACTGGGACTTGATATAGTAACTGGATCAGCTCTAACTAGCCCTTTTACGTAGTTAATCAGTTTTCACTCTCTAATATAAAAATAGTCTGAAACAATCTAACCCTTCAGTTCAAGATGGAAAACCTTTTGCTACTGAATTCATCATTCTCAGAACCAAAAAGTATAAGTGTTTTTCTTTGAACACGAATATGGTGAGGGGGAGGGGTCAGTGTACGGGCCGCTGCAAGAGTTCAAAAACAAGTTTTTATTAGAGAAGGTCCGAAAGCCGGTGGAGGTAATGTAGGCAAATCCTTGGGCTCACTTTTTGCTTGCATCCCCTTCCACCCCTCACCACTATGTTCATCCGTTAACTCTCCACCAGAGCGGCATTCTCCGTCCCTGTCGTCCTACCTTTCTCCCTTAAACCGCAAACACGTTTTTGGAGTAAATCACGAAAGGAGTAGGAGAGGAGGATGGAAGTAGAATTACCCTCCAACCCTCAGTTTCCACCTTCCAAGCTACTGTCCCGACGGGAAAACAAAAGTCACTGAATAAAAGCAGAAAAGGAAACGCCGTGCCGTAGGAAAAAACTGGATGAAAAAAATAAAAAGTGAAAGAAAAAACTTTCCCTCTGTAATGTTGAATTACGTTTGTGAATAAAGAGTGTCCCACCATTCAGCAACCCACAATGAGCAAAGGTTTAAAAAATTAACAAAAAAATATAAATAAAACTGTACATCAGTGAAAACCAATATTATTGAATGCATATTATGCTATAGATGCACATATCGCTGTAGATTTGAAACAATGTGTAACAGTGGCACGTTCATTTCTGAGACTGTTCCAGTGTCTGCAATCTTTTATCCTCTTACAGAAAATGCATTTATTCTTCATTCTGTCTTGGGATTCTCTTTCTGTCCTTTCTGTCTTGGTCACCTTCTTTCAGAATTCTCATTCGGGAAAAATCCCTCCAGAACATTTTTTTCCCCTCTCTTCCAGACGAAGATCGGTATCTCGTTTGATAAGATGGCTTTCGGTGGACTTTGCGAAAAAGTATCTACCTCCTTCCCCTTTTATCCGTTTGAATGGGTTACGGTGGGGATAGGAAGCGCCGATCTGTATTCACCCCAGGGAAATGCTCCCGCCATCGATTCGAGTGTTCATGGCGAGCGACCTCTTTCCCTCTTCGCCTCTCACCTCCAGCGGAGGTTCCGTTTAAGTAAATTAGCTTCTTCACAAGGGAACAGAACTGACGTGAAAAACCCCTTTTAATTTCGGATCGCAACGGCTAGGAAATTGAAGGGAAATCAAATATCGTGGTGGATTATTAAAATTCACGCTGCTTAAGATGGGGACGCGGTAGAGATTTTTTCAGTCTTTTTTACACTGTCGAGTGCATCTTGAAAAGAATTGTTCTCAATAATTGATACGATCTGGCCCGAGTGGAGAGGAAAATGGAAGTTCGCCGATTGAATAATGCAGTAGGTAACCAAGAAGAACTGTTATGGAGGGGCGAAAATTTCTTAGGAGGGAGACCAGGAAGGTTAGGCCTGTTCCTAAAAGTCCTTGAAAAGGTTTTGACAAGAGCATTTTCGAAGCAAATACTGCACAGAGAACAAAAGTGCACAGCACAGGAGGGCGTGAAGGATAAAGCGCGCTGCCTTGCCGATTCACCCTCTTAGAACCGACCTTCGAGAAGAACAAACCCTCTTATTTTTCTCCGAAGAAGATGCTGAGAGGAAAGAGGGTTCTCGTAAGCGAGGGATGTGTTTCTTGTTGATGCAGTCTGTCTGATAAAAAAACATCTTTGGAGAAAATGTATGGTCTTACTTGTTATCCATATCCGGAAAATCCATAAGGCGAAAAAATAGATAAAACAGGAGTTTATTATAGGTTTACACATCCTTATACTTCTGTTATGTCCGCACTTTTGCGGATCACAAAAGCGAATAAACAGGTTTTTCTTCACAATCTGCTTACGTTCTTACAGAATATCATATTTCTAAAGGTGATGTGCTCGAATAATCGTAATGTTTTCTTTGAAACCCAAAGGCAACTCGTGAGAGAGTGAAAGATAGATATATTTATGTCACGCGGTGAGCTCTAAGACCATAAATTCTCGAAGTGACTATGCTACCGTGGAAAACCGAATTCGTCAAAACTAGTTTTAGCTAGCGACAACAGGATACTAATCTATGTGTCCAACTAATCCAACTAATGAGTTTTTACTAAGGGAACTAGTAATGCGAATGAGTAACATAAGATAGCTGTGAAGTATTACACAAATGTTTACCTATTTCTGTATTTAATAACCCCTCTATGCAGAACACTTGTCTATAATTAGTAAACGAAGCATAGGTATTATACTTTAGCTTAATATAACTGCCCAGTCGTAGACACCTACCAAGAAGAAATTAATAAAATAAAACACCTAAACTTTACTGGTCTTTTTGTATTTAACAAGAGTTGACCTGCCAACTGAAAATTAATGAGACAAAATAAATTACCTACTTACGCTTTACAAGTCCATCAATATGTGACAAAAGTGATGTTAAACTCGATTTCGTGAAGTGAGAATTCTATTGGAATTATATCAGCTGACACAATCTTCGTGGTTTATAAGGCGGTTTTTAGTATGGTCCACCAGTTTTCATTTAATCCCGACAATTTCACAGAGAACTGGGTGGTTTTATCCGATTCTTTGAAATTATATCTATAAATGAGACCCAAATAAACATTGTTGTTACTTTGAAAGTATTCGCGAGTACCCATTTTTTAATATTTCATCCCTTAAACTCTAACCTTTAGGGTTGATAAAAATCGAGGCCGATGTTATTGGCAGACCCTCGGATTTTGAGCCGAATTTTAAAGTTCCAGTACTGTCGCAGAAAAGCTTCGGTCGACGTACCGGGGACGGTGAAGTACAGATTTTTTTTAAACCAATTTTTGGAATCTACGCATCTTGAAATGTAGACCAACCGATTTGGGGGGGGGGGGTGTTTAAAACTTTTTTTTTACAAAGATTAAAAATTGAAATAGTAAACCAAAATCCACTCCATCGACTAGCTGAAATATTCAGTGGAATTGTATTTTCAAGAATCGATATTCTTAAAATTTTGCTACCTTGTAAGCGGACTATATGAAGGACGCATATGTACCAAATACGTAGATTATTATGTACCATATAGGCTTCATTTAATAATTATCTGTAGAAAGTAATCTGCGAAGAAAGTTTATCAGAAACAGAAATAATAGGCCATTGTGTAATATTTTGTGGAGTTTTTAACGTATGAAGTCTTGTTAATTGACTAAGAAAGTTTAATCACTCATCCCTACTTACTATAACCCTCTCCTTCCACATCGTTTTGAGAACGACTAGAACGTATTCTATTCAAACAATGTTTGCCGCATACATTTATTGCAGTTAAAATATATAAAGTATGTCACATTTGCCGTAGAAATAACTGGAGGTGCACGTGACTGACAATCAACTTGTGTGGGGAAGATGTTTTTCTTTCTTCTTCGTCTCCATCCCTCTCTGAACAGTATACTCATAAAAGTATGTTCGTAAACTACTATTTCATAATGAGTAGGCATGTTTGTCTCGAATTGTGTTGAGCTAGTCCTTATGATTATTTTTAGCAGGTCTCTATGGTTCCCTTGAACGGCTAGATCAATTCTAAAACATTACTACATTGATTAAATCTATCTATTAATCTTAACTAACCCTTCATAACCATGATTTTTTCAATAACTAATTTAAATAAAACGAAGTCGAATTGGGAAATAACACTACGCTATTCTTCTTATACGCGTTTTCAAAGTGATAAGTATTCGAAAGCTTTGTCATTTATGTATATGATTGCTATCTAATGATTTCCAGAGGCGTGGCTTTAAATTATATTCAAACATTTAATACCTACTTAAATTATAATCAAACAGAAGTTCAAATCTGTGTATTATTATAGTCATGTCTGTGTTAAGAACATTAAATGTAGGAAACGTTAAATTACGCCGTGATTAGTTTAACTGTATTATTGATGTTTAGAGAACTAAACAACCTAAATGAGAAAGTAGATACAAGCTGTTGCTGTCGGATTTGCAATGAAATTGACTGCCTCGATGAGACGAATTGTAAAAATGAAACTTTAGAGGGTGAACTGTGGTGATTATGAAACTGCTCGGAATTACTCTACATTGTAAATCCCAGACGCCGGAGAGGTTTTGCATAGGTACCTTCCGAGCTAAATAATGTCAAGGGAACCACGGGTCTTAGTTTGCATAACAGGCTGTTGAAATGATGGCAGTTGAACCCTACGCTCGATGCTTCAGCTCGCTTAAAAGTTTCTGCTACTCCGTAACAGTGAACTAGAATTGGGGACTGCTCGAAGGTGGAACTGAATTAGTTTAAGACTGGCGCCTTGATGCCTAGTACGGTGAGTGTATGTGTTGTAATTGAGTACGTTTAGTTTGTTATAAGTGAGTTAGAGGGAAGTTATCTGCTTCTCTCTCTCTCACTAACACAACTCCAAGATAATCGTTTTCACCCGAGAAACTGGGATTAGATTTGGTTGTGTGGTGAGCGCGGGGTGGAGTTAGTCTTGGTTTGAACGGTGGTTTGAGAAGATCTGAAAGGCGTTGGTAGTGTGTGGAGGGTTAAGTTTTCGTTGCTACACCGTGGAATCTGGAAGGGAGTGCGCAAGATCGCAAAGCGCGTTCAAGCAGGACCAATCTTGTCGGTATCGTTCCCTTTCCACACTGTCCCTCCTAGCAAGTTCCTCCGAAACCACATCGCGAAAGATAACGAGCCTTCCCACATCCCACTATATACCATGGGCTTCGGCACTATAGGTTACCATCATACGAAGCAAAACATTACAGCTTTATCGAAACCCTAACAGCTTATGTTTTCTTTTCACAAATCTCCCTTGAATACTCAATTGCTAGAATGCTATCAATAATGATATTATGCATAGCAATTATCTTTTGAGTCCAACGAAAACGAACCGGATTTCATTTAAGTCAGAAATCGTCTAATGGGGCTCCGAACATGAGAAGCCCGAGATAGATAGCAGCACGTAAACAATGACCTTACCGATTTCCTATTCTTTTGTTGCCGATGGGGGCAGTCGTTATGGACTCAAGTCCAAGTTTTTGTTGTTTTGACGTTTTTTTATTTGTATTTTTATTTTGTGTGTGTGTTATTTTAGTAGTTTATTTATTGATAATATAATTCTCATTTTTGGCCAGTATTGATGAGATTGATGGTAAGGGGACCGAAGCGTAGAGCGATAAGGGATGACTCAAGGTATCAACAAGGGGATAGTCATGTCAACCATCACGTTCCTTAGGTCCTTCGCTCCCCACCGCTCCTAGCGGCAGACGTTGTGAGTGCCCTATTGTTCACACATGCCGTCAATTCGTAGCCAGTGAAACTCCATTTCAATCAGCCCGCACTCCTACTACTGACCCGCATCCTATTACCTCTTTCTGAGCGGCATCGGACTTTCACTTTCATATTGTATTTCTCTTTTTCTATGTCAACTTATGTTAGATTTCATTATTCAAAGAAATTTAGACATGTTGAATTGTGTTTTCCACTTTTCGAGTATATTTGCTGCCTTAGAAGTTTGAATTTATCATATGTAATTTGGAAATAACAACTACAACATATTATCAAATAAAAATTATTGTGTGATAAACCGCTAAAAGTAATTTCTAGAAATTATTAAATAAGGGAATTGGAAAATAAAGTTGAGCCTATTGTAGAAGAAACATTCTACAAACGTTTCATTTTATACCTTCTTCATGAAGTTAGTAAAGTCTAACTGGTTAATGGTGTGTATACACCACCTAGTTCATTACTATTACTATACACCTATACATATATATTTTTATCATGTCTGGAGCTTAAGCACATTAATAACGAGTTTAGTTCATGCTCATGGTCTGAGGTAAATTAAGAATCAAAATTCGATTGCTGTGTACCAATAGGTTTATTATGCGTTGAAATGTCTAAAGGTATTGAATTAATGTTTTACTAGCTTTTCCTAAATACGATTTGTTATATAAAAAGACAAGGTTCTCATGCTCATCTGGTTTCCTCAATTGAAAGAAACGATGCCAAATGTCACAAAAGGCAGTTTAATAAATTTTAAAAATCCAGTCGTGTCGCATGACCGTATGAGCGAATTTATGTAAACTATCATATTATATTATGTTACTTTGTTTTGAAATTTGAGTCTTTGAGTGCAAATAACTTCTTAACCACAAATTGTATGGCAACATACCCGTTCTTAATAATAATCAGCAATTTTAAAAATATTCGGGATTTTTAGCTTCATTTGTCAGTTTTTATTGATTTTTCAGAAAAATTTTAATTTAAATTTATGTAACTTTATCAGCATAATTTTGTGTATTTTCTCTCTTTCAACCAATTCTTTGCAACGGAACTGTATCTTTGCCATTTGGCATCGTATAAAAATCGTTCGCCAGTTATTGGAAAGTACTTGATTAATCTGAAACATCATATCTCAAGCTGCAAATTTTCTCCTCCATGCATCCCTGAAAAAACACTGGTTACAACCTAGGTGTAATTTCAAAACTTGTTTGATGTTTCGCTAGACTTCATTACCCATTTGGCATCCGAAGGAAGTACCATCCTCTTGATTGAATCACAAACGATGAAAAGATAAGAAGGCGCCACAAGAGATAATAGCGGTCACAACTTTCATTTCTCTACGACTTTTCCATTGAGGCATGAATATGTCTCACTTTGTTGTGGATTTGTACGCAAGCGGATTTATAATGGTTGATTTTAGGTAATTTAACGATCAAATACAGAACAAGTACAGAAGTTAGCTGCATTGAGCACTACTTGCAATACGTGGCTGCAGCGAAAGATTCCGACGATTCCACGATTGACACTTCCGTTACATATTGTACGTTTGATGGCAGAACTTGCAAAACTGGTCCGCACCGAAGGCCGCTTCGCAATTGGTGGTCTACGAGGAACTTAAACCATGACCTCTTACTAGGGTGGCCCGAGATATAACTTCTTGCTCCCTACTCAGAAGGATAGGAGATGCAGGGAACAGGTACAATTTCTCCAGCTTGATTTGTCTCAGTAAACTCAGCTGAACTCTGGGGTAGGAATTACACCACCTGCCGAAACAGGTCGAACCACGCCACTGGTTACGTTCGTTGAAGTCATCTCCTCTTCAGAGAGTAAGCATTATTCATCTTATAGAGTAGACTTTCAGACAACTCTTCTTGATTTTAATATTTTTTGAAGGAGTGACCTCGCCATTCAATATTCACCACTTGAAGAAAATGAGTAAAACTCCCGTAGCGAATACTAACTGCGTAATTAAATTTGGTTACCAAGTATACACCTGCCATCCTTTCATTTTACTGGCTGATTAGTTGGTTCGGGATGGTGAGTGAGAGTGCCACTGTTGAACTTTATGTTTGTCATAACTGGCAAGTGATCTGACTGGGGGTGATCTGGTGGCTAGTGACTGAAGGGAGGATATGGGGTGCGTAAAGGTTTTGACTTGGTAACAGTCTGGAACATCGGGTGTGTACCCTCTGTCAGAGTAAAATTCTGGCTCGCTTGGGAACAAAGGGTCATGTCCCATCAGCCAGCTGATATCTGGTGAGTATCCACTGTCAGAGTGAAATTCCGGCTAGATTGAGAAGGAAAGGTTCTTGTCCCATCAGCCTGCTGGTATTGGTAAGCATGAGGCCTTAGGAATTTGGTTCTAGGGAGCTAAAGAACCCATGCTTCGCGTTGAAGTCTCCGACAATGAGGAATGAGGCCAAGTTCGTGTACCAGAGCCCAGGTTTCACTGGAAAGTAGACAGTTCAAAACTGCAAATAGAATGTGGCTATTTGAACGTTAATGTTATCGACACTTTGAGAGAGTCTCATTCTATCCTAAGAGACATCAAGAATTGAAAAAATTAAGTTTAAAAAGCGATTGGCCGATATTAGAAACCTGTGGCAAGTAACTGGTGCAACTTCGGACTTATTTAGGAAATACTTTATGACAGGTCTTCTTCCAAGATCCGTATCCCAAAATTTAGCCTCTAAAAACCCAGAGAATAAAAAATACCTACACATAATCTGATTCGGTATGATACGACTATGAAATCGCCAAAGTGACCAATAACCAGGGGTGCTCTTATCCCATGTAAGTGTAACAATAACCTTATGCATGATTACATTATGGATGATCCAACCTCCTACTCTAAACTAAGCGGTATTTTTTTTTTTTTTCTTTCAATAAAGACCTCAAACGTCCGAAAGGGGTAGATAGTCAAACACCATTACATTAAACTAAAACTCAAAAGCTTTGGATGATTCGAGAATTGATTGAATAGGGAGACCGTGTACACATTTTACTCAACATCTCATAAGCGACCCTTCCCGGTCAACAACTAAACGTTTCTGAAAACACAAAAAGATCCAAAAGGGGAAACCAATTGCGTTGATTCAAGACCCGTAAAAGGCCAGTATACTGAATGAATACGACTCCAGAGGGGCATAGTCCCGAATGAGTGAGGAATATTTTAAAGAAGGGGAATTGCAAACAGGGGCCTACACTGGGGTAGCTACTCTTTTTAGCCCCTATTTCGCCCTTCAGTAAATAATACCTGAGTAAACACATCCCGGAAAGAGTGGGCAGTGGAGTCGTTACTTGAACTCAACACTTGGTAGGTAATAAAGGAATACCATACCGAGCCTTATCATTCAAATGACACATGTTATCACTTTCCCCTCAACAGCATTTTGTCGTATAAGTGAATAATTCAAGTGTATTATTCAACTGCACTTTTGGTTTAGTATTTAGAGTAATGATCTGTTGTAATCGACCAGGAGAAAAACGAATGAATTTTGAAGAAGCGAAAATCCGCACGCCAAAGCCTTTCTCCTCAACTAGTGGACCAAAGTATACGGATTTTGGCTCAAAAATCACTTAGTAGCTAGGAAAACTCGGCATCACTTTCAAAAAACTCCAAATTGTAGAAATTTGGATAAATCACGTTGTAGAAACTTTGCGAGTAAACTGAGTTCTTTCGTTTGATTTCTATAGATACCAATGAACTGAACGAGACCGTTCGACCAACCGTAGGCTTAATTAGGATCACAAAAAGCTCTTCAATACAACAACTGCGAATCATGAGTGAATTTTATTCAAAGGAATAGGCTGAATTTCAGTCGATTCAGATTGCTCTTATTTGGTTTTATCGTTTAACTTTCTGGTGGGCATCAATTGAAGTAATCGACAAATTCTATTTTAGCCTTCATTTTCTGACTTTTGAGATTTATTGACGATTTCTGAAGTAAATCGTTTTCAAAATTTTGAATTATTTATTTACCTCTGTTAGTTTTCTATTGTATGTAGCTAAATACATTTGAAAAGTAGATTGTGAGGCGGACGGTTTTCAATAATCTTCGATTCATTCAATCTAAAACATTATTTGAAATACAAATAAACGATAACTGTAGTTATTCATGAGTACGAACTACAATTACTAACAACAAAATGTGCGAAACTTACTTCGCCTCATCGCCGCTTATCGGGAAGATGGTCAAGGCACTCCTGCATGGAACACTTTTCAATCATTCATTACCTATAGGTATGAAAAGATTGCTCTTCCTGCGTATCAATTCTAGCGCTAGCGGTGGTTGCTGGCGTAAGCTTAGGTAAGACTGAAGGCAAGGGGATGCACTGAGCCTTAAATACATTCACGATTGAAACTTCATACGGAGGATAAATAATAATCATGGGAGAGACTTCTTACATTGAAATAATATTCACCAATACTACAAAACAGCATAGATACTATACTGTGTTAGATAGCTCTTCTAAGCAGAACGTTGGTCTAAAATTATTAATCGCCGTATTTAATGTATAATCAGAACATGGAGCATCGTACATCCCAGAAGGGTTGACAGATTTACAGTCCCAAGACCCCGCAATTTCACGCTTCACAGTAAAAGTTCAAAAAAGGTCAATACTTAAGGAAAGAGCATAGTTTCAGAGGCCGCTCTACTGATCAGTGCACCTTCATACCTTGTAATTTTTTCCGAGGGGTCCCAAACGAGCTCCATCTAAATAATAGCACCAAAGAAATTAGCCTCAGATGTTCCGAAGCTAATCGGAGTCACTCCATACATTTTAATTGTATTCCAGATCTCCAAAAAGGAGTTAAATTTCATGTTTCAGTATCATAAGCCGATTAAAAACAATTTAGCCCCACATCTGATCGGTGTGCACTGATATTAAATTCCTGATTTCACTATTTGAAAAGTATGAAAACGACCATTTAGAGCTTAACCGCACACTGCCTGAGCATTTCATCAAAATCGGATGAAAACTGTTGAAATTAGGCTAGTTAAAAATATTACACATTAGCGCATGCGCAGTAGCCACTAATGATAGGATTATGTTGCAATTGCTAGAGAATGCTCAAATTAACCTCTTCCACCTATCCTCCAAATTTGAGCGAGATTGGACGACGGGGGCGTGAGAAAATTATTCTTGATGGAATTTATGTTTGCGCATGTGCTGAGTCAAGTATTGATTTCGGATCAATGAACTGATAGAGGACCATCTATACCCTAATTGGTACAATCCATGGACATTTCATAAAGCTCGGTTGAATATAGTGGCAATTAAGCTTGTTACAAGGATTTGAGGATACACGTTAGACACACACATACACACACTCACCCACACATAGAAAGACACGGAACAAAAGTTTTCAGAATGGTCTAAAACGTAAAATGCGAGAGGAAATTTTACCACTTTTTACAACCATTTGATTTTTGGAGACTAAAACTTTTCTCCCAAAATCAAAAACAATGCTTTCGTTACATATAGGTAGATTTGGGAGCAATTCAAGGGATGAAATTAAGCGATTCACTTGTACGTACTTCCGCAGGGTCAATAGTTATTAAACTCGATTTCGTAAAGTTATAATAAAATCATTGGAACTACATCACCTGATTTTTCCATTATTGGCATTATATCAGCTGAGATTTATAAAGCAATTTCTTTGTATCCAGGTCTCACTATCTACCGATCGCTCATGGAATTTAAAGCTTGATCGTCTAATCTATTATAGATCTGATAGCAGCGCGTGGTTTCTCTATGTTCTCGCGCTAAAAATTCGAAGGTTTTTTTTCGATGTTCAAGCCCTTAGGGAAAGTTAACAATTCAACGTATAGCGTTGTGGGGGGTTTCAATAGATTATTTGTGATTAAATTTATCATTGACAAGCAAAAAATTATAACTGTTCTTGGAAAGTTTTCGAGATCTCGATTTTTGAATGTTTAGCCCTTCAATACAAACCGTTAGGGTTGATAAAAATTTATGCCGAGCTTCTAGGACCATCTGGACCCGAAATGTGATTTTTAACACAAGTTTGGTCTTGTATTTTCGAAGAAAAGCCGTGGACGGCGGACGGACGGAATTTTTTTATTTTATTTTATTTTTATTTTTTATTTTTTTTTTTTTTATTTTTTTATTTTTTTTTTCTACGTAAACCAAACAATTTTCAGGGGGTCATAATATTTTTTTTCTTGGTCAGTTACAAAGGTTCATTATTGAAAATAATAAACCAAAAGGAACCACTTAGCATCAAGAAACTTGAGGTAACAACGGAAAGTTACTACTTGTGATCTGTAGGAATGGTTTATCATAGAAGAAGGGAATCTTCTCTTCAGTCAAAGTAAATCATTCAAGAAGCGAAGAAGAACGTTCACTTATTGAAGACACAATAAAGAAAACAACAAAAACGAGGGTCACTCGTAGACGGCGGATTACGGCCAGAGAGAGTTAAATCAAACAACCGGTTTGTTATTATCAGTGTGTGTTTGTGATGATTTTGATCAGTCAGCTCCTGCCATGTTATATTTCATTATAAAATATCTTTATTTGTTACAAACGTATTTTAAAAAAATGAGCAGTTATTGAGACGGTTGTTTTGTTGGTTTTACGGTCGATCTGATTGTCCAATCTATGAAATTACAAGTGGAACCTGCGATACGGGACAGAAGTTAATCGAGGAAAGTAATTATAAAAAATTCACATTTCGCTTTGCGGTTCCAATGTCAAATCATTCCCAAACTTTATGCTACCTATTGGAAAATCCAATTCCTAAAATAACAGCAATTTTCATGATTAAAGCATAGGAAGGAAGGTATCTACCGCCTACGTAGGTACATCCCATCAGTCTCAAGAAACCTTGGAATTATTCAAGTTGTAATGAACTTATGTTAGGTAATTTACAAGGTATTTCAGTATAATATGTTAGATACTGTAATAAAAATTAATTATGGCTATTCCTGAAGCCTCCATTTACGGGGGTCTGTAGCAAAACAGAACCGAATACAGTATATTCCAATTGATCGTTCTCGTTTCTTCGTAATATAACACATGGATAATAAGATGCTGGCATCCAATAACTTTTTTCCATTTACCTTTTAAACAAAATTCTGTTAATGAAACAGGGAAAATGCGTCTTTAATCATCACAGACATCTTAATCGCCATAAACGGTCAATGAATCATAACAATCAAGTAAGCAGCACTGTTTAATCAAAGTTGGATTAACCTTTTTGTTTTCATACATATTTTTTATATATATTGGGCCTAAAAAACTGGGAGAAAACTTTCTTTAAAGCGTTGAGCGTTGCCAAGTCACCAAAGGAGACTTGGCAGGGGGAAGGTTGGAGGTCTGGAAGCGTAGAGACCTACCTACATTACGTCGCATTTTGCCGATAGAGCGCTCTGTATTTCGTCCTTCGCACGAGTCCTGTTACCAAACAAACAAAAAATTAAATAAAAGCTTCTGAACCGTTCTCAAGGGATATATATTTTTGAGAACAAACAGAAAAGGAATTATTGGATAAAATATCAGAATGACCACAAAAAACAGGGAAAAAACATTATCTCGAAACTCGTTTATGTGAAATAATGGTTGCCTAATAAATTTCGTTTTGACGATTGTTTCCCATTTTAGTGGCTGGTCTTATTATTTTGCGTCATTGATTGCAAAAAGAACTATCTACGAATGATCAGAAATCGTTCATGGTCGAAGCGTTAAAAAAAACCACACAAAAAAAAAAAACAGCTAGATTAAAAGTAAAACTTCTATCTATCAACAGGTAGATTACAATTTCCTTACATACGAGTATATAACAATTTGCTACAACTGTGCAATCCGTTAATCAGTTTTTATCATGAATGTCAGGCAATACGTACGTAGGGTCTGTGCAAAGTATTCACTTCAATCATGGTTTTCAGGCATTCATAGTATTCTTTGTCAGAAACCAAAACCTTCAGTACCTGGAACAAGTATGAGATGAGTATTATTATCTCTTGATTTTTCAAGTCCACAATATCATTCCGAATCCTTACACCGCCAGCGACATAATAAATATGTATTGAACATCACATCTCATGACAGGCCTAATCTTTGGAATTGTACGTCATTAGAATAATTTTATGCAATATATTTGGTGCTTTGAGTATCGACAGGGAGTATGAGCTGTTTTTACAAAATCAAATAGTTGTGGAAGTGAAGCCTCACACGAAACGTTAGAGGATTTCGTGAATAGAATTGGTTCCCCTGCAGTCCCCCTCCTCTCCCTTTACTGCACGCTGTCTACTCAGATCATGACAGTTAACGTTGTAAGATATGGAACATGTTTTAGAATCAATCTCGCCCTGTTTTGTAACTTTTGGGTTTGGGGTTAAAAAAGAAAATCATGACGCTTGGTCCAATACTGTTTGATAAATGAAAATTGCTGCACCTTAGATTGTTATACCAATACAATTAATAATTCACAAATTATATGTACAACCAAATCGTATCAAGGTGGGGGCAGTTCTGTCAGTTTTCATGTCCCGTAACGAGGTGATCTCCTGGGCACCTTACTACATAAAGCAGTGAAATATTAGTTTCACGTTAGGTATCTCTTCATGCTAAAATCTGAAGCATTAGAATACAATATGAGTATGCAAACCTATCCTTGAAACTGGGAATCATGCTTCTAAGTCAACTTTTACGTAGATTTAGGTAAACGCTTATCAATCCATGCCACGCTTTCACATTGTTACTGAATTCGAACGATTCTCATTAATGAGGATGAGCGTTTGGTCATCAATGTTCTCGTCCATTTAAGCGACGGTAGGGCTAATTCCGTGGGGTGTAAACCGCTTTCAGGGACAACCCGCACTTAGTGGTTTTATCACCAACTCTCCCTCGTCTAACTGCACGTTTCAATTCCCACATTAAGCAAAGGGGCTCGCCGTTCGGTCAAGTAATTTCAGTGCACATCTGTGCAAGTACAACGCAATGATTAAGTCCAAAGATAAACGCAGGTCTACTAATCTTTAAAGATTATTTTGTGCTGGGGTGTTTTGACAAGGATGTCACCTTGAAATAATAGTGAATATCCTAAACAAATGGTTAAGGTTGAAGCATTTAGTCCCTTTCGCATCAGGTTAGCAGAAACAATTTTGACTACCGTTAACTGAATGGGTAGTTTAGTATAACTACAAAATTCCTAATTTAAAATTGAAAATAGCTTGTTAACTCATTGTGATAATAACGGATGCTCTGGATCTCCGAATTTCTTAAACGTCATAATACTTCAAAAATCCTTTTGGGATTAATAAGTAATCAGATCGACGATCCTAAGATTGAACTCAGGCTCTACACCGACGGCTTTGATAGCTGCGTGACTACCATTTTATGTTGTCATGCCGTTCAAGCCACACTTAAGAGTACTGCGGAGGGAAAATGATAATTATTTAGGGTTGTTTCAATACTATGACCCTTTCGGTTTATAATTTTCAATAATAAACCTTTGTAATCGACCAAAAAAAAAAAAAAAAAAAAAAATTCAACACCCCCTGAAAATATTTTGGCTTACGTTTCAAGATGCGTAGAATCCAAAAATTGAATAAACAAAAATCCGCCGTCCGCTATCACAATTGGAATCTAGATGATCCTAACAGCTCGGTATCAATTTTTATCCACCCTGAAGGGTTGTATTAAAGGGCTAAACATTCAATAAATCGAGATCTCGAAAACTTTCTAAGTTTAATACTTTTTTGCTTGTCATTTATAAATTTAATCCCAATGAGTCGATTAAAACCATCCTCAACGCTGTACGTTGAACAGTTCGCCTTCTCTAAAGGCTTGAACATCGAAAAAAGTTCGAATTCCTAAGCGCGAGAAGGTAGATAAATCACGCGGTGCTAGCAGATATATTGATAAGACGATCGATTAGAAGCTATAAATTCCATCAAAGATCGCTAGATAGTGATACTGGAATACATAAAAATTGCCTTGTAAATATCAGCAGATATTATGCCAATATTGGAATTATCAGATGATCTAATTCCAATGGAATTTATTATTAAATCAAGTTTATTAACTTTTAGCCATGCGATATACCTACTAGTGAAGTATTGATACCTAAATGCTAAATTTCATCTCTTAAATTGCTCCCAAGTCTACCTATAGGTAGCGGAAGCATTGTTTTCACTTTTGAGGGAATTAAATATAGTGGTCTATTAATCTATTCTAAAATCAAACGGCTGTTTTTCTACAGTGGTAATATTTCCACTCGCATTTTACTTTTTAGACTATTCTGAACCACTTTCGTTCCATGTATTTCTCTCTCTCTATCTCTATGTGTGTATCTGTGTGTATGTCCGCAAACCAAGTTCCGTCGTTCTAAAATCAATACTTGACTCGGCGCATGCGCAGACGTAAATTCCATCAACCATAATTTTTTAGTGCCCCCGTTGTTTGATCTCGCTCAAATTTGGAGGATAGATGGAAGAGATTCATTTGAGTATTCCCTATAGATTTCGAAATAATCCTATCATTAGTAGCTATTGCGAATGCGCGAATATGTATTCCTTCGTAAACGAGCCTAATTTCTACAGTTTTGATCTGATTTTGATGACATTTTCAGGGAATGTGCGGGTAAGGCTGTTTACTGGTCCACTATTAATTCCATGCTTTTCAAATCATTACTTGCGCATGCGCAAACGTAAATTCCTTCAAGCATAATTTTTTTACGCCCTAGTCGTCCAATCCCGCTCAAAGTTGGTGCTTAGTTGGGGGGCAATGGTTTAATTATTCCATGTTAATTTCAACATAATTGCATCATTATTAGCTCTTGCGCATGCGCGAAAGTGTAATCCGAGGAACAAGGTCTAATTTTCATCAGATTAAATTACATTTTCTGGGACTTCGTAGGTTCGGCTGTAGATTGTTCCCTACCAATTTCATTTTTCTCAAATCATCACTCCATCCTGCGCATGCGCGCCATGTTGTGATCATATATTACATACGATGTTTAATAATTATAGACCCATGATCTGCCTAGAAGGGCTATCTAACACAGAAATAATAAACCATTGTGTAATAATTTGCAGCGTGAGTTTATTTCAATAACAAGTCTTCCGTTTCTTTGATTCATTTCAGTGAAGTGTTCGCCACACACTTTTGTTTATTTTGAACTTTCTCAATGGGAAATTTTCAAGGCTATTTTTATTTGCTCAATATAAAGATGTGAACTGGAGCTTTCCAAAAAGGTGCTGTATGATGGATATTTGACCAGTTAAATGGCTCTTTAAATTCATTTGCATATCATGCGTGTCATGGTCCCCTCCCGCCTAGGAAAGACCCTCGACTCCCTTGAGCTACTACGTCACGTGTGATATTCCTACCTGTTTATTGGCCAAATTAAAAAGTCTTCTGAGCTGAAAATTGTTCATGGTGGTTTTCAAAACCTCTGAATCCAAATCAGAGGTTAAACAGATTAAACAGATTACAAGTTTTAAGCGATAGGTAGCTTTTTGCCGTACACATTGGCCTTGTACAGTGGTATAGTTAATTTGTTGGAATTTGTCACAAAAGGTGATTAAATAGATTTACCGTGATTATCCATAAGATATTACTAAATGTCAATACCTAAAACTAGTAGAGTATAGTTGTATAATTCGTTTGGATTCGGCCATAAAATTGAAAGAAAATCATAGATCAAAAATTTTAATCAAGTTTTTTTTTTTTTTTTTTTTTCATTTAATGACCGTACACATCTTCTGAATACCATTATCAAACGTGATAAAGCACTATTCAATAAAGAGCCTGTCAAATTAAATTTAAAATAATTTTTATGGGGCTAGCTATTAGTTGTATTTCTTGTGCCGAATCCTCAATAATGGTTCTAATATACTGCCCGTTTTAGGTATTGATTCGTGTATTTAGTCATTTCTCATGACCGATCACGACAAATCTACTTTTCAGAGATGTACAATCGTCAAGCCCTTCATGAAGCTTTCGCTAAGCATCCTTTTGTCATTGGAAAACAGAGCGGACCCATCTGGGCTGAAAGCGGTTGTTACCGCCAACTCGTGCAGTCTAGATAGGCTTGTCAATTGCACGCAACCCTGTTTGCAGTGCTTTGATTTGCTTTAACCCTCTCCCTAAACACCTGTATTTCAGGGAAACCGAATCCGATCCTTTTCTCCCTCCCACTTGGCTCCTATCACGTCAACGTTTATAGGTCTTGGTTAAATGACAGGTAGATTGCTTCTGAAATTAATTGCTGCGTCCTTCGGCAACAAGTTGAATGGAGTTTCTCCTCCTTCAGACCGCGAGCGGTGGGTGTCATCCATCAGAAGGCAAGTCTCCGTGGTCTGGAGTAGAAATTCAGTTAGCGGACGCCACCTGCTATTATACCTGATATAAATTGATGGAGCTGAGATACGTAGGTCTTAAGAGCTCCTTAAAGTTTAATCAGAAGTCTAATTCAATCATTCATAAACAACTGTTGAAAGGTGATAGAATATTCCCTAAAAAAAAAATTGGTAGTTTCGTACGAATGGCTATTCTTATGTATTATAATGGACGGCAAAATCTTGATATCTATCTGATATTGAATGGAATTTGCACATTCAATTCGAACCGAACAAAATGGGACTTTGGCCCAAAATTGAATTCAAAATCCTTTTATTTTTCTTCACTTCTGTTTGTAGTGATGCATTTTGGTTTATATTTTGCCAATAATGAACCTTTGTTATAGACCAAGAAGGAATTTTTAACGTCAACGTATGTAGCCACTTTTCATGAACTCGAAAACTAACTTTGGTTTATTATTCTTAGTAACGAATCTTTGTAATTCATGGGGGAAAAAAACATCCCTCTAAATTTGTGGGTTTACGTTTCAAGAAGCGTAGAATCCAAAAATCAAATTAAAATAAAATCCTTCCGTCCACCGTACGCAGCACGCCGTCCAGAGCTTTTTTCTGAAACAACTGGCAGAAAGTTTATGAAACCTTGGTCAAGTATCATAAATATGGGGTCTAGTTGTTCCTAGAAGCTCGCCATCAATGTCGATCAACCCTAAAGTGTAGAAAAATAAAGATTGAAACATTTAAAAACGCTCAGTCATTCATTTTTTTGTCATTTATAGATACCGTCCTAATGAATCAAATGAAATCACCCGAATCGCTGAACATTCATCCGTTTACTTTTCCTAAGGGCTAGAACAATGACAGGAAAAATGAACATCAAAATCGGAGTGAATCGCAACTGGTGAAACTAAAAATCGCCTAATAAACTACGAACTTGTCTCGTCTGACATAATTCCAATATATTTCACCAAGATATCGATTTCATTATAACTTTTGTCATCCACACAATAAATGGACTTGTGAAGCGTAAGTAGGTGATTTTTGTAACCTTATTAAATTTTAGTTGGCAGCTCAGCTCTTGTTAATACAGAAGGACAAGTAAAGTGTAGTTGTTTCATTAAATTCAACTTCTATTCAGTAAACGGAAAGGACTTTGCAGTTATATTTAGATGAAATAATACCTATACCTCGTTTAATAATTATAGACAAGTGTTCTGCGTAGAAGGGTTGCCCAATACAGGAATTATAAACCTTTGCGTATTGATTTGCTACTCTTATGGGTTTATTAATATTACTCTTAGAAATAATCGACACAAGACTGCGAGTGACTTTCAGACCTCCCGATATGAACTTTAGTTATTAGGTGGTGATAGTTTGCCACCACTGGTATCTTTCGCTATTTTAATTACTTACAACTTTGTTTGGCATGCTTCTACCTCAGTTTAAAATTTCAGATACTACGTGGGCGCTAGTTAATATTAAACATGTATAAATTCTAATAATTATTATTTACCATTGCAAAAAAAAAGTAGTAGAGAGGGAAAAACTAGGTTTTCATTATTTTCTACCGTTTTCCTAACATACCGTTATGATTGAAAAACATAAATAATATTACAATCACTCAATAGAATACCTACTTAGTTAATACCGTAATCTTAAAGTGAAGGAAAATGCATAGGATTTCTGTTTGTATTGAGAAACTTCCGAAAACCCGAAAGCAACCTACATTGTGTACCATGACGTTTACGTTTCATAAAATATAGATTCCAAAAATCGAATAAAAAGTCTGTAGCTGTTTTGTGGTATCTTATTAATTTTCAGCTGGTAGGTGGCTAATTCAATATTTTGGCTCCGTTGCACCATTGCACATGTCAGCTCTACGGAGGGACTAGTAAAGTGAAGGCGTTTAATTAATTTTCATTATTTTTTCCTTTAATAATAACGTTCAATTTTTCAATAGAAATAAAAATAAAATGGAGAACATTTACTGCGCCCAATAGTCGTAGATCAGTAATCTGTGTAAAAAGGCTATCTAACACAGAAATAATAAACTTTTGTAATAATAATTTGCAGGGTTTTTGACGCGATTCTTGTCTATAGGATGGCCCGTGATTTGAATTTTCGCAGGACCTCATTTTTTGCAGAACCGCGAGACGAGCAAACGTAGTGTACCACCATCGCGAAGGAATGTCCTTTCAATGGTATCTTTTTCTTTTATATGTCACCACCAGATTTCGATGAGCTCGGAGTGAAATAGAAAAACTTCTTCTGTATCACTTTCATGGAGATACACGATATTTATGTTGAATAATTGCTGACTTTTTAATACTCATACCATGGCTGTATTTTTTGAAGATACCTGCAGGTTCATTTCTGTCCGAAGAATTTTTATCGAATCTGGTTTCGACAACTATAAATAAACACTATTATGTTGATACCTGTTCCCATGTATGAAAATTACATATTAGCAATAACCTTTAACTTTTTGGCCAATATTCCGTTATTATGAATCAATTAATCTATAAAGTAAGAGTCTTTTCAACATTTCTTCATAGAATGGTTCAGTTAATAGATGCAAGCTGTTGATTTGTCCAAATCAATCATTTCAAAACTCCGTTCTTTTGCAGCTGTGTCGAACCGGGGTTTTCCCTTGTCGTTATTCATCGCAAGCCTTACCCACTGAATGGGCTCTCGCTGAATCAGCGGTTTTTCTCAACAACGGGAACTAAGGCTATGGCCAGGAGAACTGGGGGAGACCGAACGATATTATCGTTTATTCTGCTCCTTAGTCTCCCCTGGGTGATTTCAGAACCCCGTGAGGTCCGTTTTGCAAACTGAAGGCCCAGCAATACGGAAAACCCTACAAGAAGGTTGCAGATTGGAAAGTAATATTACGTTCTTATCAAACTCCTGACCTCCTTTCTATTTTTACTGTACAGAACACTTTCCATAAGTGAAAAGAGTACCTGGGACCTCAAAGAATGACGGCAATATTATTTTCCATAGAAACAAAAAATTAATTTCTAGGTAACCATCAAAAATGAACGTTCTAGTGTGCGCCCTTTAAATTGAATTGGATTGGATTTAATCTTTTAACACAGAATGTGTTTTAGCCTTGGCATCTCCAATCAAAGCGACACTTTTATGTGCAACAAAAATGTGTTGCAACAGTTTGTGATGAATTCTGCTTACAACCGAGTCGTTGCGTTTTATTTTATTTCATTTTGTAGGTATTAAAACACTGCTCTCCCCCTTTTTTTAATACTATTCAATAAAAATGGCCAGAATTGTACTCACACTCGTTTTCACTCAGCACAAAGCCTATTAAAATTTCGTTTTCCGTTAATTCTTCAAACCCGTATATGAAATATTAGTAAATTAACTTCACTAATTGTCCCCGTTTCGCCAATCACTGATAAATATCAAGTGATGGATCATTTTTTCAAGAAAATTAATACTTATAGATTCCGAATCTGCAATAAAAAATGGGGGTTCTCATTTGAAATACACAGTATAAAGGTCCTAGCGCCACTCTGGCACGTGATGATAAGAATCCAATTTCACCATTATTTTAAAAAATAAAGAGGAGTTACCATTTAATTTTTTTTTTTTTCAAATATATTATATATTATATAATTATAATATTGATATTATCGTCAAAGATGAAAAAAATAATTCGAGGAGAGGCGTATTAATTTTACATTTTTAAATGAAAATAGATGCCCTTTTTAGAAATTTGTTACCATCCTTACTATCCTCCATTGAGTAGTTTTCTTTCGATGATTCACAGTTTGCTGTTCTGGTGACGTCACTCTGGGTAGGGGGTCTCGCCCAGGCGGGAGGGGTGCTTTGAAAAATCATGGAAAGAAAATATTACTCATCGTAGGAGAGTGCGGTTGATGCAAAACTTCTTAGGATGGAACCTTCTTCCATTAAATAATAGTTGAAATATATCTTTCGCGCCCATGGGTATTAGACATGCATATACAAAAGTATTGATGTATGTTAATGCGTTTACGTTTTGATATTCAACGCATTCTCAAAAACGATTTGTTTATTTTTATCAAAAAACGCTATTTAATTACGCTGAAATTTAATGTCTAATTGGTAACAAATAATTATTCTGAAGCGAATCGAGTGAAATCTTCATCTTTCATCATCATAAAGTGAATCTTCAAATAGCTGAATGAATCACTTTAATCTAATTCGTTATTTAGGTTGTCCAGTTTCTCTCGGGAAAATAAAAGTGCTGAGTAAACAAGGAAGACGAGACTAAAGAAAAATGTTCGTACAATTTGAAATAAAAGAAATCACAAGAAGGTGACACACAAAAAAAAAGCGAAAAGGAGCTGAAGAGTAGCTGACCGTAACGAACCTGGACACTGGAGCCGATCCCATTATCACCCCTTCACTTCCTACAACCCCAGGCCAGGAGGACCACTAAACACTAGCTCTCCCCCTCATCCACCGTCTTTTCCACCTCCCTACTACACTACGATCCACTACACTACCATCACTCTGTCCTGCCGTCTCTAAAATCCACCCACTCCGGGTTTTCCCATAATATCCCAACCTTCGGCACCCCTAGAGCCCACCCTTTCCTTTTGCCAATCTCTTTTCCAGACCCCGAAGTAGATTACACCTGACCGGACCTGACTTTTCTCTTTTAATTACGCTCTCCCGAAGGGTGAGTCTCACAGATGGAAATTTAATAGCACGCTCAAAAACCCTCGACTTTTTTTTCTCACTTTTTTCTCCTTTTCCTGCACCCCCTTACGTTCTGCTTCCTCCTTTTTTGTAGGTATCTCTTTTCACACACGTACGACTCAATTACAGTTTTACCCATTTTTCGCGGTTTCAGACACCAGGGGTGTGAAAATAACGATACGGGTACACATCTTTCATGCCCTTCCCCCTACAATTTGGTACTTGATTGAAGTTTTAATGGAGTCCATTTGTTATGGCGTTAATGACAATTCATTTTGCACCTTATTTGTTCTCCTTGGCTTACGTGAATTTGATTTAAATTTATTTAAACTGTATAATACGGAACTCAACACTTTCCGATTTTTTTTTTTTTTTTTTTTTTTTTTTTTTTTTTTTTTTTTTTTTTTTTTTTTTTTTTTTTTTGTAACCATAAAATTCCTTATTATCAGATATCATCAATACCCACATCAAGATTAAAATTTGCCGACGATTGATCATCGAGTGCTAAGCCTGGGGCGACGAGGAACCAGCGGAAGATTGATGGCATTTGTTATCATGGTCATTCTCTCTCATGGCACGCGGTGTTGTGCGGGAAAAGCGCCACGGAGTTGCTCGAGTTGGGCATCTCAGCGGAAGTGCCCCGAGGTGTCACCACCCGTGTCCTGAGGGGTTCAAACTTGAACTGGTGGTCATTCTATAGAGGCACTTCCTTTCATCCCACTCTCCCTCCTCATCCTTCTGCAACCTCCCTCATCCCTAGGGGGTAAACCTGGGCGTCCTCGCCACTTCTTTAATTTATTTTCTCAAGTTTATGGTGCCCCCTCCGCCTTTAAGGGAAGTTTTCTATTTAAAAAAACTCGGCGCTCCGCGCCTCGCCAGGGGGCAAGCCCCCTGGACCCCCGGTTACCTCTATTTACATACTTCGGACGAAATTATTGAAACACAGAATGCGTCATTGTTTACTATTCATTTATAACATCAATTTATATAGTTATAGTATGAAACTACGAAAATTGCGTTGTCGCGCAACCAAGTGACAACCAAACAAGCGTCATTGTTTACTATTCATTTATAACATCAATTTATATAGTTATAGTATGAAACTACGAAAAAAAAAAACGAAATAAATTCGTGATAAATCAAGAGCTTTCCAACGAATGGTGAACGATTTCTGTGCCATTAAAATGGCGGAAATTCCATTTCCCTACCAACGGCTCGGTTGTACGTGAAAATCATCCGTCACACATTTCGTTCCCATCCCGCGTTCCATTTTCGGCTAGTTAGTCCATGGCTAAACCACATTCTGTGTTAAAAGTGTGTATGTGCGTGTGTGTGTGTGTGTGTGTCTGTGTGTGTCTGTGTGTGCCATTGCAGTCAATAACTATCATTAGGATTGAGATAAAAATTCCGTTTTTGCGCAAGAAAATCAAACTTACTAAACGAAGGGATGAATCCGTTGTTCAGTACTTTTTGAGCACAATAAATGCTCAAATTCCGAAAAATATGCTAAAAAATCACTAAAAGTAGCTGAAATTTGTTAAATTTACATTTTTTGCAAAATTTTAATCAAAATAATCCATCAGCGATGAACAACAACAAAACATTTACGCACAAAATCTAGAAAAATTTACTCAACTTTCATTTAATGCAAGTAAATAAAAGTTAGTGTATGGTAAGAATAAAAATCTAGAGATTGAAGCAAAATCACGAAAAATGTGACCGTCATTCTTCTACGTTGACCCTCACGCTACTGTGCCAATGCCTTTTAGCTATATATACCGCATCATTATTTACTAACAAAATTCATTGAAATACAAACCTGTTCCCTGCTCGTGGACATTGAGTGATATGTATTTTGTGTACCTAAATTGAGCTTATTCTGGTTTTCTTCGAAGCTGGCGCTCCTGGATTAGGCGACTAATGGGGTCACAATGGTCTCGCTTGCAGATTATACTGATGCCCCGTATTAAAACCTCTCCATCCATTCATCGGTCAATAAGCGCTGTCGATATAGCGGATATTTTTAGCATAAATCGAACACTTTTGCTTCCTTCGCTTCGTTACGTTTAAAGGAACTACGACGGCAAAATTTAAGTTCTTTCCTATGTTAGTCTCAACAAAAATATATATATATATATATATATATATATATATATATATATATATATATATATATATATGGAGACTAATATTTATACAATCTTGAGTACATATAAGTAGGCAGGTAATTGACACCCTTATTTGTTATATTATGAATAACTTAAGATATATGGACAGTTTACCTTAGATGATGATTGCATTATTATTGCATGAAGGTTACATAGCATCCATTCTTCATTGGGGTAACTTTAGCTATAGAACTTACTACCTACTAACTACTTACTAATTAATGAATTTATAATAGAGAGAAATTATGATTATTATAGAAATTATATAGAGAGAAAGTTGATAGATGGAATGATTGACTTGAAAATGATATGAATATGAGATAAGGTTGTTGTTGTCACTTTAGTATGTTGTGCATGGATGCTAAACAGGATGAATGAAACATTATCGTCTTACAGTAGGTACCTAGTACAAACATTTTTCTAAATAAAAACATCAAGTAAATATATTTTTATATTACCTCTATTGGTCTATGTACCGTGCTGGCTGATTATTAGAAGTTAATTTGTTTAGGTTGGCATAGCAACGACTCAAGTTTGCAGTATCAGCTCTTTTGTTGCAGGTATTGGGTGTTCTGAGAATATGGATCATCTCTTTCACATTTCTTTTGTTAAAGTTCTGTTCCATGTCCAGAATCCTACTCTGATCAAAATCAAATGCATGGTTGTAAGTGATGGCATGGTTTGCTAGCATACATCTGTCCTCAAATACGTATGTCTGATTTATGTTGTGAAATGCGATTAGTCAAATACTGAACTGTTTGGCCAACATAATTAATGTTGCAATCTTTGCAAGGAACACAATAAACTATATTGCTCTTATGATCCTTGGGAATTTTGGATTTTAAACGGGAGAATACCAGGGAATTTAAAGAATTTTTGTTATTGTATGCTATCTTGCAGTTAATTTTTGAAAGAATCGATTTTGCCAACTGTTCAGATAAACCATTGACATAAATCATACTACAGTATCTGAGTGGTTCATAATTCTCCAAATTCAAGAAACGTCAATCCCCCCACCACCATTACTGATACCTCACAAAGAACCCCCTCTGACTTACAAAGAATAGTTGCTCCATCATCCACCTCTAGTGACACCTCTGACAACCCACCTGTTATGACCTCACTAACAACAGCTCCTCAACAACCAATCACCACTCAGATACTGTAGCATGATTTATGTCAATGGTTTATCTGAACAGTTAGCAAAATCGATTTTTTCAAAAATTAACTGCAAGATAGCATACAATAACAAAAATTCTTTAAATTCCCTGGTATTCACCTGTTTAAAATCCAAAATTCCCAAGGATCATAAGAGCAATATAGTTTATTGTGTTCCTTGCAAAGATTGCCTAATCGCATTTCACAACATAAATCAGACATACGACTCTTTGAGGACAGATGTATGCTAGCAAACCATGCCATCACTTACAATCATGCATTTGATTTTGATCAGAGTAGGATTCTGGACATGGAACAGAACTTTAACAAAAGAAATGTGAAAGAGATGATCCATATTCTCAGAACACCCAATACCTGCAACAAAAGAGCTGATAGTGCAAACTTGAGTCGTTGCTATGCCAACCTAATTAAAATAACTTCTAATAATCAGCCAGCACGGTACATAGACCAATAGAGGTAATATAAAAATATATTTACTTGATGTTTTTATTTAGAAAAATGTTTGTACTAGGTACCTACTGTAAGACGATAATGTTTCATTCATCCTGTTTAGCATCCATGCACAACATACTAAAGTGACAACAACAACCTTATCTCATATTCATATCATTTTCAAGTCAATCATTCCATCTATCAACTTTCTCTCTATATAATTTCTATAATAATCATAATTTCTCTCTATTATAAATTCATTAATTAGTAAGTAGTTAGTAGGTAGTAAGTTCTATAGCTAAAGTTACCCCAATGAAGAATGGATGCTATGTAACCTTCATGCAATAATAATGCAATCATCATCTTATATATATATATATATATCAGTTTCCACCCCTGAGCTCTTGTGTCACGATCAACCCTTCGGTTCAGTACCGACAGCAAGGTTCTTCGCTTACACGTATCTTTTATTCATGAGAAGACATAACCATGAAAAATGAATACTTTCTTCTCCGCATGGGGGTATCGATATTATTATGGATATGTATTATGGAGGTTAAGAGATAGAATAAGTTTAAGGCGAACACCTACAGACCCATTTTATTATTGAGCAATAACTTCAACCTTGAACTCAGTGTCAAGACTACGATTTTATTGCTACAATAAATTGAAATTTGAAACCAACATTTTGGCCCAACTGAATAAATTCAATTAGTAACATGCTATCGTGGTTTTGCTTATTTATTCAAACCATGATTATTTGCAAATTAATTATTCTTATTATATTATATATTATTATATTAAATTATTATGCTAACGCAGGCAAAAATGAAATCAAAATTTAAAGTGTGCATTGATAATCGTTTTGAAAAGTAATATTTGTATTCTAGAGGTCAGCTTTCGGTACATTAATCATAAGAGCATTGTTGCCGTTCTGAAAAAGTGAAAGTTGGTACCGAGTAGTCAAACAGTTCGTATTTTGTTCGTGCCTGATATACAAAAGTTAGTATGTAAGTTCATACTATTAGGAAAATTCGGAACATTTTTCGGTCAAATAGCAGTTTTACTTTTTGAAACACTCAAATTTGCAGATATTTGTGTTATATTAAATAAAAACACTTCCAAGCTTAGTGAAAATCAGAATGAATCTTTATTATTGAACGTAAACAACCCGTCACCCCATTGGTAACCTATAACGCTGTTATAACTATTGGCTACAGCACATCTCCCCCTCTTCTTGAGCCAGAAGCACATCTCCCCTTCTTCAAGAGCCAGAAGCTCCTCGTCCCTTCTTCAGCCAGAATTCGGATGCTTGGACTGGCTGGACTGGGATGCTGGAAATCTGTTAGTCTGGATCATGCCACCACCCTCCTTACCGACTGTATAGGACCGGGGTTGGGACAGTTTTTCCACCACACGTCCTTCAGATCTCGTGTTTGATCCAGACTTCTTGATCTGGTATCAGCTCCGGTCGCTCCCTAAATGTTCTGTTTTCTGTCGTAATTATTTTTTGCATTAGTTCTTTGGCTTCGCTCCTTACTCTCTAGAGATTGCTCGTCCACAAAAGATGGATCAAGTGTGTCTAGAGAAACTGGAACAGTGGTGCGGAGTTTACGACCCATGAGGAGCTCTTCAGCCCAGTCACCCCCACACTTCAGTATCAGTAGCTCAGCTGTCTTTACAGCAGACTCTGCGAGACCACAGATTGTGGAAATGTCGGACTTCTTGTCACATGCCGTATTGCTTGTTGTCGAAACAAGGTCTACTGAAGGGAGGAAGATTGTCATTGCGTATCTTGTGTGGAACACCATGTCTTGCAAAAATCTGTTCCAATACTTTGATGACAGTGCAGGCGTTGTTATTCCTGACACAATGAACCTCCAAAAAACGAGAGAAACAGTCTTGAAGAACGAGATACAGCTCTCAAGACTCTCAAACTTTCAAGAAACCCACACCGAATTGGGCATTGGTAGCTGTGGAAACTCCGTTGCATCAGAGGATCCATATGGTTTGAGCGAAATTTGGCACAGATGTAACAATCCTTGACCTTTCTTTCTGTGTCAGTAGTGATCCCTGGCCACCACACGGTTTCTTGAGCCAACTTTCTACATTTTACGACTCCTAGATAGCTGGAGTGGAATTTTTCCAACATGAGGCTCCTCAAAATTTGGGAAATACTATCCGCGTGCCATATAATATCAACCCACCGTGCGAAGACAGATGGTGTTGAAACTTGTGGTATTGGCGAAGACACGGATCATCCTTATCCTCCCACCAATCTGCCAATCTCTTGAATATTAGTATGGAATGTATTGAATAGTAGGTTGTCGTATTGGAGTAAAACCTCTCCAAGTTCCTTATCATCCGAATCAAATTTAGTATCGGTAGCACTAGACAGAGAATCAGGGACATGAAAGTCTTTCCCCCAAACATGATTCAGCGTATAGTCAAACCTCATAAGACCTAATCGTGACCGCTGAAGGCATGGAGTCAGTTCTGCTACCGGCTTGGAGTCCATCAAAGAAACCGAAGGTTATTCTGTTAGCAACAGAATAGGTTTCCCGAGAAGATACATAGAAACTGCTCACATGCCCAAGTCAAAGCAAGTGTCTCCTTCTGAATTTGGGCATAACCTTGCTCTGTTTCACTTTACCCTCGTGATATTTACATAACTGGACGATATTTACCCTGAACATCTAGCTCAAGAACTCCTCCTAGAGCTTATGAAGAACTGTCTGCAGAGACCGTTAAAGACGCACTTGAATCGAATTGCTGTAGGATGGGAGCTGAAGCCATCGCAGATTTCATTTTTTCTGACCATAAGTAAACATTTTTGGTTTTGATGAGATCTCGTGAGGCTTTGGATAGATCCGCTGCATCTTGGACGAACCTAGTTAAATAATTATTCATTCCCAAGAACCGACGTAGTTCTTTTACATCTTTAGGAGGAGCCATCTTTCTGACTGCTTCAGTTTTCTTGGGATCCGGAGCAATGCCTTCTGAGTATATCAAGTGTCCTAAAAAAAAAGTTGAAGTGGTACGAAAAGAACACTTTTCTCTGTTCAGGGTAACATTGTACTGCTTGGATCTGTCTAAAACCTGTCGTAAATTGCGGTCATGCTCCTCTATAGTTGACCCAAAAATGAGTATATCATCCATTAAATTACAGGAGCCTTCGAGACCATCTAGAACCTGACAAATTCGGTTTTGATAATGCTCTGGGGCCGAGTAAATTCCAATAGAACCTTCCAAAAAGTGTCGCAAAAGTTTTTGGGACTGTTCATCAAGTGAAACTTGCTAAAATTCCATTCTAGCATCCAATTTCGAGAAAAACATGGCATCCTTTATTTTAGCTAATGAATCTTTAGTAGAGGGAAGAACGAGACGTTCTCGCAGACCGAATTTGTTAAGCTCTGTGTAGTCGACAAATAGACGAACTGATCCGTCTTTCTTTGCAATCACCACAATGGGTGCACACCACTCTGTGCCTTCGGTAATATGGGAAATAATATTGATAGTTTCCATCCGTTGAAGCTCTTTCTTAACTGCTGGTATCGACGCTAATAGGAGTCGACGTGGGGCGGTGATGGCATACGGTACGGGTTGAGCCTTTAATGTGATCTTATAAGGGCCACCTGCCATCACCCCAGGAAGTGGTTGAAATAGTTCAAGGAACTCATCCTCGACGTTAGCTTCGAGTAATTTTTATGAGCATCTGTTTATTAATAGAAGCTTCAATAATTCTATTGACGATCTACAAAAAAGGGAGAAGGCCAATTACTTCATTACAAACAGTTTATCAGTAGGTAATAGTTGATGCACCGTACGACAGTTATGCTGAGAACTTACCCAAACATGTTACTGAGGCGCACCCAGCATGACTTATTCTACCTTTGTAAGGAATTAGAGACGTTAAGTAAATCCCTATACCCCAAAAAATGGAAGGTGTAATGCACAAAAGTCTGATGACTTTCAACTAACTCATATGGTTTAGTTTCGTGAATCGCAAATACTAAAGTAAGATTAGCGTCCAGCTGTAATGTGAATTTCTCGACTGAAAAATCGTACCTCTTTTACATACCTAGGCCTCTTCCTCTATATCAATTGCAGCATTGGCCTGTGCAGAATGCTTCTGCGAGATGTGGGCACAAGACCTCGGTTGGACCTGAAGTCTAGGGCACATTGGGCACAGTAGTAGGTAATAATCAGAGCAAAAGGAGAAGATGAAGGGTATCATGAAGATAAGGTGTATGATGACCGAAGTCCCTGCGTTCATCAACTCCGAGCGCCTCCTCTAGTATTCCGTGTGTCAATTGGCCGACGGGGGTTATGGGGCTTTCATCACCACCAGGCTCTGTTCTCCTCCCCACAACGGGGTAAACGTAAGTGAGAGTCTGAGGTTGCCTGGGTTGATTGGGGACAGAGACATATGACCTTGGCTTGAGTAGAAATATGATGGAGCTCTGAAGAGATAATAACGCCTCCAATCACCCTACCCCAGCACATACACACACTTTTTTACTTTTCTTTTTTTTTACAAAACCCCCCTCAAAGGCGGAAGGGGTAGCACCATTAAGTTGATAAATAAACAAATGAATTTGAGAAAGTGGGGAGGACGCCCAGGTTTACCCGGTGCCAGCTCTGGGGATAGGGGAAGTTGTAGAGGGATGAGGAGGAAGAATGGGATGAAAGGTAGTGCCCCAATAAAATGACCACCAGTTTAAGTAAGATCCTCTCAGTACCACTGAGTACTACTGCCGAGATTCCCAACTCGAGTAAATCTGTGACACTTTTCCCGCACCACACCCCGCGCCATGATACGGTTGCAGCTATGACCTTGATGTCATTAGCTTCCACTCCTTTTAACTCGGAAATCTCCTGCCACAGGTTATTTCTGTCATACTTATTTATCTTAGCCTGCCAGGTCTGCTCCATTTCCACGCTGCTAGAGACAACCTGACATCCAGGATTATTTCAGACCCTTTGGGCTTGACAGCTACGGTAATCAGCTTCTAGCCTCCGTAGCTCCCTTTCAACATCCCAGCCGCTGAATGACAAAGCACCTGCTATCTGCTTGGGAACCACATCGTGACATAGTATGCGGCCTCCCTGAGTGCGAGGACACTGCTGCACCACATGGTATAGGTTATCATTATTACTCCGACAGACACGGCAAAGGGTGTCCACTGTCCTGTGGAGCCAATGTTCCACCAAGGTCAACACGGCTTGCGGCTATAGTGGCCACACCTATAAATTGAACCCCACGGTACCGAAAGACCTCCAACACGTATAGGGCACACTTAGAAGGGTTGAACACTAAACCACACCTGGCTAGCTGCTCAGCAGAGGCATTGAAGGCGATCTGCTCGCCCTCACAGGTTTCTACGAGTAGGATGACATCATCGACAAAAGCCAATGCACCTACTCTCACCCCAGTGGCGAGATCAAACCCTATTTCAGCCAGCAGCTTACCCAAGGCTGTATCCATGACTAGGTTAAAGAAGTGGGGCGACAGAGGATCCCCTTGGAGTACCCTGCACCCAATGACAACATCCCCTGACATCTCGCCACCTGCCTCGAGGACCCTCTCACGCCTTCATAGTATAGACAGGCAACATACTCAATTAAACGAGCAGGCGCCCCAACACCACGAAGGCAATCGGTCAGGGCAACAGGGGCTTACAGTGTCAAAGGCCTTAGCGACGTCCAGAGGGGCAAGGTAGAGCTGCCGTTTATTGATGCTGGCCAGCGAAATGACAGTTTGCAGAACTATTAGGTTCTCCACTGTGCCATCCGCTGGTCGAAATTCTCTCTGGACGTCACCAATGACACCAGCCACTTGGAAGCAAGATGCCAGAATCTTTTGAAAGTGGCGGAAGACTACCGATGATATATAAATCGAGTGGTAGCCCCCTGGCCCACTACCTCCTTTCTTTGGGATGAAGACGGTCCGGGCACAGGTCAACACTTTCGGGGGACTTGCCAACAGAAGTAACAGGTTGAGAGTGAGCAGCTTGACATTTTTTGGGGCTTTTCTCCAGCTTCGGGCAAAAATACCATCTGGTCCAGCAGATGTGGAATTTTTGACACGACACGTATGTGCCTCGTCTTGTAGCACCAGCGTGCACATAATGCTGTGTAAGGAATCCCTGGTGGGAGCTGGGGGTACCAGCCGCTCACCAGGGTTGTGGCTGGGAGCACACAAGAAGCGAGCACACACACACACCCAGATCGAAAGTTGTTCAGAACTGTCTGAAACGTTGAACGCGAGTGGAAATTTCGATTTTCGAGACAAATAACCTATATGTAGGTAGACTCGGATGCAAAATTATATCGTAATTTACCATGAAATAAAAACCTGAAATTATCAACATAATACAAATTATAAACATAGTACCAATTATGCTCATACAATACATGATCAGTATATATAATGGTCATGTGTAGGTATGGTAGAGGAATGAAATAAAATATTGTCGTGCGATTCGGTGAGCCAACAATAGCTAAAAATTATGTTTATTCAAAAACAATATACATGCTCAAAAGTCATCTAATAGTTTTGCTAACTTCAAGGCAATACCGAAAAGCGGGATTGTATATTATTAGTTGTACTTTCATCATACAAGGTGAATAGTATTTTCTCATAATAATATCTATGGAAGATGATCCTCGATTGCTGTTGATCAATATCGCTAATACAAATACACAACAGGATGGTTACTTAGATACGTTTTCTCGTTGACTTGATTAATGTAGATTTATCTCAACATGGAACATGAGATTTTAGCCACGGCCTAACTACCCAAATTGAAACGAAATCAAAAACGTGCGAAGAGTTAGGAAAATTTGTCTCAAAGTATCACAAGGTTTCTAATGCTGTTCAAGTGCTTACAACTGATTCAATGTTATGTATAGTATTCTTGTAGGTATAATTTGTTCTCTAATGGCAACTGGTAGGTACATATTTCATTATTTATGTTTTATTCGGATTACTCTAATTAAGGTAATTAGGTAGATAGGTAAAACACATATTTCTACATTGGTTGATATATTGTTACTTTATGGCAAGTGTAATCCAAACTGATTGAAAGTGCGTAATCCGAAACAACGGAAATCGGACAATCAATTGACTCTAAAGGGTTGTGAAGTACCAGTGAGTTGGTAAGTAATGGGAGGACGTTCTCGAAATCTCCGAACGGTCCTAAACTTTAAACTCGACCACCCACTCAATGAGAGGAGGAACTCATGAAAAGAAAATTAGGTCAAATGGAGACCGGATGAAGGGAAAAGGCTAAAGCTCCAAAGACCACCTGCCTCTCTAGACGGATAGAAATTTATAGAGTATCCCCGTTCCATCTATCCGCGGACGACCCAGGAAACCACCGTGGAAGGCAGTTAGGTCCTTTTCTTCACCGAAGCCAGAAAGAGAAGGGTGCTGAGGAAGTGACTAGTGGCACAGTGCAAACCGAAACTGAATGCCGCCCGGCGAGAGCCAATAGCTCCAGTAAATGGACCATTTGTGACCGTTTAGACTTTTTCTCGCTGCTCAACCGTTTTTACCCCGAAAGGCGGAGGCCATAAGAATCACATTAGGTATTGCTTTTTTCGGTTCTCCACTCCCACTTAATATTTTACATTGGCTCCCAATTTCGAGTCCTTTAGTCTTTTCCTATTATTATTCATACGATGACTGTTTCCTATCATTTTCAGTTACGCACTTTTCGATATAAGACACACGGCTAGAAGCACAGTCCGTTGATCTAATAGGCCCTTTTGGGAGCAACGTATCTGTTATTAAGACTGCATTATAGGATTTTTCGAAACGATTTTCCTGCTATGGAAACTGAGGGAGTTACACTTCCCTAGTAACGCATTGGTTGTACGTGAAAATCAATAGAAAACCCCACCGTGACGTGACGCTCGTGAAGTGACGAAAACAAATGGAAACGTCCTGTTAATCATTATTAAATGATAAAAAAAGTGAAGTTTGGAAAATTAAAATAATCAGGAAGTTGACTGACTATCAACCACATTAATCAATCGGTCAAGAGAATTAGTGTTATGAATGTCACTTAGGAAATCCAAAGTCAGGTTTCACCCATATGAAACGGGTAGAAGACAGCTTGAGATGTCGAGACGAAGGAGCACGCAAACCGAAAATATCAGAGACTTTAGTTGCATTTAAACGTGAAGATGCGTGGAAACCAAAAATATTTATATTCTGTTTTGTACATGGTATTTACGACAATATTTTTCGAATTTACATTCATTCTACCCAATCATTCAGTGGAGAATTACAACTCAAAAAGTATTGTAGGAACAGAGGCATTAGTGATAATGTAATCTTCAATTGTAATTGTTCAAGACATCAATGAAAATAATATGAGCAATGACAGTATGTACTTATCTACTTACCTAGATAACTAATTCGTTGAGTTTAAAATCAAATTCTCTGGGATAATCGAATCATCTAAGTCTGGGCTTTAATATCAGCTAACATTTGTATCAGATCATCCCTGACAGACTAAGGGTTTACATAAGTAACTTTTTGATTTACTTTGTGAATACCCAATGAAGGTTTCGAGTCAGCCCTCAAAAATTAAACTGATTAGCTGCTTAGTTATAAGCTCTATGTAAAGACGAAATAATCAAATTGTACGGCGAAGAAGATTTTTCATCCCCCACTACTATGATTTATTGTAACATATCCTAGTGTGCAACAGGTAATTGATCAATCATGCCTATACAGTTTATCCATTTTGTCTTAATTTAGCTGAGCTGAGTTTAGCCATTTTAAAGAAGTTTCAAATACAATGCCTTCTTCTAATGTAAAGTTAGTGTCTGCTGCCATCTAAAGCCTTTTTGATTGAGAATAGTTCTATATTTTATCGGCATTTATCAAAATATAGCCCAACGGTATGGCATCATAAGATAAATATGGTCTAGGAAGAATAGTGTTACCGCAACGATTATTAACATAATCTCTTTCAGCTCCCACTCGTAGTGTCGTTTTCATGATTCAGTGAACGAGTATCAGTTTATAATCATTCACCGCAACCAATCCTCTCGCCTTCCTCTCCCGCCAACGCCTTTATTTCCGCCTGAACCCCAAAGCTTTTTCCCCACTAAACAATCCCGCTGACAAAACTACCTCCAAACTTCACAGCTAAGCTGCTTGAAACATATTTTCCGCTCTGTATCGCGTCATTAAAAGGTCCCGTTGCCTTTGTTCTGTTCCAGTCATAAGCGCGGATGGCCCTGTGCTGAACATTTCTCGGGTCAGTAGACTGCACATGGGAGCTTACCTCTGCATCGCCTCCAACGGTGTCCCACCTAGCGTGAGCAAGAGGATATCACTCATAGTCCATTGTAAGTAACAAAACTATTATTCATCATATTCATGTTGGTTGATCTTTTGGCTTCACTTTATTTGACGATTATCTATAAGTTGGGACATACTCGTAATAAAATAGATTAAATCAACCAACAACATTTGGTGGGAAGAAAGAGAACTGTTGCTTAAACATAAAATCTTTCGAATTGGAGTATTTTCCTTTTTACAACAGGATAAGCTCATTATCATCACGAAAAGTACATTTAACTTGAGGGACGATTGTAATCCACTCTACAATAAAAATATAAATAAATCAAGACTGATTAGTTGAATAGACAGAATATTTTCTTCACATACTGCAACATTGACATATTGAATATGTTGTTGACAAACTTTGTAACAGGGGAACTCCCTGTTGTACTATCTTATGCTTTGAATTTCCCTAGTATGCATATTACCTTTAATATGAATGATTAAGGAGGTAAAAAGATCGGTACTGAGATTTAAAGGCACTTGTCTGCTAGTTTATTCAAAGAAAAGGTAATTGTTGCTCCAGAGATTCTACAGGAGTTCTAACTAACCTTGAGAGGACTCTACCAAAAGTGGTTTTACAGTTTAAATAGAAACACCGCAAAGAATCAGGAGAAGGCTCAGTCAAAGGATAGCAATATGAGATAATCAATAGGAATCTAGAATTACTATATGAAAATCGTATATGCGTTGATAAGACTGGTTGGTTTTCTTACCGTCTCATGAGGATCAGGAAACTACAGTGAAGAAGTTCACATTTTGAAGGGAGGCCTCGCCTATTCTCGCGCGCCTAACAGAGCGCCCCCAAATAACACACTGGTTGTTGTGACGAATCCGTCGACAGATTGCGTGATCTGTCGCTTTCATACAGTCCACCCCGCTGGCTATCAATTTCATACATCCACTCCTATCCTACATTCAGTTCGTAGATGTCAAAAATTGCCTGCCAAAGGTCTGGTCACGGATGCTTGGTGGTAGGTGTAGGGGAAGGATCAAGGGGATTGCAGTCCTACGGGGTCCTAGGCTTTACATTTGCATACAATAGATAATATTGTGGAGTAACCAACTCCACATGAACTGCAACATGTGATACTTCATTAGAATTGTTTGGTTGTTAGATTGAAAATCTCTGTTGTTGTGTTGAGTTTGAGAAAATTAGACGTGTTATTGTTCCAACTTGGTTATTGATCTTTTACAATTTGGGGGCCCGTCCGGGATCGCGAAAAAATATTATTATGCCTAAACGACGGATAGAAGCATCCGTGATGTGGAGAACAGTGTCAACACGAAGTCGACCTGCAGAAGAAGAGACTATCCATCCCGAAACAGAACTTTTAGAAGGCCCTACCTGCTCTCAGGAACCAAACGGTCATATTGTGAGAGACGTGCAATCACTTCTACAGTCTGTTCAGTAGCAGCTTGTAAATGTACAACAAAAGCAATCTGCGTACGAAACGCGAATCCATGAGTTGGAAAACCAAAATAGAAACCTACGAAGTCAACTTGTACCCCAAAATACACTAAACTCTCAGTCTTCTTCTTCACAGATGCCAGAGGTTTGTGCAATCAAACAAGAAGGACCGTTGATGACATATGAAGGGGACACTGCTTGGGAAGATTACGTTGGGCACTTGCAAATAGTTGCCCAGTCAAATTCTTGGTCAGTTCAGAGAATGGGCGAAAAGTTGGCTAGTTCTTTGAGAGGGTCCGCGTTGCAAGTCGTTCTAGCTACAGTCCCAAAGGAAAGCCAAACCAACTATCATTGTCTGACTGAAGCTCTTAAGAACAGGTTTGGACAACAGAACCTTTCCATCCGCTGGAAAAGTGAGCTAGAGAACAAACACCAGAAACCTCGTGAGTCAGCAGTTCAATATGCTACGGGCATTGAACGTTTGGTTCGGTTTTCATATCCTAACTGGCCTGAGAATTGTAAAGAGGAGGTAGCCTTACAGGCTTTTATGCGTGGAATGAGAGATCAGGCAGCTCGGAAAATTCTGAGTGCTACTCGCCCAATTACTTTACAAGAGGCATTAACCACAGTGCAGCAGATAAAATGTCAGGAACCCTCCTAAAGCCATGAAGGGGTAGTTTGTTGGGGTTGTGAGGCACCCGGGCATTTCCGAGCTCGATGCCAAAAGAAGAAAGCAAGTGAACAACCGGAAAACTAAGAAAAACTCGAGAGGAAGGGCAATCTCGGGTTCCCGCCACCACTAGCCCTATTGGTTTTATTCAAGCTGCAAGAACAGGAGGGGGAGCATTATTTGTCAAAGCTTTGATAGGGAACCGAAATTGTTTCCCTTTGGTGGACACTGGGGCCACAGTATCGATTCTCAGACCCGATGTAGCCAAGTATTGTGGGCTAAAGTTATCAACTTCAAAATACTTCGGGCTACAGACAGCATCAGGCAACAAGATACGACTACTAGGAGAGTGCACTGCTGTGGTACACTGTGGGGGAGAGTGTGTTCAATAAAAATTCTTGATTGCTAGGATCAGGGATAAAGCGATTCTTGGCCTAGACTTTCTTAGCCGTGTTTCTGCGTGTATTGATCTCAAGTCTGCAACACTCAAATTGCCACATACAGCTATTCCTCTCAAGCGCAGATGGCAGTGTTTTGAGCAAAGTTTCAAACAGATTCAGCCTATCATAGAAGATTGGCTAGTACCAACCCTTCAGGCTACAGACCTGTGTCCTGGATCAAGGGAATGGGAGGCTCTAGCCAAGGTCTTAGAGAAAGCTAAAGGCATATTTGCGGTAAATGGCACATTAGAGGGCAGAACTCATGTTGTGCAACATTCAATCAATACTGGCAATGCTTCCCCTATTAGGAAGGCACCACATAGATGGAAATCTCACAAGAAAAAAAAAATGCAAGAGCTGCTTCAAGAGATGATCAGCCAAGATGTAATTGAGCCATCCCGAAGCCCATGGGCCGCACCTGTGGTTCTGGTTCCAAAGAAAGATGGTACCACACGGTTCTGTGTGGACTACCATGGGCTCAACAAAGTAACAAAACGGGACTCATATGCTCTGCCCTGCATACAGGACTTGTTGGATAATTTAAGTGGGTCAGCTTGGTTCTGTGTCCTTGATCTTAAAAGTAGCTACTGGCGAATTGAGTTAAACCCTCAGGATAAGGAAAAAACTGCATTTTCCATATATCGAAAGGGACTTTGGCAGTTTAAGGTCATGCCATTCGGCTTATGCAACGCCCCAGCGACATTCCAACGACTAATGGAATCAGTCCTACCAGCAGACTTGGCAATGACTTACCTTGACGACGTGATCATCCATGGTCCAGATTTCGATGATGTGTTGGATAAATTGGAGAAAGTTCTTAGACGTCTCCAAAAGGCCAACCTGCAGGTAAATTTGAAGAAATGCAGATTTTTCAAGAGAGAAACAAATTATCTGGGCTATACAATTTCTTCAAAAGGAGTACATACAGATCCCCAGAAGACTGAGGCAGTAAAAGAGTGGCCTACCCCAACAAACAAGAAATCCCTCCACAGTTTCCTGGGATTTTGCTCTTATTATCGCAGATTTGTGAAGAATTTTGCAGAATTAGCAAAACCATTAACGCAACTCACCGAGACTCATACTCCATTTGAATGGAATCAGGAAAGTAAAAGCAGTTTTGATGCCTTACGACAAGCATTAACATCAGCACCAGTCTTAGCCTACCCAGATATGTCAGCTCATTTCACCCTTGATTGTGATGCAAGCGCTCATGCTGTTGGTGCTGTGCTATCCCAGGTCCAGAGTGGAGAAGAGCGAGTTCTGGCCTATTTTAGTAGCACTCTTTCACGACCTGAGCAGAATTATTGTGCTACTCGTCGGGAATGGCTAGCGGTTGTGCGAGCAGTGGATCACTTCCACCAATACTTGTATGGACGGAATTTCAGTCTCCAAACAGATCACTCGGCCCTCCAGTGGTTATCGTCCTTTAAACGACCTTAAGGTCAATTAGCTAGATGGTTAGAAGCTCTTCAAGCTTATGATTTCACCATTATCCATCGACCAGGAAACAAGCACTCAAATGCGGATGGTCTATCTCGTAGACCATGTGGACGAGATTGCATATACTGTGACCGCTGGGAACAAAAAGAACTTGAAGTAAATAAAGTGCAGCTTTTACCCCTCGAACAAGGATTGCAGAAAGAAGACCTTGCAATCCAGAAGCTGATACAGTGGAAGAAGGAAGGAAAGCGACCAAACATGGAGGAGCTGATGGAGCATGACCCAAGGACTCGTCAACTGGTTAGTCGCTGGGAATTACTGGAGGTCAAAGATCAAGAACTTTACCATCGCTGGCTTGAGAAGAATAACCAGAGTAGGTTGCAGTGGGTAGTGCCGCAACAGATGGTCAAGACGATTCTTCAGCGATGCCATGATGAACCAACAGCTGGACATTTTGGTTACTGGAAAACTCTAAGATTCGCCAAAGTTATTTTTGGCCAAGAATGACATCAGACATCAGATCATGGTGTAAAACCTGTGCAAAGTGCCGACAATTCAAGGGTCCAAGTCACATCAGACCAGCCCCTTTGAAGCAGATAATGGTTGGGGCATCCTTTGAAAGACTAGGAGTGGACATCCTTGGACCGTTTCCAGTGACGACACAAGGCAACAAATATGTAGTTGTGGTAGCCGACTACTTTTATAAATGGCCGGAAGCAGTACCTGTACCCAACCAAGAAGCCCCTACAGTTGCCGCTGCTTTGGTAGAACAAGTCTTCAGTAGAATTGGTGTTCCCTTGGAAATACATACAGACCAGGGGCGAAATTTTGAATCACAATTGGTTTCAGAAATCGGTGAACTCTTAGGATTTCATCGCACACGCACAACACCTTTACATCCCCAATCAGCTGGGCTAGTGGAACGGTTAAATCGTACTCTTACTAAACACCTGGCCATTTTCGTTAACCATAACCAGACAGATTGGGACAAAAAAGTACCACTTTTCCTCATGGCATATCGTTCCACCCCCCATCATACAACAGCATTTTCGCCAGCCCAGATTGTGTATGGTCATGACCTTCGGCTACCAGAAACACTGGTTAGGCCGCCTGTCAAACCTGTCGAAGTGGGTAGCACATATGCTCTGGACCTACGGACCAATCTGGAAACTGTTCGTAACTTCGCTCAGAATACAGCTAAACTGAAGATGCGAACTCAGAAGGAAGTTCACGATCGTCGTGCACGTGTACCGCCATACAAGGAAGGTGACTGGGTGTGGGTATTTGATCCTAAAAGAAAACAAAGTCTCTGCCCCAAGCTACAGCCAACATGGACGGGTCCGTGGGTAGTCCAGAACAGACACAATGATGTGATTTATGATGTCAAACTCGGAAAAACGAAGAGACGACTTCATTCAAACCGATTGGCAAAAGCGGATGTCCGACCAAAAGAAGAAGAGGGGGATAATGTGGAGTAACCAACTCCACATGAACTGCAACATGTGATACTTCATTAGAATTGTTTGGTTGTTAGATTGAAAATCTCTGTTGTTGTGTTGAGTTTGAGAAAATTAGACGTGTTATTGTTCCAACTTGGTTATTGATCTTTTACAATATGTTACATGTCTTTCCTCGGTGGAGCGCTTATTTCATGATTCTTCTTTTGTTGTCTTTGTCGCTGAAGGACCGTTTGGGATTTGGTTTTGCTGTGGGGTAGTTCTGTATTTAGGGGTGTCTGTATGTATATATATATGTATATGTATATATGTTCGCGGAATTAGGGGGTTGGGTGGTTCATTGGTTTTGTCTGTTGGACGTTTTATCATTTGGAGTTTTAGTTTTGAATTTGTGTTTGGGGTTTTAGTTGTTTTATGGACTGGTTACCATGAGATAATAAATAGGTATCTAGAATTACTCTATGAAAATCTGATATGCGTTAATAATACTGATTGGTTTTCTTACCGTCTCGTGAGGATCAGGAAACTATAGTGAAGAGGTCCCCCTTTTGTTGGGAGGCCTCACCTATGCTAGCGCGCCTAACAGGGAACCCCCAAACAACACACTGGTTGCGTCATGAAAAACCTGTCAACAGATTGCGTGATCTGTCACGTTGTCACAAATTTGAGAGGTTATTCAAATTTATCAATACCTATAACACAATGATACAGTTCTACTAGTGGTCCGACGGCAAAAAAAAAAAAAAAAAAATGGCTTAGTTATGAATTTCAATTCATGAAGTTAATTATTATTCTAAGGTTCTTTTACTAGTTTCAACTTGACAAATTTTACTCTGAAAAAAACAGATACCAATTTAGGTAGTTTTTTTTTTTTTTTTTGTGTGTGTTTCGGTTAACGATACTCAAAGTTATCATTTATTTCCAACATCTATGTTTCAATTGTGGATGTTTTTATTTCATTTTTGTTTCCATTCGCCGCCAATACTCATTCTTTTGGCCCAGAACCTTTCGACCCTCAACTTGGAGCCCCCATCGTCCTAGCCCCACCAGGAGTCCTCTGACACGAGGCGGCACCTCAAGGCGACGACTCATACCATAGTTACCATACCACAGTCAGATACCACAGTTTGCATTCATCAAACCCACGATATAGACCGCGTCCCATTTTCCGGCCTGATCAGCTTACCAATTTCTGAATTTGTCTTACAGTAATTTTCTCGCTGTCACACATCAATATCATTTTAACGCATTTTTGAATTATTATTAAAACTCTCTCTTTCCGTCACCTCTCGTTGTTACAAGGTCTAGGATCCCAACCAGACTGTAGGGGGAAACTTATTCTGTCCCACATTTTTGCGCTGAAGGTTAGTGTTTGTCGTCAGTACTATTGATTTCATCGATAGTATTACCACTGTTTTTTCTTCTGTCTTTTTCTTCTAAAAAATCAAAACAACAAACAGACATGCAACTGAAATTGTTTAGAAACCGGTGAAACGCAAAAAAAAAGAAGTAATAATCTCAGGCGGTAAAAAATGTTCAACCACTATTACGAATGCACAGCTTCTTTACCTTCGGTGGTGAGGAAGTGAAATTCCGCTTCACGATGCTCACCTTACTAATTAAGTAAAGAGTTTCACGGCAACAGTAATCATCATTGTTTCAGAGCTTCATGGCTTCAAACACCTTTAGCGGAACTCGATTATTGATTTCGGACTGTGGGTTTATTGCACCTTTTTTGGATTCCATTAATTGAATTAACAGAGTAGATTGATTTCTCACCTCTTACTCCGGCCCTTTGAGTATGATCTGAGACTGCTGTTCTGATGTATTCAGTAACAGCAGTGTAGTTCTTCCAGTTAATTTATAAGGCACTTAGTGGCCCCGGTTTTTGGGGCCATCTGGAAGAGGTGAATCGGGGTACTGTGTACTCTAAACCTGAGCAACATTCACCAGGCTAGTTAACGTTGCTAGTTAGCATAGGATTTCCTTTTGAGCAATGCTTCTTGGCCCTAGCGGGTGGAGCACATACCATACAAGTTCGATTTTAGAGTGAGTGGATGTTTAAAGATAGGTCTTCCTTAAAATTCGAATGGTAGGGACTGTGTAGTCGTATTCTCTACAAGCACCATGATAGATATAAATACTGCTACTATAACTTTGCCTTTTGTACTCTACCCTGAGGATCGGAAGTGACTCGGAGTTGATCATCTGTTTCCGATTCCAACCGTTGAATTAGTGGAATTTCTTGTTCTGGCTATGGCGTTCTGAATGGTTGTTCAGGGAGATTTTCCTCCGCTCATTAGAGTTATTGTTCCCCCTTTTAATGAAGGGATAACATAGAAGATCTATAGGCTTCATTGTATGCCTCTTTGGAGTAAGCCCTTAGGAAGTTCTTTTGATATAGGAGTCCCTATTTGTTTCGGAAATAGTGAACTAACTTTTTTTTTAATTCTCTCATCATCCGTAATGTCAAAAGACTTGAGTCGTTACAGAAAGGCGCATAATGTTCTATTGCATCCTGCTCACTTCTTGCATTTCCACTGATGCAAGACTTGATAAATTTCCACACAGGGTGCTAATAACGGCTTCCTATCACCTTTCATTTGTATGATATTGAGTAAGATCGACTGCAGTTTGCTGATAATTTAATTCAAGTATTGTCAACCTGCCGCTCCTGTCCATTGTACAGTTGGAAAAACATCTCGGAGCTCGAATTTTTCTATTTTTCAATGAGCTTGATAATGTCGCATTGAACGATCGCGAGAGACGACAAAAGTATCTCAGTTAAATAATGTATATTTCAGTATGATATTCGTGCCAACACCCAATGACTCTTCCTCATTACTGTACGTTTTTTTCCTTTGTAACGTCTGTCCATTAAAAAAATCCATTAGCAAGTTCCCTTTTGGTTATGTAAGTGTATTCAAAAAGTATATATTTGTCAGGACCACCCTGATCACAACTGGTCCGAACTGGTTGACATCTTGTAAAATATTAATAATTATTTAATACGACATTAGTGGCTAGTGAAAGCTTACCACTAAAAAGTTAGAGGCATCAATGATATGAATAAGAAAAACGCTGAAAATTATTACACAACAATTTATTTCTGTGTGAGATAGCAATTCTACGCAGATCAATAATCTATAATTGTTAAAACCTGTATGTAATTATATGATCAGAACACGGCACATCGTCCCTGCGAGAAGGGTTCACACTTTTACAGTTCTAAGACCCCGCAATTTTACGCTTCACAGTAAAAAGGTTTAAAAAAGGGTAAATAGGTAAGGAAAGAATATAGGTTCAAAGGCCCATCAGCCGATCAGTGCGCCTCCGTACCTCGTAATCATTTTCGAGGAGTTCCAGAGGAGCTTAATCTAAATAACAACACTGATAGTCGAATAGGAAAGTTAGCCTCGGAGGTTCCGAAGCTGATCTGAGTCCCTCCATACTTTGTAATTGTATTCCGGATCTCCGAAGAGGAGCAACATTTCAGGATTCAGCATCATAAGTCAATTGAAAAACAAATGAGGCCCTGAGGCACCACAGCTGATTAGTGTACAAGATATTGACTTATTAATATTACTAAGTAGGACATCAATATGCCAGCGTAGATATGTGCACATGCAGAGGGAAAATTAATACAATTAATCATCTCTATTTTACTAGTCCCCCAGATCTCAGTATATCGATATTTAAGTAAGTAGAAACTATTTATTTAGATCATTGAAATGGTTTTAATAATCGTTAAGAGCTCCATAGCAGAATATAGTCAATCAAGATGTAGGTAAATCTGTCATTTAGAAACGGGAAAATGATGCTTGAAGTAATTTACGTTAGCTCATGTGCAGAATGGAGTAATGATTTGGGAAAAATGAAATTGGAAGGGAACAATATACAGCCTAACCCACGAAGTCCCAGAAAATGTAATAAAAATTTGATGAAAACTAGAAATTAGCCTTGTTTGTGGGAGTACACTTTCGCGAATGCGCAGGAGCTAATAATGATGCAGTCTAGTTAAAATTAACATGGAATAATTAAACCATCTGCTCCTAACTAAGCACCAAATTTGAGCGGGATTGGACGACTCGGGAATAAAAAAAAAATTATACTTGAAGGAATTCACGTTTGTGCATGCGCAAAATGAAGTATGATTTAAAAAGTATGGAATTAATAGTGAACCATTAACAGAAACAACGAAACTCATAGGGAACCACCTTCACTCCAACCCACCCATTCCATGAACATTTCATAAAAACGCTGCAAATTATTTCACAAAGGCTTATTATTTTTTTCAATTGAGTATGATCGTAGTTTTAGTTGGCTTGCGTACGTCATAAGGCCCGTCCAGACTCCTCGGCGTGTCCTATTTCGAGTTGCCACAACCTATACTTCTATAATTATATACGCATGTTTATATTTCTCGATTTGAGCTCCTATCTATTCAAATAGTTATTGCCTTAATAATATCATTATCTAAGTACGTACGAAAAGTCGAGAGGATATGTTATTAAATATGCGTAGGAAAAGCATTGGTATTAACACTCAAATATTACCTAGAAAAAAACATATATTCATGCCTCGAAGGAACGCCGTACCCACCTCATGGTGCCGCGGTGTATTATATGGGTGTAACACGTAAAAGTAATAAATATCCATTCTCCTACACCCCTCTGCTACGCCCCTGGTCACCCCAGACACCACAAGGTGCCGCGGCGCCTCCTCTCACTCCACCCCCCGCACAACCACCCCCCCTCACCACCAACCGTGACCCCCTGCCAAGCGTGCCAGGCGTGCGTACGTGCGTAAGTCCAACACTCAAAGCCTCGAAAAAGACAATTTTTGCCCGTTTTTGGCCCATAGCATCTATGCGAGTAAAGCGATCGGGATGGTTAAACGTTAGGACCAACTAGACCCCGAATGGAGTCTATGTGCGAAAGAGCGGGTTTTAAAGTAAATTCTTAGGCCTTTTATGGCCCGGACGGCGGACGGCGACCGGCGGATGGCGAACGGCGGACGGCGGACGGACATTTCAAATTTGGATTCTACGCACCTTGAAACGTAAAGTGACAAAGTTTGAGGGGGGGTTATAAAAATGTTTTTCTACACGATCACATAAGCTTATTATTGGAAATAATAAACCAAAATGGGTTGAATATTGTAACAGTTAAGCTTGTTACAAGGATTTGCGGACACATACAGACATCCACACACACACACACAGAAAGAATCGGAACGAAAGTTGTTCAGAATGGTCTAAAACGGAAAAAGCGAGTGGAAATTTTACCACTGTAAAAAAAGAACAACCGTTTGGTTTTAGTGGAGACTTCAACTTTTCCATCTCTCAAAAGTGAAAAAAATGCTTCCGCTACCTATAGGTAGACTTGGGAGCAATTTAAGAGATGAAATTCAGCATTTAGGTACCAATACTTCACTAGCAGGTACGTCCGCACGGACAATAGTTAACTCAATTTCACAATGCTAGAATAAATTCCATAGGAAGTATATCACCTGAAAATTCCAATATTGGCATTATATCAGTGATATTTTCAAGGCAATTTTCATGTATTGCAGGATCACTATCCAGCGAATTTTGATGGAATTTATAGCTTGATCGGCTAACCAACGATTCGCTAGCAGCGAATTAGAAATCGCGCTTAGAAGATGTTTTCAATGTTCGAGCCCTTAGGGAACCAAACCGTTCAACGTACAGCGTTGTGGGAGGTTTTAATCGATTCTTTGGGATCATATTCATCATTAAGAAGCAAAAAATCATTACTGTTACCTTGTTTTTCTTCTTGGTCGATTACAAAGTTTCATCAAGTATTGAAAACAATAAACCAAAACCAGTTCTTGTGTGCATTGTTCCAATGAATCGGAACGCAATTTTTCATACGGCCAATTAGATAAAAATAAAAAAGCCAAGTCAGTGAGTTGTAACAGAATACCCTCACCTCAATAAAATATCCCTATCTTCTTCTACCTTGCGGGACGGAGGGTCACAAGACGAGAGTTTATATACAGGGGATAGTAAGAAGCCTGGGTGGGCTGAAACTTCCCCTGTTTCTTATCCCAGCAGTTTTATCAAGAGCAAAAAAATATGCTGATACCGAAGAAGGAGACCCGTTACCCTCAACCAAAGTCTTGAGGTTATTATAGTACCCTGCATTACAGTAAAGTAGGGGGTGATAACGTATTCCAGAGTAAATATTATTCATAACATTCCACTATTTTGGGAGTACCTTGCCCAAACTCTTTTATGAAGCAAAACCTCCTCTTCATCAAGTATAATTTATTGTTTTACATGCGTTCAGTATCTATCAAGGCAGGATAATTCCGACATTTCGAGATTATTTTATTTTATTCAGTATAAAAGTTCAGAAAATCGATTTTATGCTTCAAATATTCCGGTTCAGAATATAACTAAAACGTGCATAAAATATAATGTCTGGTTAAAAAAAAAAAAAAAACGCTGCAAATTATTTCACAAAGGTTTATTATTTTTTCAATTGAGTTTGAACGTAGTTTTAGTTGGCTTGCGTACGTCATAAGGCCCGTCCAGACTCCTCGGCGTGTCCTATTTCGAGTTGCCACAACCTATACTTCTATAATTATATACGCATGTTTATATTTCTCGATTTGAGCTCCTATCTATTCAAATAGTTATTGCCTTAATAATATCATTATCTAAGTACGTACGAAAAGTCGAGAGGATATGTTATTAAATATGCGTAGGAAAAGCATTGGTATTAACACTCAAATATGACCTAGAAAAAAACATATATTCATGCCTCGAAGGAACGCCGTACCCACCTCATGGTGCCGCGGTGTATTATATGGGTGTAACACGTAAAAGTAATAAATATCCATTCTCCTACTCCCCTCTGCTACGCCCCTGGTCACTCCAGCCACCACAAGGTGCCGCGGCGCCTCCTCTCACTCCACCCCCCGCTCGCCCCCCTCACCACCCACCTTGACCCCCTGCCAAGCGTGCCAGGCGTGCGTCTAACACTCAAAGCCTCAAAAAAGACACTTTTTCGCCCGTTTTCGGCCCATAGCATCTATGTTAGTAAATCGATCGGGATGGTTAAACGTTGGGACCAACTAGACCCCAAATGGAGTCTATGTGCGAAAGAACGGGTTTTTTAAGTAAATTCTTAGGCCTTTTATGGCCCGGACGGCGTACGGCGGACGGACATTTCAAATTTGGATTCTACGCACCTTGAAACGTAAAGTGACAAAGTTTGAGGGGGGGTTATAAAAATATTTTGCTACACGATGACATAGGCTTATTATTGGAAATAATAAACCAAAAGCAGTAAATATTTTTAACCTCATCTCCATATTATCCACCGGAGCTTTTTTAGGGTGATCAAGACACTTGCTATAGTACTATATACTATAGTACTGTCTTAGAAAGAATAGTGTTTTTGAATGTTATTAATTGAGATCGCTTCAATTCGATTTAATTGAATCGGATGAACTCATCTGGATTGTTGTAGGTTCATCTGTCTACTCTCCCTAAGAGCTAGAACTTTTAAAAGAGAAAATAGCAACCACATGAAAAGTGTCTCAGAATTGGTGTGAACATAGTGAAAAATCACCTAGGAAAACTCCGACGATCTTATCTGCTGATATTATTTCAATAGAGTTCTCACTTCACAAAATCGAGGTATAATCTTGTCGCCTATAGATGGACTAGTGAAGGGTATTTGTATTATCACAATAATTTTCAGCTACCAGGTTGCCTACATCTGATAAATACGTTTATTATTACAATAAAGGAAAATAATAACTACGTGTAATAATTCTAGATCAGCGATTTGCATTAAGGGCTACCTAATACAGAAATAATAATCCTTTATTTAGTAATTTTCATCTTTTTTTTTTTTGTCAACTGTAATTATGTAAAGTTCCAGTCATGCAGCATGATCGTAGGAGCAAATTTCCTTAAATTATCGTACTATATTATGTTACATTGTTTTGAAAATCAAGGACTTTGAGGGAAAATAAATTGTTAACTACCAATTTTATGCCAAAAATACTCGTTCTAAATAATATTCTGCGATACAAAAAAAGATTTCGGTTTTTATTTTATTTTTATTATTTTTTTTTTTTTTTTCAGTTTTTTTTTTTCGATTTTTAGCTCATTTTAATGAAAGTTAAGTACATTTTTCTGCCTAATTGTTTACATAATTTGTTAATGATCCATTTTATAGTTGATAAACTTTATTTAAGCAATATTCTGCTAAAAAATATAAATTTAACGATTTTTAGCCCTTTTTTGCTTTTTTTATTGATTTTTTCTGCACTTTTTTTAAATTTAACCATGTCAATGTGCTCGAAAACTGCTGGCCAACAAACTAGTCCTCTCGTTTGGAAAGCTTGATTTTTCGGCACAATTTTTATGTCAATCCTAGGGAGAGTTATCGCCTGGAAGGGCACACACATATGTATATATATATATATATATATATATATATATATATATATATATATATATATATATATACAGGGTGTCCCATCTAAACGGGCCCATCGGGAAATTACATCCTTACGATTTTTATTTTTCCAAGTCTCAAATCATTGATTGAAACTTACGGTTTCCTCTTGACCCCCCTTTTTTATTGCTTTTTCCGATTCTAGGTTGAATTTGGAACAGAAAATGCCTCCATGAAATTTTCTTTTTGGGGCTTCGTTTCTGAGTTATTCCACTTTTTGCGAAATACAGAAAATCGCCGATTTCTTTCAGACATTACGAACACTTTCTTACTATTTTTATCTTCAATTTTGGAGCTGTTCATCACACTTTTGGAATCAGCATTAAACTACCTATCATCAGACCCCAGCGTCCATAATCAACAATCACCATCAGGGTGATGACATTACACATTACACCAGAATACGGCGCCTCATACTATATGAGTAATAGTACTGAACAGTTTGAGTGGTATTATTGTTTTTTTTTTTTTTTTTTTTTTTTTTCAAACGACGATTTGAAAACTTTTTTTAAATCGTAAGCGGTTCAAGTGTAATGTCATACCCCTGATGGTGATTGTTGATTATGGACGCTGGGGCCTGGTGATAGATAGTTTAATGCTGATTTCTGTGTGGTGAACATCTCAAAAATTGAAGATAAAAATAGTAAGAAAGTGTTGGTAGGTAATGTCTAAAAGAAATCGGCGATTTTCTGTATTTCGCAAAAAGTTGAATAACTGAGAAACGAAGCCCCAAAAAGAAAATTTCAATGAGGCATTTTCTGTTCCAAATTTAACCTAGAATCGGAAAAAGCAATAAAAAAGGGGGGTCAAGAGGAAGCCGTAAGTTTCAATCAATGATTTGAGACATTGAAAAATAAAAATCGGACTTCCGCAAAAAGTGGAATAACTCAGAAACGAAGCCCCGAAAAGAAAATTTCATATAGGCATATTATGTTCCAAATTCAACCTAAAATCGAAAAAAGCAATAAAAAAGGGGGGTCAAGAGGAAACCGTAAGTTTCAATCAATGATTTGAGACCCTAAAACATGGAAAAATAAAAATCGGACTTCTGCATCGTGAAGCTGAGTTGAAATACTATAAAAAAGGTCCAGTTCAATTTTTCGATAGCTCGTACCGTAAGAACATTTTCGAAAATTTTGATTTTAAAAATTTTGGAGCCATTGCAATAGCTTCATTTCTTACGAAAATTCGCTAAAACGAAGATCGTTTTGTTACAGTTCCACCAATGGTATGGATACAAAACCAGCTTGTTGGAGCGATGGAAGGAGACAGAATGACAATAGAATGTCATTCGGAAGCATATCCCAAGTCCATCAACTACTGGACGGGAGAGAGGGATGAAATCATAGCTCACAGTAAGTACACATAGCTCAACGCAAAACCATTATTTAAACGTTTCGTCAATGGAAATTTTTACGGCTCAAAAATAGATCACGTTAATAAGCCATTTCTCGTGATGAACTCGAAGAGCCTTTCAAAGGATAATCCTAGTTTCTGGGTACAAAATCTTTTTCGTGATTAAAACTTTATGCCTTATTTGCGGTGAATTCATTGTTTTGTGTAACTTGAAAAATGGATGTTGAAATTATATCATAAAAATTAATTCGACAATTATACGTACTGATATGAACTTTTACATCAATATTTTCAGTGTGTTCTGAGTTATTGAAAACTAAAATTCGTCTAATTAAAAATCAAAACATGAGATTGTGGATTCAATAGGTCTTATTCCGGGTCTTCATTTAATTTATTGCTAGTCATAACTTAATTTATGTGGACTGCCGAAACTATTTGGGGCTAAACAGTAGCCATAGTATATATATATATATATATTATATATATATATATATATATATATATATATATATATACTTTACCTGAAGCACTTGCTCTCCACCACTATTCAATTTAGTGTGTCTTGGGGATTGATAATTTAGCAGTTTAGATGAAGGATCTAACACCCAAGCAACCTTAAAGTAGAAACCTGCAAATTAATGTTTTTTTTAGGAATTTCATCACAGTTCGTCAGATTCGGTATGGTTAATCACATTAATATGTGATAAATGGCAGATCACTTCACAGGGAGATAAAACCTACGCAATTAAAATACCTGTGAATATCGTGAGTCATACAGCACGACTAGGTTTATCCCTTATAGGTACTTCACCTTTTCAGTTCTCTAAGTCAGTACAAACATAGTTTTACATGAAATGAAGAAATAATGGAAAGTTTTTGTATTTCTCGTATAGGTATTTCTCGTAAACACGAAAACAAACTGTTAGAGCAAGCACGATGAATGCTAACCTTTTCGCATTGATTTCTCGTTACGTTTTCGTAAGCCCGAGAGAAAGAAAACTCATATAGCGACGTTAACGTGACTCTTGTAGTGAATCATTGGTCAAAACAATCGTCATAGTAGACAATTTCCAAAATATAACATGAAGTAAGAAATAACGACCACTTACCTCTACAACATTCAAAAAAGATTCAGCCGTGATGAATATGAATATTTAAAACGTGTAAAATGAACTTTGAAATGAAATCTTGAGAATTAAAAAGCTGAAATCGTCGTTAAAACGTCGAAAGTAAGAACAAAATGCCGCTAATGACCCTTCTGGTAAAGGTGCGGGGAAAAAAACACGAAAGAAAGACAAATACAAAGGTTAAACCAATAACAAAAGACGGCACGGGGAAAAGTCAGGCGATTTTGTCGGGAGTGTGTGTGTGTGTCCATGCGAACTGCATGATAGTTGCTGAGTTATTTTAGAGTGTTAATCCTTGAGAAAGGTCAAGTCGTCGTCTCGTAATTACGACTCCGAAAATGCTGAGTTGAGTAAAGCTGACTCATCGAGTTCCAAAAAGCGTTTCCACGTAACGGAAACCTCTTCTCGTTTCGGAAAGGCCATTTTCGTATACGGGAAAATGAATACGAGAATTACAAAAACTCTCTAGTGAGTAAAATCCGTATGAAAAGACTATTTTGTAGAGATGGAAGATCCCACCTTTCCATCGGTCGATCCCCTAGCAGTTTGTATGTGGCTCTTGGGAAATGTTGCTTTTTTTATATTTTATTGAAGAAATCTTCCCCCACACCCTCAAGGTTTATTTCTCTCCTTACACCACAGTAGCGTTTCAAGGTCTAGAGGGAAAAATAACCACTTGAGATATGACCAGAGGAAAACATTCCCTAAAAAGTCAAACCAAATTATGATGTGATCAGTTTTGCCTTACAATTAGTTACATCTGAGAACCGAATCGGTACTTTTATCATTTGTTAACACAATTAATGTGTGAATAAGCCCATTCCGTTTTGATTATCGAATCCTTCAACCGACTTAAATTGACAAACAAAAGTCTTGGGTGTGGCGCATAGCTTTCTCGTACCCGTAAAATGAATGTATAGATCATTAAATTGTTTTAAATGATCTTAATATATTCCTTAGTAAGCTCCTGTCAAGAAGTCATGATGTAGCGGGAAACGTGAAAATCGGTCTATTAGGCAACGGGAGAATACTGCTTGATAGATGTTAAGTTTGTGTATGCGCCGAGTGAAGTTTTGTTTTGTGAACAATGAAACTGATAGGGGAACAATGAAACTGCCTAACTCGTACATCCCCTGAAAAAATAAGCATAATCGGATGCAAGTGTAGTAATTAGGCTTGTTATTAGGATTTCAGAATTGTGTTAGTGCAGCAGCTACTATTGATACATTCGAGTTGGGATGAATAATCGTCTCGTCCAAACTACCCTGAAATTTTCAGTGAGATCAGAAGAATCAGTTGGGAAGAATCAAACTGATAGGGTGCCATCTTACATTCCCAGAAATTTCCACCAAAATCGGATGAAAACTGAAAGAGAGAGAGGGAGAGGGAGAGAGAGGGAGAGAGAGAGAGAGAGAGAGAGAGAGAGAGAGACGAAACGAAAGTGTTCAGAATCGCCTAAAACGTAAAATGCGAGGGGACATTTTGATTTTGTTTTGATTTTGGAGAAAAAACATTCCATCTCCCGAGAATGAAAACAGTATAAATAGTCCTTTTATTATAAATGTATTGAAAACCTATATATTCCAGGGCCAGGGCCAAAAATAGTTAGCCATTTGAGGAAAAGGTTTGAGATTAGATTTCGAAAATTTAGTCCGTTCTGAGTGAGAAAATCTTTGTCTACCATCTCAAAATTGGTGGAATACAAAATGGTGGTCTCATAAAGATGGTTTAATTAATTTGCTCATTTTAAAGTTTTTCCTTATAATTCCTAAACTGTACATCCTACAAAAATTTTTATACGAAGCAAAGTTGTAGAAACTAGAAAAACAAAACGATTCGATCCTGAAACTCTTAATTATCTTTCGAAATAAGCGAATTGCAAACAATTGAAAATCGGGCTAATTTTGGGCCAGTCCTTGTCTCCCCCCGACTAGACTTTTGCCATTCAAAATCACCTAGTGGCGTTAATATTGGTCTGATTAATGTCTGCCAAAGCTCATTCTACCCAACATTAAATACTTTCCAATGTTTGCGGAGAGTCCATTTTCGCTGAGACCTTTTCCCATTGACTTACAGAAAAACTCAAAACTCAGCCAATTCAAAATTTTATAGGCACCCCCATACCCATTTCATGACTGTATGTGACGCCTAATTCCTATAGGGTTTTTTGTTCTGCTCATAGTATCCAGATCCATCCATTTTCGGAATGATAATCAGATCAATAAATCAAGTGGCCTATTACCGCACACAATAGATGATTAAATTGGTGACAACCGATGATAAGCCCATCAAACTTTCGAACTATGCCAACTTGGAGAATCGTGTATTTTTTGGTGATTTTCGTATGAAAATCGAACAAATTGAGAACCTTTTGACACATTGAAAATCCAATGCGTTCTGGCTTAAAACGTGATCCAAGGACCACACTTGCCGGATACCATAAAACTGTCCCGAGACAGAACAACGGTATAGTAAATTATATTTTCTACTCCGCAAGTAAACGAAGAAAATTACGTTTTAATTTTAAGAAACCTTTTTGACATTGAAAATGTCTTAATCGACGGGTCAACCGGAAATTTTGTTACGCAAAGAAAAAAACGTCACACAACCTATAAACAAGATATGTGTTGTTATGATTGCGTATACTAGCAATGAAATCATATGATGTTCGGTTGGAGAAATCAGTACGAGTTGTCACTACTAAGTTTCGTTTGAAGCACTTTTCGGGCAAAATGATAGAAAACTACAAAACATGAATGCTGACATAAAAATCACATTTATGCGACATTTTCAATGCTCATAACTCTTCTCTCGTAAGAGAGAAAGTACATGCGGCCTGCCGCGGTTTAATTTATTTTTTCCAAAGATATATATACTTAACAGTTTATTATTTCCAATTTTTTGGTTTACGTAAGTTTCAAGATACGTAGATTCTAAAAATCGAATAAATATAAATAAATGAATTTAATAACCGTCCATCCTCCATCTGTAGCTCTTCTCCGATACCATAATTGTACCGAACTTCATGACATTTGGCCGGTGTGTTATTTTATCTCATTAATTTTCAGTTGATTGGTGTCAACTACACGATATATAAATATAATCGTTTTCGTATTTCCCTTGGCAGAGCGATTTTAACACAGGAAAGTGGTAGCTAGCTGATTCCAACCGAATTTCTAATCACATGCAGAAGACTAACTTCATGTTTTCATGTGTAATGATATGATTTTCATCCGGTACCTGTTTACGTAAATAAACTTACATTTAGGTATAATTTTGTGTTACTTCTTGTGTTACCTATGTTTTTCAATTGAGTTCCTTTATGGACAGTGCCCTACGTTGCTGTGGTTACAGGTTCGAAGTACGAGCCTGTTACAATAGAAAACCAGTACAAGATTCACATGAAACTTACAATCAACGACGTTGGGAAGTCGGATTTCGGTTCGTACAAGTGCGTCTCGAAGAACTCACTTGGAGACACCGATGGAACCATTAAAGTTTACCGTGAGTATCAAAGAGTATGTTCTGTCACATAGTTTCGATACATTCATTTCTATTTTTTTTTTCTTTTTTACAAACACTGAAACCTAACAGCAAATCAGATTATTATTTGGGAAGGATATGGACTTGGGTACATAATAATCCATTACTACCACTACATGAGTAATAGATTGGTGCAGAGGCAAAAATTATCCATGGATTTACTTTTATATAATTGTGAAGTTCGGATTACAATTTGAACTATGAATATGTCCAAGTTCCTGTTGTTGTTTTTGTTCTATGATGATTAGAACTATTCAACCAATAAAATATATCAAAGGTGTGCTCAAGTTCAATGTGAACAAGAGAATGATTTTTTATTGTTTTCCGACAGCATACCTATCTACTACAACTTCATGGGTTTAACTATAACTGTTACGGTTATAACATCAAATTGATTTTATTTTTCCATCTTATTTGCTTTACTTTTTTTTACTTTTTTTTCCTGTTTTTTTTTTAAATTGAAAATGTCTTAGTTGACGGGTCAACCGGAAAATTTGTGACAGAAATTTTGTTACCCAAAGAAAAAAACGTCACGCAACCCATAAACAAGTTAGGTGTTGTTTTCATTTGATGTTCACGTACAACCAAGCCGTTGCTGGGGAAATGAAACTTCTTAAGTTTTCACTGGACAAAAATCGTTCTCCACTCGTTGGAAAGCTCTCGAATTATCACGCATTTCTTTCGTACTTGTTCTTCTATTCATGTCGTAGTTTTATATTTATTTATGTTATAAATGGATATAGTAAACAATGCCGCTGGTTTTGTTGTCACTTGTTTGAGGAGTTAATCTTGGTTATAGTAATTGTAGACCTGCACCATAACAGAAAATTACCTACCTGTGAATTCATATTCTTGGAAGAAGTGGGCATCGTCCAGACTGGCTTACAGCAAATTCATTAATTGTGTGTCAATAATTATTTTATGTTTTCTAATTATTTTTTTATTTAAAACAATAAAAAACATTGAAATTACTAAGACATTTTCAATTCTCATAGCTCTTCTCTCATAAAAGAGAAAGTACGAGCGGCCTGCCTCGTTTTTTGAAATGAAAATTGTCTACCCAGTTTTTCTAGAGATGACTGATAACGTTCACGTATTTTTCGGTTGACCCTTTATCAAAGCTAAATTTTTTACTGCTTAAGCATAATTCTGAATACAGTCGTATACTACTAGGATGAACCTTGATTCAGATGTTAGGTTGAAAGAAAAAATTATATGATAGTAGACATCTACAACCTTGGTACTACCGATTGTAGCATATATACCTGTATCATATATACCTGTACCATATACCTGTACCATATATATTGTAGCATAATATCCTATACCAACGTTTAAATGGTAAGTTCGAAATCGCTTATTAGAGACCGACCTCATTTTCCCCATCACCACCGACTCCGTTTCAGTCAGTCACAATGCAAGCGCGAATCGCGGCTCCCGTCGCACTGTAACGTTTGTGGTGGTAAATCAATGTTAACTAAATGAATAAATCTACAGTTGAACTCTATTGCTAGGTTATCATTCTTCATAATATTCCTCCTACGAGCAGCCAGACTGGTTTTAGTACGTGTTATTATATTAGTTTCTTGAGTCCAATAGGAATAATTCAGTTCTTTACCACAAAACAATTAAACTCCTGCTTGATCAAAAATCGTTTGGCCGGGAGAGCTGACCTGCACCAAAATCATTAGACAGTCGTTCATCAACTTAAAAACATAAATACAAAAACAAGAAACTAGAAGCTGATATATTTATCAAGTCAGCCTTCTACACTCGAATATCTAGGTGTGTCCTAAATTTAAAAAATAAATAAATAACGCTTCGTGTTGGTTCTGTGTTCGTTTGAATAGCCAATGCATGAATTGCTTGTATCCATACCACGATTCTGACATTTGGCTGCCGCAGTACGTATGGACGTATTGCAAACTACGTCATAACTCTCTCCTTCACGATCATTGTGAAACAAATGTTGATGAGCAGGTTTTGCCACTTCCTTCAGGTTAAGGTACGATAACTCATTCAGTCATAAATGCTTCAGAACCATCTCCGACAACATTTCCGCATCCCTCCATTCATCACCAGACCTCCATCTTCCGATCTTATTCTCGAAAAATCAAAACTCTCAATTGAGTGAGACTCTAGTCTCGCATTGCCAAGCTTTCAATAAACCATTGCAATCGCATTGCCAAGCTTTCAATAAACCGTTTCAACTTTCAACCCCCATTGGCCATCTTTGGCCCAACAATGTGAATTAATGGTGATTCAACCTTCACACTTACCAATACGGTTGTGCGATAGGCGAAAATAAGCCCAGCCGTTAAAGATGCGTGAGTCATCCTTAACACAGTCAAAACGAGTGAGATAATCCTATTATTGGTTTTTCATTAATCTATTCATTTAACGGGCTGTATCCCAATTAAACTAATTAAACTTAATTGTTTTTCACAAAATCAATACCTAACAATAATTAATTAGTACCTACTGATTTACACAACTCATTGCAATTACATATTTGCGTCCGCCATATTACTCGGTATAACTGGTATGATATTAATTGAAGAAATTAATAAAACATAACACCCTATAGACAAGAAACAGATGTATGATTAGAAAAATAATATGAATGATAAAGTGAAATAAACTAACCATCTTCCAAAGCCCAATCTCACTTATAAAGTTAGAAAAACTATCAGTAAACAAGTCCGTCCGGAGCCTATTTGCAGTCCTCATGATCCGAGGGTTTGGTGGAGAAAAAAAAACGTAATTAATTTCAAAGTGCGGCAAGGTAAATATGTCAGTGTTCCGTGTGGATCAGGAGGGAACACGGTAATACAAACTGCTGAGAAAATCTGGCGCATTGACAGCTCCTTGTAAAACTTTATAGAGGAATGTCATATCGGCAGTTCATCTCCTCTTCTTGAGTGTCTCAAGCCTAAATATCCTCATTATCTCGTCGTGAGGAATGACTTAATCGTTCACTCTCATGTCATTATGCACTAGGCTTGGGTCAAATTGGATGATACCTATCGTGCATTTTGAGACTTGGCATGGGGGATATCATTTTACATATTATATGGACCACCTGGTGGGGAGGGGGGGCAGTTTTTTTTTAAAGAAGTGAGGATAGTTCCACCATATTGACGACCTATCAGAATTCGATTTTCCTATAATGTTCGGTATCACCCCCTCTGGCTCAGTCTTTGTTCGACCGAGGACAGGTGGCTGCGAAGGCGGAAGAGAGAGAGAGCTCCTACTCGAAACATTACGAAACAATTAATTAATCCTCTCGAGTCAAGTAACAACCTTCATTTCCACAATTTGTATCAATTTTTTATGACATTTTCAGGAAATGTGCGAGTTACGGTATAGATGATCCCTTAATAATTGAATCTTTCTCAAATCATTATACCATTCTGCGCATGCACAAACGTAAATTACTTAAAGCATTCTTTTTGCACGCCCCTTTCACCCGATCTCACTCAAATGTTGTGGATAGTCGGGAGACGAAGATTTAATCATTCCATATCAATATTAACATAATTGCATCATACACCAAGGTGCATAATAGCACCTGCGCTTGGGGGAATTTTAAACCCAGGAACAAGCTGAATTTCTAGTTTTCGTCTGATTCTGATGATATTTTATGGGAATGTGTGGGTTAGGTTGTAGTTCATCCCCTACCAATCCATTTTCCTCAAATAATTACTCCATTCTGCACATTCGCTGACGAGAATTACTTCAAGCTTTATTTTCCCGTTCCCTAATTGACTGATATCCACGTTTTACGTTACCTACATTTTGATTTAATATATTCTGGCGTGGGATTTTTTATGATTATTAAAATCATTTCAATACATATCATTTTAGCATATACAAGTTATTTTCAATTAGTTGGTACCTGCCTACTTAAATACCGATATACTTAACACAGGGGGACTTGTAAAGTGTAGATGTCTTAATTAATTACCTTAATTTTCCCTCGGTAGGTGTCTATATCTAAGCAGCCATATTAATGACAACCTGCGGGCCTGCAATTTGAAATGGAGCTCTTTTGTAATATTTAGAATTCAATATCGGTGCACACTGATCAGCTGAGGGGATTCTAGGCCTAATTCGTTTCTTAATCGACTTATGACACTGAAACATGAAATTTAGCTCCTTTTGAAAATCTAGAATAAAATTATAGAAAACTAGTAGTACCCTGCCACGCTTCGCTGTGGCACATTGTGGTTGTATGGATGAGAAATGAGAATCAAAATAAAGATATTTGTTAACTTAAGATATCTCAAGTACTTTTATTTTTGATAAGTTTTCTTTAAAAGTACTTTAATATTGGTTTTAAGTAAATTTGAATCCATTTGAAGTTATTTATGATTTTTCAATCTTGAAACATTTGTCCTCCATTTGGATGTTTTGTCCTCTCCCAAGTCCTCAAATCGTGTTTTTCCATCTGGTAACTGTATACTGCACCCATCGGAGTTCCATTCCAAAGTTCAGCATCTCAAGTCTCAACTAAGAAAAAAATTAGTTATATATATATACAGTTTTCTCGCGGTTGCGGTTATGTTACTGAATTAAGCTTACCCAGGCGATCTGGATGGATTGTGTCATTTCATTCGACTCTTGTTGTTCCACAGAGGCTACCTAACGAATTGGAATGCCCTAAAGTGAACAGGAGAGTATTTATCTCACACAGCTGATTAGGAAAGAGCTCATCATTTTATTCATTTTTCGATGTCATAGAGTCCCGAGTTTTCGATGTTCTTCTCAAATTTCTAATTCCTAGGGTGAATAGTAGAGATTTTAGCTTGGTCAGCTGATCTAGTTGGAACCCGTCATTGCATTCGGCTCTTGATGTCGTAGAGACTTTCCCTGTCATATTTCATATTTCTAGGATGAAAAGAAGAGAATTTAGCTCACTCAGCTGATCAGGAAGGAGCCCACCATTTTCTTCGTTTCTCGGTGTTCCTGAGAGGCTCCCTATCAAAATTCCTAGGGCGAATAAGATAAAAGTTAGCTAACTAATCAGATCTAGTTAGAACCTGTCATTGCGTTCGTCGCTTAATGTGCCGTCAAATTTCACATTTCTAATTTAGCTCAATTTAGCTCACTCAGCCGATCAGAAAAGAACCCATTATTTATTTCATTCGTTTCTCGATGTCCCAGAGAGGTTCCCTATCAATTTTCAAATTACCAGGGTGAATTGGAATAGGGGAAAAAGGGGCATTTAGCTGTCAGCTGATTTGTTTGGAACCCTTCATCGCATTCGTCTCATAATGTCTTGGAGAGGCTCCCTGTCACAATTTAAATTCCTGAGGTGAATAGGAAAGATTTTACCAAAGTCAGCTGATCTGATTGGAATCCGTCATTGCATTCGTCTCTTACCGTTCTAGTGAGGCTCTCTGACGAATTTCACATTCCTGGGGTGAGAAGGAAAGAATTAGGCTCACTCGGCTGATTAGAAAAGAACCCATCATTCTATTTGATCTCGATGCTCTCAAATTGCAAACTCCCAGAGTGAATAGAAGAGATGGTAGCTAAGTCAGCTGATCCAGTTGGAACCCGTCATTAGATTCGTCTTTGCATTTACTTCAAAATGAAAAATTTCGAAACTTCGTTCATCCATGCTGCATGGATGGTACTTTTGTGATTTTCTAATCTTCAATCACACGTACTTCACAAAATGGAAAGCAGTAACATTTTTCAATGCTTAGCGAAATTCGTAAAATGGAGTAACAGATGACTGTCATTCAAGAGCATAATGATCTCAATATTACATTTCCTTCATGGACAGAAAACATAATCGAAAATCCGTCAAGAGTAATAAAACATAACTTTGAGGATACTCCCACCCAGTGCAACGTGCCATGTGTTTATGAAACGATACTTCATTTTCGTTCATTACTTAAGAGAACCACATTGTCGTTTCGCAAAGTTCAATCCGAGTGTTGCGCGATTCCGCTGATGATACCGTAATTTATTGTTCAAGTTAAATAGAGCTCCCCTTACTCTCATTTGCGGGCCTTCTCTCTACACTCTGGGAGAATATTGTACGCGGCAAGTGTTATGTATTATTAACTCGGCTTCCAGAGAAACCAGGGTGTGTCTGTGAAATGATCCCATGCAATTAAATCAACTCATCAACAAATGGTAGAGGAGGGGGGGCCTTCGCGAGAGAATAATACGAACTTTATAATAAGAAAACAAACTTCAAGTTTCGGAAAGGGATGAGACCTGGTTAAGGGAGGGGAATTGGGAGCTCCAACCTGAGGGGAAAAGTACTGACGTAAGCGAATCCAGGTTTTCATTAGCTTGAAGGACCCGCAATATCATCTCGTTCAAGTCATCTGGCAAGTTGACAAAACACTGCATCTAGTTCTCTCATCAATGGTACAATGAATAGTATGCACTGAATTCTTGTCTGCTCGAATTACTTGATAGCTCGATGAGGATTAAAATGAAAAGTGAAGAAGACCTGACTAAATTATCACAAATGTGGAGTAAGTGGAGTATCTGGAATGACTATGGCCTTATTATTTGTTCGACGAACAAGATACTCGTATCAAAGAAATCCTACTTTACTTTTCAACGAAAATTAGATTATAATGATACCATACATCGGCGTTCAAACTGTACTGCTAAAATATTAGCAACTAGTACAATTTCTAATCAACCAAACTAGAATCTATTCGCAGAACAGTTATTGAATGCTCATACTTATTGAACATTTTCCATTGTATAGGTTCGTGTTTTCGGAAAATAGGAACTCATTTAGCTTTTTCCTTCACTAAAGTGGGTTTTCTTAAGGTGTTGTTTGACGGGGAGGGAGGAAAAGGGCTCTTATTGAATGTTTTTTTTTTTTTTTTTTTTTTTTTTTTAAGTACCTATTGGATAAATACTTTTTAGCGAATTTTCTTGAAAAGTGAAGGTATTGCAATGGCTCCACAAATTTTAAAATAAAAATATTCAAAAAATCTCTTCATAGAAATGTTTTTAATGTCATTCTGAAACGAATCCTAGAGTTTAATGCTTTTTCGTATGTGTATATGTGTCATTCCAGACGATAACTCTCCATAGGATTGAGATAAAAATTCCGTTCATGCGCCAAAAAATTAAGCTTTCCAAACAAAAGGATGAGTTCGTTAGCCAACACTTTTTGAGCACTTTAAATTGGTCATATTTCAAAAAATGTACTTTAAAAAACCACCAATAATGGCTAAAAAAAGAATATTATTTAGAACGATTTTTGTTGCCATAAAATTGATAGTCATTGATAGTCTCTCTCTTTTTTTAAAATCTTTCGACTTGGATGTATTACGAATCGGGGATTTAATTTTGATGGCGGATTTTATATGTTAGAAGGGAATGTGAAACCTACTATTCATGCTTCTCTCAACCAGTTTTTTTTTTTTTTTTTTTTTTTTTTAAGTACTGTTGCTTGAAGTATTTGGCCTTTTGGTAAAACCACTCTCAGTAATTAAAAATTGCATAATGATAGGTGCTGGGGGGAGGGGGGGGGGGCATACCGATATACAATGATATTTTCGATAAATTAAGCAATTTATACTTTATTATGGTCTCGAGTGTGGGAGTGGAGGGGAAGTTCCTCCCAGCACAGTCATGTTTGAGATTAATGGAGAGAGGTGCGTTCAGTAATTCATTTTGAGTATGTCATTCATTTTATTTTTTCAATCAATTTCGTCTATCAGTATAATATAAAAAATATTATGGCATGGAATGCGGTATCCTTTTAAAAAATTCCCATATGGTATTTCTAATACCCCAAATGTTTAATTAGTAGGTATATTCATTACTTCAAGAAAATTTAAATTCAGTCACGAACACAAAGCTTCCCTACCTTCGGTAGTGAGCAAGCAAACGATAATCATCAGTAACGCTTGCATACTAGTCTGCAACACATTGGGACATTTCATGTCTTTAGTTGCAGACTCGTCTATTAAAATGATTACCTATTAAATGATTTAACCACCTCTTCACAAATCAAACCGTTCTCGCAATATTCGGATCACCTGCTATGAATCAAATCATCGAAACACCAGCTCAATGAAATCATCAGAAATTAACAAGCGGTTGCAATCATGTTCACAATATCAATTATTGAGAATGATCACCTGTGTGTAAACAATTATTTATATAACTGTGGTGAAATCCACCCCCTCTTGTCAACAGCCCTTTTCAGGGCTACCAAAAAGAGGTAGGCACACCACAAAAATATTTATAAGACGTCGAGTTACAACTCCGTCAAACAAAATATTTCACCAGAGAGAAAATACTAAATTCTCTCCCAAAAGTGAAATATTAAAGATTAACACGCAAGGCGACCTCCCCAAACATTTACTGGGCGAGATAGATGCGACAAAAAGTTCGAAACAAGTCGCCTTGAATGAGAAACCTCAAACAGGAAAACTCAAGGCCGTTCAGCCATCCCCGGGGACCCCGTCAAAGCAACGGACGCAGGGAAACCACCTCGAAAAACCAACTCAGCTATCATATGCACAGATACTGGGAAAACACTGTGCGAACCAATGAGATTGCACAGTAGAATTAATGAAATTAAGCGGACCAACCAGGAGGCGGCAGGAGGCGGTCACCTCCCTATAAATACCCCGCTGGGAGCCCTCCGAAATTCATTCCACTCTCCGCTCTCGACGACGACACCTCCGAAGTACGAAGAATTCTACACGCTCTACGCTGACGAACCTTCTGCATTGCGAGTTCATCTCAAGAACGGCTTCCTACTGCTTTCTACAAGCCAGACCTTCTCTCCTCACAGATTTCGCATTGGCATCTACGAGTCCAGTGATTATTCATCCTGCTCATTGCCCAACGTAGATCTCCTGTTAGGACGCCACCCGGTACTTCTATCGATATTCTCTTTAGACAGTACGCCCGAGGGACGTTCCGAGCCGTGTCACCCGGACTACATAGCCTTCAGCTCGTAGTCGACCGCTGGGGCGCGCCGGTAAATTACTCAGCTCCTACGCTCTAATTTACCGTCTACGGAAGTCTTTTTCAAGACTGCGAGGTAGGACCCTGCCGTCTGAGCATTGGAAAGACGCTCCGGCAAGCGAGTCCACTTCCAAAACCCTCTATTTTTCACACGTAGAGGCATCGAAACGAGCCAAAAACTCGATCATTTCGATGGAACGTCAGCCTTCTTACTTCCCCTTGCGGGGGAAGGAGGAAGGCGGCAAGACCGGGCCGAGTGACCAACGTAGTGCGCCCTACCGGCCACACGGTGAGTCCGCTGAACCAACCATCAGCGCAAGGCGCGACCCGCACGTCCGGATCGCCTTCTCGCCCGACGTATTCGTTCGAGAAACTTTCGAACAAGACTCACCTACACAAAAGATCGAGCAAACCTTTCAGACTCGCTCTGAAGCCGACCTTTTTGATTCGACCAAGCTGTCCGATTACCCACGATATCCGACGCAGGCTTACACGGTCGATCCGAGTGTCAAATACACTCCAAATGCACAAAAAGCAGAGGATACTTTTCAGTACCTCAACCAAGCTCAGTATATTCCCCTTTCAGATGTAAATCTAAGGCCGGAATATTACAAAACGGCTCAGTACGAAACTGATCGAACCCAGCACTTGGTACACGAGCCTAGCGCTCCGCGCGGCTGCGACACGGACTATCCACCCTTCCGGCCCGCGAAATCAGTTGACCTTGGCGGCTCCGCCCGCATTCCTCGCGGGGGTGGCCTAGAAACCAACCCGCATAACCGGGATCTAAATGTCCGACTTGGTCTACCAACGTCAAGTCAAACCTATATAAATCCACTACAAATGGTGACCCCGCCTTTGAACAGGCTCAACACGGAGCATTTCGTTCCCTCTTATGAAGCTAGTGGATTTCAGGGAACCACTGCGGGCGTGCGACCCCCGCCGGGCCTCTACGCCCCACATCTCACGCAACATCCCTCTACAAACAGTGGCTTTCAAGCACTTTTAGAGGAGATGGGAGATTATCAAAAACCAGTCTTCCAAAAGAAGAATATTGATCGTGCACTCGCCGAGTTCGATCAATACTGCGTGAGAAAACACATGAGAACGCAAAACGAATGCTTCTCAGCTATATACAAGTGGGTACCAGAAGAAATGAGGGAAGCTATAGACTCAGCTTACCTCACGGCACCCCACGCACCCTACGAAGAGGCCAAACAGCGCCTCCTACGAGAATATGGGTTGTCTTTACAGGACAGGCTCCTCGCACTCGAGAACCCCGCATCTCTCGCCAAAAAACCCAGCACCAAGTACCACGAGATGTACTCGAAAGCTGTTGGGTACTTTTCGGAAGCTCTAATCACTCAAAAGTGGATTGAGACTCTTCCCATCGAAGCACGAGGTATGGTCGCAGCTCAGCCTACCACGACCTCCCGGCTCGACCTAGCTGATACGCTACACGCGTACAGAGCAGAGAATACTTCTCTGAACATACGAGGAGTTGAATCTACTCCGAAACCCATAAATACTGGTTTCAAAAAGGCCCTCTCGAAACAAGCTGAGTTCAAACCCCAACCAGTGGAGAGTAAGCCTCACAAACCGATGGCCTATGTCTGTCGAAACCACGTACGTTTCGGTAACGAAACTCGCAAATGTGCAGACCCAGAACACTGCACTTGGAAGACAAACACTGCTTCCAAAACTAGCAAAAAGGCTGCGACTATAAGCCAGCCTAAAACAAGGGTTTCTACCAAAAACACTCAGCAGTCGGTACAAGAAAGTACCATTCCAACCTCCGACACAGAGAGTTCGGAAAACGAATAACTGCCAGCGTATCTGAGCCTATACGCCGGCAGTCTACTGAGTATAAAAGGCTTTTTTTCAAGTGCAAACTGAATGGCACTGAATTTCTCATTGACACGGGAGCAGAAGTGAACATTCTGCCCCACAATGTCACAAAAAAATTGGGCTTGAAAATTCTCAGGTCCAACGTTAAGCTCACAGCAGCTAACGGAGCCCCTATAGATACACTAGGGCGAGCTGACACAACAATTAACATCGGCCTCGGGGACATGACCACCGAGTTTATGATCACGAAAGTCGATCTAGCGATCCTAGGTATCCCATTTCTCGAATCTTGGGATATCGGAATACGGGTCAAACACAAGTACATTTATAAAGATAAAATGAAGTGCTTTGCCGATCAAAATATAGCTGCAGTCATGAACAAAAAGTTCACTGACGAACAAATTGCAGCTACTATCCCTCACCGTGACAATACACCTCACCCAGAGGACGTGCAAATCACGGAGGACGAAAACATTCGCTCTATCATTAACAAATACAATGATAAAATGAGCAAAATTCATGGTAAATGGAAGAACAACGGGGTTTACCACCGTATAACCACGGAAGGAACTCCAGTACACTTCCGAGCAAGACCCATGGCAGGAGAAAAACGGGCTCAAGTCAAAAAGACTTTTGACGAAATGCTTTCAGAAGGCATAATTGCACCATCGGATTCCGAATGGGCATCTCCGTTACACTGTGTGCCAAAAAAAGACGGGTCATGGAGAATCACCGGCGATTACCGTTTCCTCAACGCGAAAACGAAGAAAGACGCCTACCCTCCTCCTCACATTCGCTCTTTCCAAGCGAATTTGCATGATACGCAAATCTATTCGACAATAGATTTAAAATCAGCGTATTATCATATTCCGATGCACCCAGATGACGCTCATAAAACTGCGATTATTACACCTTTCGGTCTTTATGAGTTTAAGAAAATGAGCATGGGTTTGGCCGGAGCGGCTCAAACATGGCAAAGATACATGGACAGCATCATGCGAAAATTTGATTTCGCATTTGTATATCTAGATGACATCCTGGTGGCTTCGAAGAATTATACCGAACACATGAACCACCTCAGACAAATTTTTGACAAACTAGGGGAACACGGACTTCGAGTAGGTTTTGATAAATGCATTTTTTCGAAACCTACCGTCGATTTCCTAGGTTTCACTATCTCAAAGGAAGGAATAATTCCTAAACGAGACAAAATAGAAGCCATAGAACAATTTCCTAGGCCAGTGGACGTACGAAGTCTACGCAGATTCCTAGGTATGTGTGGTTTCTACCGAGCATGCTCGAGCAAATTCGCTCACACGGCACAACCTCTGTATGACTCCATTCAGTCAAACAAAAAAAATGACAGAACACCTATCGAATGGACATCAGAGAGAGAAAAAGCTTTTAACAGCTTAAAACAAGCAATGATCAAAGCAACCTTGCATAACATTGCTCACCCACACCCTACAGCGGAGTGGAGATTAGTCTGTGACGCATCCGACACACACATCGGGGCGGCGCTAGAACAAGAAATTACAGACAAACATGGCTCGAAATCATACCAACCATTGGGATTTTTCAGCAAAGAGATTCCAGAACAATGGAAGAACAAAGCATCATTCGACAAGGAAATGTTCGCCGTTTACCAAGCGTGCATTCACTGGCACAACGACTTGGACGGCAGATCCTTCCATATTTGTTCGGATCACAAGCCTCTGCTAGGCACGATGCTTAAAAAGAATGCTCATTTTTCTAAAATGAGATTAAGATGGCTAACATACATCTCTCAAATGACGAGTGACATTCGTCATATTTCAGGAGAGAGCAACGTCGTCGCCGACGCACTCTCCAGACCATTCGATCCGGTTGAAATTCAAACGAAATCGATTTCAACCCAGACGGACGAGGGTCCACCCATAGCGGAAATTTCGAAAATTACGGCCGCAATAGAATGCAATCTTCTACTGCACATTTCAAATTCACAAATTCGCTCTCCCCCTACCGCGGAGGACAAATTGAAACTCACACGAGTTGAATTCTCTCAAGGAGAAATTTGGTGTAACCTAGACCTAGGACACCCTAGACCTTATATTCCAAACGAAATAAGGGAAGAAATAATAAGCCAAATTCACAATTTGGGACACCCAGGTATACACTCTACAGTGTATAAAGTTAAACAACGATATTTTTGGCACGGACTACGTGCAGATGTCTCAAACTGGGTCCGAGCGTGCGAAACTTGCCAACGAGCAAAAATCACGCGCTCCGTGAAGCTCCCTTACTCCGAATTTGAAACGGCAAACAAATTTTCACACGTACACGTGGATATTACCGGACCCTTACCTTTAGCAAAAGGAGGGAAACGTTACATTTTGATGATGGTTGATAGAGCAACGGGCTGGCTAGAGGCAGTCCCTCTTAACAACATCGAAACAACCACAATCACAAATGCCTTTATAAATATTTGGGTAGCTTCAAAGGGCGTACCTAAATACATCACAAGTGATCAGGGCACCCAATTTGAATCAGATCTGTTCAATTCCATTATGGAACGTCTCGGAGTAAAACATACTCACACGTTACCATACAAACCATCAACAAACGGTATGGTAGAACGAAGAAATAGATCTTTGAAAGAGGCTCTCAAAGCTCAAAACGAAAATTGGCTCGACGCACTTCCCAAAGTTCTACTCGCCATGCGTACGGCAGTAGACCCGGCGACCGAAACTACGCCTTTCCAAAAAGTTTATGGAATTGACGTGCCACTCCCAGGAGACATTTTCGTAACTTCTACGAACCTTTCAGAACCTCTTTTCTTCCGGCCTACGCATATTAAACATAATAATACGAAATATGCCGTAAACATGCCCAAAAATTTGGATACATGTACTCATGTCTATATCAGAGTGCCCACACAGCTCACCTCTCTGCAATGTCCTTACACGGGACCATTCAAAGTGGTTAAAAGAGATAAGTTTTCGGTTACAGTGCAAATTGGCGAACATACTAAAAAAGTTCCCAAACAGCAAATCAAGCCAGCTTATACTCTACACTCAGAAGAAGCTGTATCACAAGGACAATCTGTCTCACAAAATCAGACAGAAAGTAGGGTGAAAGCTCCCCGAAAATCTGCCAGAAGGCACGTCCCCTCTACCAAATTCGACGAGAGGTGGGTAACGGCGCTCGAAACACCCCAGCCGGCGTCGTCGTTATTAACACGACGTCATGGGAGGGCCCCTGTGGTGAAATCCACCCCCTCTTGTCAACAGCCCTTTACAGGGCTACCAAAAAGAGGTAGGCACACCACAAAAATATTTATAAGACGTCGAGTTACAACTCCGTCAAACAAAATATTTCACCAGAGAGAAAATACTAAATTCTCTCCCAAAAGTGAAATATTAAAGATTAACACGCAAGGCGACCTCCCCAAACATTTACTGGGCGAGATAGATGCGACAAAAAGTTCGAAACAAGTCGCCTTGAATGAGAAACCTCAAACAGGAAAACTCAAGGCCGTTCAGCCATCCCCGGGGACCCCGTCAAAGCAACGGACGCAGGGAAACCACCTCGAAAAACCAACTCAGCTATCATATGCACAGATACTGGGAAAACACTGTGCGAACCAATGAGATTGCACAGTAGAATTAATGAAATTAAGCGGACCAACCAGGAGGCGGCAGGAGGCGGTCACCTCCCTATAAATACCCCGCTGGGAGCCCTCCGAAATTCATTCCACTCTCCGCTCTCGACGACGACACCTCCGAAGTACGAAGAATTCTACACGCTCTACGCTGACGAACCTTCTGCATTGCGAGTTCATCTCAAGAACGGCTTCCTACTGCTTTCTACAAGCCAGACCTTCTCTCCTCACAGATTTCGCATTGGCATCTACGAGTCCAGTGATTATTCATCCTGCTCATTGCCCAACGTAGATCTCCTGTTAGGACGCCACCCGGTACTTCTATCGATATTCTCTTTAGACAGTACGCCCGAGGGACGTTCCGAGCCGTGTCACCCGGACTACATAGCCTTCAGCTCGTAGTCGACCGCTGGGGCGCGCCGGTAAATTACTCAGCTCCTACGCTCTAATTTACCGTCTACGGAAGTCTTTTTCAAGACTGCGAGGTAGGACCCTGCCGTCTGAGCATTGGAAAGACGCTCCGGCAAGCGAGTCCACTTCCAAAACCCTCTATTTTTCACACGTAGAGGCATCGAAACGAGCCAAAAACTCGATCATTTCGATGGAACGTCAGCCTTCTTACTTCCCCTTGCGGGGGAAGGAGGAAGGCGGCAAGACCGGGCCGAGTGACCAACGTAGTGCGCCCTACCGGCCACACGGTGAGTCCGCTGAACCAACCATCAGCGCAAGGCGCGACCCGCACGTCCGGATCGCCTTCTCGCCCGACGTATTCGTTCGAGAAACTTTCGAACAAGACTCACCTACACAAAAGATCGAGCAAACCTTTCAGACTCGCTCTGAAGCCGACCTTTTTGATTCGACCAAGCTGTCCGATTACCCACGATATCCGACGCAGGCTTACACGGTCGATCCGAGTGTCAAATACACTCCAAATGCACAAAAAGCAGAGGATACTTTTCAGTACCTCAACCAAGCTCAGTATATTCCCCTTTCAGATGTAAATCTAAGGCCGGAATATTACAAAACGGCTCAGTACGAAACTGATCGAACCCAGCACTTGGTACACGAGCCTAGCGCTCCGCGCGGCTGCGACACGGACTATCCACCCTTCCGGCCCGCGAAATCAGTTGACCTTGGCGGCTCCGCCCGCATTCCTCGCGGGGGTGGCCTAGAAACCAACCCGCATAACCGGGATATAAATGTCCGACTTGGTCTACCAACGTCAAGTCAAACCTATATAAATCCACTACAATAACCATGCTCATAACTCAGCTTGTTGGCCACGCACTTCGCAGTAGTTAACATAATATGGTTGGATAAATCGAGAGCTTTCGAACGAATGGTCAACGAATTTTGTGGGATGAAAATCGACGAAGTACCATTTCCCTAGCAACGACTCGGTTGTAAGCGGAAATCATCAGAACATTGAGCATAACGTAACGTAACGTAACATAACGAAAATTTGGTTGTGTGCCATAGCAAAGACATGAAATGTCAAAAAAACAATAAACACTTAGTATTGTGATGCCTCAGCATGATTATTTAGTATACAATACTGCATCTTAGAATATAAGTAATGTTATTGTGAGCAGTTTTTAGTTGAGGTTATACTTATACAATGGATGTTATATGTAAATAACAAGTATATAATTTTCTTTATTATTCTCATTCACTTAGTTTCCTGTGTAGAAAGTAAATTACGTTTTATTTAATTTGCTATTGTTCATGCGGTTGGATTCGTTTATCTGTGGATACATGATGTGAAATACATTTTCGATAATTAGCTTCAGTTTGTAAAAGGGTGCATTGAAAGTGAAAGCCTTCCTACTAATACCTACTAATTTATATAGTTATTGCTTACTTTACAGAAATATACTATTTTGGATCGGAAAAGGATTCATTTGATTTCCAATAAGTTTCATTTGGAAAAGTTTTTATTTGTATTGGGAAATAATTCATTTGGTTTGGAGAAGGTTGGAAATGGATTTATTGGTTTCATTTGGTTTAGGAAAGGATATTTTGGATGCTTCTTTGGAATTGATAGGTATACCTACCTACCAACCTACCTAGTTCTGATCAATAGAAGGAGTAACGGACACACATACCTACATTAAAATGCGAGTGGACAAATTCGATTTGGTTTTCTTCCCAGAAGTGGTCACAATAAATGAATGAATAGCGAATTTATTCCGAAGCAAAGCAAAAAGAAAATAAATAGTACAATACAAATACAAATACAGTTCAAATACAAATTATTAGAGGTTGATGACTTCAATGGAATATACCCCTGCTTCCGCTCCTCACAGGTAGACCAGTAGACAATATATATAGGTATATATATATATATATATATATATATATATATATATATATTAGAGATGAGTCGATACCAAAATTTATCGATTCCCGATACCGATACCTAAAAAATCGATTCCCGATTCTCGATACCGATACCATCAGCGCATAATACCTAACTTACCTGTAGGTGAAAAACAAAAATTCGTCTTGAACTAGTAATATATATTCGAATTTTTTCGTACAACATATAACTTATACTTACAAAACATTGATCCCAATATATTTGAAAATGAGGTGATTTTTAAATAAAAACAAAACATGGATAATAAAACCTTTATTCTCCATCTGTTCTACTTAAGGTTTTTGTTTAAAAAGACCAACATTTTAATTCTGTCTGGGTCCAGACGATTTCTCTTCTGGTCGCAGATTTTCCACACAACGGTTGCACGGTACAACCATCTTCGTTGTTAGATGGTTGCAATAGTACCGTAGTGTAATAAAACGCCCATCACCGGGCGGTATCGGTATCGGCTTTAGGCGATCGATTCTCGATACCGATACCAATGCCTAAGAATCGGTGGTATCGAGAATCGGTATCGGGAATCGACTCATCCCTAATATATATATATATATATATATATATATATATATATATATATATATATATATATATATATTTATATTTATATTTATATTTATATTTATATTTTTTTACAACTGGTAATATGATTACGTTTCTAAATCCATTAGGTATTTCTTTTTTGTTGCTGATTCTATGGTATGGGGGTTTCAGGGGATGAGTTATTTGTGTGGCTATTCCTTGTCATAATTTATTTGTTAAGCTGACGAAAGTACTCGGATGTCAACGTAACAGTAAACTGTGATAAGGAATAGCCACACAAATAACTCACCCCCTCAAACCACCCCCACAAAGAAGGAGTTCGACGCAACATTCGCTCTTCTTTATGTTGTGTTGGAACTTAACGGATGATAAAACAAAACCTAACTCAGTCCAAGACTGATTGAATTCAACATTTAAATTGGGGATAGGTGTTATCAAGAGCAAATGTAAGAACCATGTCTTTTGACATCAATCAAAAGGAGGGCCAGAATGTTTACAGACCTGTACCTGAACGGGCTTCGGGCAATGATCCACGTTAAGTTGAACCTGTATGAATTTAAAACAGTTCATCTTTGTTGGTGTTGGGTACATTACACAAAGGATATTCGGTACCAGTACGACATCTCATTTAATGCTCGATATGTTGTTAACTGTCAAAATGTAGGACGATCCTTTAAAATGAATTTCGTCTCACGCCGCCTGCTGTTTATCAGAAGAAGGTGGTGGATCAACTACTTCCTACTTACACCGGCGGATCGCGTGTCGACACGTTTAATTTATTATTCGATAACGTCAAGTCACATTACGGCGAACCTACAGCGTGAAACTGAATAAAAGATAGTGCTTCTCAAAGGCAAAGAAAAAGAGTGGTTTCCAATAATCTCCGGGAGATTAAATACCTACATTCAAAAATTCAATGAGCTCGTGTAAACAAAGAATAGCAGTCTACTCCATCCTGTGCATTATTTTGCATTGTTGCATTGCTTCAATAACATTCATTAGGTACAGTGTGCTACGAATTTCAAGAAAAAAATGTGTGTAGGTTGAAAGTGATTTTTTTGCTTGGAGCTTCCCTTCCCCCCGGGATCTATTCTAATACTGTAGGCGTCGCTGTTAATAACGAATCCTTGCCTATAAGACCGAGGGACGTTCTAAGAAGCTCGAAAGGTCTGCTACGAGTACAATGATTTTCAAAGTCGGAGCACTTCTGCGCACGTCCGAAATAATTAATAATAATATGTATGCAGGGTATAAAAGTTAAGAGTGGACCGCCGGCCAGGGGTTCATTTTAGAGGTAATTTCTGATCGAAAGTGTTTCATAGAGATTTCTGTTTAAACGCTTAGTTTCCGAGTAATTCAATTTTTAAGATTTTTTTCGTGTTTTCACTTTGTCACAAAAACGGTTATAACTCCCTTAATTTGCTGTGTGAATTCAAATTCGTGGGTGCCGTTGGAAATAGCATTGAATTTCCTATCAGATAAATGCCTGATCTATTTTATGAATCAGGGTTGGAGACATGAAAGAGCCCTTTGAAAAGAAAATTTTACCCGATTTCGGAAATCTCGAGATTGCACTATGAAAACCAACATTTTTTCAAGGTGTAGTAACGTTAAAAACTGCGCCAAGATCTAACCTTTCCAGCGGTGTACCCAATTTTACTTTTTCTTGTGAATTATTGTTTTTCACCAAAGACATTGTTTTTCAATGAAATCGAGGGTTTCAAAAATGACTCCTTGAAAAATGACCTACTATGAAAATACGAGTTTAGGGTCGATTTCTACGTATTATTTTGCACTGAATCGAATGGTAACACTCGATAACTTCACTTGATAACTCCAATCGTCTCCTAATTTCCCAAAGAGTCACCCTGTCAAATTTCAACTTCCTAGGGTGAACGCGAGAGGATTTAGCTCATTCAGCTGCTCGAAATCATCAAAACCAAACACGCGCGAAGAAACGGCCTGACCTGCATGGTGGTAACCATAATAAAATTTTGGGAGGCAAACAAATCGGTTTTCCGTCCCTTTCTTCGTACGAATTATCAAATTCCAATCCATCTCCTTTCAATAATGCAACCCGTGCTTCACTCGCAACACTCGTAGCAACCCATCAAGGCTTCTCCACTTGTCACGAATTTCCGCAGCTAACAAACTGTCTGTTGACAAAATAATAACAAGAAAAGTTCGGGAACCAAACAAATCGGTTGTGAGGGTTAGCGCCGTTTATGAAATAGAAGGATGTTTTGGAGGTTTATACCTAGCCTATGTAATGCGCGGGACCTTGCTGATCATTTTACGACCGCTCCCGTCAGAATCGGTCCAGTCGTTCAGCCGTCTATTGGGAACATACATACATAGATAGATAGATGGATAGAAAGAAAAAACTTTGAGTTTTATATATAATGATTCGTCAAGGAATAGACGGAGTTCGTTTGCTCAAGTCACATATGTTATTCATGCTGAGGCGAACACGTCTTGATCATTGCCACTGTTAACTAATTTGAACATAACTTTGCTCAGTCTAATAACTTGTTTTAATAATACATTTATAATAAATTATTTCTGATTGCTATAATAGTATAGCCGAAGAATACTTAATCAGTACTGAATTTTTTTCGTTTTTAACCAGCGAATGTGGCTGTTTTTCCCACTGTCCTTCGATTCACTGTCCCTAGCGTATAATACATACAGAAATGATAAGTCTTTGTATAATAATTTTCAGCGTTTCAATTTTTTTTTTTTTTTTTCTAAATATAAAATCATCGCATTTGAAATTATTATTGAAAATGTTTTTTGAAACTCCTTCTATGAACATTCATGCTAAACCACCCAATACGTACCCCTGGTCAAGAAAACACGTAGTTTACCTTATTTATCAGAATATAAAATTTAGTTGGATTTCAATTTAAAATTCCTATGTTAATACCTTTTATATGAATACCTATATGGGTCTAGAACCAGTTCTGTTCAAAACATTGATTTACCTCTTGCCGTTATGCTTACGATTTCTTAAATTTTTTGTTTCAGCCATTACGAGACCATCAACGAACAGGCCTAAACACAAAGGTAAGTTACTTCTTGGTATAAATCTCCATTTGAAGAAAGCAGGGAAACGGGGATAGGAGTCTGGAAATGTTGGACAAAACGCTTTTCTCTTATGCCGCCGGCCACTTGTTGAGCCAGGCAGACCCTAACTAATTTGCCGTTACACACTTATTTTTCTTAATTCAACTGTCTCTCATTACCATCTCGTGAATATTGGCAGTGAAACTCTCCATAGGTACTTAACTATCTTCAGTTTCATCAATAATATCTAACAAAAATTATCTATATATGTAGGTACATTCATTTCAATGATTAACAATTGTAATAGACCACGGAAAGAAAAATTTAACCACTGTACATCTCCCAAATGTTTGATTTCATGATAGGAATATTAAAATTCCTTTTCATTTTCATTTATTGTTACCATTATTTTTTTGTTCATTTTCATTTATGTATATATATATATATATATATATATATATATATATATACAGGGTGGTCCTTAATGAACGTACCACCCTTTCAATTTCGTTGGTTGTGGAGAAATCAAAAAACTTGTCGAAGTAACCTCCCCTTATTTTTTTGCAAAGAATTCGAAAATTGCAGTTTGAAGCGTCGCGCATGCGCGCAAATGCGCGCTGCGCGCACCAACTTTGTTTTTTCAAATGGAACCCCCCCATTTTTATTGCAGATTCGCATTCTACATCAAATTTCATGAACATTTTACTTCGACAACTTTTTTTTTCCACTGCGCGAAACGGGCGCCAGGAGCGTTCAAAGTTGCTAAAGTCATCAAAATTGCGCAAAACATGGATTATGGTAAACCCCAAGTGTGGCACATGACTTTACATTGTTTTTCAGCGCTGATTCACGTGGTGCTGTCAGTTTTTAGATTTAGCTCAGTTTTTTCGATTTTATAAGCTTAATCTACGTCTTTTGGTGAAATATTACAGTTTTTCCGAATTATCAACTTTGGCAGTAGATTTATTTTCCCTCGCCCTTTCGCAACCCGGGCTTGGGACCGGCTAAGGCGGGCTTAAAAATAAATCACACTCCTCGATAATTTTTCTGCTAAAATACAACAAAAACAATTCCTTCTTTTTTAAAAAAGAATAAAAGAAAAAAAATTAAGAAAATAAATCGTTCACAGTAGTCGTTCAAATGGACCGCCGTCGTCCTCCAAACAGGCGGCAGCTCGACGTTCCCATTCGGTGGTGACTGCCTCGAACGTAGATGCCGGAGATACCGAATCGCAGGCGTCGATGATCCGCTGTTGCAATTCGGCAGCACTTGCGATAGGAGGGAGGGAGGCGTCGTAGACCTTGTTCTTCAGGTAACCCCATAAAAAATAATCTAGTGGAGTCAAGTCCGGAGAACGGGGTGGCCAAGAAATCAGGCTCCGATTGCCAATCCACCGAGAACGGAATCGGGCATCCAAATGGCGTGTAACAGCCCGTGCGTTGTGGGCAGGACAACCATCATGTTGGAACCACATTGCCTGCCTGGTGGCGAGAGGGACGTCCTCCAACAATTCAGGCAGAACCTCCTGGAGAAACTGAAGGTATCTCTCCCCGTTGAGGCTACCACCGGTCAAGAAATGTGGCCCAATGAGGTGGTTGCCGACCAACCCACACCATACATTTACCGTGAAACGCACCTGGTGTCTGGTGGAATACGATAATCGTGGATTCTCGTCAGCCCACGTTCGAAAATTCCAACGATTGAAGAGTCCATTGTTTGTAAATGTGGACTCGTCGGTCCACAAAAGAGCGGTGGCCAAGTGTGGGACCTGTTCGCGGAGCGCCTCCATGTGTGCGAGGAAAAGCAGCCGCCTTTCCTTATCCCCTTCACGCTGGCCATGAACGACATGAGACCTAAATGGCCTCATGCCATAGGTGTGAAGGACCCGATGAACTGTGGTTTTGCTGCAACCAACTACTCGAGCCGTCTGACGTTCGGAAGAGTGAGGATTTTCCCGTTGATACAGCAACACGTCCAAATCAAAGTTGAAGGAGCGTACAGCGGAAGGTCTTCCGGGTGGACGAGGAACGTCAACTCTGCCCGTGCGAACAAAACGGCGAACCGTTCGTAATATCGCCTGGTGGTGAACCAGCCGATTAAACACTTGCTGACAAGCGGCTGCAGTTTTTCGAGCATTTCCGTCGTGCGTGTAGTACAACCGCACCATCTCGGTCAGTTCGTTTTGGGTAAAACGCGGCATGATACGCACTCAAGAACGTTCACAGTGAGACTATTAACCGGATCAGTTGCTTCTCACGATTAAAGACAAAATAAATATGATAACGGGTACAGATCAACTTGGAGTTGAAGTCGTAACGTGAGCGGTTAGTGACGTCTCGTCACAAAGTGCAGCAGATAAGCAGTCCGAGAATCGAGAAATCCGAGTTGTTTACCTCTTGTGATTCAATCGTATTCAAACGCTTTTGGTACCATAACATTCATGATTTCTCAGAGTATCCTTCTGGGTGCAGGAACCAAGCCACTTTTTTCTTAAAAAAACGACCATGTTTCCGGCTGTTATTTCGGATTCATCAAGTTCAATAAAAAAACACCACGTAATTTATTTTTAAGGCCGCCTTAGCCGGTCCCAAACCCAGGTTGCGAAAGGGCGAGGGAAAATAAATCTACTGCCAAAGTTGATACTTCGGAAAAACTGTAATATTTCACCAAAAGACGTAGATTAAGCTTATAAAATCGAAAAAACTGAGCTAAATCTAAATACTGACAGCACCACGTGAATCAGCGCTGAAAAACAAAGTAAAGTCATGTGCCACACTTGGGGTTTACCATAATCCATGTTTTGCGCAATTTTGATGACTTTAGCAACTTTGAACGCTCCTGGCGCCCGTTTCGCGCAGTGGAAAAAAAAAGTTGTCGAAGTAAAATGTTCATGAAATTTGATGTAGAATGCGAATCTGCAATAAAAATGGGGGGGTTCCATTTGAAAAAACAAAGTTGGTGCGCGCAGCGCGCATTTGCGCGCATGCGCGACGCTTCAAACTGCAATTTTCGAATTCTTTGCAAAAAAATAAGGGGAGGTTACTTCGACAAGTTTTTTGATTTCTCCACAACCAACGAAATTAAAAGGGTGGTACGTTCATTAAGGACCACCCGGTATATATATATATATATATATATATTTTTTTTTTTTTTTTTTTTTTTTTTTTTTTCCTTGGTGGATTCACAGGCAGTTATGCGGATAGTCTCTTCTAACATCAACACAGACGTAAGAGATGTAATTAAATGCCTTCAACTCGTAATGCGGCAGTAAATTTTATTCACTTCTGCGGATGCCATCTTACTGTGGTACCTATCAATATAAACTTGCTTGCTGGTGAATTGGCAAAGCAGGTGTGGGGATAGTTAATATATTTTATAGTTCCCTGAAACGTATTATCGAGGTCACTCATTCAGAAATAAAGAACTCATAGAACCAGGCAGCAGACGATAATCAATGAAGTAGCCTCATCATTTTTACACTTTCTCATACACCTAAGAACAGAATCATTAACACATTATAAAGTAACTACCGCACCCCGATTCAGTACCCAGTCCCTCCCCCAACATGAAAAGCTGCATGAAAGGATTGTTTTTTGTTACATGAAAACCAATCACTGTGCGGAAAATTGTGTTATTCGTTTCGGGATGACTGTAAACGTTATATCTTGGGGTGGAAGGTTCAAGCCCGAATGGAAACAGGTTTATAGCTTTCCAGTTAATTTCATCGTCCGCTACGTGTTCTGAAACCTAACAACGTATAATACTAACACTGTCTCGAACCGACAGTTTATTTCTTCCAACGTTTTTCCACCAGATGGTCACAAAATAAATAAAAAATAAATAAATGAAATAAACTCAATCATTAGAAAAATAAATCAACCATTATATATCAACGCTACCTACACTGAAATTGTTTCATTCATTATAAATTTATACCGTTAACTAAAAACCCTCTTTCTGGAAGATTTTATGATCGGTGGCAACCAAGAAAATATGCTCTAGATGCGATCAAACGTGAAACGTTTAACTACTACTGTATGAGCACATTCGTGTGCTGGGGTTTCACACTTTCAACCTCAAATTCTGATTCAGCGCACTTGAAAACCCTCAAGTAACAATTTTCTTCTCAAAAGACCGTTTAGTTCGGCCAATAAACGGGTAGGAAGATCACGCGTGACGTAATAGCGCAAGGGAGCTGAGGGTTCCCACAGGTGGAATGGGACGTGACGTCCTCGTGCAAATAAATTTTAAGAGCCGTTTTATTGTTCAGGTTCTCATCATATGGCACATTCTTGGAAAGCTCTCGCTCAGATTTCTCTAATGAGCAAATAAAACATAACCATTTGAATTCCCCATTACATATTAATTTATATGATTTTTCGTTCATGCTAAATCATCTATTAGTATTAGATTTCTTTTAATATTTTTTTAGCATGGGAAATGCTTTAGCCATCACCTAACTGGCTAAAATCGTTACGAGGAAGGCGAGACGAAAAAGGGAAATGCGACATGCCAAGGAGGTGGGTAGTATAAATCTCGCCGTGGAGGTGGGCAGTAAAAATCTCGCCAAGGAGGTAGGCAGTATAAATAATGGCGAGATTTATACTGCCCACCTCCTTGGCAGATGTATACTGCCCACCTCCATGGCGAAATTCATACTGCCCATCTCCTTGGCAGATTAATACTGCCCACCTCCTTGGCGAGATTTACATTGCCCACCTCCTTGGCGAGATTCATACTGCCCACCTCCTTGGTGAGGTTTGTACTGCCCACCTCCTTGGTAAGTCACGTCTCCTTTTTTCGTAAAGGGAGATAAAGTTTAATAAAGATAATAAAGTTTATCGATAAGTACTGATAAACTTTATAAGCGACAGAAAAAGACTTGTTCGTTGGGGCCAGTTAAAATTTGTTGGTTCACATGTTCCGCCTCTCCTTGTGTTAAAAAATCTTTTTGATTTTAATGTTTAAAAACTGTAACTTATGAATATATTTTGCAATTAGTTTATTATTATTACCATTTTTAAACCACCTTTGAGCCTCGTTAAACACGATTGGTTGGTTGGGTGGTCATTCGGTTCATTATGAGATCATTCAAAACATGTTGCTTGTTCATTACATGAACATCCCTATTGAAATGAACAAAAATATACATTCAAGAAAGTGAAAACAATGCTTTCGATACCGCAGCTAAACTGAGGAGAACAAGCACTAAAATGCATGCTTATTTACTTGAGGAAATATGGTGAATCTGATGACCTGTGGTCTAGTGTCATATATAAAAGACATTATGGTTTTTACCATTACTATTGAGTGAATTCTGTGAACTAGGGAATATTATTGGTGCACGAGACCACAAAGAAAGTGGCTACAGGAAAAAATGGGCAGAGACCTAGATGATTCTGAAAACTAAAGATTCTCAACCTTTATTTTTAAAAAAGTCCCCTAGAGCCTTGTGAAACCTAGAACATTCCGTTGCTGTCAAGTTGTTAATATCTTAGAACTTGACGAAAAATACAGTAAAAATCAATTAGGATTATTTCACCAGCCGAGTAAACCATCTTTTCACTCATCTTTCTGACGTTTTCTCCATAACGTCCATTCCGAAGTTTTCACTTTCATCTGGACATCGGCAAACGATGTTTGCCAGAATCCATAAAACCAATTGTTCAAACGCGGCTTCATACCCCCTTGTAAACAGATGAAAAGTTGTAAATGTGAAAAATACTGACGTTTTCCAATCTTTTACGATGTTATGAACAAAAACTGAAGTAAAATCTTTCGTCGGACTTCATCAAACAAAAATTTGAATGATTGTGAAAAATGCTAACGTTTTCCAATCTTCTACTATGTTATGATCAATAAATGATATAAAATCTTTCGTCGGATTTCATCAAACAAAGATTTGAATGATTGTGAAAAATGCTGACGTTTTCCAATCTTCTACTATGTTATGAACAATAAATTATATAAAATCTTTCGTCGGATTTCATCAAACAAACATTTGAATAACATCAAAGGCCGGCAATTTTGGTTTATGGTTTCATTTAACCATAAATTGGCCAGTCGTCAAAAAAAAAAAAAAAAAGTCTGCCAAGTTGGGTGTGGCACATAGCTTCCTCGTTTACCTATCATGAATGTATAGATCATTGAAAAATTCTAAATGATCTTGAAAAATTCCATAGCGGAAAAGAGTAAATCAAGAAGTAGCATGAAATGTCATAATTGGTCAATTAAGGAAAGAAAAAATTATACTCAATGTCATTTACCTTTGTGCAAGCGCAGAATGAACTGATGAGATGAAAACAATGAAATACCTACTCGTAGGTACGGGACCATCTACAAACTAAACCGCGCATTTGCTGACAATTTCATCAAAATCGGATGAAAACTGTGGAAATTAAGGCCATTACAAGTATTATAAGTATTGGCGCATCCGCAGTAGCTCAATGATACAATCGTGTTGAAATTGATATTTGGTAATTGAGTCATCTTCTTCCAAGTATCATTCAAATTTAAGCAACAAGTTGTACGCTCACATTCCCTTCAGTTTCTACTCTAAGAAAGATGGCAGCTGCATATGATGTCTGACAGGCATCAGAAAACACATGGAGACACCATCTTGAACAAGTTGGGATACTTCTTCAAACCAATCTAAAAAATTTTACTTGATATCTTCATCAACTTCCAAGAGAGTCCAAGTTGTTGCATCAGAAGTTTAGGAATTAAAGTGGCGGCACAAAACAAACCAATTGGATCAAAAATTTGGTGCGCTGCACTCAGCATTACCTTTTTTGTGATTTTTTCTGTGTTGACTGAAAGCAAACTGTCAAAATTCACTGATGATGGGTCCTCTTCTTTGTACCACAAGGGACCTAAGACATTGGATTGAGAAGATGAATTGTTCTCACCTGAAATCTCCCACCCTCTTAGCTCGAATTCTATATCAACCATTACTTTAGAAGCGACATCTATGAAAGCTTGGGCTCGGTTTTCATCTTCTAGACTTGCAAGGCAGTTGTCAACATAATAGCTGTTGGCGGGAAGTTCGATGAATGAAATTTGCCTGGTTTGACTTTCCTTCTTCACATAGAGTCATGACATTATTAAGGTGAAATTGGTGACAGAGTTCCCGTCAGAATCCCAGAGAAAGCGCTGCCGTAGCTCCGTTGTTTCCCAACAGACGTCGCACGCCTGTTCTCGTGTTCTTGAAAGGCTGCGTTTGGCGTTGGATGGGTGATCCAAGAATTGGAAAACCAATCTAATCCGAACATACCACATTAATGCTATTAGTAGGAGTGGTATCTCTTTCTGACGGGATACTGTCATCCTCCTCTCCCTTTCGAGGATTTAGGACCCCATTGCACCTCTGGGGGGCTACCTAAGTCCTTGATAAATTTTATACACGATTCCAACAAGAAGGGGCTTGGTGATACACCGAAAACCACACGTCGATGCCTGAAGTGCTTTGCTTCAGTACTCCATCACTATCAAGCCATATAAATCTCAGGAAATTTCTGTTCTTTTCACATATCCCAATTCGCAGGAAAGCCCGCCTTATATCACCAACCACGCCTACTTTTTTTGAACGGAAACGTGCCAAGACTGATGGAATTTGTTAAAGTAAATTTGGACCGTTCTCTAAGCACATGTTGAGACTGGGATTCCTATTCTCTCGAGATGATGCATCAAACACAGGCCAAACAGGGGTGGTAGAGTTGGTTTTAATGACGAGTCTGTGTAGTAGATAGTGACAAGGAAAATTCAGTTTATCCGTTCAGCCATTCAATCAGGAGTCCTTGGTATGCTTCATAATACCCTTCAGCTTTCAATTTTCTAACGGTGGTGTGAAGTCTCTTTACAGAAAGTTGATAGGTGTTAGGAAGTTCGGGATGGTTCTCTATCCAAGGAAGATGTACTTTAAACCGTACGTTCCCAATGACTGAAACTGTATCCACAAAATGTTGTTGAACATCAGCTTCTATTTCCATCTTGGACGACTTCTCTGATGGATCCATTATTCCTAGAGTGTCCAACGTCCATAAGTCAGTGATTTTAGCTTCATTGGTCAACATACTAGTCACCACTGTTGCTAAATTTTCTTGAGTTTTGCTTGATTTGACCTTGTGGGATGAATCCGGAATTTTTCCAGACGAAGTCCATCCAAGATTAGTTTCCATGGCTACCAGACCACAGCTCAATGGTATTTTCCTACCAGTCCAAAGTTTTGCTGCCACATCAACACCAACCAAAATTTCTGTGTCAGTAGCCATGCCAGTGTCACTGAGTACCACATTGTGATCTGCAAGTTCACGAATCCAAGGACCATCAATCACAGGTGAAATTTGTCCACAAATTACGGGTTGTCCCAAAACCTCAAAATTACAGTGGTAGGTTTGGTCCAACTTCGAAAGGTACAAACGAAAAATTTTGTGGTTGACGATTCCCGTTGTCTCTTCTCAAAATAATGAATGTTGGATTGCTTCCTGTCTACATGGTGTATTACCCATTTCCATTGCCAATGAGGAGAGGATGTAAGATCTGTGAGATGCCGAATCAATTAGTAATCGAGCTGTGGGTGTACATCAATTTTTGCTCCTCACAGAAACCATCAAAGTTTGCATTAGCACGCTACAATGATTCGCAACTGCAGCGAGGGTCTCGTCCTTTGTTGCTCTATTTGAAACATTCTGATGAGTATGTCTCGAATCAATGGGATTTTCGACTTTTGGTGTTTTGTCACACATCATCAAAAAATACGTCCTCTTTTGCAAATTATGCATTTTGGTCGATTTCTACACCGATTAGCAGTATGATTTCTTTGGAGGCATCAGAAACATGCTTTAGAACTAGCTACTCTCACGTCTTTTCTCCAGAGTCATATCTTGTGCCGTTTTGCGATCCTGAGGGTTGTGGTTTACAACACAAAATATACAGCTAGAAATGTCCCTGGATTTAGTTGTCATTAGTAAATCTGTAGCCGTAGGAATATTGGATACTCCCTTTTCTGTTTTCTGTACACATAGCTTTGACCGAGCTCCGTGAACTGATTGTAACAATCCAAAAATCCAGTACGTGCTAACTCGCAAAAGGTCGAGAGATCCAACAACAAAAGATCTTCTCCTTCCACTTCCACTTGTAGTCAGAACAGCAACAGATTGTCGAGATAATCCTTTGATGTGGCTTCAGGGTTAGTTCTTTTGACGTTAAGTAAACAGTTCCTCTCCCATATCTTGAGCATTTCTTGAGATAAAGAAGATGACACAAGTGGCATTAGTATTGGGGCACAATTCTCAGATGTGACACCTACAGTCTCCAAGTTACGAGGTGAGATTGCAACCTATCATACAACATAGACACACCAAGTTTTTCTTTACACTTCGTATTTTGAATGATTGGTTTGAGTAGCTTTCGAATATAGAACTCAGTGAGCAGGTCTTCACGTCCGAAACGCTCTTTAAGGGACCTCACGACAGAAGCGTACATGTTTCCTGTAGCCGGGTAACTTTCTACAAGTTCCTTGGCAGGCAAATTTTCGATCATGCATTGAGTTAGGTAGCCAAGCTTGTCATTGTCATCCATGGTAGAATCTTCGTCAATTTTCGAAAATTGAGACCAAAAAGGTAACCAATCTCCTAAATCCTCACCAAACTTCTTCAGTTGCAATATAGGTAATTTATACTTGCATTTGCTTCGATTTACAAAAGAACCTTCCGTATTTACACTACCTTGGACTGATCAGCAATGAAATTCTTGAGGAGGTTTTACGACCTTATCCATAAGTGCGTTATATTTGAAATAACTTAGAAGAATTTCATCAATTTCATCCTGTTCATCATTAAGATCCGATTCTCTCGTACCTTCAATACTCTCTAATGCTGCCATGATGAGCGCATTTCTCTCTTCCATTTCCGAATTTTTAATGGTGAGTAGCTCAAGAAGCAAAATTAATTCAAAAACATCCTGCTCCGTAATCTCCTTCTTCAGCAAAATATCAATTTTCTTACAGATGTTAGTGAAAGAACGCCGAATCCTCGAACGCTCGCACTTCAACTTACTAAGATCCGACATAATTCAGTTCACGAATGGTCACTAGAACTCGCGAAAATGTTTTCAAAACCCGTTACGAACCGATTCTGACCAGATTAGCTTTCCACACGGTCCTGTCTCGGTCGCCAGATGTCAGGAATTAAAAAAGAAGCCTCACGAATTCCCGAAAATACTTCATTTATTTTAATCTGGTCAAATGGTACAATCGGAACAACACACATCGGAAAAAATATAGGAGAGTCTCGCTGGAGCACACCGAAAGGCACAACTAGCGCTTCCTAGTGGCATTCTGGGCAACTTATAGTACTAGTCAGCTGATCGCGTATCATTGGTGATAACACTGTGCTTTAGATTTCAGGTTCAGGCGGCTGTTGTTGTACCTTTTTAACGCTGAGTCTATTGAGCGTGGTTAAAAACTGTTCCAATCACACCCAGAGATCCTAGCAAGCACACAGAGACGGATGAATTACTTATCATTAACTCTCGGAAATCTTACATAGGTATAGGTATCTAACAAAAAGGACATTACCGAGAAAAATACTTCAGAAGATGAGCTTTTCCAGCCATGCTACATGACTTAAACTAAACTGAGACCTAAAAGAGCGAATTTTCGTTAATTTTCTCTCCTCTTTATGGAACAAATTATCGGCCAATTATATACAAGTACCTATGTAGGAATCGTACAAGAATCGTCGCGAACACAAAGCTTCCACTTTTTTTTCCGCAAAGAGTAAAATACTGATAGCATGGAGGCAAAAAGAGATCTGCCCTAGACGCTTGACATGAGTGTCAGCGAGGAGAGCTGCAAAAAATGAAACATCAAGATGTATGTACACTCAACAGTTATTAGGTAGGTACCTACTTACCTATACAAACTAGGTATGTACACTACCTATACAAGCTAGGTGCCTACCTAGGTACTTCTTCAAACGCTAAACACTAATTCAATCTCTGATGCTACCTGTACCTAAACTTATTTTGGGATGGTTGCCAACCGCTTAACGAAATTACCTACTCGTATTGGATCCATTTCGATACCTAACTCACGATTTCCCTCAGATTCACTAAAAAGCAACGAGATTCAAGTGTAAGCGGGAAGCCGGCGAATACACACATCAGGCACCCGTTCAGCTGATTAGTAGCCCAGAATGCCGCAAGGAAGCGCTAGTTGTGCCTTTCGGTATGCTCCCACGAGACTCTCTTAAAAAATATATGGGACAATGATTTTCTAATACAATTGTTTAGCTATTGCTAAGTGACCAATAATGCCAACGTTCATATCCAAAAATTGTAAAGCGCATATCCTAAACGTAACCTTAGACACGAAATTTCTCACAGCACTCTATGAGTCAGAGCATATAACTACTCGGCTCCTGTTTTTGACACGAGTGTCAACGACTTATGAATCAGTGTAAGCAATGGTGCAAGGTGAGTTGGGCGACTGAAAATCATGATACGAATTCACGAGAGGGAGCAGATTTTTCACCTAATTTAATTATGACAACGAAAATTTGAGGGTATGAGAATCCATGAAGAAATGTGACAGGTTCTCTCAATATGGAAATCAGGGTTAGTGTATGGAAAATCAAAGCGAGCAAATCTGTAAAATGACATGTTCGGATATGAGGGTGCGCCAAGGGGTCAATGGAACGTCATGGTGAGGGTGTTCTTCAGAAGCCTTGATTTTTTAGTATAAATGAGCCCGAAACATTTTCTCCTACACGATAAAGGTTACTCTCCAGCGTCAACGAGGAGACTTGGGGTCGGGCTTGAGCGAAATGCTCCAGTTGCCAAACGAATCGTTTAGTGATGAACTGGGTCTAGCCGTTGTAAGGTTTTAGGATTGTCAGTTCTATTATAATCGACCCGTAATCGAGTTTCACTCTCACAAATGCCCTATAGAACCTCAGCATACATACCCGCGGTCACTTCCCCAAAACTGTTTGCGAGTACTATCAATAAATATGAGCATATACTTATACCTATACTATACTATATATTATATACTTATATACTTATTTTGATATGAGTATCCAAACTAAGTTTTCTGTCCAACTCCATTCCCAAGTACCTAACATTTTCCGGAAAGTTGATGGGCTCGCTGCCCATAAACAGAATAGGAATACTTGGATTTTTTTTTTTTTTTTTTTTTTTTTTTTTTTTTTTTTTTTTTGTGAGAATGTAGACACAAACGTTTTTGGTCTGGATATAGATCGGCCTGCTGAACGTGACCATATCAATAATTTGTTGATTGTATCTTGTAGAAAAGTGGTGGTCTGAGAAATATGGGGAGTTGAGGTATATATTACAAGATCATCAACAAACAGACACGCTTGAACTGGGGGGGGGGGGGGGATGGTATCAATAATTCCATCAATGACAAAAGAGAATAATACTGGACTTAACACACCACCTTGCTGAACTCCTGTATGCTGTTCTAATAGCTGTTCTAGAATTCATGTGAAAAGCTCGGTTTTTTAGGTAGTTTTGGATGAAACATAAAACTTTTCCTCCTATACCTCGTTGGTCAAGAGCTTGCAGGATGCAGTGGTGAGGAACACAATCAAACGCATATTCTCACTGTCAAACAACACTGCAATTACTTCCTTGTTTTTTTCTCAAAAGATTGCTTGATATACGTCTAGGTTTATCAGACAGTCTATTGTAGATCGGTCTTTTCTGAAAACTGATTGTTGTAGGGAAAGCATTTTTTTATCATCCAGGTACCAAATCAAACGATATGTAATCATTTAATTAATTCAGAGCCCCCGTGAAGCGTTATTTGTTTCGGATGGAGCGTTTTCAAATTCGTCAAGGGAGAAAGGAAGGTTCATTGTATAAACGAAAGGAGATAGTGGTCGAAAATCGTTTATTGAATTGGTTTCCTCGATTTTTGTTATAAGATCGTACTTTTCTGCAATAGCGTTCGAAATTGAGACAGGATCAGCAGGATCAGCATTGTCATTTGTCATTTGTGACAAGGGACTTGATGGGATGTGAATATTGACTATGTCCATTTATGATTTTAACTTTCTTCTAAACCTCTGAGGTTGTTGTGAGCCTATTGGTGGTTGATAGGAATTCAGTCGTTTTGCTGTTTCTTATAGTGCGTCTTGAATTTGCTCGCGCAGTCGATAATACATTACATTCCGCTCAGTTGGACAGCGCCTGACACGTTTAATTGCGTTTTTTTGTTTTGAAAGCATTATAACACTGGAAGATGTTTGATGGGCACCTAGATTTGGGAATAGGGGCTTCCGCAGCTTCAATATGACTTTTGCTAATATGTTGACTGATTCAACTGGATTCGAGTTAGAGAATGATTTTAGTGCTAACAATTGTTCGACCGATTTCCGAAAACTAGGCCAATCAGCTTCTTCGGTTGCCCATCCGAATCTATAGCTGGTTCATTGAATTTATTACAAGTGGAATTCACTAAGTCAAATATTGTAGTTTCGAGAAAATCGCATTTGAAATATTGAGTTTTGGGTGTGACGTGATTGGGGGGGGAAGAAGTTGGATTTGAGGGTTGAAATTCGACTTTTAGGTGCTTCATGAAGTGTACTTACTTTCATGAAAACCTTAAACGGTTTACAAAATTACAAGTTACTTAAAAAGGTACTTGTGCAAATAGACCAGCCTGAAGTGACTTAATGATGTTCACTCGATGTAAACGTCTTGAGTCCTGATGACTTAAAGAATCCATCCCTGAATTTTTTGATCGCATTAATTAGGGTGAAAGGGATTGGATCTATAAGGGTTGTGATTGAATGAAAAATCGTAATGAAAAAAAAAATGTTCTCAACCCGTATCAATTTAAAATGTGAAATTTTACTTGAATCAAATTGTTTTGGAACATGGTGGAAATCGCATCGTCCACGTTCCTGTTGAACAATGTAATTTGAACGAGGTGCTTGAAACCAAGCGTTTTCTCCACTCGATGGTACCCGTCTCCCTATCGAATCTTGGCTGTTTTTTACATTCGTTTTCTGTGTTGAGGACTTCCAAAGCGTATTCTTGAGAAGCCAGTGTAAAGACTTTCGGAGAGGACCTGGACATGAAAGGGTGATGAAAGTGACGAGCCATCGCTGCTTCTCACCAAAATGTAAAAAAGCGTAGAAAAAAATGCTTATTGTAGAATAGTACGGCTGTATCTGTATCCTTAAAAGTTTACCTGCTTTCGTTAAAAAATGTAAAACAAACATGCGAGTAAGCCTCATTATTGTCAAAAGTTTGTTTGATCAAATGCTCCAGTTCCTCGTTAATCTACCTGACTTTATTGTTCTTTCTGCCATTTTTTCTCTGTCCTGCTTCCTCCTGACCCATGCTTCCCTGAAAAGATCATGAGAAAACAGAACGGAACTGGATTAAACTTCACTCGACAACAGCTCAGCGTCGACCAACCCTTATTTTCCCTGAAATCCTCCTGATGCTCTTCAATTCTTTCCCTGAATTTCCTACTTGTTTGACCGCAATATTTGTAGCCGCAAGAAACTTTTAGTTTATAAACCCCACTTTTATCCTGAACATTGATTTTGTCTTTAACGGAACCTAGTAATGCACTAAGGCTATTTCTAGTTTTAAAATCCACTTTGTAACCCCTCGATGATAGAATTTTGCCGATTTTATCAGAAGTTTTCCCATAATAAGGTATACTTATTTGTCTTCTAAATATACATCTTCCCTAACCAGATTGAAAACTTTGTCTCTACTCTTATTCCTAAGAACCTTATTCCATATGGTTTCAACGAGATCTCCTCCATATCCATGTAGATGTAGATGTAGAAAATCTTTCAGGGCGGGGGTTTTGAGCCCCTAGCACGGAAGCCTTTTGGCTTGTTGTACTTTCCTGAGAGTTTTTTGTTTAATCGAAGAGACTCAGCCCCCTGATAAGGGGTGGGAGGCTCTTGATTAATTGTTCGCTCTGAATAGAGCTCATCGGGATTCGGGCCCCAAAGAGTTCAATTCTGCGATGGGTGAGTGCAGGGCACTCAAAGATTATGTGGGATGCCGTTTCGTCAGTCTCCTCACAGGGTTGAGTTTTGTGTGACCCCTATGCAATGTAGGTGAAATCGTAGGGGTGCAAAGCCGGTTATGAGGCCAACCATTGTTTTTAGTTCCCTACGGTTTTTCATAATTAGCCCTTCAGTAATTTTGGTGTTGGGTTCAGTCACCATAAGTTTACTGTGGGCGTGTTCTTCAATATTGGACCATCTTTTAGCGGTTCGTTGGTTGACCCACGTGTTGAAGGTTCTTCTGAAGGTAGTTTTTGGTAAACCGATTGCTGGCTCAGGCCCTACAAATGGGGTTTGGGAGCCCCTTCTCGCGAGCTCGTCAGCCTTTTCGTTACCAATAATGCCTCTATGCCCTGGCACCCACTCCAGGCGAACCCAGTTGTGTTTGGCTAGGTTGTTGAGGGTTTGCATGCAGCACCATACCACTCGGGACGAGATGGTTGTAGCCGTTAGTGCTTTTATCGACGCTTGACTGTCAGAAAGGATGCGGACGTGGGCTTTTTTATGCCCCCTCCTAAGACTCTCCGCAGCTGCTGCCTCGATTGCCACAATTTCTGCCTGGAATACAGAGGTGTGTTGCCCAAGTGGAAACGAGGTGTTCCACCTGGGTTTGGCCCCATGTATTCCTGCGCCAGTTCCGGCTTCCATTTTTGACCCATCTGTGAACCAGATGATGTCACTGGAGCAGCATTTGTTCTCCCATAGCCCCTCTCTTGTGATGATGGTCGTGTAGAGATGGGGTTGGGAGAGAGTTTTGGGCATGATATCGGCCACCATGTCGAGTAGTGGTTCTTGTATCAGTTCCAATATATTGGTATGACCTCGGTGAGGGGTTGTCCGCCAAGAGCCATTCCATTTCAGCCTCAGGGAGGCCATCATGACCTCTCCTTTTATGAAGATATCCACTGGGGGTAGGCCCAGTAGAACCTCCATGGTTGCTGTGGGTGTACCATGCATTGCTCCGGTGCTGGTTAGACAGGCCAGTCGCTGGATGCTGGTAAGAGTTTGTCGAGCTCCCACCTGACCTGCCTTGTGCCACCAAACAACGCAACAGTACGTTATTATGGGTCTAACAATGGCGGTGTATATTCACAGGACCATCCGCGGTTGTAGCCCCCATACTTTCCCACATGTACGCTTGGCGCACATGAGGGCTCCTTTGCATCTGTTTGCAATGTGTCCTAGGTGTTTATTCCAGGTGAGTTTTGTATCCAGGTATACACCCAGATATTTAACCTCACGTTGAAAGGGCACCCTTGAATTAAAGAGAAGAGGTTCTGAAAGGCCCCTCAAATCTCTTTTTCTGGTAAAGGTTGCAAGTGTGGTTTTGTTGGTTTACATTTAGGCCCTCAATGCCATACCAATCCTCCACTACTTTCAGAGCTGACTGAGCCAGATCTGAGACTACTCCACCGAATGGTCCCCTAATCAAAATGACCACATCGTCGGCATAGCCTTGAGCGTAAAAGCCGAGTTTGTTGAGTCGTTCAAGTAGAGAGTCCACAACGAGATTCCATAACAGTGGGGAGAGTACCCCCCCCCCCCCCTCCCCCTGTGGGCAGCCCCTCACCACAGACACTTCCACTGATTCCCCAAGGAGCTCAGCTTTTACTGTTCTACTAGTAAGCATACTTGTAAGCATACTACCTTATAATGGTTGAATCAAATGCCCCCTCTATGTCCAAAAATATTCCTATTGCGAATTCCTTGTCGGTCATTCCATATCCTTACTATCCGCTATGCTGTTGATAATATATTTTTCTTTTGATGAATTTCGTTCACCCATTGGAATAGAAAGTTCTCGGTTGATCACACTATGGAAAGCTGCATGCTTATGGATGGGGTGATTTGAACTACTATGGATCGTCATATCGCTATATGTATCTTTTCTATAAATTGAAAAATCATGCTTCTCGTTTACCAAAGAGACGGAAAGATCAATAAAATTGAGTATATTTTCGCCAAATTCGAGGGTGAATTTGATAAAGGGATCTAATTTATTGATTTTTTCGTGAAAAGAATTTAGTTGTCTTTATGTTTCCTTCCATAAAATGATAATATAATCGACATATCAATACCAATTGAGAAGATTATTTGAGTTACAAGTTGTAAATATTTGTTGCTCAAGATAATCCATGTATATATCTGCAAGCAGAGGAGATAACGGAAAACCCAAAGCAACCCCTGGCTGTGTATTACCCCTCAAATAAAAAGTAATTTTGATCCATACAGACAGACATAAAAAAAAAAAATTGATCTTTTTCGAAAATAACCAAGTTTAGAGGGGTTAATCATCCTGCATACCACATCTTTGCAGCTAGCTACATCGTTATTGGTGAACAGGCTAACCACGTCAAAAGATGCGAGTTTAGCATTTGGAGGCATCTGAGTGTCCCTAATTTTGGAGACCAAATCATAAGAATTTAGTATAGTATGTTGAGGCCGAAAGTTGATTTTGTTTCTAAATAAAATATTGCGTTTTTTGGTAAATTTTAAAGCAGGAGCACTAATATAAGACACCACCGGTCTCATCGGCGCTCCTTCCTTATAAATTTTAGGGAGACAAAAAAAAGGGGGGGGGGGGGGTTTTCATTTGATTAAATAGGGAGATGGAAGCTGTTCAATTAGTCCATCAATTTCTTCCCGAGAGGTATTTAGCCAATACAGTAAAACGTATCAAAAATCGCCATGAAAACTATGACAATTGAAGGAGCTGATAGTATAATTCCGATTGAATTTTGACTTCTCGAAATAGGGTTTATTATAACTTTTATCCTATTGGGATTGTGAAGAGCAGGTAGGTAATCACCTACTTCAATTATATTAATTCATTAAATTATTGGTTAGTAAATCCATAGGTATTACTCTTAATTAAATTATTATTTCTATTTCAACTACAGGAGGTTAATCACTTCCGAGTCTATCAAGGTCGGAACGTTTTAACCAATTTTCTAAGAAAATTAAGCTATTGCTTTTTTTTTTTTTTTTTTTTTTTTTTTACATATCTTTTTTTATTTACATCCATAGGTAGGTCGGTTTGAATCTACAGGGTGACACACTTGACGTGCATGGGAAAAATTTGGGAAGCAAGATAAATTCCCTGTAAAATTCAGATGAGAAATCAACTGTTTCAGTAACTGATCAATGCTGGAAGAGCCAAATCTTCCCTTCCGAGTGATCGTATTGTTCGTCCGGCTCCTCTTATACGTGGTGACACCGCCCTTGCTATGGCGAATTGTGTTGTCACTCTCACCCATCCTACTAAACGCGAGTAAGTAAATCCATTTCTCTGAAAGAACGTGTGCTGTTCTCTTCAGAAATGTGTCGAATTCCCGGTGTACGGCTCCGTCGCACGAACAAACCAATGGGGTAAAGGAACCTCGTACATCTTCCGCTGCTCGGTCGAACTTGGCGTGTTTTGCTTGTGCTGCTGTGATGGCTGTTTGTAACCATTCTTGAGAGCGATAGGAGGCGGCGTCAACATTCACTATGCGGTTATCAAAAAACGCCGGCCTCCCTCGCTCCCAAACTTCCATGACCTTGATGTCAGCCGCTAAAGCAGGGCTCCAACTTCGACCTCACTGGTTCCACTGTCGCCCCCCCCCCCCATGCCAACTCTGCCAAGCCTGTCACTGCATCTCTAACTTCATCATGAGCCCTTTTTACTAGCAGTCTTTCTGCAGTTCAAGGCGTGCGATATATTGAAGGTAGCCCCGCAATCATCGCAGTTATTGGGTAGATTCAGGGGTTTATAGCCATATCTCAAAGCAAGGCATCTCAAAACTGGGTCAGAAACAGGTCGTTGGAGCACTGTCAGCCATTGAGAAGATCCTACGACCATTTTTAAAACTTGCTGTTCGTCAGAATTTAATTGCCGTATTATGGTGTCACTTTGATGGCTCAGATTTTTTTCCCGATGGCGCTTTTCTTCTTTGAGCACCCTCGTGACTGTTTCAAGGTGATTTTCATACTGCAATGGGCTGCCACAGAGAATTGCAACTGTTAACATTTCTCCTGATCTTTTTGATGTTTGGAATCCATTGGAAGTGTTTGCTGGATCCTGAATTCCGAGTCCTCCGAGTCGTACTGGCATATTCAGTAGGTCTCCTTCGGTGTTGCTTATTTCTCGCCCGATTAAGGCTGACATGGATGATATTTGTCTTCGCATCCCCCGATTACCCGTTGTGTGAAAGCCCACTCAAACTGAAACGAGTCGTCTGCATACCAGTTTATCATCCACATAGGGCTTTTCAAATCCTTGATTAATTTTAGAGTTCCTACTGCATACATTAGCATGCCCAAAGGGCCACCTTGAGTGGTCACCTCTTGGCTCAGTAATGATGATTCGCTATGCCGGAAAATTATTTTTGGATAGCCCCGATATGCGTTAAATAAAAACCTTGAACATCTTAGCCAGTAGATTCTGGAGTTCCACAACGCTAATGGGTGGCTAATTGTGTTGAATGCGTTGGTGGCATCGACTAGCAGCACCCCTTCAGCTTACTCATCATCAAACATGATATTTACTGCATGAATAGCCCCCTAGATTCCGGCTATAAGGCCAGCTTAAAGTTGATCAGCTCCACAGGTTTCTTTTAGATCTTCTCCTATTAAAAATGCCACAGATTTGGGGCAAATCCTCTGCAATACCTCCCCTACTCCAATCGGACTGATTCCTGGTTGTTTATCGAGTGCGACTGCTCTCTGAGCTGTCGTCTGCATACCAGTTTTGCATCCACATTGGACTTTTCAAATCCTTGATTAATTTTAGAGTTCCTACTGCATACATTAGCATGCCCAGAGGGTCACCTTGGGTGGTCCCCTCTTGGCTCAGTAACGATGATTCGCTATGTCTGAAAAAAAATAATTATTGGATAGCCTCGATAAGTGTTAAATAATAACTTTGAGCATCATAGCCAGTAGATTCTGGAGTTCCACAACGCTAATGGGAGGCTAATTGTGTTGAATGCGTTGGTAGCATCGACTAGCAGCACCCCTTCAGCTTCCTCATCATCAGACAAGGTAGTGACTGCATGGATAGCCCCCTAGGTTCCGGCTTTAAGGCCAGCTGAAAGTTGATCAGCTCCACAGGTTTCTTTTAGATCTTCCCTTGTTAAAAATGCCACAGATTTGGCGCAAATCCTCTGCGATACCTCCCCTACTCCAATCGGCCTGATTCCTGGTTGTTTATCGAGTGCGACTGCTCTTCTTGCCAGTAGAGCTCGTATTCTTTTCCACTCAACCACCCCATTTGCCATTAAGAGAACCAGAGAGGCCACCTCTTCCCTCAGCTGCCTACTGTGTGCACCGAACTGCAACAACATGCTTTGCCATTGTTTAGCATCCGGCTGCCTTTTCATCTTCTTTTTGCCATCCTTTCAACTTTTTGTCTCATCTTCCGGCTTCTTGTAGGTATTGCTATTAATCCAAAATTTCCTGCCGTACGGGTTAGGGGTTGAAATGAACCGTTTCACATGCGATTAGCGTTAGTACTGAAGAGTTCTTAACATCCCCTAAACACTTTAAACCTACCCTTAATGATCTACCGTTTCCAATCATTCTACAAGTCCCACTCGACAGTAAAAGACCATCGCATCTATACAGCCTTGCGAGCGAAGAGAGCAACTTAACTGGGGGCGGTTCGGAGGCCCCCCCCCCCCCCTGCTGTACGTGGTGGCGAACGAAGCAAGCCGGAGCGGCTAGTATAGTAATCGATAAAGATGTGACAGCTCCATTAAACCTCACATTTTTGCATTGATGGGTGAATATAAGGTGCTCCCTTCTTTGGATATTTTAAGCTGAAATAACCGAAATAACTAGTTATTTCTAAATAATATTCTAAGAGAAACAAGAATAGCGCCTCGCTATGCAGTAGTCTAATTCTCTTGTTTCTAATGGAAACTGATAGACCGCCATTGAGTTATTTAGAATTATTAATTATTTTTATCATTTGTTTTTCTTCACCAAAAGAAAAAGTTTTACCTTCCAGTGTAGTGATTACGGAGAAACTTTAATTATTGATTTAAAAAAGTGTCAGAACTTCAGAACTTGGTGGCGTCGAATCCGAAGCACTCAAAGAGTCAGAACTGCTTCGAATATTGAAAGTACGTATCTATTATTTGACACGTTCCAAAAACTGTCTAAATTGACAAATAACCACCATGTTTTCCGGTTCAGCGTAATTTCATTTATAGGTCATTATCGCAGATTAAGATGTGTATTAATATGGAATAATTTATATTGTTTCGCAACAAGCTAAATGCATTCGTTTTCTAGGGAACAAAGTCAGTCGGCTGGCGAATCAGTTTCAAAATTGTGATGGAGCTACTTATAATAGTACTTTTCCGTAGCTCAAGGAGGCGGAAAGTTAGCCAACAGTTCCGAATAAATTTCGATTAGAGGAAAGGTGGAAAGTTTTCTGGAGCATTAAATATACCGAAGAACCACGATGCATAAAAGGGGGCAAGAGAGAGGAAAAGTTTTCCAGGAAACACCTCAGAGCATATTAAAATATCCTGCTCCTCCACTTTTGAAGGATTCCTCACTGTTGAAAAGAGCTGTGGGATGTGAAAGAAGCGGTGTTCAATAGAGGTAGAGTAGGGTGTAATATGTATGAAGAGGTTGAGTGGAATTTGATGGATAAGGCGTGATGATGGTGATAAAGGAAAAACAGAAGAAAGCTGGGCCATTTGAATGATACTTGGTAAGGTCTGATAATGAGGTAAGCTATGTCTGAAAAAAAAAAATTATTGGATAGCCTCGATAAGTGTTAAATAAGAACCTTGTACATCATAGCCAGTAGATTTTGGAGTTCCACAACGCTAATGGGCGGCTAATTGTGTTGAATGCGTTGGTAGCATCGACTAGCAGCACCCCATCAGCTTCCTCATCATCAGACAAGGTAGTGACTGCATGGATAGCCACCCATTCCCTCAGCTGCCTACTGGGTGCATCGTCGAGCGTGGTGAATACTTCGATGGGTGACCGCCCAGGTAAGGGTCAGACGTCCAAGTAATTTTCACGCTTCTGTACGGCGAACCCTTCTCCACTCAAGGGGGCAAGGCAATGAGTAGCTTCAAGAGAAATCATCAGAACGAATTCTGATCCTCCATTTGGGGGACAGCTGATGATGTCCGCGACGCCCGAGGCAGTCAGACAAAAAGAGCCGACCTGGAATGGTTGTATACTTTACTTAATCCTAAACTCAAATCCTAAATTATGTAGAGTTTGATCAAATAGTTCTAGTTCTTTTCAATTTGCGCGCAAACAAAGGATCGTTGAAACATCTTGGTGGTCTAAGCGTTACTCTTTTTGAGTCACCTGGTAATAACTCTCAGTTCTCGAGTTATTCTGATCAGCTTCGGAACCTCCGAGGATAATTTCTCTCCTAATCGACTCAAATTGAAACATTGAAATTTAATGGAGCTCGTTCGGGACACCTCAAAAACAATGACGAGGTCCGGAAGATCACTGAATAGGTGATGGGGCCTCTGAGGCTGATTTCTTTCTTTTTCAACCTGCCGTTTTGCTGAATTTTTTTGTTTTGTTATTTTGACATTTTTAGAAAAATTTTAAACATACACCTTCTATAAACCGTAAAATTATGGGGTCCTGAGCTGTAAAGGTGTGAACCCTTTTAAGAGGCACGACGCGCCAGCTTTTGATCACGTTATATATATGTGTATATATATATATATATATATATATATATATGGGGCTTAATAATAGTATAGACCAATGATCTACGCATCTTGAAACGTAAACCAACAAATTTCAACAATTTTTTTTTTTTTTTTTTTTTCTTTCTTGTTCAATTACAAAGGTTCATTACTAAAAATAATAAACCAAAAGCTATAGCATGAGGGAAAATCAATCGCATTGAAAGTTCGATAACAATTTATTTCAAAAATGTCTCATTGCCTTAAGCATTTACTCAAACTGAGTAGCTCTCGATTTCTGCAGAAACTGGCGATTCGCCATAGGTTCTCATAATCTCGAAATCCGTTCGGACAATTGCCGTCGAACTTCTTTAGCTGCCTCGTTCACGATGACGTGGGGATTATTTGATGGATATCCTTGTTGTTTCCAATAATCTGTAAATTTAATAATTTTCAGTTAGCAGGTATTTTTAAATATCCTTAATGAATTTCATGACATTATATCATTGTAGTAATGTGATTATGATACATCATGCATGAGTAACAGGTAATGCTAATCCTGCTACATAAGTGAAATAAGTTTGAAATGATTTACAAAGTTGCAAAGTTCCTGAAACTCTATCTCTTGTTACACACCTCAATTATTAGTAATATAATATGTATGTAGTACCTACAAATCTTCTAATCGTACGTTATGGTTTATAGTTTTTCAATATGGAACTTAAAGGTGTAATGGAACTAATAATAACTACTCCCTCCCCCATAACATTTTTGGGGTATATTTCAATATATGTAGATTCCGAAATTCAAAACAAAAATCCGTCCATTGCCTCTTTTCACAATTACTGAACTGAAGTTGACGAACTTTCGTTAATAAAATTCGATATCGTCCCAAAAGAGCCAAGAAATCTCAATATAATGTCTAATCAGCGCCAAGGATTTAAATCCAAGAGTCCATAATCTTAAACCACAAAAAAATTTTAGGAGGTTACACTTATATCGTGCAACATGATGAAATACGAATGATCAAATTTTCGATATTTTTTCAAATTATACCTACCTCAAAACGGAAGTTAGTGGAAAAACCAAACAAAAAACGTTGTCCATTTCCACAAAAAAGAAAATAGTTACAATGTTAAATCGATTTTTACGGTTAGGCCATCATCAGTAACTAACAATAACAGTTATTGTTTGCTACTGATTATGGCCAAACGGTCGGATAGATTTAACATTGCGATTCTTTTATTTTTTTCGTGGGAATAGAGGTTTTTTCCACTGAATTCCGTCTTGAAATGGGTTTTGACAACTTCGTCGCGAGTGATTTAGTCCGGTATACCTACCTTCTTTTTTTCAAGATTTTGTGGATACAAACTGATGACAAACATAATTTTTCTAAATAAATATTGTTCCATATAAACGAACTGCTGCATTTAATTAATTTTCTGTAGTTTTTATCCACTTTTTTGCACGTTTTTCGCCACAGTTTTGTATACCAGTTTCTGAACATTATAGCTTATAGTTGATAAAACTTATCCAAGTAATACTAATAAGTTATATGAATACAATTTTTTAGCTGTTTTTGCTTTTTATTGTGATTTTTCGGCACAGAATCTGACCTTTTTTTACTTTATTTCCCTCAAAATGTTGCTCAACAAACTCATGTATTGTTTTAAGTAGTGATATGAACAATCGTTTTCATATATACGGGTATATTTTTACTTCTAAATGACATGTTATTTTGAGATATTTATTTATTTCTGAACTAGAAAGAGGGTTCGTATCCACAAACTGTTCGGAGTTTGAATCAGGAAAAGCATGAAGTCAAGAGTTAGTCGAACCACCAACATCAAAAAGTTGCCCGCAACCGAGTTTGGGAAGGGCCAACTTCCTTGTAGTAAACAAAAGTTTGCCTTCAGTAGGTAAATTTGTTGAAATCCCCTGGTTTCGTGACACTTTGATCGGAACACCGTTTAGATGACGAATTTAAAGATGTAATCACTGATTTCTTTACGTTAAAAACATGAATATTATGTTCATCCCAAAAAATGTATGTGTATGATGACGAAGTTTATATTGTTTTTCTAAATTACCTTCTATGAAGCATACTAATGACAATTTTAATTGCAGTTGTTGAAGTGATTATACTTAAGTAGGCATATTAAACATTATAGTCCCTGGTTTGAGGAATTCTTATAGTCCGTCAAGAATTCTTATCAAACCCCAAGCACGCAAAATTATTGTTGGTTCGACTGTATGCTGAAGTTTGAAAAACCCAACTTCCCAATTAATTTTCAATTTCTTTGGGACGTCGGCAACCTGAAGATCTCTTATACGGTTATTCTGCTGGATGCGTATTTGTATTTCAGCGAAGGCCTTTTTCATCCATCTGGACATTACCATGGCCTACTTTGGACGCTTTATAACGATCTATACTTTTCATATATCAGCAGTGACATCCTCATCTCACCTAACAATTTGCGAAACATATTTTGTTCAGTCTGCCTAGGCCTCGATTTCCAAGTTGTTTGTTCGGTGCGAAAAATTTCACTATACACTTCATTGCCTAATTTTCAAATTATGCTTTTTTTTGGTGTTTGAAGGGGTTTTTGATTTTTAATATATATACAGGCAGCCCACACTTCAGTAGAGCGTGTCACAAAGAGACACACGTAAATTTTACTGACTGGTAATGGTATGTACGGCATGTAATGTATGTTCGTAGCGTAATATTGCATTATTATGCACCCCAATGTCAAGTACAATTCTTTCGGTAAAACAAGTAGATTAGTTGAACCCGAACAACAGTACTAAGGCATTAGTCTTAAGCATAATGTTCATTTCCTCTTACAATAGAAGAGAACCAGAACAACCTTAAACGCCGTTATTTAATTTGAGTGATTAATCATCTTATTTTCTCTCGCTGATTAATTTTGTTCATTTATTTATTTCGTTTATTTGCCGTCACATTAATTTGTTTGACAATTGCCAGAACTTTAAAAATAAAAAATAAAAATAATGGTTATAATAATAAAAACACTCAGATGAAAAAGAAGATACGAACTGATGCACCAACACAAATAACTAAACAAAAATGCAGGCCACGTGCATCCATCCGCCCAAAACGGCGGCTCGGCCGGGGCGTCCTGGCCTAGCCCGGACCCGACCCACATGGCGGCCTCCCGAGGGTGCTCATCCATTTCTGAATGAGCACCCTTAAAAACGATCATTAGATGAATCGCATCAGGAAGGGTGTACCAGGCCGAACCACCAAGCGAACAAAACAGATACACGCAGCCAAACACTCTTTAAATTACTCACGTACCTAACAATCATTCATTCAGTTAAACGATTTTTTTTTTATTAACAAAGATGAATTTAAAAAATATCGATTATAAATATTATGTCCAAGATTAGTTTAAAGATTGTAATAGACTTAAGCCGCCCCGGAGGTGCAATGGCGCCTAAATCCACACTCATAGATAGAGAAGGGTGTGACAGTACCATAAGAGATACAACTCGTACTAATAGCATATATGCTACGTTCGGAGAAGATTGGTTTTCCAGTTCTTGGATCACACATCCAAGAACTGTCACAAGATTAAGTTCAAAGGAAAAAAAAAACAACAATGCTCAACGAATTATCACAGTGTGGTCATAACTAGGAGTTATTTTTATCAAAATTAGTTAATTTTATCAAAATTCCTCGGCTGCTGACATAAATAACTACATAATAGCTACAATATAAACTAAATCGAAAAAATCAAACATAGAGGGTGACAATGTCCTATCGTCAAAATTCAATAGAAAAGAAATCAGAAACAGTATAGACTGTATAGAAACTATTCAATCAAATAAAAAAACTATTTACTCTTACAGTTATTGGCGGGGAATTTTTTTCAGTTAGGCACTAGGATGAATGGTTTCCTTAACTGGAAGTATGTGTTTTTCTAGTACTTTATCTAGTTACTCCACATTTATTTCAAACTAGCCTAGTTTTCTCGCTCGCTTCGCTCGCTCGGTATGGCTGTATAGATCCGATGGTCTTTACTGTTGAGTGATTTGAAATGTTTACGGGATATTGCTCGCTTCGCACGCTAAGGGCGGGTTTTCTCGTTCGCTTGGTGTGGGATGTATAAATGCGATGGGATATAGTCCCCATACCATCGAGACCTACAGCCATCGTCGGGGTGGGGGTGGAAATGTTTAAAATTGCTTACAATCCCTTTCTATAGGCAATCCCAAGGGAATGGAAAAAATGAAATAAAATATATCTATAAAAAGGGCAAAACGAAAATCATAAATGGATGTGTAATGATTTGCTGCGTTTTCCATGTGGGACCACGAAAAGTTTATTAGGTTTAATTAAGATAGGTCATTTATCTGCATAGAAGGGCTATCAAATAAAGATCATATGTAACCACGAAAAGTTTAGTTTTAAGAACATTACAGTACTAACAGAACTTTCTAATGTTGAATTTTCATACCGGTTTTTGGGGGAAAAAAAAATTAAATCTTATTAAACTATGTGGAATCACGAAACGTTTAGTTTTTAGAACATTTACATTCTTCAACTAATTTTATACGTTCAACTCTGTAGGGATTGAACCAGTGATGGCAGAGAATGAGGATGGCACCCCACGACTGGTTGCAGACTTGAAAATCCATGGTTTGTGGGATGTAGAGAGGACGGCGTATTTGGATACTCGCGTAGTTAACGCTGACGCCCCCTCCTACAGCTCTCAAACATGGACATCAGTCTCCCAAAATGCTGCCAATGCAAAGCACCGAAAATATGACAGGGCAGCCGAAGATATGAGAGGGTCGTTTACACCCTTGGTGATATCCTGCGAGGGCTCCCTTCACAAGGAATACGACTGCTTCCTGAAGAGGATAGCAACTGTCCTAGCCGACAAATGGGCCAAACCACTTTCGCAAGTGACCCAGTGGGTGCGGGTGAAGACCCAGATGGCTGTGATCCGGGCGGTTTCACTGCGGATTCGAGGCTCAAGAAGAAAAGTCCGCTGCCTGGGGCTTGAAGATGGGGCCTTGATGCCCCTCAACTGAAGATTTGGATTTCTTCCTAAACATTATGTTTCCTTTAGTTTTTTATACGTCGATGTTATATTATGAGAGGAAGTTATACTTCCCATCCAACTTGGCAGATGTTTTTTTCAGTTGGAAATTGCATACAAATAAATAAAATCTTATAAAACTATGTGGAACCACGAAAATTTTATTAGGTTTAATAAAGATAGGTCATTATTTCATGTGCATAGAAGGGCAGACGGGAGAGCTCCCAAGATCAAGAGGTTTCGAAGGCGATGTTCAGAGTAACAACGTTTTGACGGAATGAGGTTGCGCGGTAGCTTAAAAACCAACGTTTTCGTCTACATTTTCGTTCACTACAATCGGAGAAAAGAATTTCATGTCTCGAAACTCGCATGGGATTAAATTGGAACTTCATCGAACATTTTAAGACCAACTCGAGTTAAACCGTCGAAATTTACTCGGTCTACGGCAGAGAAAACAATAGCCTTATCGTTTGGGAAGTCTCTAATAAGTTTATTGCTGAATACTAGAGGTGAGTAAATGTGGTGTCAGTTCTTCACCTCAAAAATATTAGAACTGTTTTATCTTTGGTTTGGTAGTCTCAATAATGAAAAGTATGTCTTTGTTGAAGGCCATTTTTATGTTTTGATTCAGGTGTGAGGTTGTAAATAAATAAGAATCGGGCTCTGCGACAGCTCACAAATGATTATCCATATACGGTTGGGTCTACAATGACAGTGTGGTGAGAAGGAGAATTGATCTTTTTGTCATCCAAAACTGTAATTACTCCGTAGATATTCTTCTATTCTAAAACCAGCAATATCAGATTCATTTGGAAAAAACCCAACATCAATGAGTTCCTCATAATGAATTCGGTGTTGAGATTAGAATTCCCGTTTAGTGGTTTATCACGGTCATGATTTCTAAAGCTTGTAGGTAGTGGACCTATCGGTGGCTAAAATGATGATAAATGGACATCAAAATATTTTATCATGTTACATGATAATACTGATGATCCACAAACGTTAATGTTTCGAGACTAATGATTGCGTTTAACCGTAAACCTTGAGCTTCATAAACATTTTCTAGTTTAATGCCGCATGCCATTGTCATTAAATGATGTCTTCTTATTGTTAGCATAAGCTATTATGAGAATAGTGAAATGCATAATCCTAAAAATTATTATTACGCGACATTTTGACAGGTAACAAACTCACAGGTGACTAGTAGAACTCAAGTTATTATACCTAACTTTTTTTTTTTTTTTTTTCCCTTATAACTGAATTGATTCCAATGTTTCTCCTGATAACAATTTCGATCGTCTATTGGTAAATAGACAATTAATTCTTAATAGATTATTTTACACGATTAATAACATGTACCATGTTTTACCACTGGGTTTTGTGCTCGAAAATTAAGCAAAATTAAGCGCGTATTTTCACGTACAACCAATGCGTTGCTAGGGAAGTGTAACTCCCTTGGTACATTGCAGGAAAATCGTTCGCCACTTTTCGGAATGCTCTCACTTTATCAGAACATCTTATGATTGGTATTGAGGTTCTATATAGGCCTGCTGTGTACGATTGGCAAACATGATACATGATTTTTATTTATTGGTTGCAACAAAAAATCGTTTTAGAATAATTTATGATTGAAGTTCTGAAGGACCGCTGTTAAATTATAATTTTCATGTTAATATCTATGTCTTGAGGCTACATCAAGAAGAATTTCGAACAAATGTAACGTTTTCTGATGAGTTAGATATGAGGTTAAATTTTTTTTTTTTTTTTTTTTTTTTTTTTTTTTTTTTATTTTTTTTTTTTGAGCGACGATACAGAAATTACTAAAGAACCACTCTAGGACACAACAATAGAATTAGATTGAACCGAACCACCCTGATCAGCTATTTGAGCTGTGACGCTAATTTATTTCCTTATTACCCTTCGATAATGAAATTTGAAACGGTACCTTTCTAAGATTCGTTGAATACTACGAGTATTACAACGTGCGGAACTACCACTATCAGCTGATTTAGTTCTGAGGCTATTTTTTCATAAAAGGCCCAAGATGCTGAAACTTGAAACAGAGTTTCTTTATGGCACGCTAAATAGAATCGCAAGGGCGGAACTACCCCCACGATTTTCCCCACAAGCGAAAACACTTCTTCAATTCATAGTGGGAACATCAATATATTTTTGGCGTGGATCGATTCTACTACATACATTAATTCAAATTTGGGCGTTTCAAACTTGTTTTATTCTTTACTAAACTAAAACGACAGATTTTGAAATAGTTAAAGAAATTAGAATTTTAAATTTGATGGGTGACGAAAATAAAGAGGTGAAGGGTAGATTAGTAGGCAAACTTGAATACAACCATATCTATGTAGTTATATTCAGATAAAGTATAATAAACCTTGTTTAATAATTGTAGACAAATTTTCTGCGTAGGAAGACTATCAAATACAGACAATATAAACATTTGTGTAATAATTTGCAGAGTTTTCCCAAAGTTATCTTTCTCAAAGCATAGTAATATTAATCTACAGATCCGTACAATAAAACACTTCGACCACCATTTTTCTTACTTGAAATTTCCGTTGTCGGTAATCGAGTTCAATAAGCATTTAAGATAACCTATAGTTGTTAACTGATGGTAAGTTGATAATCTCGAATTTTCAGTAGACACATGAAATGGACTCAGTTTTGAGGCTAATTGAGTATAAAAAAGTGAATGAGGATATTGAAAAGTGCGTTGAGTGTTTCCCAGATTTAGTTCAGCAGCGTCCCTGGAATGGTCATATTTACCTATATGATTGGTGTGGTTAAAGAATGGTTGATGAAGAAAAAAAATCGCATTTATCGTCTATGTTGTATCATATTTATCTTGTGTTGAGGTCTTGTTTGAAAAACTTTTGATGCAGCAATAAGGTATCTAAATGGGCAGAGTAAAGTAGCCTTATTAAGCCTCAATCTCGTAAGTTTTGGTTCCTTACAAGGGTTTTATGTTTGAAGTGATCCAATTTAGCTTACGTAAGGCGTACTAACTTGAACGTGTCTCTGGAAAACCGTAATTTTTCATACATTTGAAAGGAAGGGGATTGAGCGAGTTCTCAGCCATGCAATTCAATCAGGGTACCCTACTAATCAGTACCAAATGGCAATCTTATACAGAAAATAACCAACTTTGTGCAATGATTCGCAGCTTTTTGAAATTGCTTACAATACACGATAAAGCGTACAATTACGGAAATCGAATGTTGTTCTCACCTTGTTGTGCTAACGCTGATCCAACTATAAAAGCGATCGACATCAAAGTGATCAACAGCTTCATGATATTAGTAAACAGTTGTGCGTGAAGAACTGTCTACTGTACTTTCGAAAACACTGAATGGACTGACGAGTTGAATAGTATTTTATAGGAGTTCGAAGAGATAAAGTGCGTCGATGTCACGAGAATTATACGGGGCCCCCGACTTCCCCTCCCTCGCTATGATAACAATGCCGTGACGCTACGGGAGTTCATCTTCGGTTATCACGAATATTATTCACAGTCTCGATAGCGGCATCACTCACCCAATTAGCGAATATATCTTCGATTGTTTTCAGCCCGTATGTTGAGAATCATTTTTAACTACAACATGTTAAAAATGTTATTTAATGATAATTTTTTCGAATAAACGTCTAGTTGCGATTCGATTAATGATGTAAATGGGTACTTATGATACTGACGCATTTGTTACTCATATAGACGCGTTTCGGTGTGCAAGAGATCAAGAACAATAAATTGTTCTTGTCGACAGGGCATCGCATGATTTTCCTTCGATTTAGCGCATTAGTTTCCCGTCGGATTCTTCAGAGACTTACATTTTATTCAGATGTTTACTATCACTTTAAATTTAGCTTGAAAGGGGTAAGCACTTGAAATAATATCTAGCCAAATACGAATAGTCCCAAACTGTTTTAATACGAAACTGTTTAAGGACGAAATCCATAATGTAGTGCGTTTTTTGTGTGAGCATTATAGATCTGTGTGTTTTTCCAGACTTGACTTGTAAAGTTCAATTTTTTTAAATATGTTGGTATCTATTATTGTTATGTCACTCAGGCTGAAATGTGTGAGTTATATTTTATGTATGTGGTTGTGAGTCACTGATTCAATATGCAGTTGCGACATAGAGTTGTACTGCTGAGACAGAGCAAAAAAAAAATAGTACATTGTAAAAATGGCTTAATGTAAAAGAATCAGTTTTCTAAATTGAGGTATTCCAACCGTTTCATTCGTTCCAAATTTTATAATCTACAGTAAAACTAGAAAAATGGTCGCCTTCACTTTTATGTACATATGACCAGTTGTATCGCAACCCGCAGAAATGATTCGGAGAAGTGGAAGGAGTTGTCTACACAAATCCAAATCTAATATTATTCAACGCGAGTCGATGCCAAGCATGAGTGGGTGGATGGGAATATTAGGAGTCTGGAAAAACAAGCTTTATCGGATTCGAGGTTCTTGCTTTCAATCTCTTATTCTTCCAATCTCAACGTTTGGTGATCTTTTGCACTCCACATGGCAAAATCCATCTCAGATATGCTCGGTCTTCTCATGAATGCAAAAGATAGAATGGAAGATGGTAATAGTGTAACGCATCAACAGACATTGATTCTTCCTTCAAGAATTATTAGGTACCTGTGTATCTACAGCATGACTGGTCTCTACAACACTTAATTTTTACGCCCATCTACAGCTTCCCTTAATATCGTAAAGGAAAAAGGTGCACTCCAAGGGATATTTTATGGTCAGAACAAAACTACCCCTCAAACGAACCCTATACGTTAGAGAACGACTTTCTCTTATTCGTATTGAAGGGCATCTTCTTATAAGACCAAGAATGGAAAATCTATACGATCAAATTTAGAGGCCGAACTCGAATGTTCTAGCAATGAATATTTGATTTGATTCCTACGCATAGATACAACGGGAATTTTGAATGTTTTTGAATGATAAATTTGATAATATAGATGTAGGTATATTTTTGTGTCTCATATTAATTATTAAGTTGAAGCAAAAACTTTTATATGTATATCGTTGCACAGAAAAGTCTTTAGTTGGTACTGTGGTGAAATTCAATACATATTCTGAACCCAGATAGCCCTTGGATCAATTGAAAACGATATTAAACCGTAGGTATTGTTTGACCCTAAAAAGATGAGGAGGTATACGTTTCTGAAAATGATATTCTTCTTTTCATATATCTGCTACCAAAGAAAATTGCCCAATTATATACAAGGCGAGTTATGGCCAGAGGGGACCTGTGTTAACGAGTTTCGGATTGTTCTTATTAGTAAGAAACAATGGTGAAGAGGTAAAGATTCTTAGGAATCAACTTAGGTAGCTATATAAAATCCAGTTCCGAGGCAAACCACGATGTTTCTTTAGAATTTTCGGAATTTCGGATTATTTCCTAGTAATAAACTTTCCTAATCGATAGAGAAAAAATATTTTTACCCCCGCTGCCAACAAGGTTTTGTTGGTTTGCATTTCAACATACTTAGTTTCCAAACATCTAATTAATTAAACAAATAAATCCGTCTACATACATCGGCCAGGGATGAGACAGTAATCTCAGCATCAGTTTCAATCAATCTTCAGAGCTGAAATATTAAAAAATCGAGATCTCGAAAATTTTCATGGTAAGAGCTATGTTTTTAGCAAATTTTCGTAGAAAATGAAGCTATTTCAATGGCTTGGAAAATTTTAAAATCAAAATTTTTGAAAAATGTCTTCATTGAAATCGGTTTTGAGGCACTCTGAAACGAATCCTAGAGTTTAACGCTTTTTCATAAATCTATATATAGCATTTCCAAATCTAATTCAACATTTCCCAAACCAAATTCAACATTTTACAAAACAAATTCAACATTTTACAAACCAAATTCAACATTTTACAAACCAAATCCAACAATTTCTAAAACAAATTCAACATTTTACAAACCAAATTCAACAATTTCCAAAACAAATTCAACATTTTACAAACCAATTCAACATTCATTTCATTTTTAACGAAATTTATTACTAGTGTAATGGTTGACCAGCTGCCGCAGTTGGTAGAAGAAGCAAAGCGTTCATAACATAATTCGAGCAGTCGCATGGAGTTATAGCCGCTACTCCGCGTTCAATTGCACGTGGTAAGACATGGTCTCGTTCTTCGCTGAGAATATTCCTCACCACGGTCTTAATTTTAGAAAATGCACTCTCAGCTGGATTTAACATCGGGGAATAAGGTGGATGAAACATTTGACTTATTCCATCGAATGCACTAGAATCAACCAGTTGTCGATTTTCGGAAGAGCGGTGAATTTGCGCATTATCCATCACCAGTACGAATTCGTTACCTGAGTATTGCAGTTGTTCTCGGAGTTCGTTCAAGAAATCACCAAACAATTGGGCATTGGTGGTTCCTGATGTTACAATTTTGTAATGAACGACTCTCTGAGTCCCAATGGCAAGGATCAAGGAGACATTTCGTCCCTGGACAGTGGGTACCGTGACCACAGCTCGGGTATTCACTTTTGATAAAGCCTGCGTTCGCCTCAAATGCAAATTGAACCCCGACTCGTCGATAAATATTATTCGTTCTCGATTACGAGGTGCTGACTCATTAAAACGAAGGGCGAATTCTTTTCTCAGTTGTATGGTTCACTCACAGTTCATTCGATCCAGTTCGATAGAGGCTTTTTTGAGCGTTATCCTCAACTTCCGAAAGTTTCTCCGCAATTTTCTTCAGAGTTAGGCTTGGTTGTTCCTCAACTATTGGTTCTATAGCTGCAAGAACGTTTGGCGTAAGTTTGGTACGGCGTCTCCACCCCGCCTTCTCGTTTGACTTTGTGGCGTTTCATTGTTTAATTTGCGTACAATACATCTGGCAGTGGAATAATTAATCGAAGACTTACAAGCCGCTTCTTTAATAGTAAACCCTTCTTCGTACAGTGCTAGGAATAGTTTCTTTTTCTCTTGAGAAACGGTCTGACATTTCCCTCGCGGACCTGATCTTCTATTCCTCCTCATTTCAACATCTGCAACAATGTCATCTTCATCTGTACTACTCACCAACGCTTCGTTTCTTCGCCGGTTTCCCCTCCTCCTGACATCATCACTGGAAGAGTCATAGGAGTCATTCATATCACCACTTTACCATACACAACGACACAACTCAGAACTCTGATTTACCTGGACGGATGATCAGTCGTATTCATTGAGGAGACATTAGGAGAGCGTCGAGACGCATAAAAAAGGAACAGGCGGAGCATCTCTCCTTTATAGCTTATTCACTCCAGATTGAGGATAATGCACAATTCATATTCTTTTCAATGCTGGTTGATTTGATAAAATGTTTAATTTGTTCTGGAAAATGTTGAACTTGGTTTGTAAAATGTTGAATTTGGTTTGTAAAATGTTGAATTTGGTTTGTAAAATGTTGAATTTGGTTTGGAAAATGTTGAATTAGATTTGGAAATGCTATATATGAAATGAGCTCTAGAATCGACTCCTGGCCGGTGATCAACCGTTAACGTTTACACGCAGTATACTTCGATAATAATCGCTAGTATAAATAAGCGCTCCAAATCTCATTTCTACTACTTCTCAGCTTTCGTTTAAAGTGGCAGAATATATATATACAGGGCCGCCACATCTCCAAGTCGGGCCCGGGACCAGATTCTGGCCACGGGCCTCCCCCCCCCCCCCCCCCTTTTTTTTTTTTTTTTTTTTTTTTGGCGCGCCACTTTTACTAAAGATGGCTATAATTGTTAAAAAAAAAAAAAAAAAAAAAAAACTATTAAACCTTCTCTAACCAAACGAAAAATCATTTATACTTCCTACCAAGGTTCAGTGACCTAGGAAGTCACTGAGATATAGAAGTCACAGTGACCTAGGAAGTCAAATAAGAACACTTGAGGGGCTGAACTCTTACTACTTCACTACGTTTTATTCAACATTTAATCAAAAGTAAAGTGTAACTTAAGAATTGAAAATTCAAGTATTCATACTCCAGTAATTGCCAACCAATTACAAAACCATAAAAATGCCATAAATCACCTTGAAACAAAAATTGTATATCCAATCAGTCATAGGATTTTTATTTTAACTACTTTAAATACAATGGTTTGTGAATAAAGGGCGTATTCAGAGAAGTTCCAATTTACTCATTCCTCAATTGGACGATTGTGGCAGAAATTATGATTGACTAAATTTCATATAATCATTAATCAACATATACTATTAACTTTATTTTAATGTTATGGACGGATTAAAAAGGAATGTCTCTGTATACAAGATGGCTGAGGAAATTAATTGAAACAATGATTATGTTTGAAAGAATACATTTATTAATTTTGGGGGAAAAAAATAAAGATCTACAAAAATATAACTGTTTTATTACAGTTTATCTAATTGTAATGAAGCTATGCAGTAAAGAATTAGATTTATAACAACAAAAGATACAAGAATTATTTAGTGAAAAACTATCAAAAATACGAATTAGTAAAATGAGAAATTTGTTTTGTTGAGTTAAAATAGCATTCTGTAATTGTAATTATAATAGCGGAAAACTTTTTAAATATAGAAAACTGTAATAGGCTATAATTTCATGTTTTATAAAATGAAACATTTTAAAACTAATAAAGTGAAGTGAAGAAAAGTGTATTTGCATTTGAAAAATACAAGACACTTAAAACTTTCGTGCCTTTTTAAGTGAAAATTCTTTAATAACCTTAGAAAAGTCAAGTTTGGATGCTAACTTGTGCTCAATGCTGATAATGGCAAGGGAATTCAACCTTTCTTGGCCCTTGGATGCTCTCTCCCAAGTCTTCCGACGAGTGCCTACTGGTAAAGACGGTAAAGGGCAAAGAGCAATATTTTGGGCCATCGCAATCATCGCAACTGTTTAAGAGAAACAGTCTGGTGTAGTAAATCAAATATAATCTGATCGGGGCCCGTCAAGTGTAATACACTCTGTTTTATGTAGGCCTAAACATTCTAAAATACTTTATTCACAAAATACAGGACCGGACCGGGCCCCCCCTGGGCCTGGGCCCGGGGCAACAGTACCCACTTGCCCCCCCAATGTGGCGGCCCTGTATATATATATATATATATATATATATATATATATATATATATATATATATATATATATATATATATATATATATATATATATATATATACCATTCCAGACGATAACTCTCCTTAGGATTGAGATAAAAATTCAGTTCAATCAAGCCGCATTAAATTGGTCAAATTTCAAAAAATGTACTAAAAAAATCACTAAAAATAAAATTTATCAACTACAAATAGAACATTCAAAAATTTTGTACAAAATTATGCTGAAAATGTACTTAAAATTTGCTAGAAAAAAAATTATTAAAACTGCATAAAAAGCTAAAAATTCAAAACCTCTATATGAATAGGAGATTTTTGTCTAAAATACGTTTATCTCCATAAAAATAATCGTTAACAATATCCCTGCAATCAAAAAGATCAAATTTCAAAACTATTTCACATTATACAAAATACCATAATCTACGAAAATTTGCTCATACAATCATGCTGCATGACTGAAACTTTTTTGTTTGTCATTGCTAGATATTCCGAAGAATTGAATGCAACTATACGGATTGCTGTACGCTAATCCGTTCGCTCTCCCTAAGTGCTAGAGATTCGGAGAAAAAAAAAAACACGAGTGCAATAAGAACTGGTTTGAATATAGTAAAACGAAGTATATTATTAATTATCCTAATTACTGCATATTCGAAGACCCGAAGACGTCTACTGAGGAGAAATAATTTATTTAAAATGTATAAAATATCTGTACTTTACTACTCCTTCTGTATTTAACACAGGTAAATTAATTATGTAAATTAATTACATAATATAATAAATCACTAACCCATGCTTCTCAAGCCATCTATAGGTGGCAAAAGTTATATAATAAACTCGATTTCCTGAAATAAAAGTTACGTTGGAATTATGTCAGAAGATACGATCGCCGTGGTTTATTAAGCGATTTTTATGTTCACCATTTGTCTATTGCTCCCAAACTTGATATTATTTTTTTCCTTTCAAACTTGCTAGCCCTAAGGGGGAACAAACGGATGAACGTTAAGCGATCCGGGTGGTTTCATTCGATTCATTGGGATGATATCTATACAAGGTGTTCCAAGAAGAAATTTCAATACCTGCACGGTGGAAAGAACATTAAAAACGTAGTTCAATGCCGTTAACTGCGATTTTTACCTTTCAATTTTCACACGAGTTTTCTCGTATAACCCGATTTTTGTTAGCCTAAAACAATATTTATTCACTTTTACGCTTTTAAATTCACTTTTTGACCCCACTTTCGGAATCTACGATGAATTTCCTATAAGGTGCTACCCTGTCTGATAGAAAATGACGTCATTTTCGGTCGATTGTAGCCACTAACAAAAACATTAAACAAGCAAAACTCAATAATTTAAAAATATTTCTGAGAATCTGTTTCAACCAATTTTTGAGCTTCCTCCTTGAGGAGTTTCCCTATCAGCTTTTCATCGATTTACTTTACTCGCTTTTGAATATTTAAATTTGTATTACCAATCATTTACTTCGAGTGAGAAACGTAATTATCAGCAACACAATGACAACTTTCGTCTACAGTAAACGTTCCATGTTGTACAGCAAAAGAAACAATAAAAAGCAGTTCGAAGATAACGAAGAAACGAACGGAAAATAAATGAAAGGGCAGCAGTATATATGTTAATTTGTTCTCGTTAGATCAAGCGTACCTACTCAACTCAATGCAATGTACAGCGATAGATTCAGTCGTCCACAGTTTCCTGAAGTGAAGCAATACCTTTCAATTATTGTCACGAAGAGTACGCTGACATGGTGTACGTGTATGGTATGGCATGGGGCAGAGGTTGAATATTCATATGAAGGAGAGAGAAAGAGAGAGAGTTGAAGCATTTTTATTTAACAAAAACCATTACAAGGATATGCATATATTTTTTGTGCCATCCTGGGCCATTTAACATAGGTACTACGTAACATGAAACTTAACAACATTTAATCTATTGCTATTCAACATACAATATCAATTAACTTTATAAATATTTAACCTATACATCATGCCACCCACGATCAGGCACAGACTATCTTTTCTAATAGATTTTAATCCTTTACATTTTCCCTTCTAGCTTATACTGCTGGATGCAATCCGTCACAGGGGGTATTCGCTATATATTCATCTATGGTCTATTGATTTTTATTATATTCTCTAATTGTTTTGCCAATTCTAATTTCATTACATATGAAACTCCGTTAAATTGCTTAACATGTCATTAGAAGACTCAGTTACACTAATCATAGATGAACTCATTGACCAAGAACTGTCGGTATTTTCTGGCTTCTCTAATGAATTTAACCAAGTTACCCAGGTTACCGTTGCCATTCAGAACGTCTATGGTTTCCCCTTCCGTAAGTGACCCCTTGCCCCAACATGCCACCCTAAATTCCCTCAAAACCGGGCATATGACCAGAAAATGAAACGACTTTTCACTCTCATGAAGGTTGCACATTGCGCATTTATTAGCCCTTCTCTCCACCATCTATAATTAACCTAAGCATTCCTGTTCGGGCTCTTGCTGTAATACGAATTTTGTATAAATCGTGTAAATTCCTATATGCTAAACCTTTATTGTTATTCCTGTCCAGCTTGAATTTTTTGCCTCATTTTCCAATTCTATTCGCTATTTTAATCTTAATTTATCCATTACTTCATTTATTATTTTCTCCCATGAATTGTTTTCTATAGTCATGCCCACAAGTCCCGCCAAATGCTCATATTCTTTGTACCAAGCTATATTTTCTTTTATTACGCTTTCAGCGACTATCCGCGGAAATCTGTGCTCGGGGTATTTCATCACTTTGGCCGTGTAATCCACTTGTAGCTGCAAAGTGTGAAAATAGAGGGAATCGAAACCGCTTTCCGAATATAATGCGTAATTGGGGGTATTCTGGGGAAGGGAGAGTATTTTTTTAAAATAATATCTTTGTAATGCCTCTACCTGGTCGTATTTTACGTAGCCCAATATTTGTGCACCGTAGCACGCCATAGCTCGTGTGGTTGCCTCCTCGTGTGGTGCTTGGCGTCCAGCGGCACTCGCCGTTTTCTAATGGGTGTTCCCCATACCATACTCATCGCATGTTTTGCTTCCAAAACCTTTTTTTTCCAAAATGGACTCCTAGATCCAGGCGTGGGGTTAGTGTTATTCCCAGATACTTGTATGGTTTGGTAACTTCGATTGGTTGTCCCAGGTAGCTCCACTTCTCATTCATATGAAGGATTAGCTATCAACTGAACCCCCTGTTTCTTCCTACTGGCGAAAAATTTAGGTTCTTCTGCCGACAATGTTCCTTCTGGGAGGGCAATTTTTTTTAAACTATGGACTTAGGTGTACGGAATGAAACAAATCAAAGTATCAATCAAATCAGAGAAAGATCAGTAATCTCTGTCTCTATTATTTACGAATGGCTGAGTGGCGGGAGTCTACAAGTGGGGGGGATCTTCTTGGAATTTTCCGAATGGGTGTATAAGCGATTTTAAAATTTTCTAATCCCACCCGAACCATGAGCTGGACGGTGGGAGCCCGTTTTAATGCCGTTCCTTTCGACTTCCCCGCTTCCCCTACCCCACTAAACGGCGTCGAAAATTCCAGAAAAATACCGGTTTTGTAGGGTTTTGTACGAGGAAGACGACAGCGCGATCAGATTGCGAAAAAACTATCGTGAAAAGCGTCAACATAATGAAACAGTACGGACCCGTTTTCTGGAAAATTCCAACGAAAAACTTCGTTTTTTCTCTTTAGAATGAACCCTATAAAGAGATGTTTTTCGGGACGATGTTTGCGGGCGAAATACAGTTTTGATTCTTCTGAATCTGATTCCGAAATCGGATATTGAAAAAAGTGACGGGAAGTGTGACAAAATGGGTGGGGAAGGGAAGGGAGGCGAAGCGATTAAAATTAGAAGTTAATTGTGCCGTCCAGGAAGGTGCGGCGCAGGCCCTTTTTATCTGAAGGGGTTCCGATGACTCCGGGGGGGGGGGGGGGTCCCATTTGCCATTCTACGTACATCACGCACACAAAATAATGGCCTACCTTTGGAAAAATAGAACTGGCAAACATTTTGTTAGTACTGAAGTGTTCTTAACATCCCCTAAACACTTTAAACCTACCCTTAATGATCTACCGTTTCCAATCATTCTACAAGTCCCACTCGACAGTAAAAGACCATCGCATCTATACAGCCACACCTTGCGAGCGAAGCGAGCAACTTAATGGGGGGGGGTCCGGGGGGCTTGCCCCCCCTGCTGGACGTGGAGGCGAGCGAAGCAAGCCGGAGCGGCTAGTATAGTAATCGATAAAGATGTGACAGCTCCATTAAACATCAAATTTTTGCATTGATGGGTAAATATAAGGTGCTTCCTTCTTTGGATATTTTAAGCTGAAATAACCGAAATAACTGGTTATTTCTAAATAATATTCTAAAAGAAACAAGAATAGCGCCTCGCTATTCAGTAGTCTCATTCTCTTGTTTCTAATGGAAACTGATAGACCGCCATTGAGTTATTTAGAATTATTAATTATTTTTATCATTTGTTTCTCTTCACCAAAAGAAAAAGTTTTACCTTCCAGTGTACCGATTACGGCGAAACTTCAATTATTGATTTAAAAAAGAGTCAGAACTTCAGAACTTGGTGGCGTCGAATACGAAGCACTCAAAGAGTCAAAACTGCTTCGAATATTGAAAGTACGGATCTATTATTTGACACGTTCCAAAAACTGTCTAAATTGACAAATAACCATCATGTTTTCCTGTTCAGCGTAATTTCATTTATAGGTCATTATCGCAAATTAAGATGTGTATTAATATGGAATAATTTATATTGTTTCGCAACAAGCTAAATGCATTCGTTTTCTAGGGAACAAAGTCAGTCGGCTGGTGAATCAGTTTCAAAATTGTGATGGAGCTACTTATAATAGTACTTTTCCGTAGCTCAAGGAGGCGGAAAGTTAGCCAACAGTTCCGAATAAATTTCGATTAGAGGAAAGGTGGAAAGTTTTCTGGAGCATTAAATATACCGAAGAACCACGATGCATAAAAGGGGGCAAGAGAGAGGAAAAGTTTTCCAGGAAACACCTCAGAGCATATTAAAATATCCTGCTCCTCCACTTTTGAAGGATTCCTCACTGTTGAAAAGAGCTGTGGGATGTGAAAGAAGCGGTGTTCAATAGAGGTAGAGTAGTGTGTAATATGTATGAAGAGGTTGAGTGGAATTTGATGAATAAGGCGTGATGATGATGATGAAGGAAAAACAGAAGAAAGCTGGGCCATTTGAATGATACTTGGTAAGGCCCTGAAACGTGGTTGGTAAAATTAAGAGCCCGACAATAATGCTGGCCCACTTCCAACGAACAGGAATAAGTATAACCGGGAAAGTGTTTAACCTTATACAGGGTGCGGCAGCATAACTTCCTTTTTTTTAAACTTGATAAAACGCATTGTATGAATCAGAAAATTTTTATTCGTTTTTTATAATATAGGCACATACATAAAGTTTTGTTTTACCCAGTTTTGAAGATCAAATCAGGTAGGTGACGTAACCCATTCTCCATACACTGAGTAAACCGATTTCTGCCGTTTGTCATGACTCCAGCCAGTATAGCAGGCGTTATGTTGGCAATTTCTTCCTGGATGTTGTTCTTCAAATCTTTTAGGTCCTTGGACGGTTCACATAAACACGAGATTTCAAAAAACCCCATAGAAAAAGTTGGACTTAGAAACATTTGGTTCCAACAAGACGGTGCAACGGCACACACTTCAAGAGCATCGATGGCTGTTTTGAGGGAACACTTCCCAGAGCGCCTTATCTCAATTAGGGGCGATTTGGAGTGGCCGGCCCGCTCTCCCGATTTGACCCTATGGGGTTTTTTGAAATCTCGTGTTTATGTGAACCGTCCAAGGACCCTACAAGATTTGAAGAACAACATCCAGGAAGAAATTGCCAACATAACGCCTGCTATACTGGCTGGAGTCATGACAAACGGCAGAAATCGGTTTACTCAGTGTATGGAGAATGGGGGACGTCACCTACCTGATTTGATCTTCAAAACTGGGTTAAAAAAAACTTTATGTATGTGCCTATATTATAAAAAACGAATAACAATTTTCTGATTCATACAATGCGTTTTATTAAGTTTTTAAAAAAGGAAGTTATGCTGCCGCACCCTGTATATACAAAAGGGTCTCTAGGATCCCAAAGCTCCCCAGAATATATGTCACATTTTTTTGTTTCTCACCTAACTTCTATATACTGAACCTTTATAATCTGCAATCGACGGAAAAAACATTTCTACCCCACCTCAAACTATTTTGGTTTACGTTTCAGGAGGCGTAGAATCCAAAAATTGAATTTAAAAAATAAAAAAAATAAAAAAAATCGCACCGACTGCCTTTAAAGTTTTTTCCGAAATTACAAGACGAAACAATTTAAAACTTTTGTTAAAAATCAAATTTAGGGTCCAGTTGATTCTAGATCTCGGCATCAATGTTTAACAATCCTGAAGGATAGCATTAAAAGGCTATCTTGTTGAAAAACCAAGATCTCGAAAACTTTCAAAGTAACAGTATTGATTTTAAGCTTGGCAATGACATAAATGAATATAAATTCGACTTATGATGCTGAAAACTCAAATATAGCTCCTTTCGGATATTTAGAATACAATTACATTGTATGGAGGGCTCCGATCAACTTCGGAATTCGTGAGGCTAATTTCTTCCCTAATCGATTCACGATGTTGGAATTTATTATTCATTTATTTATTCTTATTTTATTTCATTTCATTCCTTTTTTTTTTTTTTTGTTACAAGGAATTTATGTGAAAGCGGTCACCCTGCTACCACATTTCGTCAAATATTAGTTATGGATGTTTGCCTTGTCCTTAGTAGGTTTATGTGTTTGAGGGTTGAGATTTTTTCCATACGTTTTTCAAATAATGTGGTTTATTGGTTTGCTTAGCGCTTTCGCCATCTTGTGTTTCTGTTGTTCGTCAGAGCTTATTATTTATTGGTTCAAGTTTAATAGAAGCTTGTTGGGCCCTCCTCAACATCTCAGTGAATACCTTTTATATTTGGAGGTATATTTTGCGTTAATTATGTTAAAATGAAGTAGATTTGAAAATCTGTGTGGCGGATCACGCATTGTCTGCAGGATGAACCTCTTAAATATGCCCTTATAAGTATAGGATGATTTCCTGGGATCAATTTGTGTTTTAAATTGAGAAATATTCAAAAAAATTTGTGGGGATGTACATCTGAAGTACAACCTCTCACCTAGTTGTTAGTGACCAAGATCCTGTTTCTGAAAGCAGGCTATCAGTGTTTCTGGATATTCCATAGTTACGTTGCCAACACCTAAGTAAGGGATTGATACTGACTGAGCAGTTAATGCAAGAATTTGCATTGCAACCAACACTCGCGCTCCCTACACTGCAAAACCCTCTCCCAACTATTGGTTTATTATTTCCAATAATATTTGGTTTATTATTTCCAATAATAAGCCTATGTGATCGTATAGCAAAAAAATTTTATAACCCCCCCTCAAACTTTGTCACTTTACGTTTCAAGGTGCGTAGAATCCAAATTTGAAATGTCCGTCCGCCGTCCGCCGTCCGCCGTCCGCCGTCCGCCGTTCGCCGTCCGCCGTCCGCCGTCCGGGCCATAAAAGGCCTAAGAATTGACTTAAAAAACCCGTCCTTTCGCCCATAGACTCCATTTGGGGTCTAGTTGGTCCTAACGTTTAACCATCCCGATCGCTTTACTCGCATAGATGCTATGGGCCAAAAACGGGCGAAAACGTGTCATTTCAAGGCTTTGTTAGACTTACGCACGCACGCACGCCTGGCACGCTTGGCAGGGGGTCACGGTGGGCGGTGGGGGGGGTGAGCGGGGGGTGGAGTGAGAGGAGGCGCCGGCGCCGCGGCACCTTGTGGTGGATACGGCGCCGGCGTTCCTTCGAGGCTTGAATATATGTTTTTTTCAAGGTCATATTTGTGTGTTAATACCAAAGCTTTTCCTACGCATATTTAATAACATATCCTCTCGACTTTGCGTACGTACTTAGATAATGATATTATTAAGGCAACTATTTGAATAGATAGGACTCGCGCGTATATAATTTTAGAAGTATAGGTTGTGGCAACTCGAAATAGGACACGCCGAGGAGTCTGGACGGGCCTTATGACGTACGCTAGCCAACTAAAACTACGATCATACTCAATTGAAAAAATAATAAACCTTTGTGAAATAATTTGCAGCGTTTTTTTTATCCATATTTGCTTCCAACGGCTTATCTTACCAAACTGTAATGCTTCAAAGGTCACAATATTGCCACAAATATCACAATAAACTTACCATACTACTTGATTAAAAATGAATTGATGATTTAGAGGTGTCTCTAATACTACTTCTCATTCATCATCTTGTTTCAGACAAAAGCAGACGAAAATTCGGCCCTAACGATATAGATCCAGGGATGTCAGCAAAGCAGAGAGGTAAGCTTAAAATTTTTATAGTTGACTAATAAATTGAGTTCGATGCAAAATCAATCATGCATCATTGTATGTGGTTGCGTTAATAGAAGATTCAAATTACTGTGTATTGACTGGCGGCGAAGTACTGCAGGGTGGGATGACCTGGGTGGAGGAGGGGATCCAGAGCTTTCGCAGATGGAAAGCTAAGCACTGAAGCTACTAGCTAACCTAGATGAAAGTCCCTCAGAACAGTGAAGATGAAGATATAACGTTCTCAAGAGGATGATCAATGCATTACCAGAATTTTTTACGTTGCCCAGTGCACTCTGCTTCATCTTAGCATAATGACAAGGGACATTCCACCTCCTTGCGCACCTCACCATGGGCTCTAAAATCTAACTAATGTAACTACAGGAGTGGTTTGAAGCCGATCACCTACAGAGATATGTAGGATGCGGACTTTACATGTCTACAAGGGCTCCTGGAGTATAGGAGATAGCACACGCCAAGGTGTGATCAGATCATCCGATTGCAAGGAAGGTACTTTGATGCGAGGCCCAGTCCACCTTGTAAGCAACAGCTAAAATGCCTCCGTGAAGTAGACCACTGAGGGAGTTTGATTTATACAGGAAATTTATCAGCCCTCTACAGTCAACTGTTTATGGATTCTTCATAAACACCAAAACGCTAGTTTAGCTTGATGATTCAGTAGGCAATTTCATGTAACAAAGAGCTCCCCTAGTTGTATATTTCAATCAATCATCCAACCCGCACAATCAGTAATATAATTGAGGACTGTTACTAGCGCTAAATTTCCAACAGTGGTTTATTAAAGATCTCTTCAAGGCGACAACTGAAACAGCTTACCTCACAATAATTAGTCTTCTTGCCCTACATGATTTATAATTCACATATGTGACGGTTCTCGTTTCAACAGGCAGAGTGGTCTCCCCCGCGACCTATCGCAGAGTTGAACGCTTCTTCTCGATATTTCTTTTGGATGTTGGGGGAATACCAATACCCCAAACATCATACGTTGGTAATTCCTGAAAGCTGCATATAATGCATTCTTAGAGTACGGAGCTGTCATTCTTCTCAAACGTTATAATTTCGAATTTGACTATGTGCCCTTTGGTTCTAATTTCGCCATTCAAAGGCTGCTGGAAAATTATTACGAAATTTTGTTAATTAGCTACCGCAAAATCTCACTTCCGATATAAATATCATCACCCAAACTAGAATTTATACTGGTAAATTAATAATAATAGTAACCATTGAATACATTAATAAATCACCCGTAAGAAAGGAAAGTCTCAAGAGAACGGAATACGACTAATGAATAATGAGGGATTTTCCCTCTCTGATTATGTTCCGAGAACTCGTGAAACCCCTTCCTCTGCCAAGCATTTTCTTCGGGCAAGTTTAAAGGGCCAAGTTAGTTACATGGATCGTTTAACCTGGATGATCCCCCTCTTAACCTCTCCTTCCTATCTTCAAACAAAAGTAAGGAAAACTGGCTCACTAGATTAAGGATCGTTAACTGGAGTTTTCGCATGAAGTTCCACGAGCATTTTTGTTTAGAGGAAATCAGTTCAAGCCGATATCCTCAAAGTTGGTTCCGTCCGTTTCTTTAAGGTACCTATGTATTGATAGATATATTTTCCAGGAGGAAAATTCGTTCGCTATACGGTAGGGACCTAGTTGACTTTCGTTTGATGAATTACAGTGTGCCTAGTCTGTATAGGTTCATTCAGATATAATGTAGGATCGTGTTTATGGAAAACATCATAATTAGGTGGAAACTTAGGGATTAAAGAAGTGAATAAGCTATGATCTTTGTCCGCATAAGGAGAGAGCCTACATTCGGAAAATATAAGTATACTCGTATTCAATTACCAACTCTATTACGTCTAGTGCAAGGTCTAAGTTGACTGTAAACTGTAACTTTTATGTGGATTAGTTCCTATTATCAGACAACTCCTAATTGCTTATTGCTACCACCCATAAGAAACTACATTAACTTCCAAACGCGACAAAGTGATTTCATTTAACTTGATTTTGTATTTAACTTGATTTATTCGTCCGAGTTTGACAATTTGGTTTATCATATTCAATAATCCAATTTTGATAATCGGTCAAGAAAGAAGTCAACTCAACCTCAATATTCATTGGTTTACGATTTAAGGTGCGTTGAATCGAAAAATCTTATTTTAAAAAAGCTGCAGATAAGTAACCGCACAGGTTTTTTATTTCTGTATTAGGTAGCTCTTGTAGGCGGACACTAGGTACCTATCTCTTCTATAATAATTAAATTAAGTCTATAATAGATAATCAAAATGTAATGTTTATTATTTAAAATACGTTTTTTTACCATACAATTAATTGTTGAAAATTTCATTGTTCTGAAAAAGCTCAAACTTGAAAACAATTTAACATTATAAATACGATAATTTATGAAAATTTGCTCTTACGATCATGCTCCATGACTGGAACTTTTTTGGAAACTGCCCTTTGTGAATGGGCAACCATCATTCGGAATGTCAACCATTTTACTGTAAGTGAATCTAAAAAATGTCTTCGAATTCAAAAAAGTTCCAGACATGTAGCATGATCGTGTGGGCGAATTTTCGTGAGTTATCGTACTATATATTGTTATATTGTGTAAAATTGAGCACATTGAGTGCAAATAACTTTATTGTTCACTACAACATTTCTGACCAGAACACTCATTTTACATATATTCAGTAATTCAATAAAGATTTTGGATTTTCAGCTTTAATATTTGCAGTTTTTCCCAATTTTTTAGGAAGTATTATTGAAATTTAAGTGTATTTTTAAGCGTGATTTTGTAAATAATTTTTTAAATGTTCTAGTTCATCGTTGATAAACTTTTTTACCAACACTCCGCTAACAAATATGTATACATTTATGGTTTTTAGCCAATTTTAATGATTTTTGAGCACATGTTAGCGAATTTTCGTATAAATTAACTATCGCAATGGCTCGAAAAATTTCAAAATCAAACATTTTGAAAAATTTCATCGTTGAAATCCGTTTTGAGGCATTCTGAAACAAATCCTAGAGTTTAACCCTTTTTCATTCGTATATATCGTACATGTGCATGTATTTATTTATTTATATATGTGTCCTTCTAGACAATAACTCTCCTTAGGATTGCGATAAAATTGCCGTTCTTGCAACAAAAAATCAAGCTTTTCAAAAGAAAGGATGAATTTGTTAGCCAGCAATTTTTGAGCACATTAAATTGGTCAAATTTCAAACAATGTCCTGAAAAATCACTATAAATGGCTAAAAAAAGTTAAAGTTATATTTTTTAGCTGAATATTGCTCAAATAAAGGTTATTAACTATAAGATAGAACATTCAAAAATGTATGTTCATAATTATGCTGAAAATTGTACTTAAAATGCATTAATATTTGCTAAGAAATCGATAAAAACTTCAAAAAAAAGCCAAAGAATCAAAACCTCTATTTCAATAAGAGATTATTATGTAGAATACGTTTTTATTATTATTTTTGTTTTTTATTTATTTATATTTTTTATTTATTTATTATTATTATTATTATTATTATTATTATTATTATTATTATTATTATTATTATTATTTTTTTTTTTTTTTTTTTTTTTTAATAAAATTAATAGTTAGGTAAGAATTTCCTTCCACTCAAAAAACTAAAATTTCGAAACAATTTATCATTATACAATAATATAATTTACGAAAATTCGCTCATACGATCATGCTGCATGACTGAAACATTTTTTTCTTGCTCCCATGTTGACGATAATTTTTCCAGTCAAAGTGTGGCCCTTAGGGAGAGCGGACGGATGAACGTTCAGCGATCCTGATGGTTTCATTTGATTCTTTGGGATGATCTAGACTTCTCTTTCAACCCTTCAATTCTACCCTTTGAGGTTGATTAAAATCGATGCCGAGATCCTAGGAACATCTAGAATCTACGGGAAATTTTTGACCCAAGTTTCAAAACCTTGGGTCCAGTAGTTTCGGAGACAAACTTTAGATGGCGCAAAAGCTCATTTGGTGTTGAAATACGAGTAATAATCCAAAAATTCATTCGCCCGACCTCTGCGATGAAAAATCCTATAATGAAACATTTATTAGTGCTTCCCATTCTTCGTATTAATACATTTTCACCCGTCGCAAACGTATTGTTTCCATGAGATTTTGGTTGAATCAAAGTTTAGGATCTGTTCGCTTATCTTGTGTATTCAATACAAATAATTCGTTCCGCTTGCCAATATTTACCGTTCCCTTGTGCGCTATCGTTCTTTGAATTTCGTGGAATTGAGCCCCAGCAGACTGCACTGAATATTTCACCCTTTCAACGGGAAATGGTCTGCTATACTCTTGGATACGTAAACAATCCCGTCATTAATAGGCCCACAAATAAACAAAAAGCGAACTCGGAATCCAGCGATGATGGGCATGGAGGACGGTCTCTAATTAATATTTGGGACCTAGAAGTATAATGACCCGTTCATAACCGGGAACTTCATCGAGAGGTCGGGTAGCAGGTTGAAGGGGGCCGTTTTAATAATTTCTCCGTCGAGTTTTAGGGCTGAACGCTCCTTGTGGAATTGTTATCAACTTCATTAGGATTCAACGGACGGGTTCTAATCAAGCGGTTGCGGGTCGGGGGTGCGTTTAACTGGAGGTGGCAACGGTACGGGTTGGAGGAAAGAGAGATTCCTTCCGGGTATGTCCGGATGTCCGGGATGTCCTTCTTGTGGGGGTACCAAGTCATTACCTTCCAGTTCTCTACCAAAAGGGCATTCACGTGGTCTAATTCTTCTGCTATTACAAGGAATCCATTTCAAAACTAATGATACATCGGTTCTTTGAAGTATGTGTATAACTATAGTTAGCATTACTAACAATAAAATTTCGAAAACTATTATGGTTTATTATTTTTAAGATTGAACCTTTGTAATCGAACAAGAAAAAAATGTAGATACCAGGTGGTTTTATTCGACTCTTAAGCATGAAATCCATTAATAACGCCAAAAAACATATTGGAAAGTAACGCATGTATTCCGCATGAATTAAAATAAGAGAGAAAAACAAAAGTATCATGATTTCTCAGGATCCCACCCTCACACCTTTCACCCCTTTACCGAAGAAAAATTTGAAATTTCCGAGGTTGCGTAACTGGACTAAAATTTGGATCAAACCAACAATAAAAACAGTCACGAAAATTCTCACGATTATAATAAAAATATCACGATTTATTGTTAACTCCCCCTCCTTTCACCCCCTTCGATCACGAAATTTAAAACTCCTGTTACATATTCTAAAACTAGATCAAATTCAAAGTTGACCAAAAAAATAATCATGAAAATCGGACGAGAATCTTTAAAACATCATTATTTATCAGTATTACACCCTCCATTCACCCCTTACCATCATGAAATTTGAAACTCCAGTTACATTTTCCATAACTAGACCGAATTCAAAGTTGAACAAAAAAAGAATCACGAATATCGGTAGAGATTTGTAACTTGGGCAGCGCTTGAGAAAATCTGTAATTATCCCCTCCACCCCCACCTCGACAGCGAATCTGAAATTTCCTAGGTTTGTTGAACAACTGGACTGAAATTGAAATACTACAAAATGAGAATCACGAAAATCGGCTGAGGATTGTAACCTAGGTTGCGTCGACAATATTTGTCGAAAAAAACACGTTTTTTCGACTTTACCCCCTCCATTCCTCCTCTTCCATCTTTAAATTCAAAATTTCCGAGGTTTGTTGCACTACTGGTATGAAATTGGGATCGAACAAAGAAAGAATCCCTTAGGTCGGTTGAGAAGTGTGGTCTGGGCAGCGTCGACAAAATTTATGTCACACACACTTTTATTATTTTACAAAACTCCCCTCAAAGGCGGAGGAGGCACACCATTAAATCGAAAAACAAATAAATCAACAAAAAGTGGGGGGGACGCCCAGGTTTACCCGACGCCGGCTTTAGGGATAAGGAAAGTTGCAGGATGAGGAGGAAGAATGGGATGAAAGGAAGTGCCCCTATAAAATTACCATCAGTTCAAGTAAGAACGCGGTTGGTGATACCACGGAGCATTCCCGTCGAGATGCCCAACTCGAGTAACTCTCTGGCACTTTTCCCGCACCACACTCCTCGCCATGACACAGTTGATGCTACGACCTTGATGTTATTGGTTGCCACAACTTTTAGCTCGGAAATTGCTTGCCACAGGTCATTTCTGTCATACCTATTTATTTTAGCCCGCCAGGTCTGCTCCATGTCGACGCTGCCACACAACCTGGACATCCAGGATTATGGCAGACCCATCGGGCTTGATGGCAGCAATATTCGTCATCTTGCCCCCATCACTCGGCATATGATATAGTACCTCACTTTCGACATCCCAAACGCTGGATGACAAAGCGCCTGCTATCTGCTTGGCAACCGCATCATGATGTAGAATGTGGCCACTGTGAGTACGAGGACACTGCTGCACCACGTGATAGAGATTTTCATTTTTACCTAGACAGGCACGGCAAAGGGTATCTACTGTCTCGTGACTACTCCTCGAACACCTCACCGAGTTGCCTAGTGTAGCCACCAGGACGGCATGAAAATGGTGATACTTCAGAGGGCCCCAACGCCCTCTGAAGCCCATTCCACCCACTTGGAAGAAATGGGAATTCAGATCACAGTCAGAATTCTTTTCCATTGACTGACTCATGTAGTGCAGCAGCGAACTCAGCAGATGAGCTGGATTTGGCGCAGTAGGTGTTGCTTGGTTACCCAACAGCAACTGCTGCCCGACAAAGTCAAAGTCAGCAGCAGTTCGGGCGACCTCCCAGCTTGAGCTCCTAAGGAGAGCAGGCGCTGGCGGCTTTAAGATGGGATGCTGGCTGAGAGAGAGACAATGTCAAGCCCACCGGTCTTGACCGGTGCGTGAATATAGGCACTTGGGAACCAGGTGGGAAGCCTAGCCAAGAGTGCACAGCAGAGCAAACTTCACGATCTAACTCTAGCAACCTCCCCGCAGTAAGCCTACCAAAAACTAGCACATAGGTTAGCTTTGGCTGTAGGTACGTACAAAGTAGGCGGAGCTTTGCTGTGGCTTCAATGGAGCCTTGGTGATACGAGCTAGTGCTCCACCAAGGTCCATACGGCTCGCAGCAATGGTGGCCACACCCATGAAGTCAACTCCAAGGTACCTTTTCAACGACAATTTACACAAAAAGTTCCGATCATGCAGCATGCATGAAGATATGAGCGAATTTTCTTAATTACCTATCATATAATATCTCAAATTGTATGGAAATTTCAGCCATTTCATTAGAAAAAAATTGTTAAAAACTAATTTTATGGCCATAAAAACTCAAAGTAAATAAAATTTGCAAAATTGCAATAACTTTATTTGCTACGAAAATTCTCTACAAACCGAAATGTGATGGTCCATGAAGGGCAATGAAATCGGTCTTGCAGTTTAATTTAGATGATGGTGAATGCAATCCAACCGGAGTTAGGTGCAAACAGTTGCGACCCACCATTTACCACATGTTCATGTAAACAGGTTAGCAGAACTATCCATATCGACTAATTGAATCAGTATCACAATTTTATTTAATATTTCAATAAATAAATACTTCATGATAACAAGTTAGATAAACATTATGTATATGAAATTACATTTCTTCAAAAACATTGAAATATTGATTCAGTTAGTTTGTCAACATTGATGACATTGCTAACCTATTTATCATAAATTTGTGATAAAAAGTAGGTCGCACATCGTCGCACCTAACTCCAGTTGGATTGCATTCACCATTATCTAAACTAAGCCTCATGACCGATTTCAGAGCCTTCGCAAACCCTCACAATTTCGGTACCGTTTTCTGAGTAAATTATCGTTTATAAATGTAGGGTTTTTAGCCAAAAAATTGGTTCAGAAGCATTCTGTTGCCCTTACTATGTAGTATAATCTTGATCAGCGTAAAATTTCTTATAAGAATAGATAGCTTTTTGTTTCCTGGTGAAAATACGTTTTACGGAAGTTTAACTCCCAATACTATATCAAATTAAACATCTAACATTTAAAAAGCTGGCGATGGTCCCATTCTACGCCATATTTAATTTTCTTCAAGATTTTTTTTTTTTTTTTTTTTTCTAAGCATTATTTCAGGGCTTTTGATAGTAAAATATGTTAGAAAACGTGTTTATCAAGCATTTATAAATAAGAGTTCTTGATTTGTTTTTTCTATTTCGAACAAAAATCAGAATTAAGCTAACAGGTTCCCACCAGAATCTTTATATATAATTCCGAACGTTCTTTGAAATTGTGAAGAACTTCGCGGTCCGATTTTAGTATTAGACTGCTCATTCGAATCAGCACGGCCCCAAGTTTGTTGCAAAAGTGTCGCCGTTCGTCTCTATACCCGCCTTGATCGTGTTCTAGGCGGTCCTTATCAACGAGAGTTGTTTATTAGGCTGTGGCGGTAACAACAGTTTCCATAAATTCACGGTAATTAAGAAACGTAGTGTACTTACTAACATCTAGGAGAGTTAGTTCTGAACGAAGAAATTGAAACTGAAGAACTTAGCGGACTTTATATATAATTCCGAACGGTCTTTATATATAATTCCAATTTACACGCTTACAAAGAAACGAAGAAGACTCGAGATAGAATTACACCATCATCTCACCATGCCCAAATTCTGAATTCCCCGATTCAACTTTTTGTTTAGTCTCATAGTGGCGAGAACCTCCTCAACTGGTGATATTTATTTTATTACATTACGTACATTTTGATCGGTATCTGCTCTTTTTTAATCATTTAATAACATCACTAGGTCACATAACGCCGCAAATAGATAGGACTTATATCGTTACTGTAATGTGCTGAGTTCCAGTTAGGTACTACTGTTATACGGACTGGATTAGGGCTTTCCTAGCCCTAACAGGCCTCTAGTATACTATATTTGCACCTACCTACACTTTGATTGAGTAACAAGAAACATTTCAATTGCTAGCTGAACTGAAGAAGTGTCTTAAAGAAACCCTAAATAACACTTAAACAAAAATTCAAGAGACTCAAATGAGACTTGAATAAGTAACTTTAATAAGTGGGCTGTTGGCAGTTGAATTTTAAATTTTCGAGAAACGGATTTCCGGTGCCAATTACTTACTTCAAAATAATCGAAACCGGTTATATCAGCTATAAACTTGTTTGCAAAGTGTGTTCGTCAAATACGGCCAAGATGAAAACAACTTGGTAAGATTCTACGGTCTTGCCTCCCTTGTCGGTTATATAACTAACTCAACGTCATTCTCTCAATAGCTATTCTATTTCACGGAAATAAACAGTGACTTACAGTTACTAACTAGTTGCTAGTTAACCAGTTATTGACACTGTATTCCGTCCCTAGGTTGGCCGTTATATCGAGCCTTTGTTCTCGAATTCTGGGGACCGTTTTACTCAATTATTCAAGGCTTAATAGACCGACTAATCACCTTGCGGATAAGTTGAGGTGCCCAGCACACACGGTGCAGATTGATGAGACGCATTTCCAGATAATGGAGCCCATTGTCTCCTAGTCTAGTCTCCGTCCCCATGTGCCTACCGTCTGCCCCTATGTAACCCTTTGTTCTGTGGCTGGAATCTCCTTGGATATGGAAGGACAATGCCTTTCAGTTTACGCTGGCCCAAGGATGGTTTAGGAAGAAGAAACGCACAAGAGTCAGCTTCCCTCGTGTGTTTCATGAAGTTATGTATTCAGAATTCGTTTAGAACAAACGTTCTGAATTCATTTAAAACACAATGAATCCTTTACATTTGATGTGTACGATTTACTGAATTAAAAGGGTATTCAGAAATGGAATAGAAGATTCATTCTATCTGTAGTACCTACTTTACATAAGTCTGTTCATTTATCAAGAGATATTTGCTACGAGTTCAGCGAGAACCTGAGACATCAGTTTCAGGTCCAATGCAAACCGAAATCCACTCTCGCATCTATTGATAAATGCATTTAACTTTTTACAAATAGTTAATAGCTAATGTCTGCAGTTTAACTACTTTGTACCTATTATATTTTTTAGCGTGAAACATGCTTTTACCGGGACATTAAAGTGAAAATATTTCGAACTATTGTCACAAATTATTATCAAGAAAAAACGAGACTAATGTAGCAGTTGATCTAATTTATTTACTACTATCTGGTTCACCCGTGCGTTGCACAGGTTGACTTGAATATACGCAAGCCCCCCCTCTACCATCACATTTTGGGACACCCCTATGGATCTGGTTCAAAAAAGTCCTTACTTTAAAGTACTAATTTATAAAATACCTATTAGGACCAAACTACTGAGATCAACCCCCACTCCCTCACCACAAACACCCCCCATATTTCAGGTTAAAAATATTCTTGATAGGTATACCGAAATAATGTTCAGACTAATCCTATTTCATTCGTCCGAACATCAGATCACCAGTTCTTTCGGTGGTGACCAAATTATTCCATTTAACCTCACCCCCCCCCCCCTCCCTTTTTTTCCTTACCATAAACACCTCCCTATAGTTAAGGCTAGAAAAATTTTAATAGCCTGTGATTGAGGTTGACGTACTGTAAACATATTCGCCCAATCAGGTCCCCTGTTTATTCAGTGATGTCAAAGATACCCCTTTCCAAAACCCCTCCTCCAAAAACACCCCTATGGGTCGGAGTTGAACATTTCTAAGTAGGTAGGCTGATTTTTTTTTTTATGTAATGTAAACATATTTTATCAATCGGGTTCTCAGTTTATTCAGTGATGTTCAAGATACCAGTCAAGTGATGTTCAAGTACCTAGTCTGTGATTCAAGTTGGAGTAGCCTGAACATTTATCAACAATCATGTCTCCAGTTTATTTACTGATGTCCATGATACCCTATTTCACCCCCCTCCTCTCCCAAAACACCCGCTATGGGGCGGATTTGAAAATTTTCAAGTAGCCTGTGATTCAAGTTAGAATAATCCACACATATTCACCCAATCAGATCCCCGTTCTTTCAATGGTGTCCAAGATATTCCATTTCACCCCCCCCGGCTCAAATTTTAAAAACTTCAAATAGCCTATCATTTAAGTTGGACTGATACAGACACCCCCCCTCCACCACTCATATCAGTTGTCCAGTGATCCCTGTAACCCTGAAAAGCGGACAAACATACGGACAGACAGACAGACCAAAATTGAGAAAATGGTACCAATCATAAACAAATAGTATGAAACGGAAAAGAAACGCAAAATTTCATGTTTTCAATCAATGTACAGACAGACATACTTACAATTTTATTAATATAGGTTCAACCTATGAAGCAGGAATTTGAAAGCGAAAGGGGGTTTGGGGTCTCCCCAGTGAGGTCGGGGGTGGAGCCCCTAGCGAGGCATGCAGCCCCGAGTTTTTAATTTTTCTATTGTATTTATTTTTTATTGGGTATGATGATTTTTTTAGTGTTGTGATATATTATGAGGATTGGAAACGTTTATCTATTTTGAATTTGTTGTCCCTCAGTGGATGTTTACAGTTTTAGTGTTTACAGGACACAATTCACTCGAGAATGAAATATTAATTTTTTTGCACTAGTAAAACCAAGAACGTGATTCTATGACGTTGATGTAATAATAATAAAATCAAGATACTACACCAAATAATATTTTGGTTTTGGTGCCTAAGTCAGCATTTTTTGGGTTAATTAATCTTGAAAAAATGAATTAAATAAAAATTGTGTTGACGAAATTACAGTTTTCCAGTAGAATTAACTTTTCTTCCATTTTAATGGATCGAACGCGACCACTTGGAGCACTTTATGACCAACCTTTCGCGCTGATGTTGCAGAGTTGACATAAAAAAGTTGAAGTCATGCAGCATGATCTCATTAGCGAATTTTCGAATTATATTAATGTTAGATTGTTTTGAGATATAAGAACTTTTAGCGCAAAGAAGTGATGAATATCTCTTTTGCGGCAAAAATTCGTTCTAAATAATAGGCTGCGATTCAAAGGAAGATCGTAGATTTATACTTTTGTTGCAGTTTTTATCGATTATTTTAGCTCATGAAATTTAAGTATATTGACATGGATATGTCTTTGCTCTGGGGGGTCAACCAAAAATTTCCGTGATGCAAAATTTGTGTCACAATTTCAGTGTTTTTCACGTACAACCCATCCGTTGCTAGGGGAATGGAACTTCCGCAGTCTTCATCGCACATCAATCGTTCGCCACTCGTTGGAAAGCGCTTGATTTATGTGATAAATGTTCACATCTCAAGCTACCGATTTCCCCCTCCTTACGTACCTTGCTACATTCCTAAACTAAGTGATTGGACTATAAACAATTTTAATAAGCCGGTTACAATATTCTTAACGTAAAGCAATAGCATCATTTACTCCACTCCATAGGAAACATTTTCATCCTCTTGACAACAGTCGACTGTTAACAACAACTCATTGTAGTGGCTTCTCTCCACAGTTATTTTCAACATTTCTATAAGTAAACCGTTGTTTTGTTGGAATTAGTCGGGATGCGGCCATGCGGCCCAGGGATTTGTTTAAAGTTAAAGGATTTGTTTACAACTCTCGAGGACAACCGTTATGAAATCCCCAATCAAAGACATATCCATATAACATGGTATCTGCTTGCAAAGCAGGTAGTGGAACTCGTTTTCATTAATAAATTCTTTTTAGTATAGTTTTCTGCGTTCATTTTCAATGTTATAGTTTATAAGTTCATCCGTACGTCTTTTGATTAATATTCTATTAAAAAAATATTAGTTTAATGATTTAAAAAAGTTTTTTTACCATTTTTAGCTACCTACCTAAATTATTAGCACATTTTTAAATGTTGATCAATTTACAGGGCTCAAAAAGTGCTGACCAATAAACTCATCCTTTCATTTTGGAAAGCTTTATTTATTGGTGCAAGAACAGAATTTTTATCTCAATCCTGAGAATATTTATTGCCTGGATTGACCTAATATACATATGAAAAGCACAAACTTCTGGAATAGTTTCTGAATGCCTCAGAACGGATTTCAATGAAGGACATTTTCAAAAAAAATTGTATTTTGAAATTTTTGGAGCCATTTCGATGGCTTCAATCTCTATAGAAATTTGCTAAAATGCTTTGAGGTTCCCTCAGAAAAATGTTCTGCAGTTTTTCATAGTTCCTATAAGAAAATTATAATAAATAATTATATATAAATGGAGTTCATCTTTTAAAAAAATTTTTGAAAATATTCTTTTTAACGTGAAAAATGTGATTGAATCTTCATTTTCATTTCGACTTTCAGAACTCAGAGGATCGCAGAGTGAAGAACCGGAAGACTACGAGTTCGATGGGGCCATAACGTCGCAACCATTCCTGTTACTGATAGTTTTCAGTGCAAGTTCAGCGTTTCTACGTCTCTGAAGAATTTTCAGCGCTGCGTAAACTATCATATTCAAAGACTTAACTTTTTCAAGTTGAGGTTGTTTTCATTCTCTCAACTTACGTGAGTGGCGTGCGTGCGATATTGATTCTGCCTACCCATTGTGAAACCTATAGGTAATTGTATAATTCATGGTGATAGGATGAATTGAATTTTGGTATCGTCGGACAGATAAAAAAAAGTAACATACCCACAATGTCACTCAAGGAACATTTCGAGCTTTCTCCTTGCATTGTTGCTGCATTTTGTCAAAATAATTTTAAAAAATGCAAGACTGTTTTTTCAAGGTGCTCACTTTTCTGTTTAGTGAATTTAGCATTCCATTCTGTCCTAGAATCCTCACTGAATAGATTAATATTATGGATGAAAAATCCATACTTCCTCTAGAAATATTTTCGCGTTTAGTTAGTTAGGGTCATTGAATTCAACCTCATTCGACGGAAAATAATCAGCGTTCCTCCCTAAGTGTCGGCATAATCAATTACGTAACTCATTATCTGTTAGGCAAAGATGGTTAGATGTAAGTCCCGAATTTCATTTCCTTTTGCGACAATTTTTTAAGGTTGATTAAAAATAATTGGTAATCGAATTTTGCTTTTCTGGTGGCTTTCCAATGATGTATATAAGTTTTTGGATGTGTATACGTTTATTTTTTTAACTTATTAATTACTTTTGTTTATCGAGTTTTTTAAGTTTTCCACAATCAGGCTAAGGAGGTACCTATCTACCCAAACACAAACAAAGAAAGGAATAAATAGTAAAATAACAGTAAAATTAAAATGTAGCGAATTGTTCATTTGTTTCCATTCTTGATATTATTTTAATTTCATAGCGTTTTCTCATTCCTCAAGTCACCGTCTAATGTAAGACTAAGATTTTGCCAACCATAAATTTTGTATCATGAATCGTCCATTTGAGAAAAACTAATACCACTTTTTCCTTTTGATAGATAAATAGTATAGAAAATATTCAATGTTTTCTTGTCTAATTTTGCTAACTGAAACCGATGGCAGAGCGTAATTCAGTACTTAGATATTTATGCTGAACAGTAATAAATTGTTAACTGATTTGTGTGCAATACCTATTATAAGAATCTATTATTTCAACGTTTGTCTCATATTTCCTTGTACGATGTATGTCGTTCGTTTTTATCCCCTCAAACGGTGGATTGAATCGTTCTGGTATGTAGTTATACTTTCATAGTACCGTCTAATTTCAGTTGTACTGCTAATAAAGAATCCCATGGCCTTTTTCTTCTTTCACTAGTTCATTCAATTGCCATAGTCATCGATAATTTATTTATTACTTTTCCACAATAAACTGATTCATTAATTTATTGATTGTTCCTATAATTGCAAAGATCATGAATAATAAACTGATAGAGAAAATTAGTTGAGCCTCAGCCACCGAATGAAGAAAGCGTTACAAACAGGTGCCTTGGAGAATCAACCCGATTGTAGCTCATATCAAGCTCTGCATGAATCTCATGACAGGAAGATTTCCACTCATCAGTTCAATATTATCGACATTCTCGATTAGTATATCACTAACTTCAGCATTTGCCGAGGCTAACTTAGACTGGGGTTTCATTTTCAGATCGTAAGAAATCGGTTTTAAGAAATTCGTTCCCGCGCAAGCACTGATGGGGATGTAATAATTACGGATATAATACTGTCTAGGGTCTAATTCGCGAATCCATGAAATTCCATCAAGTTAAGGTTACTTTATTGGACGGTGTAAGAGTTTTTGAAGCTTGGCCTTGATTTACCTGTTCTCAAGGCTCAGATCAATGGTAATGTTCTTTTATTCTTGATATTTATTGATATCTATTTATGTTTTGAAAACATTCGCAACATCTTCTGCAGAGAGGTGTTGCACAGTAGTAGTTACAAAAATATGCCATAGAGTTCTTCAACTGACTCAAACAACAAATCGGTGCTTGAATTGCATTAATTCACAAATACACTCGTTCCTCCCTTCTGCAGTGAAGAAGCGAAACAAGGTAGTTTCCAAGTATTAGTAGATCATTTAGTACTATCGACTAGGATTTACGGGCATAGTCACTGACAGTGGAATTTATTCATTAAGCCCCAGATCAGAAAATGCAGTTGGGATTTTGAATTTCGGAAGACAAAGAAAACGTCTCTCTTCCTAAGTAATTCTAGGCTTCCTTGACATAAGTTAGCGCAGAAACAAAATGGACAAAATAGTCTCCATCCACTCTTTAATAAGTCGGGATATCAGACGAATTTGGCAATGATATTGCTCATCGTGAAAATATCAAAAATCAACCCATTTCATTAAGAAATATTTGTATTAAGAATTATTCTGCTTGAATTCGAACACACCATCTTATTTGAAGTGTCCAGAAACAAAACCGGCAATCTCCATTTTTTAAGAAATGAGTTTTTGGTAAGTATAATTTTTCTCTTTGAGAAAAATGTGATCGACCTACATAATTATATGCCACAAAAACATCTGGAAAGGCTTCAATTTTTCCTTTAAAAAATAGGATGAGAAGCAGAAGTGGCAATCTCCATTGCGTCTTCAAAAACAAAAGTGGCAATCTCCTTAACGGCCAACCATGATCATCTATCCGGTCGCGGGAACCATTTCGCCAACTTTCCACCTGTTCTGCTGCCCCTCTTGCCTCTTCCTATTTTATCTAGATCGTGGCATTCTCGCGAGTTCAGCCGTGTCCTCATAAATTAATTAAATAATAAATTGAAAATATCTATTCCAGAGATTCATTAGAATACTTCAGTAGTATGTGAAGAGCAAAACTAGCCATCTCCACTCAAGGCGCAGAATCGGCAATCACCAAGATTCAGGAGCAAAACCGGCAATCTCCGCAAATTTAAAATCGTTATAGGACAAAAATTGTTATACGAAAAATCGTTATTTTCAAAATTTTTATTCAACACTTACAAAACATCCTGGTTCGAGGCGATTTTCTGGAGTTTATGACAAAAATCAAGATTGTATGTATAATGTCCTGGACATTAAATATGGAAAAATCTGCCGTACTGAGAAGTTGGGCTGAGTGGTCGTTGCCGGTTTAGTTTCTTGACACTTCATTTGTGTATTTTTTCACAAGGTCGAACCTTTGTACCTACATTAAACAGCCAGCATGATATTCAAGAAAGTTAGAGTTTATTGTGAGCTGTGGTCTATCAAAAGTTGTTAGCTTTTTAAAATATCCTTTATTTTCCCAGAACGATTCCACTCATGCTTGTCTCTACTGAAATTGAAACTTAATATTGGTAACTGATGTTTCATTGTTGGAAAGAAATTATTCATTTATTTATAGGAAACAATAACGGAAAGGTCGTCCCTCTTCAAATGTATAGGTAACAAAAAATCTCAATTGTATTCCTTACTTAAAAAAAAAAAAAAAAAAAAAGTATAATAATAAAATAATATTAAAATTCAGGCACAAATATTTACTATTCTGGATGTGATCACCTTGCCTGTCTTAACCACTTTACGTTTTTTGTGCTTTTACATCAGTCAAGTAGTGATCAGTATAGGTAACTGCAATATAAATATTCACGTATAATTTGCTGAGTTCAAAATGTAAGCCGAGTGAAGCAAATTTTGAGAGGGATGAATTTATTTACATTAAATAATTATTTGGAAACAATTATCATTGATACTTGATTATTATACTTTCCATTCATTTTTTTTTTTTTTTTTCCAAATTTATTATGTGATATATATTATTTTATATGTACTCATTTATTTGTAGTAGGTAAGTTAACTAATAATAAACCCACGTGGGCCTCATTAACCAGATCGTGAGTGCTTTTTCTTCTATAAATGACTCCTGAACTATCTTATTTGTCATTTATTGAAGTTCTTTGGTTCAAATACCTATTCATGAGCAACATTTAAGACCCATTCAATCGTTTATTTTCGTTTATTTATTTCATTTATAATATATCTTGTTTTAAGGTAATCCATCGTGGATATAATTATTGTGAATGACCATCATTATTTTATTTATAGAAACGTAGCTTAGAAGTGATACTATCAAGGGCTTTTGTTCCATTGATTTTATTTGTTGTCATGCTTATCTATATTAAACATTGGTGGCCCGAATATCAGTACTGAACGTAGACTAATACTCAATCGAAGCTGCTTGCCAAAATCTATTGGTTTAGTCAATTGATCAACAAATCGTTCTCTAGAACCTACTTGCTTCTTGGTTGAATAAGGAAATCGTCAACAGTAAGATAAGTCTACCTTAAATGTGTCCATTTGTCTATTTCCTACATATTCTTAGACTGATCATGATATCTTAAGATCGTAACCTTAGTTTTATCTTATAAGAACGACAAAATCGAATCAAAACTGAGTTTCATTCTACGAAACAACAAGTGGCCGATCACTGCCGTTCGGAGATATTATTCACCTATGCAAACTGTAGGTACGATATTCTGGTACAATAAATTTCCCCAATTCTAGAATTCAACAGGTGTCTCTCATATATATGTATTTTCTAATAGGAAACTAACCAATGTTGACCAATCCAATTTTGTACCTAACTATTCCAAAACCTCTTCCGCTAGATTTTTCCAAGTATGTTTTCGAAAAAGTAATAGTAGGTACTTCTGAATCCTTAAAAGGTATGTGTGTTTGTCAGTGTGTATTATCTATATTGACGTCTAGTCCTTCATTTTCTAAGTTCTTAAAAAAATTATTATTATCTATGAAAAATTGTAAAATATGTATATTTTCCTCCAAATACATCTGAGATGAATAAGCTGATGAATATAAATATTAATATTTTGTACTTTGTTAGCTCTAAGGCCAACTCTGTTTTCTGTAATTCATTCGAAGCTACATAGCGGTATTATGTGGGCACCTAGGTACTGCAATAAAAATTTCGATGTATGAATTTTGTGTCAAGGTTTGAATAATGCCACGAACATCATTGTACATGTGCAAAGAAATACCTGCTTAGAGTATTGGAATATTTTTATATGATTTGGTTGGACAGATTCATATTAACAGTGGACAGTCAGAATGACAATTTCAGAAAATTGAGTTCTTCTTAATGCCATGATTGACCTTGGCCCTTGAAGAATAAGCATCATGTACATAAAGATTTCTGCTGATCGGTTCTGTCAACTTTCGTTATGATTTTCATTTAGCCCAGGTTTATACCTGACTTAGATCCGTGAGTTAGAAATAATATTAGAGTAATGTATTGTTGAATCTATCGATTTCAAAACGTGCCATGGTATTCGGTCCCTTATCGAGATTACATAATTTATTTTTGATTCTACTGTTCAGTAGTTGTTCATTGTCTACCGGGATCTAGCTTATTGGCTATGAACATATATGTCTATAATTTGTGATTTCCTTGGTCATACTCCTTGATTTTCATCATGTTCCTAAGGTTGTGTCCATCTTAAATCAACCGATTTCTAATTCGGAACCCGGATAGTGTATTATGTCCTAGACTGCGAAGTCAAAATCTAATTAGAGCATAAGTATCTTTGTAAATATATTATTATTGTAATACTCGCTGTCGTATTTTTTAATCCTTTCTACGTCATTCATTCTACAATAATTATGTGAATAACTATGTAATTGTGTTCTAAAATTAATTTTGTTGACTAAATCCTGGCAATAATTATTTATTACAGAAGTAGTTTTGATAGGTATCTGAGTTTGTCGTCAGAAACTGTCTTACGACCACTTGGATTAAGTACGCGTAAAATTATTACTCAGGCTTATAGTTTCTAATTATTTTTGGTGGTTTGCCAAGTCCTTCATGTTAAATGGTTGTTAAATTAAGAGGGATTCTCCCAGAAGACAATGTGCTTCAACACTCGCATATTTCTCAATTTAAAATAAAATTGATCCTCAGAAAGGGACCCAAACACAACTGGTTAACCATCCCAAATATGATGGAGGAGGACCTACCTTAACATAACTAAATAATAATAAATCAAATAATGAAGACTAACCAGATAAATAATAATAAATCAAATAATGAAGACTAACCAGATTACCAATACCTGTCATAAAGATAGTCACCTAAAACGATACTCAAAGCTCTGATAAGGCCGAATCCGGCGAAAGTAATTAATCACAGTAGGGCATTAGGTACATTAGAATGTACAATTTTTGTAGAAGTACCTTTCTAATTTTCTTTGTTTCTAGCTAACGTTTTCCCACTGTATCATAAGAACCTTTTTTTTTTTTATAACCTTATTTTTCGGGTAATAATTTGTATTGTATTTGTAAAGCGTAAAATCGTGAAATTCTGGAGCTGTAAAGGTGTGAACCCGTTTGGGAGTCGCGATGCACCAAGTTTTGCTGATGTACTGCTTTCGGGTTTAATAATAGTAGACCAATGAGCTGCGTAGAAGGGCTGTCTAATACAGAAATAATAAATCTTTGAGTAATAATTCGCAGAGTTATCTTAGGTAGGAATGTATTCATAGGAATAGATGCGTGTGCGCAATCAACGATTTCAGTGTCAATTCCTGAGTACTATAAAATCTATGATGTATCAGAAATCCAAGTCTGAACAGGCTATTTGCTGTTGTGTTAGCAGTAGTAAACTAGCTAAAACAATTATTTTTCTCAGCTGAAAAGTTCAATATTACATAGCTGTTTTTCCGAAAGGCAAAATGGAAATGGTCAAGCGAACATTCGGCAGTTGTGTTCGCCGCCTAGCAGGATTATTGAGCTGTAATTGTCTGAGAGTAAAGGAACACGAAGGTAATAGGGTGGTAGATATATTACAATCACACTACCGCGAGCTGCGGTCTGATGTATGGGGAGCAATCTCTATTTAGCGTCGAGAAGAACTTGGCGGTTTAGCTTGAAGAACGTGAGAGGCGCTGGGAATATTCCGTAAAAATATTAGCTGGTCTGATGCTCTGGCGGCACGCGATCAGCATTCCGCACGCAAAGCCCCACGCGGATCTCACTATCATCATTTCCAAAAGCGAAAATGCTTCCCAGGAAATGACATTTCTGCCCCACCTCTCCTAATTCCTACTGTAGTGCATTATTACTACAGGTTGACTACGGTAGTGTGCCATGCTATCGAACCTCTAATAGTGTCAAAACGGAGGCTAATCAACAATAGTCAGGTTTTTTCTTTTCATTACCAACTCCACAAAATATAAGTTCAGCTTTCTGATTCTCAGTAGTTGCCTCACAATCAAGATGAGTACACAATCAATATAATGCTCAGTTTCAGCTGCACATGGCCCGTTTCTTATTGCTCATGAATTTATGTTTACAACTGCATTTATAACGTAGTATAATAGATATATCTTTAAAATGTATCTATATCTAAAAAAAAAACCTATTCATAAATAATAATAATTTACTCTTAAATGAAATATTGGAATCAAAATGCCACTGAAGTTTTTCTAGCAATGTTGAAAACGGTTAAAAGTCAACTTTTAGTTCAGAATATCCCGTTTAGTTACTCTTGGAAATCGCTAATGGTCTCATCTTCTTGGAAATTTAACACTCTTCTTAACCCTTTTTTTTAACCCTTACAGTTGAGCGAGTGACGGCAGTTTTTAGACCATAAAGTCGAACATACGAAAATCAAGCATTCGTATTCTAAATACTTCCCAAAACTAGAGATTCTAGGGGGAAAATCTAGGAGAGACTTTTTGGCTGGAATGAGCTTTAGAATCGTGCCCGTTCTGTCAAGTTCAGGAAAACTTATAGAACAATGGGTCTGTTAACGCTTTCCCCGTTTGAGGCCGAGGAACTCCACCTTGAAGGGGGACCTGCACCCCAACAAGGCTCTCTCTTTCTAACCGCCACCCCTTTGGAGAGGGACAGGGGAGAATTAGAAGCAGAAGATAACAGGCATCACAATATAAAACTGGTAACTTTCATTAGTAAATTGTCCGCCTAAAATTTATTGCTGAAACCAAATAAAATCAGATATAATGAGTTTGATCGGGAAATGGCTTCCTTCGCTCCGTCAACATAGTACCTGACAACATAATGGTTAGAACTGAGCTGGAAAGCCGTTTTCCTCCTCTCGCTCGACATTGTATACGAGTTTGAGTGGGAATCGGATCCGCACGGTCAGTTTTTGTTGCGAGCCTTCCATACAGGCGATTTAATCTCGCGTAACGGAAGGTGAAACGGGCGGAATTCCAGGAAATTTCAATATATTGAAATGTTTCTATTTTTCTTCTTTTGCACTAACGAGAGTGATCTCAGCTTTCCACTGGTAGTATTAAAAGTCCTGCTGTGAGTACGCATTAATCTCTACAGAGTGAAAACTTGCGTCCTTCTGCGAGTACCTCAAGTCCTGGTGGACCCCCACCAGGGGGGGGTTTTGTTATGGTCCCTTGTACACTCGATCAAAAACAAATACACAAGTGCCAGTACAAAGATAATTCCAAAAGCCTACAGTTACAAGTTATCAGCGAATCAATAAACCCCAGTTGGTAATTATTCATGCTTTAGAAAGCTTATAATCACCGCCACGCTTCATTTCATTCTTTGGGAGTAAACAAAATTAGCTACCAACCAAGCCTATATTACATTTCTCTGAGATATTGACGACGCTTTTATATTTTCCAATCACGACGAAAACGTGAGGATTGGCCCGGGGACTACGGGGATTCGCAATTATTGTGGTAATAGTGGTGAGAGTGCGAGGATTCTTGATAGGGTGGGGATCAGAGGGTGGTTATGGTTACGCGGGTTGGACTGAGGGGTGGAGGCACTACCGTTATTTCCCATCTCGGTAATTGACTCATTATTGGGATGTTTACAACCAATATTCGTGCTCGTTTTAGCAAGAGGGGTTGCTGCTAAGGATGAAGAGCGGTATCAATTATCCCAAGGAACAGGTTTCCCTAAACACTATCTATGACGTCCTCTCTACCAAAAATAAAAAAGATTCCCAGGGTTTGATTTTTTTTTTTTTTTTTTTTTTTTTTTTTTTTTTTTTTAATTATAAAATTATAAATAATGAGGGTTCTTCTCGCTTAATAAAGTGCTATATAATTACAATTACATTCCTTAAATGAGTCGGAGGAGGTAGCAACTTTTATGACGTTACTTCTGAGATGTTACTTTTGATTTGTTACTTAAAAGATGATGACTGTAAGTAAGTGTGACTTGTCAACAAGTGTGACATTTCAACAGACATTACTTTAGGATATGTTACTGTCAAAATGTTACTTTACAACATGAGTTTTTTAACTGGGCGTTACTGTCATGCGAGACTTTCAAAGGCGTGTCTTTTGGATAGACTGAATGACAAGATGAGATATAGTTACTTTAGAACTAATCGTTACTTTTCAATATGATTCGTTACTTTCATTCAATGAATACAGGCATATACAATCAACTGCTACTCCGTAGCCAATTCAAGGTGCTCGAGATCATTGAACAACAAATTGTGATACTGAATGGGCACTCTACACCTGATATTGTGACTTCATGTCTTTACAAAACCTAATTAAGGTCTGTGGAGAAGTAAAGAGCTCTGTATGCATGTTAACGTTTCACTAAACTTATACAAGATGGGTTTTGGGATCCGGCTTTGAGAGAACCAAAGAAACGCTTGCATACGAGTCTGCAACACATTGGGGCATTTTGTATCTTTAGTTGAAGACAAGTATGTGTTGCAGACTCGTATGCAAGCTCTAAGAGCCAATCAGCTGATCCGGACCCTGGGCATCGTCACGTAAATGTGCCAAAGAGACTACATACGAAATTACAGCTTCCTAGAGTGTAAAACATAGAAATTAGCTTTAAGAGCCACTCATCTGATCCGGACCCTGGGCATCGTCAAGTAAATGTCCTAAAGAGGCTACATACGAAATTACAGCTTCCTAGAGTGTAAAGCATAGAAATTACCTATTAAAATGATTTAACCACCGCTTCACAAATCAAACCGTTCTCGAAATATTTGGATCACCTGCTATGAATCAAATCATCGAAACACCAGCTCAATGAAATCATCAGAAATTAACAATCGGTGGCAATCATGTTCACAAAATCAATTATTGAGAATGATCACCTGAGTGTACACAATTATTCAAATAACCTTGCTCATAACTCAGGTTGTTGGCCACGCACTTCGCCGTAGTTAACATAATATGGTTGGATAAATCGAGAGCTTTCGAACGAATGGTCAACGAATTTTGTGGGATGAAAAACGACGAAGTACCATTTCCCTAGCAACGACTCGGTTGTAAGCGGAAATCATCAAAATATTTTCGTGAGCAATTTCCCGTGACGTTTTTCTAGTTTATGACCCATAGCAAAGACATAAAATGTCAAAATATTACATGAACGAAATAAGAAATATGTTACTTTGACAATGAGCAAGTAGAAAGGAGGCTGAACCTAATTATCCTTGCTTCTGGTATATTAGAGACATTCATGACTACCAAGCTACATTGGCCAATGTGAACACTTATATCTACTCACTATGGTTGCAGAGCAATCTTCCAGGGGGTGTAGAGGAAACGTCGCTATGGGGTGAGGTTATCGAGTTGGGGCTCGGGAGCCAACATAATAAATCGTTGGTATTATATGCATTTGCTCTAGAGCTGAGAAAAAAAAGTTTGATTTTGATGATGGATTAATAGTGAGAATGAAATCGCTGCAAATTATTATACAACATTATTATTTCTGTATTGGATAGTCCGTCTACACAAAAGACCTGAATATAATTCTTAAACGGAGTTCATTTTGAATTAGTTATCCAAATATATCTGCATAGGTGCAGACGCCCACCAAAGACAAATTAATCCTAAATAACACAACAACACGTTCCAAGTATTCAACACAAGTTGACCCACCAACTTAAAATCAATTATATATTATAATACAGGTATATCACCTAGCTATGCTTCAGAAGTCCACCTGCTGGTGACAAAAATTATAATAAATCCGGTTACATGAAGTGTAAATTCCATTCGAATTATATCAGCTGATACGTGAGTTATAATATCAAGGCAATTTTTGATGTATTCCACCAGTATCAATTTGCTCCCTTGTTTTTTTTTTTTGTTTTTTTTTGTTTTTTTCTACTAAATTTCTAGCTTATAGGGAGAGCAAGCGGTTGATTATACAGCGACCCGGATGGTTTTATCCGATGATGTCTATAAATGAGCCCAAAAAACGAAATGAGAAAAGTTATTCCAGGGAACAGGTATTTTACGATCCGGGATTGTGACCCCTTAACCTTGTTCAGCAGTGTATGTTGAGGGATGGAGAAACGTAGAAATACTCCCGCAGCGCCGGGTCGATGAGTTGTGACGGGGATCGGAAAAAGGCTCCACTAGGATCGATTAGACAGTCACCGTCAGACGTGCTCGCTGATCTGTTGTGTTACTCTCCCAAACGACAGTAGTGTCAGTTGTCTGTAAATGCCATACCAAGTCGATCGAACGATTTGCAGGTGGAAGCCAGAAAGAACGCGAAAATGGGAACGTGGAACGAGGTAGGCATTAGGAGTATATTTACCGTATTAAACTCAATCGTCAAAATTAGAGATCAGAACTAATCATCACAGCTTGAATTCAGGTATCGTCAAAATAATTACTATACACGTGTAGGTTCCTATCACAGGATCAGTCAAAGTAATAATAATTAATGAAGTATAATAAATAATGCTAATACGAATAAAAATAGGGTAAAGTAAATCCAAGGGGGGGGGGGGGGGGGTAGTTGGTAGATTACCGTATTTGCTACTTACACGAATCATGTAGGAGTATGTACTCATTTCTCCCTTTTCCTATCTCTTAATCAAGGCCTCCACCCATCGAGCTTTACGCTGGGTTCTGCCGGATGGTGTAAAGACCGTGTCATCACGAACCGAGCGGAGCTTGGTGTATATTTCCGTCTGGAATAATTTTAATGCATCCGGAAATACGTATACCTATGTTTGGAGAGATGTAAAAGAGTTCCTAAAGTGTGCATGAAAACTTTCACAAGCGTTCGTCGTTCTATCAACGAAGGAAGTTTTGGACGCCCACAGTGACGGAGGGTATTGACATTCATCAGGTTAGAAGTTGTTGTGTAAGTACGTGATGAACTCGTCAAGTACATGCCAGGTACTTCACTTGGTTCGAGGAGCGGGAGGTCAAATGCATGTATAACCATGGTATAACCAGAATCCTACTGCGTTGTCTTTGTCCTTATATCAGCGAGTGAGCCCACATTGATGAATATATTGCTGAACCTTAAAATTAGAAGGAAGCGTTTTTATGGAAAATTTATTTAGTGGTATTTCTGCCGCGTTGTATGAATGGAATTTAACCAAGACTTACCATTCCTGGGTAAAGTGAAATTTAAATTAGTAACTTAAAATTAAATTAATTTAACTTTTAAATAGTCGTCACAAAGTTTATCTATTGCTCACAAATTAACCCGGAAGGGCACCCAGAGGTGGGGAGCATGTGTTAAAATTGTTTGAAATCCTAAAATGGTTTTCATTACAGAATAATTAAAGCGTTGACAGTTTTTGCGTAGGTACACAATGAGCGAATATCTAAAATAATTGTTTAGTAGAAAACACTTAATTTTTACAGAAAAAAAGTTTGCTTTACCTATGTGCAAACTTTAAAAGTTTTCTTTTCCTTCGATACTGAGGAAGTAAGTTACAAATTCCCATAAGATGATCCATTTGTTCGAAGACGTGTTTTCAGGATTTCATCTTCGTCCGAGGAATTAATTATTACCTAATTGGATTGACGTAGAGGTCATACCTACCTGTTACAGATTTGCAGATGACAAAAAAGTAGACTAGCAACTTATTCTGTTTATTATAGCAACCACTGATAAACCGAAAGATGCTTTCAAGTACGAGTCCAAAGTGCCAACTTATTTCCACTTAAACAAAGTTCCAAGAGTCTAGTGATTGCTTTCAAGTGGTACTTGAATACAAACTATGTATCCACCTATTATAGGTGAATTCATACATTATTGGCATGTTTAAATGATTTTCTGTTCTGAATTTCCCGGATTCGGTTCCCTGTTGGTCACTCAGTCAATCTCGCTGACTCAAAATATTAAATTCTGAATTTGATGATTTTTCCCGCAATTTTGTTTCATGTTCCGTATAATACATAGGTAGGTAGGGAGGTCGACCAAATATAATACCAACCAAATGTTAAATTTATACACCTAGATACCTATTCCGTAACGAAGACGCCCATCGTCAGGGCGACGACATCGTAGCGGATGGGTGTTTTGGTTATTGCAACGCCCGCGCTATCTGTGGATTCCGACCGAAACCATTTCATTGGCTGGATCCCCTCTAGAGTGAGCTTCAGTCGGCTCCTTATCACCACCTTTGGTTCCATCTATCGCGCATCAAATAAAAATTATGGTTTCATCACTAGGTAGGTACTATATGCCATTCCATTCAAAATCATCTGATGTTTTTAGAAGAAATGCTGCAAGTTATTACACAAAGGTTATTTATTTCTGTATTAGACAGTCCTTTACGCAAATCAATGGTCAATAGTTATTAAAACCCAGTAGGTAGGTACCTATATTAAGTAAAGTAGTAGGTATTTCTAAACTCGACGCTATGCGCCTCGCAAAAGGGTTTGCCCTTTCTGAGCGTCAGCGTTTTCCCCACGTAGAAGGACTGCATGGACTGTCTATTGATTTGAAACTATGTGCGTTTATTGCACATAAAATAATGTAATTCAATAAATTAATGAAGTTCAGTAGGTCGGTTAGAAACAAATATTATTGAGGTACTACAAAGGTGCTCTATTTCAAATGTCATCACCTTAGGTCGAGTAGGGCGGAAATTAACCTCTGTGGTCCTCTGATCAACCTCTGAGCTCCTTTCGAATTTCACAACAATAGGTCGATTAGGAAAGAAATTAGTCTCATTAGCTACGCAGCTGATCAGTGGGTCTCCGTACCTCGATTTCTAGGTGTCACAAAGGAGCTCCATTTCAAATTTCAGCACCTTCAAAGCCGATTTGCATAACAGAATTCCGTGGTGGTGGGTTAAAACGATGACTTCATGATCAATATTAATAAATGGATGAAAAAACGTGTGCCAAGTTGGGTGGGCAGTAAAGCTTCCTAACATATTGTAACATGGGCGTATAGAATTAGTTTAAGAACAATGTAGGTACGAGTCAAAATGAATGATAAGTCGACGTTATAAGAAAATAATATTTGCGCATGCGCAAAGACTACTGTTAATCCAACGGCAATGAAATTTATTGGATTACGTCTTGGAGCTAAGCCGCACAATCCTTGAAAATTTCAAGGTACAGAAAGAAATTTTACCTTATTTCAAGGTACAGAAATTTTCAGAGGTACATTAGTGTCGCAGTTTTGTCTGGGTCGGCAAATTTTAGTTTTTTTAGTTTTGCGCATAGCAATTACTCTATCAATCGCGATATAATTTATAGGGCATTTTTCTAAAATATATATCCAATCACCTACCGAGTTTGAACGAAATCGGACCAACAGATGATGAGAACTCATCGTTATGTGAAATTTACGTTTGCGCATAGGTACGCACAGACTACTGTAGATTCGACGGTACCTATTGAATATTATAGGGGACCGTCTGGGAGCTAACGAGCACATTCCCTGAAAATTTCATCAGAATCGGTCTGAAACTTGGTATGTTTTTGGGAGTGACAAGGATTTACCACAGACAGACAGACACGGAACCGAAATTGATCAGCAAGCTGTGAAACGCAAAAAGCAAGTGGAAATTTTGATTTTGGAGGGCAGAAATTGTTTCAATTTCAATCACGAACACAAAGCTTTCCTACCTTCGGTAGTGAGGAAGCAAAAGGAATAAACTAAATAAAAAAGAAGGAAGAAAGAGGAAAAGTTAAATGAAACATCTTGAAAACTTCCTTTCGATCTAACTATATCGATACTGACGGTGCCTACCAATTGAAAATAAATTATATTAAAAAATTCACCTACCTTCGCTTCAGTAGTCCAGCTGTAGGTGACAAGAGTTTTAACGAACTCGAATTCCATTCCTGTGATATCAGCTCTTCGTCGAAGTTTAAAAGGCAATTTTTACTATGTCTCATTAGCTATGATTTGCTCCCATGTTGTTTTATTTTTTCCCTGTCGTTGTTCTAGCCCTTAGAGAGAGCGAACAGACTAATGTACAGGTATCCGAGTGGTTCCATTTGATTCTTTGGGATGATGTCTATCAATGATAACCAAAAAAACATCGCTGTTACCTTGAAGGTTTTCAAGATTTTTTTTTTTTTTTTTTTTTTTTTTTAATTTCAGCCCTTAAATTCTATAACCTCTAGGACGGATCGAATTTGTTGCGCAGCTTCTAGAAGACCAACTTGACCCCATTTTTGATTTATAACCCAAGTTTCGTAGACTTTTGCTCCAGCACCTTGTTTCGGAGAAAAGCTCTGGACCGCAAACGGTGGTGTATTTGGTCCCAGAAGTTGGCAAAATTCGAAGTCGGAAAATGATATAAGTGAATGTGACTTCATATAGTAAACTACCAGTGGACATGCCCTGCCCTGCCCCCAAGTCCAGCTTGGTGTGATTCGTACCTATCCAAGGAAAGAGCGCCGTTCAGTCCAGTTACGGGTTCATTATTGTGAAGTGCTTCAAGTACAAAAGTCATTAACATTTTCAAGAAGAATAAAGGCTTATTCCTGATGACTCAAGCACCCTCAAATACGTAAATAACTCATTTTTAAGTTTAAAAAATATTTAAAATCCCCAAATTTAATAGTCCAAGTTGAATGGTAAACACGATAGCTTTTTGCACATGCAAACTTCAAAAAGCTATTAGACAACATTCTAAAACATTCCAGCCACAAATCTATAATAGGTATGTATACATTCTGTACAACATCCCAAGAAACTATTCCCGAAGGAAAATTTTGTGTGAGCGAATCAGAGAACATTAGATAAAAACCCTTTGGAGAGGATTTATTTATTTTCATTTTTTTATTTTTTTTATTTTTTTATTATTTTTATTTTATTTATTTATTTATTTTTTTTTTTTTTTTACCCTCAATTGCGTTGTTTACACCCTTTTAAAACAATATTCAAATAATCTAGTAGTTGCAATTTACCCGCTGAAATCGACCTCAAAAACTAGCGTTAAACATTGAGTATAACTACTCTATTACCCCAATTACCTAACATCACATTGGTCGAGGTCTCCCAAAAAATATAATTTACATACGTTACTGGGTGATCATGTCTCTTCTGCAGTCTGGGGATGGTGAATCCCACTCGTTCCTTTGGCTTGGAGGGGTCAGGGGATATATACCACACTTCCTGAAGCCAGAAATCAAGTTAAATACTTTCTCCTTGGTTGTCTTCTCATAGCTTCTGTTGGAGTTTCAAAAGCAATGCTGGAAACGAATCTTTTTTGAGAACAGGGCACTTTCTCCCTTTTCTCAACTTTCAATCTATAAATATGTCGCTCCAGCACTTCTTCAAGGGTTCGAAGAAGGCCACGTCCAGGGGAAGGACAACATGAGTGAAGTTGCTTGGAAGACAGATGAAATGAGTTTCAAGCTCACGGCACTTGGTTAGAATTGGCTCACTTAAGTGAGAACTAAGATAGTCCCCCCACAAGAGCGTTGACGTCATTCTTCCCTGGAAATAAGGCACGACAATGGTATTAAACCAATCTGTGAAACAGAACGATTCAAACCACCCACTACGTGAATGGTTATCCCTTAATCCAGGAGGTCCTCCAGATGTCCATTTATCCCACAGATTTGGCTCGATACACCACGCAAGGTGGCAACAATGAGGTATCTGCTGCTCCACCGTACTTTTAGCTTATAGAAGACTTAGTGGCGTTCATTACCCGCCCTGGGTACTTGGTCCCACGCTTGAAAATACACTTTTAATATTTTGGGTTGTCAGTGAGGTTTGTTTCATCACAGTTGACGAGATTGGCAGGGTCAATATTGGCCAAGACGATTGATGGATTTTTGAAAAATGATCAATGATTGCAGAACTCATTTGAACTCTTTTTTATTGACGCTGCAGGCAAATCGTTCCGACAACTCGTCATGATGCCTTGCAAGGAAATTACAGGAAGTCGCATCACCTCTTGTCCAGCTACCCCTTGATCATGACTCTTAGGTCAGTAGAGTGAACTGAAATCCCCACTCGGCAACAGTGTTCTGATGGGATACAAAAGACTCTTCTTCTACGTTTGTGAATAGCGAAGGATGTCCTAATAGTAAAAAATTAGTAAGTAACACTTTTCTTTGCCAAACGATTCAGTGTGGGAACAGGCACTCCAAACCTTTCCTACGCCACTCTCACTGACAACGACGAGTTTTTCTCGCGCTAAACCGCCTGCTTAAGAATGTCCTTGGTGTAGTACCTGTACGGTGTAATGGAATTCCCTATTCAACGATTGGAAAACGTCCCCTTGGATTCCAGCAGAGTCGGCAGCGATTTAAAAAGGCCCAGCGAGGCTTGTAGCCTCACCTATGATTGTTTGAAGTTAAATAGCAGCTGTACATCAAGTAGCCCCGCTATTCTCAAAAAACCCCAGTTTATGGAATCTATAACAGATTAATTTCGTTAATGATCATAAACAAGATAGTTTTCTGCTGAGAATATCTGTCTTAATACAGAAATAATAAACCTTTGTCTAATAATTTGCAACTTTTTAAAATGTATATATATATATATATATATATATATATATATATATATATAAATTGCTTAGTGGCTCTAAGAGAGCTAGTATATGAAACAAAAAGAAGGAAACACAGAAATACACTTCACAGACAAGTTTTAATATTTCGGCTTAGATACCTTTTTCAAAATACAAGAGAAAAACAAATTTTTTTAAGAGTTAATTTACAACGTTGGCAAAGAAACTTGAGTTGCTTAAGACCGATTACATTATCTCCCAATATTTAGTCCTGGTGGATCGTAGGCTCTCAAAACGTTGCTATGAGCTTTTTCGGTGAAGCAACCGCTTATTGTCCTTGGGTCCCATTTTCTTTAAAACTTTTATCCCGAAACAATCATCGAATGATGAACCATGGACCATAGCATGCCTGCTATGAGTTAGGATTTCAAGTCACCCAATAATCCTAACTCATACACATGCAAAGGATCATCAGAATGCCAAACTCCAATGTATGTGTATGAGTTGGTTTGTAAGGAGTGCCCTGCCTTTTATGTGGGAAAGGGAGAAACGCAACTGAACCTGAGAGTCAACAATCATCGGGCATCCGTGGTCAGTTCCAATGAAGACCTACCAGTGAGCAGGCCATTTTCTTCTGACCACTAGAACTTTGAAAAATCCATGTAGTTTTTCAAAATTGTATCATTTGCCTTGAATAAATGAATGGAAAAAAACATTATAGATAGAAATCGATGGTTGAGCATTAAGCCCCCAAAAAATCCTAAATGTGCACCGAAATACCCCCCTAATGAATGTGTGACGAATAGGTACTATTGGAGCGTAAATAGCCATACAGACAAATGAGTCCTTTAAATTGACAAGTTAAGATACGTTAGGATCGGCATGTTCGTTGATGAGAGATAAGGGGAAGAACCCCCCTCCCCACCCCACCCGGCAAACACGAACGACATGGCACGAATCGATATGTTCGTTGATATGATAATAATCTTAATCCGTGTTTTGGAGAAAGAAAGATAAACCAAGAAAATCCTTGTTTGACCGAACAGCTTGTTCATCTTTATCGCCAACTCGTCGTACAGGAGAATTTCGTTAATCGACTCACCGCCCGCCGCGTTGTCAAGTTCAGCTGGTGGGCTCAGTGGGTCATATCTCAAGGCTTTATTTTGGTCCGTGACTCCACCACGCAGTCTTGTAACAGCGGCCACCAGGAAAACAACAAGGACCCCGTCAACAAACAAGGTATTTGCAGTGGCATAAGTACATATTAAAAGTCATTACATATAGTAACTAACTTTTCCGTAATTTACAAGGAATAATACGAAAAATTGTCGCTTTGTTCCATGGGATAGATGTTTGTAAATAAATAGATAAGTACCTTACTGCTCAAGACTCATCATCATTTGCGATCCAACTCATCAAACTTTGTTCATTGGCTGCTTCAACTGCAACAAAAATATCATTGTTATGTTTGGTAGGTATCTACGTAACTAACGACAGTTTTTTAAAAAGCGATCAAGTGAATGAATCGTTACTTTTTTCGGCTTGTTTAAGCAGTGGTATGAGTACCATCTTTTAATACATCTTTTGTACATCGTACAATTACAGGTTCAAAAAACACTGCAAATCATCGTACAAAGATCTGTTATTAATACGCTCATCTTCTGTACAGATCAGTGGTATATAGATTTATTATTAAACGAAGCTTTTGGTGTATCATTATCCAAGTTTAAACTGCATAGAATTACTCATCTACCGGGAGAAAATATATTAAACAAAATATGACACCTACCAATGCTTCACAAGTAATCTACAGGTGATAAAGGTATTTAACTTGATTTTTTGAAACGCGAATTCCATTATAATTTTTACATTGACCCCGACGGTCAATGTAAAAATTATAATAAGCCCAGACGGCTTATAGAGGGTAATTTACCATGTTTACAGGTTGATAAATTTTTTCTAGCCATATAAGCGTGCAGGGATCCGGTTGGTCTCATTCGATTCTTCCAACAACAAAAAAGATTAAAAAAAGAGCAAACTATTACACAAATATTCATTTTTCTGTACCAAAAAGCACTACATCGCCGATTTCTGGCCTTAGGTGAAAATTATTATACGAAGTCTAGGGCACATTGTCTAAATATAACTCCACAGACGTTGGCATCAACTGAAAAAAAAAATTAATGATATTAAATTTAAAACCTACCACGTTCCTTGATAGCGAAGAATCTCCTCATGACTCTAATCTGAATGAGATGACTACATCACCCAACCAGGGTACGGGTTTCTTGGTAAGCGCTTAAAATACCTACTCGTACTAATGACAACAACGTTTCTTTCCGGTTTTGACTTCACCTTTCGAAAGGTTCCTTGAAACCCTACCAGGTGGCACCGCTTCTCAATTTCATTTTTAAAAAATGACAAACACGTTTATTCTCCGGTGCCCTTCAAATAAAGGAACATCGCGAACACTACTTGATTTCCTCTACGTTCTTTCTTTCTTTCTGTCTAACGCTATCTGAGGGTTAAATATGCAATAATAGGCAGTGCACAGATGTGTCTTTCTTGTTTCCCTCTCAAGATGCAAAATATTAATTTGAATCGAAGTTAAATTATTGAGACTTGCTGAGAGTAGAGGTAACACAGCTAGTATGAAAGCATCGCAAACAATACATGGACAATAATCTGAATCGAAGTTAATTCAGAATTTATTAATTTAGAAAGTATTTATTGTGGTTAGGGGCAAAATAAAATTAGAAAAGGCGAAACCACTAAAAAAGCAGGAACGCGAGCGTTGGAGCTGTAGGGCACGTGGAGTTGATCCCTGACCCACTAAGGACTTCCTATAAAACAAGGGCATCGATCTCAACATCTTCCCTCAACCTCCCTCTAACAATTAATTTCTTTTAATTTGTTTTACTATTGAAATTCATTCCTACTGAAATTCCCACTAACTCCAGGCAAAGGTTGAAATGGGAAAAAATGTTTCAATATCAACTTTTTATTATTTAAATTATTATTCAATAAAAAACCTGTTTTATTGCCCAACTTGTATATTCCCTTTTTCTTCTAAAATGTCTAAAATGTAAGCAAAATCTCTCCCAGAGACGTCGTATTTATGTCAATAATTTGAGTTTGATGTGCTCATTCAGAAATGAAATACAAAAGTTATTTTCGATTAAGCAATCATGGTAGAGACAAGGAAGGTATTAGGAACGGAAATAAACTCTCTGAAGTAGAGGCTTGTTATGAACCGAATGAATTTACTTTAGGTTTAAGCATTTCATTGTGGCCATAATTTTGCTTATCTTCTTTTTTCCAGTATAGCATTCAATGATCAGTATCACTTTAGTTATGAAATTGAAGGATATGGCACTGGTAAGGTACTTTGAACTCTCAGTAATTACAATTTATAATGGTTTTAGTATAATAGATAATTCCGGTAGGCTTCAGAATACTTAAACACTGCATTGACTGAACTTCGGATAGCTTTAGGAACTTGATAATGGCGGTAAAACCTGTACGAATTCGCATTAAGTGTTTATTTTTTCTTTTAAAGAAATAGGTATATAATAATGGTTCGCTTTCCCTAAGGGCTTGAACATCGAGAAAAAACCAGTTCTTTTGCACGCAGGCTCAAGTTGGGAAGTTTGGGCTCTAGTTAGTCCTAATGTTGAATTTCCTCAAAAATTTGAAGAATTTTCCGTGTCGTTTTTTTAGTTTATGTGCCACAGCCAAGACATAAATCTCGTTGCTAGGCTAACGATTGCATTATGAATGGAGTTATAACATGGTATTTAAACGCTTGCATACGAAGTAAATGTCCTAAAGAGGCTACATACAAAATTACAGCTTCCAAGAGTTTAAAGCATAGAAATTAGTTTTAAGAGCCACTCATCTGATCAGGACCCTGGGCATCGTCAAGTAAATGTCCTAAAGAGACTACATACAAAATTGCATCTTCCTGGAGTGTAAAGCATAGAAATTAGCTTTAAGAGCCACTCATCTGATCCGGACCCTGGGCATCGTCAAGTAAATGTCCTAAAGAGGCTACATACGAAATTACAGCTTCCTAGAGTGTAAAGTATAGAAATTACCTATTAAAATGATTTAACCACCGCTTCACAAATCAAACCGTTCTCGCAATATTCGGATCACCTGCTATGAATCAAATCATCGAAACTCCAGCCCTATGAAATCATCAGAAATTAACAAGCGGTTGCAATCATGTTCACAATATCAATTATTGAGAATGATCACCTGTGTGTAAACAATAAGTATTTATATAACCATGCTCATAACTCAGCTTGTTGGCCACCCACTTCGCATAGTTAACGTATTATGGTTGGATAAATCGAGAGCTTTCGAACGAATGGTCAACGAATTTTGTGGGATGAAAAACGACGAAGTACCATTTCCCTAGCAACGACTCGGTTGTAAGCGGAAATCATCAAAATTATTTGGTAGCAAATTCGGTCACGGTTTTCGAGTTATGTGCCAGAGCAGACATAAAATGTCAAAAGCAGACATAACATACTATTCCAACAGGGACAACAACTGAAACTAGAAAAAAGGCGACAGTGGCCCCTGAATTCCGAATTGATTTCGAACAAGTTCATTATCGGGGAAATGAGGGTGACAAAAGTAAAGTTCAATGACGAGGTTGCTTTAGAAGTATAGCCGATTTCTTTTCCCAGCCTTGGTAATTATATTCACTCACGGTCGAGACTCAAACCTCCGTATCAAAATTGTACCATAATCAAAGTTAATCAATGGGAACGGTAATTATTATTATGGTAATCGATTTTATCAGATCATATTTTCAACTTAATATTCGTATGAGCATTCATGTTTGACCTCTTAATATTTGGCGATTAAGCTAATAGGTACCAACTGTTTCTAATAACATGAACAGTGCTTGTTGGAATGCTTTGAAAATTATTACACATATAGGGTAACCCCAACTCGGGCAAATATGATCAGGTCAACGTCAGGATATCAAAAATACAAAATTGTTTTAAAAACCTTGCCTACTTCCTCAATAGGTAAATACTGTAGGTAGGTAACATGCTAGAAAATAGTAGTATGCTAGGTAAATTGTGGTGAATTATTTTCTGTTCTTACATTCAGCTTGGAAAAATTTTATTAATTCTTTTTTTCCGTCATTTTAGATGCCTAAAGTGCCATCTGAAAAAAGGAGCGAGAAGAAAAGTGGATGGGGAAACGGACAATTGTTTGGCTCGGAAGCCAATGAAAATACTTTCCAGGGCGGTGGTTTCAAAGACAAAGAGAAGGCTCTGGAAACACTCAGGTGAGACATGACCTACCATCACCGTCTGCACGATATTTGCTGATACACTACTAACATCCTAACAGTTCTCAGTTTTAGGTACGTACACTCTCCAGCTTACACGTAGGTACCCAAATATCCCTTCATTTTAATTCAATCATTGATGACTGCTTATATTCTTTTCTCAGAGATTGTTTCAAATGTATCTACTGTTTCTAAACGAGAAACTTTTACAACATAGTTTTCAATTTTAATATCCTTATTATAATATGTACTTATTATTTTATCTGTTTCCCTCAACCCCCGAAATCGACTTTCAGGATAATAGCTTATCTGGTTTTGCTAATAGGCTTTTAGTTTTCATCGCCAAAAAACATGACGAACATCGAATCTCTACATACAAATATTCCAGGACTTCATTCCTCTCCCTGATTCAAACTGATTTCACTGAAAAACAGCCCCTATTGGCTGATTAAATAATAAATATTTCTGTCTGGTTGAAAAAAATGAAATCGTAATATTGTATTTATGTACATTAATCAGAATCATGAAGTTTTGTTAATTCCCCGATTCATGTTAGGTATGGGAAGAACACTGAACATCTCATTTGTTGGAATATTGTTGGAATATTATCTCTCTAGTTCTTTTTAAAACTCAAGCCAAATGAGGGCTAGTAGTAGGAGTATTGTATGGACCACTCAAAACCATTACACTAACATTGACGTTTATAACACTAATTCCCTTTTATTTGTAAAACATTTGATTTTAGTCGTTATTATAAAACTTCCCTCACTACTTTACCGCTGTACAACATGAAGTGTGAGGTTTGCACTACTTTCCACTCTTTTTACCGCTGTGAAATATCTTTACCAGCTATTCTTCATACTCATGAGTACCTTCCTACGTATTAAAGTGGGCACTGTGAAACTCCGCCCATTTTTTTGGGATGTTTAGGATGTTGTTTGTTTAGTTGTTGAACTTTTCTCACTGCGGTAGGTACTTTTTTATATTATTGTACTATATTATATTATATTGTATTATTGTAGTTTCTACCACACATAATCATCAATTAGCTGGATAATATAGGATGATACAAATGTTCAATTTGGCCACCATTGATTACAGTATTTTACATAGTTAATTTTCTGGTTTATGAATTATTAATTGTTTAAAACTTAGTGGTTTACCCGTGAGGTGCACAGGATAGCTTGAAGAGTTGTTGCGTACTAAGGAATAAAATCACAAATGCTGGTTGTATTTTACTGGAAGGAAGAGTACATGTTCTTGTACAATGTGAATTTACTTTTCGCATTCTTTGTTCAAGTGAATAATTATTAGGAACAGGTGGACATATATTTGGGTGTATTAGGTTGATTCAGAACAGCTGTGAGGGAGTACTTAAGTGAAACTTACATTTTCTCCCTCCTACAACAGTTCTGTGTCCTTGCGTGTAAGTTTTCAAGTACTCAGTATTAATGAAATTGATTGATAGTCACTCTCACAGTTGTTTCTTACATCTTCGCCCAGCTTATAACATTGAGTGTGTGTGTGTGTGTAAATAAAATAAACCAGTCATGATGCACAATCGCATGAGCGAATTTTCGTAAAATATTTTAATAGTGTATTATGTTACATGGTTTGAAATGTGAGCACTTTGAGTGCAAAAAAAAAATTAACTACCAATTTCAAGGCAAAAAAACTAATTTTAATGATATTTTGCAATTAAAATTGGACTTTGGATCTTCACTTTTTTTTATCGATTTGTCAGCAAATATTAATGAAATTTAAGTACATTGAACAAAGTCGTATGGCAGATACAGCACCGAAATGGTTTAGAACATCTAAAACACAAATGGGAATGTTTTGAACATTACGAAAAAATTGGGACTAATAAAATTTAGATTTAATTTTAAGTAAACTTGTTTTGCTACTTTAGATGTACCTAGCAATAAATTATGCTCATTTGCTCATCAATATACAGAAATAAAATTGAAATTAAAAGATACCACTGGTGTGTAAGCGAGGCTTGCGCTGAGCGAGTGAGGTCAGTATCCTTGGCCGACCGAATCCGAAAGGTTTAGTGGGCGCAAGGTCTGTGATCGTGCCGGTGTTGTCATCAACTAAAATAGACGCCGACCAATTCCAGGCGAAAGTTGCTTGGCTCTTTTTGTCTTCTTTGTCGCGTGGTTGATGGCAGCATAATTGATTTGCAATTCTTATGAATACTGCTGGAAATAAGCTAATCATCCATTGTCTTTGCTTTCTGACAAGCTGTAGGTAGCTACCCTAAAAAATCCATACAGACGACCTTAGAGACCAAACTTCTTACCAGAGAATCGGCTGAGATCGAGTAGTGAATAATTCCAAATGTTCTATTGTGCACTTCAGAACAACAGCTAATGACATTTTTTGAAGCAACTCATTGCATTTTATTGTGCTTTCCATTACCAATACATACAATCAACTTGAAGCGTAATATTATTTATGTATTCAGTTATGAATTGTATTACTTATTCCATCTTTTAATTATCACCTAGTCATAGATATAAATAAACTTTATGATGAGAGCAGATCATAAAGGCCTACATCCACACTCACTCTCATTCAATAAAATATGAGATTATTAAAACAATAATAATAATAACAGTAAGATTTAAAAAAAAATCCAACGCAGGATTATATTGGTTGTGACCGTCTTTCCTGGTGGCATTTCATGGCTAGGATTTTTGTAGGCTGGTAACCCAAGTCCTCGCGAAAAATGTTATTACCGAAAAGAAAAATCTTATCAAACTTAAAACCGATGCCATATTATAAATTATCTTTTATTGTGTTCTTATTGTCTTTAATGATTAGGAAAATCTGTCCCTTGGATTCTACACTCCTTTATAGAATACGGTAATAAGTATTCTTAAGAGAAACCTTGGGAAAAATATACCTGATGATGCGATATCTGGGCCACTGAGTCATATCACGAATTCACAATAATTAAGCTAATTGGAGAGTTCATATTATGATAAATTTGAGAACGCACCGAAGAATGTGCTAGGATTTTCATGTTTTCAGTAAGTGCTGCTTGGACATGGAGCAGACAAGGTGGGCTAAGATTAACAAATATGATAGGAATGACCTATAGTGATCAAATTTGTACAAGTACATTTGTACATAATTGCTTGCAAACAAATATCTACCATGAATTCATCGTCACTAATGTTACTTTGTTCCTTAGAACTATATCAGCTTATGAAAGTATCAAAAAGAGGCATCAACAATTTGTACTCGGAACACATCATTAATCTCTGTCAGGCAATCGTTTGTAAGTTTTATTCATTTCAGATATACACTGGGATACATTCTACAATCAATCCATAAATCATTAATCAATCAATCTATAAAAGTTTACACGTCACACGTTTTTACATGTAAGTGTTTTACATGAGGTAAAGCGATAGGTACCCGATTCAAAAGGAGTGGTAAAAACTAACGACGGAAGAAACGTAAAAGTCTTGATGGAGGTAGGGGGCAGTCCCCTAAACTAGAACGATTTTCAATGATTAGTAGGTATACAACTTCCTCAGTTTAGGAGTAAACTCAGGGGACAAATTGCTCTGTTTGATCATGCTCAACAATATTAATTTGCTACTGCAGGGATGCTTTCAGACAAACCACATCCCTTCATTCCTTCCTCACCATGTGTCGGTTACAGGAATCAGAACCATCAATGGACAAGAGTTTTTGAACACCCACTTGCATAGAAACCCTGGTTGTTGCTCTCTGATAATTAAAAACCACCAGTGTTCACAACTACCCTCAACTCGGGGTATAAAAGCTAAATTGTGACCCTGAAGTAACCACTTGGCTGAAAACTGCAAAATTGAATTGCTCTGGGTCTGAAAAAAAAAAAAAACTTTAGTGCGCATAGGTTTGGGAAATAATCGACAAAAAAAAATGTAATTTTAGTCTTTATTGGAACGGTTTAGAGATGACTTTCTCACTCTGCAGATAGTTTCAAAAGCGTCATCTCAAACCTTCTCCTGAAACGGACATCCATTTTCGGCTAAGCTCAAGGACTAAACATGGGGAGATAAGATGGTTCTCCTAAGCCCTTCTTGGTTCTTACTTTGCGGCACTTTCTTGCATTATTCCTGCACAACTCCTCCACCTAGCATATAGCCAGTATCAGTTCTAAGCTCTAAGAATTATAATAATTTTAAGTAAATAACAAAAAAACGTTTTTGAAAAACGAATTTTTTTTTTACGTCTTACTATGCAGAATTGAAAGATACTCTCTTAAGATGCTTAAACTAATACTCACCTATTATTCTTATTGTTTCAGATTACTAGACGGAAAAGACATTACTTACCAATACCAAATAATCAATTCTATGTATAATCGAGCAAAGGTGATATTGAAACGAACTACCGACAAGGAGAAGCGTACAAACCTTAGTGAAGCCATAGATACTTTCGAAGCCTGGATTGACGACTACAAGAAAAATCAAAGGCACAAAGAAAATTTTGGCTATATAAGTTTAGAAGTAATGGAAGGCTGTAAGCCTTTAGCAGAGAAATACGGCTTGGAAGATCTGAAATTCCTTGAGGTTAGTAGTGCATCATAATAATTAAATTGTAAGTACTTAATGTTAGTCATTAAACTGTATCAATCGCCTTATACACCCAATATAAACTGATCTTTGAATTAATGCAAGTCTAAAAGGGGTTGAAATCTGAATGAACTTTGCGTTTTTTCATAATTTCGTACTCACTGTCGGTAAATATTTTTTTAAATACTCAGGAAAACACAGGTCCAAACACACTCAAATTTAGAGGTTAGTTGAAGCATGGTCCCATGGTTAATTTCAAATAATTTTATCGCAATTCGATCATTAATGAATACAGCGCATGCAAGAACAAAAATAGTTTTATGATTCCATGTTACAATAAGTAAGAAAGCTTTGGAGAGATACCCACTGTCCATTAAACCTTGGTAGACATTGTATATAGAGGTTTCAGGTGGTCGCTTGTTTCACCAACAGACAAACAAATGCCTACACACATATCTCGGATTTGGATAAATTTGCAGTATGTTCAAATTAAGTAGTTTTATGCCAAGATACAATGAATGAATCTTATTTTGTTAAACTCTTTCTTTTAACTTCGATTCTCTTCTTGAGCTCTTGAGACAGAATTTCAGATCGATTTTTAACCCACTTCCCGATATCCAATCGATCTGAAATTTCGCACACGAGTTCATGCTGGCGTACATTTTAATTTATCAAATTTTCGCGAAGAAAAAGTTAGTTATACTATAAATTTTCGAAAATTTGAAATTTAATATGGGAAACCTTACAAGTGTTTTTAAAAAACTTAACAAATGTTTTGGCAACACCAACTGAGCAACTCAGGCAACTCTACCGGGAAAATTTTAAAAATGAAAACACCGTTAAAGTTAGATAAATTAACTGCCGGAATTCCAGATCTGAAATTTTAGTTTTTAGTGAAAAACGAAAGTGATAATTAGTGATTTAATTCATGAAATGTGATATTATATAACAGTAAGATTTCCCTGTTAAACATAAAACGACATTGAAACATTGGAGTGCTGGATTGACATGACAAATTTGATGAGTTTCAGTGAGTTTTAAGTTCATAAGTTTTTGTAACGCAATCAAAATGTAAACAGGTCAATAAAATATTAAATGATTTTCCTTGTCAATTTAATTTAAGTTATTATCAATGTGATTTTGTTTCAATTTACTGTTGCCAAGAAACTACCAAATATTGAAACAACAATAAAATTAACCGAGAACATGAGAAAAAGAAAGAGTTACATTAAAAGGTACTTGAGTATTAAACGGAGGCCACCTAACCTATAGAAATATTTCGTACCGGATACCAAAAATAACTACATAATTGGAAAGAACACACTTTAATAGATTTACAGGTGAAGTTTAGAATTAATCCGACGCCTGGATCTGACGTTGTGCAACCCAGAACGCAGCAATGTCGGTCAGGATGGAGTTGAAAGCGTCGCCGCCGCTAGCAGTCACATATATACACATCATTCTGATCTACATGCCCAACTAATCTGCATTTTTACTAAGGGATTGACTACTTGATGTTATGTCTTTTTGAGATGCGAGCTTGCAAGCATCCAGACCACCAAACTATACACATCATTCTGATCTACATGCCCAACTCTGCATTTTTACTAAGGGATTGACTACTTGATGTTATGTCTTCTTGAGATGCGAGCTTGCGAGCATCCAGACCACCAAACTATACACATCATTCTGATCTACAAGTGTGTTCTTTCCAATTATGTAGTTATTTTTGGTATCCGGTACGAAATATTTCTATAGGTTAGGTGGCCTCCGTTTAATACTCAAGTACCCATTAAAAACTTGTTTTAATGGGTTCCTTTTTTTAAACCATAGGTTTATCAAGAAGCCGATGGAGATCTGAAGAAGTTGAGAACGAAAAAGGTTGAAGGGAAAGATATCACGTGGGATGTTGAGAGAAATAACCGGTTAAAGGTTCTGTCCAAGAAGATCAAGGAGGAATTACTACCACTTTATGAAACAGATGAGCCGTACAAAGGGCTCCCTGCAAAAGAACATCTTGAAATGATCATGCTTGCATACAGCGGAGATCAGTCGAAAGTAAAAAAATGTATTCCCCTCATCGAAGAAAAATGTAAATAGATTGTCGTCGATAATCATTCGCTGTCTAGTATGTGCAGCTAATTTAAGATTAGAATGAATCATGGCCTGTACTTAACTGGAGTTTAGTGTTTTATATAAGCACGAACTCCAAATTCTAATTAATAAATAATTGGTGTAAATTGTTTTAATGATGTACAAAAAATTTTTCTCGTGTATCCGTATACATATAACCTTCAAGGTATTAAAATACAAAACCACGTTAATTGAAAATATGTAAAGCGCTAGTATTATTTAAAGAAAATTAACTGAACATCACTGCCATAGCTTACAGCATACCTCATCTGCAGGTTATGAGATGTATGTTTTACTTGTCAGAGAGACCACAAACTGACGTAATGTTAAAAATAATTGCTTTCTATATTTTTAATTTATATATATATATATTTTTTTTTCTTCCATAATCTCTTAGTGTGTAGTATTTTAATGTAACAATGTTATCAACCAAGTTTGTATTGTTTTAATTGAAAATATTCAACATTTTCTTTTAGAATAGTACATACTTCGACACAAAAATTTATTGGAGCTGTATAGATCGATAACTTTAGCTTGTAAACTAATTGTAGTGTAGGTGTATTGCCTAGTTTACCATGAATTAAGAAGCCATATCTAACTATTTCGCCATTAACATAAGTATTAGAAAAACGAAACATTGTAAACATAAATTAATTCAAGTTTGTTTAATTATTTACATTTTACTGCGGTAAGAATAAAATGTCCCAACTTTTAATACTTTGATTTTTTCATAAAACCAGATAATTATAGAACAACGGTCGACATCTTTTTGAACACCTAGATAATCATTTTATGAATACATAGAATTGTATTAATTATTGGACGACTGGATATTGAATTATTGGATCTACACTCCTCAAACGGTTTGGTCCCCTGAACTGCAACAATGGTGAGTTGGCGTCAACATTCCTAATGAAATTTTATATAAATTAAATACAGATAAATTCATACTTCAGATTCAGACAATGAAATAATGAAGTTAATACACCATTGATTTGCGAAAGCTACATATGTATCAGAATATATGGAATACCACATTACGTATTTGAATTAACGGTGGTTGAATGGTGACCTGCGAAAAACGGTAAATTACAAAGAAAATAATTGATGAGGAAATTGATGAAGAAAATGCACGCATATTTGTCGTTGCTGCCGTTGTATGATTCCAGTTTGACACTAACAACAATACGAAATTTACCTGACTATCCATCAAATGAATGAGTAATTATAAAACTTTCTACGTGTACGTTATCTTCGCCAAATGTACAAACACTGATAGTAAGGATTAAAATATAAGGATTGGTAAAAGAATATCTCTACATAAAATTCACATAGTAATTTACCAGTAATATGGAAGTTATTTTATTTCAAACTGCTAGTGTATTTCAACTGCATATCTTGGATGAATAAATAAATATATATATATATATATGTGTAAAGTAGAGAAACTGTTTTTTTTTTTTTTTTTTTTTTTTTTTAGAATTTAAGCCGCGTCTCAACCGGAAGGGTCATTAGCGGCAATCAAGAAGGGGGTGTCAAAAGGACACTGTAAACGGACTGCCATCACGGACTCCACTGGCAGATCGGAGGGGGAGAAATAATAATAATAATAATAACCCGCAAAACGAGGCATCGCTGCACTCTGCCTCAAGGGATACAGCGATGACCGCTTTGTAACCCCTACAGCGGATAAAATTACCCCGTAATAAGAACTAAACTACGACTAGATGATCCTTAAAAATACATAAATATTATCGATAAATATATAATGATAAATACTATATATATATTAGTTGAATAAACATGTACATAAATAAATAAATATATCACAGATCAGAATATCACAGTTCGTTGTAAAGCTCAGTGGCTTTCAGGTACATCAACAGGGACTGGACCTTGTCTGGTCCTGACAGAACATCGACCCACTGAGGGGGTGAATGCTGGACTCTGAGGTCCATGAGGGCTGGGCAATCCTCCAAAAAGTGGCGAATAGACAAATCACCCCCACATCTCCCACACACAACATCACGAGCTACTGGATCTAGCAGGTGTCTGTGAGTAAGACGGGTATGGCCAGTGGCTACCCGATTGACCACTATTCGGTCCCTCCTTGGAAGTAGGGTTACGAAAGGATCAACCGGGCAAAGGTCCTGAAGGACTCCACGCAGACCAGTGACCTCGCCCTGCCATTGCTCGAGCCAGATGGAATTGGCTTTATGCTGCATGTAGGAGATTTGATCCTCAATGCGCATAGGCAGCATTTCGATGGAGTCATCACCAATGGCTCTCCTTGCTAGGGCATCAGCCCTCTCATTGCCGTGAATACCGACATGGCTTGGCACCCACATAAAAGTTATGTTTGTGCCTAATGTTGTGGCTCGGTGTAGTGACACACGTAGGCTTTGTATTAGGGGATCATATGAATATGTATCCCTAATCGCCTCGATGGTACTCAGTGAGTCACTACAGATCACATAATTTCCAACTCCCGATAACTGGCAGTGTCGAACCGCCAGCATCACTGCCCACAGCTCTGCTGTGAACACAGACGCAACAGGTGGTAGGCGTCTAGTGACTTGGAAGTCGGTGCTCCAAAGAGCAAGGCCAACACCATCAGGCGTTTTTGAGCCATCAGTGAATAAGACAGTGTGTCCAGCATATCGCTGGATTGCCTCTGAGTAACGACATCTGAGGATATGAGGGGGTGTATTGCCCTTGACCCCAACCCTCAATCGAAAATCAATGCGCATCCCAGACAAGGTCCATGGAGGGACGGGGGGGACTTCAAAAGGGACTGGGAGACTTCAAAAAGAGAAACTGTTAAATGGAAAATTGGAAGTTGGAACTTTGGCAAGTTGGGTCAGTCAAAAAATCGTTCGAAAACTTCCCCTTTTGATTTGATAAATTCAAAAGAAAATGGAGACGAAATTTTTCTAATTCTTCTCCCTTTAAACATTGACGAGTGAGTTCCAAGATGGGAAATTGAAAAGGTCGATTGATAGATAGATGGAAGGACGGAAGTGGAGAAATTGGTGAACGGAAAAGTAGAAGTTGGCGAATTGCCAAGTTGAAAAGCCAACAGCAGCAGATGATTGAGCCATTTGAAAAATCATACGAAAATTCTAACCAAACAAATTAACGGTTTGCAATTTTTGCAAGTTTGAAAATTAGGGGGTAAGAAAATAGTAGAGGAAAGTGAAGGATTTTGTAGACAGAAAATCAGAAGGTGAAAACGAGCAAGTTGTGAATAAAAGGAGTTCGCATAATAGTACACAATATCTATAAATTCTTTAAAAGTTGGTAAGTTGATTTTGTTTGGACCAATTTTCCCTACTGACCGTGAAAGTTAGGGGATGGCAGCAGCCGTAACTATACGTTGAATGAAAGTTTTGTTGAGCGAAATTTGTCAGTGATTAACAAAGCAATCCTAAAACCAAATAAGAAAGAATTGATGGATAGTAAATACATACAGTGCGAACTAAATTTCTCGCGACGAATAACCCATTTTAATGAAGAAAAAGGTAGTTACTGAAGAACGTTGTCTGTTTCCACGAAAAATAACAATAACTAGTTATTGTTTGTGACTGATGATGACCTAAACGACGTTTCTTTATTCGGACAGTTTAAATTACTTCAAAACGTTACAAAAAAGGTCTATTGTTACATTTTTTTTTTATTGTTCTCCAACGTTCCTCCCCAGAAACGGGGGTTTCTTCAGGGATTTCTAAATTTTATTTTCTTTCAAAAAGAAGACAAAAAAGATTTTACAATTATAAATTGGACATTTTGAAAGTTATTTTAATCTCTTGGGAGAAACATTGGAACAGCTTGGAATAGAGCAATAAAAAACAATTTAAAGACTGAAACGTTTTGAGATGACGTATCAGTGGAAATCGATTTAACATTGTAACTTTCAATTTGTTCGTTGAAATATACCACTTTCTTAGTAAATTGAACTTCTGTTTTCTTCATAACATACAGTAGGTATGTGCGGTAATTATATTTTGTAAAATACGAGTAATTAATACGCGTTCTCCAAAAAACTCATCTGAGCAAAACGAAATACATACATATACAGGGGCGGCTGGTGAGGGAGGGCATCAGTACATTACCCCGTACTTTCGGGAAGAAAGTAACAAACTAGAATGAAGCCTTTACAAGCAACTCATAGCAACTCTTTGAAACTAGAATGGACAGGGCAGTGTTTGGCTCCATGCTGTGGTTCCAAGGTGGATGCTAGAAGGAATAGGTTTATGCCAAGGATCCATCTACCAACAACAAAAAAAGGTAGATTGCGATAACAACCTATCAAGAGAGAAATTTCGTCGATTCAGGTTAGGCTGTGAAGGGGTAAGTACAGGGAAATAAAGGGCAAGGAACGGGAAAAAGAGGTCATAAAGGGATATTTCCAATGATATTCGGGGCCTTGCCCCAGACAGTGTTTCCACTTTTCTAAAGACCGTACAATGAAATTTACGTCATGAGTGGTTTCCGCTAGAGGAGTTTCGGTTTATTCCATTAGCCAAACTGATTCTCTTCTGGTTATTCCATGGTTCTAGTTTCCACTTCTAGAACCACTTCTAGTTTCATGCCTTCTTTTACTCTGTGATATCTTCTTTACCATCGATGCTATGAGTTCTCTTAGCTCTATGGCTGTGGAAAACAACAACAACCTATAAAATTAAGATCATGGTTCAGCCAATAGTAGAATCCTATTTATTCTGTTTCATAATGTAAAAATGTGTTAATATTTCTCTAATACATTCCCAGTTCTTACACTATGCACGTCTTACCTTTGAATAAGGATAGAATGATAGATTGTATGAATGTTCAACAACAGCACCTGGCACTTGATCTTGATGGAATAAGGACGATTTGGGACTTAAGATAAGTTTCCTTCACATTTTATTCCACATTGTCGTTTGTACATATATTAACTTTGTTTTTACTTACATTATTGGAACTTGGTAGCAATGTTTCCACCAGAGTCAAACACTGTGGCGAATCTCCTATCAAAATCCTCAACAGATCGTAATTATGAAGAGAGGGTGTTCATTAAAAGTTGGGGGAGAGACACCCCTCACTTGAAATTAACACAAGTTGCAAAAAACTGGAAGGGAACTCGTAAATTAAACCCTGAAATTTATAGCAAATCGAATGGATCACTTGGTACACTAGAAAGAATGCTCTGTTTTGTTTTCCTTGCTTGATATTAGGTGAAGATGGGTTGTGGACTTAGAATGGTGTGACTGATATAAAAGATCTGACAGATCGGATTAAATCTCACGAATATTATTTAAAAAACATCTCAATTACATCACATAATTAGCTTTGATTAGCTGAGCTAACATAGCTATTCAGTTAGATTCAACTCATCAACTTGCCATCAAGAAACACAATGAGCAAGTTGACCGAAATCAATGTATACTTTCTGAAATTATAGATTGTCAAGTTTTGTGGTCTTTATGAAGTAGGATTAAGAGGCCACGATGAGAGGATCCATTGAACAGAGGAATTTTTCTGGGCTTAGTAACGAAATCAGTCAAAACTGTCTACATTTTGAGATCACACTGGGAAAGAGCTACTGTGTTCAAAGGCACCTCCAAAACCATACAGAATGAGTAACGAAAACATCTCAAATTAATATTTTCAGTAGAATATTGATCATTCTGGATATGTTGCATTAAAGAAAAAGGTTGTACATAAGTGAGTGGTGGTTGTGGGGTTAGACAACATTTCTATAGCCTCTTGAAATATCCGATTTTTGATTGAAGTCTGACCTCACGCTTCTATCATTTCATCGTAATTTAATTGGAGTTCTTTAATATTCCTTCAGAATTATTTCTCCTAAGTAGTTCACTAGTGCAATACATTCGAAGCCTTGATAATGTTTAATACTTTTTTAATAATAATTCAATCCATTCTAAAAATTTTAGATACTTAGTAAGTAGGTACCTATAAGATAGTATTTTTAATTTAATTTATTTATATTTAATTTATCAATAATATTTTATGATCATGATTTATTATTATTTAGTAGTCATTTTCTTTCATAACGGTTGCCCATGGCATTTGACATGACCCAGGTGGGATTTATGTTGCATGTGTTTAGATCAAAATTAATTCACACTGAAAGCAAAACAAATGGAAGAAAAACCTCAATACTCTTCTTGACTGTCAAATAGGTAAATATTTGTGTGCCCCACTCCTTTTGCAGACCTCCGGCCGCCACTGTACCTATATGTGAAACTCTTTGAAGAATAGCTGTGTTGACCCACCGATCCGATAGATCGCACTGGCATGGCTAACAGACGTTGGGCTCAACGATTGGGAGTAAGGGAGCTCCTACTTTATCCTATTCTCCTTGCACCCAGGCGGTCATTATGGCAGCACTAGCCCGATCCTTTCAAGGCAACGTGGGGCTCCGGTCGGTGTCTGTACCAAACAATACGAGATCGCTGGTCTGGACAAGACGAGGGATCAGAAACACACCTATCAGTAATATCATCAATCAATATCGTTTAGATTAGTTAACTAATAATTATTATTACCTAGTTGTTAAAAACTTTAATAACTCTTATTATTATGAACTTATAATTATTAATACTAACTAGGTAATACTAAAAACTTCCAGTCATGCAGCATGATTGTATGAGGGAATTTTCGTAAATTATCGTAGGTACTATTTATTATGTTGAATTATTTTGGAAATTTGAGCACTTTGAGTAAAAAGAAATGTTAACTACCTACCTATTTTTTGGCAAAAAAAAATTCATTCTAAATAATATTTTGCGAGAAAAAAGATTTTGGATTTTTAGCTTTTTTGAAGGTTTTGTCTATTATTTGACAAACATTGATGAAATTCAAGTATGTTTTTCAGCTTAAATTTGAGCTTAAAATTTTTGATGTTCTATTTTATCGTTGATGAACTTTTTTCAACTCAAATTCTGCTAAAACAAAATATCCGTCCGAGCCATTGCAACAGCTTCATTTTCTAAGAAAAATCGCTAAAACTTATGGACCGATTTTTATGAAATTTCCACATTACATAGTTTCCAATAAATGTACTGAACCGATGATATCGTTAGAACATGCTCGAATTAATGAGATTCATAGGTACCTCCCCTTCATACTCTACCAAGAACAGCGTCCTGGAATTTTACCAGTGCATCTCTTCCAATTCACTCTGTGAAGATGATTAAACTACCAAACAACTCTTGTGTGACGTGTTTCTTTCCATAACACGTACAGACTTTGATTTTATTATTTATCAATCAGAAGTTATGGCTGTTTTAGTCTCAAACAATCCAAAACAATAAATAAACTTTTGTTTTTCCAGAAAATTTTCAAAAAATGTCACAGAAAAATGATAATGAAAATCTAAAGGTACATGAGTGTATGATCTCTTCAAGTTTGATCCTTCACAAATTATTAAGATGAAGGGATAAAACATAAAGCTATCTTTTATGCACCTTCATTCTCACCCAAAAATGTTCTTTTCACGTTTGGACGCACATTTCCTGATGATGTACCTACCTACCTACCTACTCGTAACAATGGCGTGGCGTATGGACGGATAGCGTCAATTTCCACTTACTTATTGAAACGTGACTTAACTATAAATATTTTAGGGGTTCTATAAATTACCCCTTTGGGTCGGATCATTATGTACCTATACAACCTACGTATATTTATTACCATTGAAATAAATATAATGAGTGCGTGGTAGAGTAATTCGGCTAATATTGAACAATTTTTAACCCTTGTCGATTTCATACATTTGAAATTTACCTAATTTATGGTTGAATATATTGATAAGTTTGTTGAAGTGGCACGTCCAAATGTGTTCCGCAATTCTTAATGGTAACTAACAGGATTGAAGATGAAGATCAAAATCCTATTAAGTTACTATATTCATCCAACACCATCACTAACTAACTTAACCCTAAACTTTGCTTCTGGCCAATATCTCGTACTTTTATGATCCCCCCCCCCCTGAAGCAGGCAAACAATTTATTGTTTCAACAGTAATATTGAAACTAAACCAAAATGAATACCATCGGGTAGTCTACAGAGAGGTTGAAAACTAGGCTATCAAAATATTAGTTTTTCTGAGTGCTCTGCGTCCTTGAAGAGACGTGTTCGATGATTACCAAGTCATGGTTCGGTAATCGAAACACCACTTGAATACTGATGAGCAAACGCCAAGGCCCGTAGTAACACGTACCTAGTTAAATATTTTTTGCTGTTTGTTTTGTGTGAGTGTGTGTGTGTGTGTGTGTGTGTGTGTGTGTGTGTGTGTGTGTGTGTGTGTGTGTGTGTGTGTGTGTGTGTGTGTGTGTGTGTGTGTGTGTGTGTGTGTGTGTGTGTGTGTGTGTGTGGGTGTGTGTGTGTGTGTGTGTGTGTGTGTGTGTGTGTGTGTGTGTGTGTGTGTGTGTGTGTGTGTGTGTGTGTGTGTGTGTGTGTGTGTGTGTGTGTGTGTGTGTGTGTGTGTGTGTGTGTGTGTGTGTGTGTGTGTGTGTGTGTGTGTGTGTGTGTGTGTGTGTGTGTGTGTGTGTGTGTGTTTGTGTGTGTGTGTGTGTGTGTGTGTGTGTGTGTGTGTGTGTGTGTGTGTGTGTGTGTGTCTGTGTGTCTGTGTGTGCGTGTGAATAGCGAATAATTAAATAAGTAATATTATTACACGACTATCATGAGTAATGAGTATTTTTTTTTCCCAAAGAAATATTGGTATATTGGTACGGTATAAAACGATTAACTCAATATTATGAAATCATACGATGCACAAAATTATGCTGAAAACAGTACTTGCATTTTATTATTATTTGCTTTAAAAAAAAAAAATTCGAAACTCAAATAAGGTGAAAATCCAAAAAAAAATTCTAAATTGCAGGACATTATTTATTAGTATATTTGCCATAATGTTAGTAGTTAATAATACTTCTTTACATTTAAAATGCTCCAATTTCAAAACAATGTAACAATATAATACGATACCTAGTTAACGAAAACTCGCTCACACGATCTTGCTACGTGACTGGAACTTATTTATTTATTTTTTTCCAACTATACTGCTGACAAAGTCATTCATTCGCCCTACCATCACAAAATTTTGGTACTCACATCGATCACGAAATCTTGTTACAATCTTGCGTTTCACGTGGTCATCTGAGGGACAGCTCATACTTCATTCCTAATCGTTTACGGCTATCAGATAAGCCTGGATGTAATAAATAATTAGTTTTATGATAAAATTACCATCAAATCACGAGCTTATTCAAGAAATGGTCAAGTATGATTTAATTCTTCGACGCCTTTTATGCCATGTTGATCCCGAGTCTTCTACTGCGGATACTTTGATTCGGAGATGAAGAAAGTTCTCCAAACTTGAAATTGAAATTTTACGTTTTCTAACGTCATGATATTTTTTTGATTAGTGTCTATCTTCTGTGCGTCCGTGTGTTTTGCGTCCGCTAATCCGCGTAAAGGGCAAAATGGTATGACATTAAAGTTTTGATGAAATTTTCAGGAATTTTGCAGTTCGGGCTCTATTAATTTCATCGCTCCCAGATCAATGGTAGCTTCTGCGCATGCTCAAGCGTGGCCTCTATACGCATGCATAAACATGAATACAATCACATAGAACAAATACATTCATAATACAAGACGTGGAGCAAATACAAACAGAAACATAGAAAGAACACAAGGAAATACATTTACTAATTCATAGAAATGAAACTTAACTATTTACAGCTTACCTTACGATTCAAATACAGGCAGAAAAGACTGAGTAGGAATTCAAAACCAAGTATCAGAGATGTGACCCCTCTTCATATTTTCATATTTTCACCTACATTCCCAGGTTTGATTCCAATTGCGTTAAATTTAATTCAAAATGCGGAAGAATTAATCTAAATTGTGAAAGGTTTAATTCAAAGTGCCAATCCTATATTGTAAATGCTGCATATTAAGACAAATGATCTTCTGAATGCTATTATGCATTCATGCTTCTGATGTGGAACTATGCGCCACAACCAACTTGGCAGACGTTTTCAGGTTCTATAAAAACGTAATGTGTGCGGAATAGTGTGAATGAGAAAAGATCTAATTAAAAGAATAATAAACCAAAATTATAGACACCAATCACCATCCTTAGGAAATTAAGTCGACGAGATCATAATAAGTACTATGATCTTCAAGGAGCAGGAAGAATACAATATCGGGTACCTATCTGTTTTTCCCAACTCCACTGTTCTATGATTTGGTATGATGTTAGAACCAATACGAGTAGAAAAATTCCAAGTTTGCTTATTCTAAATACTTGTGCAAGGTGAGCTATAGCGAAAATAAAGGAAGAAATACTTCAAGAAACGTTTGCACTTTTTTTCAGTTTTTTTAGTTTTACGCCAAAACTAAGCTAGATAGGGAGAAAACGTACATTACATAAATTAAAAAGAGTTAGATTTTACGTCGAGTAATATACTCAAATTCGAAGTTTAATTAAGTTACCTATTGTTACCGCAATCGATAGTAAAAAACGGGATTTTCCCCATTTTGGGAAACCTTTTGGTGAATGACTTCTTGACAGCTCGAGCCTCTGAAGATAAAAAATAAAAATTGAATGAGAGTGGTAAAAACTTAATTTTTCATTTAATAAATACAACAAATTAGAAATTTAGACCATTTTTAGCATTTATGACGGAAAATTCAAAATTTTTACCAGACCGCTTTTCCATCCTACACCTTAGCCAGGTGGAATTTTAAACGCATTTGAAATTGTATTAACCTTATAGTACTGAATTCAATTGGTACTAATAGTTTCACGGGTGAATTAAATTAAAATTGTCGAAAAAATTCCAGACAATCTGGCAAACATAAAACATTTAAAAATAATCAATAATCATTTATTAATAATTACAATGTAATAAATAATTATAATTGTATAACTATGTAACATCGATTGTTATAATTCATATTCGTACACCTGTCTTCTCTGCTTCGCTTGCAATTCTCCTTCCTGCCTTCCCCTCTTCAACTACAAGAATATCCGCAAGTCTGGATTACTAGCACGTCCTACGTTACATTTTCGTTTAACGTGATTTTGCCGTAGGAGACGCCAGGCGAACCCAAGCAACACTCGCCAATGCAGTTGATGCATACGAGGCCTGCCTTCTTGCAACTGCATGCAACACATGATACATATCTTTGCTGAACAATAGGGGGCTTAGACCGTGCTCAATTATTATCCAACCGCAGTCAGTCGGGTTATCTCATGCCTCAACTATTTATAGACTAAATAACTATTTATATACTCATGCCATGACGTTTGGAGATATCTGACGTACATACCTAGGAGGGAACAAGGTGGTTAACCTGCAATATAATTTTAGTTAAACCTTTACGAATCTTATCCGCTCCTCCGCAAGTTTTTCCTTCCTGCTTTCATGTCATGAACCAATGTTTTCTAAGGGAATAATTATTTATTCTTAAAATTTAGTTAAATTAACCATAACACTGTTAGTACTTACTACAATCAGTACTATAAGAATAATACATTTAAATTGCATTTAAAATTGCGTAGCCCCAAATGAACCTTATTTAGACGAAAACCTCAAGTGTAAGAAGGAGGTACGGTTTGGTGACAATTTTTAACTTTTCGTCATAATCGCGCAAAAAATATACCGAATTTCCAATGTTTGGTAAGTAGGTACTCATTTAAGCTACATTTTCCCCGAAAATGTAAGAAATTAGCGAGTTTTTTAACCTGCAGTTGCGACTACATTAGTTACTACTACTACCAGTAAATTATTCGATATAACTCAGCTCGCACAACTATGCATTTGGAATACTTCAATTATAAATTTTATTAAGTTATTCGACGCTTAATTTAACTCTTTTACGTAATTAGTAAACATTTTCTACCTAAATAGTTTGGTTTTGGCTTAAGATCAGAAAGACTGATAGAAAGTTCGAACATTTCGATGTTTTTACACTGCTCGCACAAGAGAGCTTTGAGTTTTGCTGCTGTTATTGATCCTAACGACATACTCGCTCCGAAACATCGTAACAACCCTAAACTTTGTTGAAGTAATAGAGTTTTTAGGATAGCTCAACTGCTCTAGTATCGATGTTAGTAGTTTAGTCAGCCGTAAGTACTTGTGTCGTTGGAATTAGTCGGGATGCGGCCCAGGGAAAAAAATGAATTTATTTCATGTTGTTTATTAAGCGACGTTTCGTCCACTTACTGAGGACATGGTGTGTCCAGGAAAAATATAATCGTCCTAATATAACGGAATGTCAAATATGTAACAATAACAGTGGTTCACCCAGTCAAATAAGTCAAAGACTCATGTTCTTGAGAATATCAAGAAAGGTTAAAATAAATGTCACCAGAAAAAAATATACAGAATGGAAAGGAAGAAAACGAAAAGGAAATATAGAAAAATGGGTTTTTGGAAAAATTGGGTTGTGGGGGTTGGGGAAAAATTTGGTTTTTCAATCTATATTTTTCTACATTTATTTTAACCTGTCTTTATATTTTCAAGAACATGAGTCTTTGACTTATTTGACTGGGTGAACCACTGTTATTGTTACATATATGACAAGTCCGTTATATTTGGACGATTATATTTTTCCTGACACACCAAATCCTGAAGATGTCCTCAGTAAGAGGACGAAACGTCGCTTAATAAACAACACGAAATAAATTCATTTTTTTCCCTGGGCCGCATCCCGACTAATTCCAATGACATATGCTCTAGTATCCTTATCTTGATTATGTGTACTCAGCGATTCCTGACCCTCCCACAGGAAGCTGTAGCGATGGGGGCAGCGTACAGGACTGAGAGGCCCTACCAGTCCTGGCTCTGCCAAGGAGAGAGCTGCGCGTTGTTGGTAGGGGGAGCATCCGGCATTTTCTACTTCGCCTGACGATCTTTGACGGGACCAGGAGAGTTCCTTCTATGATCGGCAACGCTCAAGGCATCCCGCGTGTGTCAGTGATTCTTCGTATGTAGTGAAGTGTCGCTTATGAAAATTGATTATTGATAGGCGCTGTTGAAGCCGCAACCATGGTGAGTTAGAAACCAACTGAGTAATATATTTATTATAAGTATGCCTGATAATATAAGTCTGCCAACAAGTAAACGTGAATGAAAAAAAAAACTTAAATTAAATTAATGAGAATGAAAAATGTTCGGTACTGGGCCCTTGCGATTTATCAAGAGAACCATTTCCCCTAAAAAAATATGTATAGTTTCGAAATACATAGATGTTTAAAATGGTTATCCGCGATGTTGCCTTCAAACTCACCCTTTTTTTATAAAATACTTGTTTTGCTTCCGAGACTGCAAGGGAGCGGAAGCTTTGTTTTCACTTTCGAAATGAAAAAAATTTTTTTGCTCCAAAATCAAAATTTCCACTCGCATTTTGCGTTTCAGAGCCTCCTGAACAAATTTGGTTCCGTGTGTCTGTCTGTCTGTCCGTCCACATTTCCTTGTAACAGCCATAACTTCCACAATTTTGTTCCGATTTTAACCAAATTTTCAGGGATCGTGCGGGTTAAGCTCTAGATGGTCCTCTATCAACTTCATCATGATTGAATCAACGGTAGCTTCTGCGCAGGCGCTAACGTGAATTCCTTGTGACGGTCATAACTCGGTCAATGTTGAACGGATTTCGGTCAGATTTTCAGGGATGATGTGGGTAAGATCCCTTGAGATCCCATAAGACAATCATCATAATTGCATTAGCGGTACGCTCTGCGCATGCGTGAACGAAATATTCTTGTTACTGTCCTTACCACCGCCGTAATTTCCACAACTTTGATGCGATTTTCTTCAAATTTTTAGGGATCGTGCGGGTATAGCTCTACATGGTCCCCTATCAGTTCCGTCATGATCGAATCAGCCTCAGCGCAGGCGCAAACAAAATTTTCTTGTTTCGGTCATAACTCAGCAATTGTGAACGGATTTCGGTCAGATTTTCAGGGATGATGCGGGCAAGGTTTCTTGAGGTCCCGTATCAAATTCTTCGCAATCATCAGCAGCGGTACGCTAGGCGCATGCGCGAAAGTTTTGATCCGATTTAGACGAAATTTTCAGGGAACATGCGGACTACATCCTGGATGGTCCCATACTAAAATCAAAATTTTCCTTATTAATTTCATTTATTATATGTACCATTCAGCTTCCAATTTCCCACCTTATTAATTCCCTGATGCCAGAACCGGTCGTTTCTAGTTTTCTGGAATTTAATGGTGACGTACTGTGAAGTTCACGAGGAAGCTCATGTGCCATTTCCTTGGCAGTGTATTTTTTCCGTTTTTATGTCTCTCTACTATTTTTCTTACTTATAGAGTAAGGACTGAAGAAATAAAGACAGTGAATTCCTCTGCTTTAAAGTGCTGTATTCATAAATATAACTGGAGACCGGTTTCGACCATTAATATCATCTTCAGTCCTACAAAAGTAAACTCAACTTTCTCAACAACATTCACAATACTCTTATTTCTCAATATCCACTCTATTTCCGAAGGAGGAAACATCATTTAAATTCTCCAAACTGGAAATTCCAATTACCTACATATTAAAACCCAATCTAGTCGAGCAAAATATCGAGTTAGTGCAAAATATTCCACCGTCAAATCGATCTCAATCGAAGAACTGAAAAGGGATTTACTGGATTAGGAAATAATATATTATAGCTAACTAAAACATCTACATCAACAAGAACTATGTCTGATCGAAGGTCAGAATCCTGGGCACGTCACACACTATACCAACAGCTAAATTCTTCGTCCATTGCAGCAGGAAAATAAAGGTGGATAAAAATCGAATAATTCAATTTTTGAATAAACAAAAATGAATAGGTATGATAGAAAACAGAATTATTCATTACCAATAATCGAATGCGGATTAAGTTACGATTAAGTTACTGATTACGACCGTGAAGTCAGATGATTCAGAAAAGAAAAAAGCTCTGATTGAGTTTGACGAGCACCCTCCTCTGCTTTTTGGTCAGCCAAAAATCCATTAATCACCCTCAAAATATGGTCTATCTTCAGTTACACTGTCACTCCAGTACATAAACTTGCTCCAAAAACTAACGAACTTATCAAGGAATAAACGGGGCTTAATTCAAAACGATCTGTGGAAAATACATCGGATTAGGGTACCAAATAAAAACATCAATGTTTTTAGCTAAGTGAACTTTGATGTGGTTATCAATTCAACGATTAACTCCAAAAGAAGTCGAAAGAATATTCGAAAATTTAATTGCAAGCTGAAATATTGATGTAATAAAAAGCTAGAACTGATGATAACTCGCATATATCCCACAATTGCCCACAATATCAAAACACGTTTTTTTCGGACCCTAACGCCCTCCCAACAGACGATTCAGTGTCACTGCTATTACAAGCAAATTTTCTCTCGAATGTGGAATGAAAAATATTCGAAAGTCGTATCTAATTCCAGGTCTGTAAAGAAAGGCACGGGGAAAGGTGCTCCCAGAGCCCGGCTTTTGTGAGGGGGACCCGAATTTTCTTGACAAAAAAAAACGAATTAATAAAGAGAGAGAGAAAAATATATAAACCGTGTTATGTATGAGTGACCTACGTGTAAATAATTTTTGCGTAAAGGGCCTGATATAGCAGATACGGCAGCTTGGAACAATTTGCAGATTCATACTGTACATCTCTATGACAACCAACTGCAATGGTGGGCTGCCCACTGAAAGGTTTCACGGGGCTGTGATTAACTCAGATTTTAGCCTTCCAGTCCAACTTTTTTGTGATTTTCATTCGATATCATTATCAACTACACCCCCCCCCCCCCTTCCCTGCAGCTTTTCTTTGAATCGGTATTGAATGGGCACGATCCACCAAAGGGAGTTGATTCAGAGTCAGGAGTTATCCCTCGAAAACGGCAGTGAGATAATTGGATTAACTCTGGATTGATTCGTGATCCTTCGAGGAAACCTATATAAAAACCTGATATTTCCTCATTTTCTACAATCCAACCTCGTTCCTCTTAGCTCCCCTCCCCTCATTTCTTCAAAATGGCCTATTTATGGTTAAGGTAAGTAGTGATAAGTCTTCAGGAACACACTTAAGAGAAAAAAAATTGTTTCTCAACTTTTCCTGAACAAAGGATGAATTTCCAGTGGAGTCAAAATTCGAATGGATACAGAGGTTTCAGCAAGGGAATAGGTGGAATTGTCTAGACAGAGTGAAGGAAATTGGTGGAAACTATCAGTTCATAGCAAACTAGTTCCAGAGCTTGCCACACGTGTCTACACTGAGGGGGGAGGGGGGAGTATATTCGCAGTTAAATACTAATATAACTTTCGAACATAGGTCTACACCTTCAATGATAGGTAGTATCAGTTCTTAAACGGAGGTCTAAAAATTTTACTATACAATAATCAACTATTTGTCCTATTTAAACAAACAATAAGCTCCTATTTTTCCTATTGCGATTACATATTGAATTGTACCTCCACAAGCCTTAGCTCGTTGATTGTGTAGATTAACCACTTCACATTCACTTTCCGCGAGAGCGAAGAAGTGGTCAGCAGACTCTTTCTTTGAAATCTGCGTCGGGACTCTCGGGTTGGTGGCCCTCTTGAGGCTCAGCGTCCCCATGGCGTACGGAAGGGCCAGCAACGCTCCTGTGATTTTCTGGTCCAGCTCTGAAAGACAACAACATATTAGCTTCGTTCTCAGTGTGAGTTCTACGAGTTTGGAACGGTTCTGGGCAAGCGCAGTCGAGTTTTGTCGTTCGCAGTGCCAGAACGCCCAGTTCCGGAAAGCCAAGAATGCCGAGTTCGGCGTTCGCAGTGTTTGGCGAACCCAGTTCCGAACGGTTCTGACAGTTCCCGTTTTATTTCGGAACTGGCAGAACTCGAACGCAAGGACGTAGTTAACGCATGCGCATTGCATAATTTTTCGGATCTCGTGGAGTAAACAAATCTCTTCTTCGTCATCGAAATCATACTTTATTCTACGATCGAAGTACCAATTCTACGATCGAAATGTCAACTAGCTCGTCAAGTTCGGAAAGCGATAGTTTCGACGATGGTGTTTGGTTTGTAAATGATGAGGACGAGCTTGAAGTTACTGTTGGATCTCGTCCTCATTCACGAAACTCAAATTGTTTCGAGTATACTCCTCAGTCATCGTAGAATTTTTTTATTCAAGTATTTATATTTATTTATTTATTTATTGCCGTGGGGTTATAGTTAGGTAATATTCACGGGCATAATAAGTAATATATTCACGGGAACTAAAAATATTCTGAAAAGGAGCACCAGAAGGTAACACGAGTTGAGTGAGTTTATAAAAAACAACGCAGGTTATTCCACTTTCAAGTTCTAAAATCGTTCGCAGTGCAGAACGTGGTTCAACTAGTTACGGAACGCTCCGGGATTTCCCGTTCCAGTTCTGATGAGTTCGAGAACTGCCAGAACGCGCACTGAGAACGAGAAGCTATTAATATTAATAACACGTGAAAAAAAAAAAAAAAATTAAATCCAGTCATGCTTGAGTGAGTTTTTGTTAACTATCGTATTATATAATATGTTAAATGGTTTTGGAATTTGAGCTTTTTATACCCGATAGAAAAGTGTCGGGGCAAGTAATGTACCGGATAGGAAATTTGAAATTACCGATAGCAAATCAAACGGGCTTCGGAAACTACCCGATAAGATACAAGCGAGGGTAACTAATTCCCGGTAGGAAATCAAACAGGTTAAGAATATACCCGATAGGAAATCTAACGGGTTTAGTAATATACCCGATAGGATAGTATCAGGGTTACTTGTGCAAAGAAAACTACATTTTATGAAACGAGGAAATTATTTTAAATAATCTGCTGATCAAAAGGAGATTTTGAATTTTTGGCTTTATGCTAACAATGTTTTAGTAAATTCATAAAATTTAACCACAATTTGCAGCTTAATTTAGTACGTCTAATTTTGAATGTTCTATAGTTCATTATGCTAAACAAGTTAATTTTAGAATTTTTAGCTCGTACACACACACACACACATTTTAAATAAATACATAAAGTTTGAATATCTATATATACATTTGAAAAATATATTAGTATTACTTAAAGTTGAAACATCAATTATCAAATTAAAATACATTTATATTTACAAGTCAATAAATGAACCAATCGAAATTACTTCTCACCTTTGCTATTATCGTAGTACTTGATAACGGTCTCCATGAACGACTCTATGTCCATGGAAGCTCTCGCCTCAGCGACAATGACAGGATGCAGTTCGCTAAGCCTCTGGTACAGCTTCCCGACACAGCTGGTGAAAGTCTGCTTGGATCTATGCAACATAACGAACGCCTGTTATAAGCGAATATAATATTATTGAAATGTACATTGATATTTATAGTAGATAATTTTTCATAAATGTCAAAATTAAAAGCGTCAGTTTTTCATCACAACTCACCAAAACTTTGGCAGCACTGTGGCTCTTGAGGCAGGGAAAGACATCGTTGTAGCGTTCTAGTGTATTGTCTTCACAGCAAAGGTAGTCGTGTCGGAGTTTCGCTATTTTCCTCCCGGTCTCCTCTATGTTCTCGCTGATTGAGGATCTTCTTATCCAATTCCTGATGACTGCGATTGATGGATGGGCCAACAGTTCTTTTTCACGTTCTGGAACATAACAACCAATGGTTACTTTAGTTCACTTGTTGGGGAAAGATTCAGTCGTGGAGCATACCTCCGAGCAATGCTAAACAAGGAAGAAGTAGTCTTGAAATAATTTTCTACATCTTTAAAATTTGACCAGGAGAGAAATTTTGTTGACTCACCCTCCAACTTTTTCGGTGGGGCAGGGAGGTGGTGGGCGGGTTTTTGTTCGGGGAAATTTTGTTGACTCACCCTCCAACTTTTTCGGTGGGGCAGGGAGGTGGTGGGCGGGTTTTTTATAATTTTTTACATTTTTACTTTTTTTTTTTAATTTGCATGTCTAGAGAAACTATAGTTTCCTAGACTTACTAAAGTATAATAATTTAATTGACGTCGAAGAATTGAAACTTCTTTCATTTTATATACTTAAGTACAAAGTTGAAGATAACAAACAAAAAATAGGTACCTACGCAGCGCCTGGCAATTTTGCTAGCGATTTCTACACTGGTACCTATTCCTATCGGGTCTTTTTATTCCTATCGGGTTTTATCTACATTTTATCGGTCTAAATCTGTTTCTAAGCGGATGAATGGGGTCTGGTAGCGGGCTACTAAGAATTTCCAATGAAAATTTTTGATAATGTGTATGAATTGATTGTTCGTGCTCACATAAACAAGATTGGACTATAATATAATTACAATTAATGATACGTAGTTACTATTTTGGTCTTTACCAATCGCTTACGATCTGCATGCTGTTGGAGACAGGCCGAAAGGTCCCTCACGTTGGTTTTATGAGGTTTCTGGGTGAAATTACGATGTATCAACATTTCTGTAACGATCCTCAAGGATAAAACAATAAAAACATGCGAAATGACTTCTACACACCTTCACAATCCCAATGTTTTAACGAAAAAAGAATCACACGCGCGCTCGACGACAGACCCTACAGAAAGTGGCAACGGTGGAAAGGCTCAGTTGGCGCAAAAATGAAACGGTTTGAAATTTTCGACCTGATAGCACCAAAAACATACGGCCGTTGAATTGTGTAGCGCAAATCATTTATTGAATTCGCGGTATTTGATCGCTACAAAAAAATTGTCATAGGTTCATGGCAACTGTTGTGGATACTACAAAAATTTGAGATGAATATGTCATTTATTTTGGCCATAGTAAATGTTTTGCGGGACCGTAATTCTGTATGAGAAAACTGTGATATTAACCACGACAGGAGATCAGCCTAAACACGGAAAAGGGCCATAATTGCAGTCAATTGACGGGGTTGAATTTTTATAAAATTCAAATTATTTTTCTGTATTAGAAAATCGAAAAATAAACAGTTTTTACTCAGTGCAATGATTTTGACTAAGTATATCAAAGTTATAGCCGTTTTTTTTTTTTTTTTTTTTTTTTTTTTTTTTTTTTTGTAAATATGAAACTACTCAAATTTGGTGATTGATTTGATTTCGAAAATCACTGTGTGGATTTGTGTGGCAAATCAAATTCTTAATCTCAAATAATATGTTGCGATTTTGGTGTCCTGTGACAAGCTGGTGGGGGAAATGACGGGGATGAATTTTAAAAAATTTACATTATTTGTTTGGGCTAGAAAATCGAAATACAAGAAGTTTTTACTCGGAGCGAAAATTATGTTTCTGGAATACTAACAAAGTTACAGCCGTTTGTCCGTAAAAATCAAACCACTCAAATTCAGTGAGAAAAATATCAAAATTTTGAAAATCGCTGTGTGCATTTGCGTAGCAAAAAAATCTGAAACGAAAATAAACCCATGAAAAATTGTCATTTTCGCGTCGTGTGACGAGTTGCAGAGGGGAATGACGGGGATGTATTTTTTAAAAATTTAAATTAATTTTCCAGGTTAGGAAATCGAAAAATGAAATTTTTTCGCCACATGAACAAAAAGTCGTAAAATGAATAGTATTGAAAATATAGACGTTTTTTGTTTACGAATCAATTTAAATTTTTTCAAAAAATTGAATAATCAGGAATTTGGTGGGTGCATCTATATAGAAAATTGAATTTTTAATCGATAGTTGCTCAAAGGAATTTTTGTTTAAAGCAACTATTACGGTGCTGTGATGAAATTTGCTACGTTTTAGTGAAACTGCAATTCTTTTATAAAAACGAGGTAGGTACTGTTAATTACAGCTCGGCATTTTGGGCTGGTCCAGTGACAAACAAATTATTTTTTCCCACTATCTTTTAGATAGGTGATCTGCGTATATTATAAAACATTTCTACTGAATTTTGTTGGCCAAACCTGCTTCAATTAGGCACAAGGGCGACGAGTAGACAATCTAAAATTTTACATTTGTTTTGCCTCATTGTGGAACACCTCTTTGTGATGCTGGCTTGAAAATTGGGTGCACCGCTTCAAAATACCCAAAGAATCGTATTGCGTGAGAATTTTGGAAATTTTCATAAAAATAGAGAGTTCGAGGTTACTACGGTGTTCTCATACGTTGTACGTGAATCTAGGGGAAATCAAAATTTCGCTAACACGCTGGCTGTTATTACTACTGTGCAAGCTTCACGCGTGCAAGGTGCAAGGTGTTTCGCGCGTCTTCACACGTCGTCTCTTATCAAATGTTTTGTAACCTGACTAACGCTGATTCCAACATTCGCCATCCTGCATTTCTCCGACTATGTTTTTTTCCTTCAACCTGATATCAGTTTCCATCATACATCATCGACCCATCGTGTTGTTTCACTGTTTTGTTTTCGATTCGTAATGGTATTTAGAAAGTGAACTTCTGTATTCGTCCAAGAAAATTTGTTTATCACCTCTCTTAAAATTTGTTGGTTACGTTTCATGATACTTAGATTTCAAAAATCGAATCAGTCCGACGTCCGTCTGTCCGCCGTTTTATTTGTGCAACGAAATTAAGCGGGAAGTTTTAAACTTCGTAGGCTTATATACTCGTACATCACGCAAGTTTATTGAGCAGAGACGATTTCGACGATGTGTTCCAGGTTTATCTTGAGGACACATCCGTCAAGAACGCTGGAGATCGTTCAAGTAAGTTCTTGCTAAACTTTGTTTGTGGTAATATTGGTATTCGTAGATATATAGAGGTTGGTATATACAGATTTTATGCATTTTTTGGATAAACTCAGTAAAATAATACATGTTGGTATCTTATTAGTTTAATATTTGTATCTTGAAAAAGTTAGATGTGATTGGAATAAAAAGATTTTATCTGTTTTTCGGCAAACCTTTATCCTCCGTTTTCTTGACTAGTTGTTTTTGGGCACTCGATGAATGGACTGCTGCGAGTGAAAATACGATGAATATAAATAAATTTAGTATACTTTAATATAATTATATATTTAATTTATATTTTGAATAATATAGTTAATATATTAATTTAGTATACATTTTAATATGAAAAATATGAACTAAACACGCTTATCACTGAAACCTTCCTTGGGTTTATACATTTACGGGCGTAGTGTAACAAAGACGTACTAATCAAGCGGTCTCATATTCACATCGTCCACCTTTAGAAATTCGTCCTAAGCTTACGGAATCTAAGGAAGAGATGTGCAAGTCAAACTCATAAGTATGGCCCATAATTACTTCCTTACGCAGAAGGTCTAGAGCGGCCATAGTTTATTTTGTTATTATTTTCAATAATGAGCCTTTTGAATCGACCAAGAAATCAAATTTTTCAACACCCCCTGAAAATGTTTTGGTTAACGTTTTAAGATGCGAAGAATCCAAGATCGAATTGAAAAAAAAACCGTCCGTCCGCCGTCCGTGGCTTTTCTCCGAAAATACTAGACCAATTTATATGAAACTTGAGTTAAAAATCATATTTGGGGTCTAGATGGTCATAGAAGCTCGGCATCAATTTTTATCAACCCTAAAGGGTTGTATTAAAGGGCTAAACATTAAAAAAAACGAGATCTCGAAAACTTCTTAAGTAGCAGTAATAATTTTTTGCTTGTAATTGTAAATATAATACCAAAGAATCGATTAAAACGCGCTAACTTAAAGAAAGAGAAATCACGCGCTACTAGCGAGTCTATTGAATAGACGATCAAGCTCGAAATTCCATTGAAAATCGCTAGATAGTAATACTGGAATACATAAAACTCGCGTTGAAAATATCAGCTGATATAATACCAATATTGGAATTATCGTGTGAAATAGTTCCAATGGAATTTATTATAACGTTGCGAAATCGAATATATTAACTATTGTCCGTGCGATGTACCTAATAGTGAAGTATTGTTACCTAAATGCTAAATTGTATCTCTTAAATTGCTCCCAAGTCAACCTATAGGTAGCGGAAGCATTGTTTTCACTTTCGAGAGATTTAAAAGTTGTGGTCCCCACTAAAATCAAACGGCTGTTGTTTTTTTACAGTGGTGAAGTTTCCACTCCCATTTTTCGTTTTAGACTATTCTGAACAACTTTCGTTCCGTGTCTTTCTCTCTATCTGTGTGTGTTCGCAAATCCTTGTAACAAGCTTAATTTCCACAATATTCAACCGGGTCTTATGAAATTTTCATGTTATACGAGCGAGTTAGGGTGAAGGTGGTCCCCTATGATCTTTGTTGTTCCCAAATCAATACTTCACTCGGCGCATTTCTCTCACGCCCCCGTTGTCCGATTTCGCTCAAATTTGGAGGATAGGTGGATTCGAGCATTCCCTAGCAGTTTCAACGTAATCCTACCATTAGTAGCTATTGCGCATGAGCGAATATGAATTCCTTTTTAAACGAGCCTAATTTTAACAGTTTTCATCTGATTTTGATGAAATTTTCAGGGAATGTGCGGGTTAGGCTATAGATGGTCCACTATTAATTCCATACTTCTCAAATCATTACTCCATTTTGCGCATGCGCAAGGGTGGTGTGCTTTCCCCTCTGTTATGGCTACTCGTGGTAGATAGCCTCCTACAAAAACTCAAAGATAATGGCTTTGAGGTGGTAGGATATGCTGACGACATTGTGGTCATTGTCAGGGGCAAGTTCGAGGAGACAGTCCGTGAACGGATGCAGATGGCGTTGGATGTCGTACAGCAATGGTGCACGGAGGAGGTGCTATATGTGAACCCTGATAAAGTGGCCCTTCTTCCGTTCACCAGAAGACGAAAGGTTGACGTAAATTACTTCAAGCATCTTTTTTTTTTTTTTTTTTTTTTTTTTTTTTTTTTTTTTTTTTTTTTTTTTTTTTTTTTTTTTTTTTTTTTTTTTCCGTCCTAGTTGTCCTATCCCGCTCAAATTCGGTGCATAATCGGGGAACAATGGTTTAATTATTATTCCATGCTAATTTCAACATGATTGCATCATTATTAGTTCATTCGCAATCGCGGAAGTGTACTTCGAGAACAGAGTCTAGTTGTCATCAGATTTTTATTACATTTCCTGGGAATTTGTGGGTCACACTGTATTGTACCCTACTAATTTCATTTTTCTCAAACCATTACGCCATTCTACCCAATTTTACTTCAAGCATCATTTCCCCGTTTTTTTTTTTTTTTTTTTTTTTTTTTAATCTTTACTGTGGAGCGTAATATTGCGGGGTCTTGGAACTGTAAAAGTGTGCACCCTTCTCAGAGGCACGATGCGCCATGCTCTGATCATATGTTACATACGGGTTTTAATAATTATAAACCAATGATCTGCGTAGAAGAGCTGTCTAACACAGAAATAATAAACCATTGTGTAATAATTTGCAGCGTTTTTAGTTGGGAGTACTTCTGGCTCCGGTTCTTCTTGGTCCGTGTCAACCAGAGCAAAATAGAAGGTCCGATAACATTACACCGAACTCCGATAACAATACGCGGGAAAATTCCAGTGTATTCACAATCAGCCGTTCCGATGTGGCGATTTTCGCAGAATGTTCATCACGAAAGATAACGACCCAACAATCATAATATTACCTGCGTAAGCATACGATTTTAAATATTCTAGTCAGCACCTATTTAATTGGATCAACTCACATAAGAATACATTCAACAAAGCCTAAAGTTATTTTTCGTTCCATGAAATCTCACGGAATTTATGAAGATTGTACAATTACTTATATCTGCAGCGAAGATTACGTTCACTAAGCATCTCCATGGTCTATAATTATAATAATTAAATATAATTGGCGCCGTGCTGAGATATGTGTCCATTTATTATCATTCAATATAACATCAACCACTCAGCTTCAGTGAAATGCGTATATAATTACTTGCAGTGAAGCAGCTACAATTAGTCATGTGAATACTCGTACGCACTGTCAGACTTTACTCTGTACTGAGAAAAGATCTCTCTTGGTGATAAACGGGACAATACGATATATTTGTTGTGTAGATTCGTGTTCCACAATACGTATAGGTGTTCAGAACTGCAAAACTTGTGAAGGATGACGGGGACGAATTCTTCAACAACCAGTCCAGTTTGAAATCAGGTGATGATATCTGTAAGAACACATATATGCGAACATGTTCATCTACTTGTTGGTAGGTCGATAGACATCGTTAAGGTGCGGAAAGGACTTCTTCTTAAGAATTTTGAAAAGCTGATAGAACGTCAACAAGTCTATAACCGCTTTTCCTTATGAGGCTGAAGGATTTTTCTCGCGGACCTGGGTTTTCTCTCGACGTCCCTATCTAGTTATAATAAAATAATACTGGTACAGATATGTTGATGTCATGATCGCGTTTTTTGTTTTTTCTTCTTTTTTCTACAAATAACAAGCAACAAGGTATGTTCAAAGTTCCAGTCATGTATCATGATCATTTAACTTATTTCATCATAAACAGCTTTGAAATTTGAGCACTTTGAGCGCAAAGAAATGATTTAACTATCAATTTAATTCCAAATAAACTTATTTTAAATGATGATTTGCTATTCAAACAAAGATTTTGAGTTTTACTCGTAAGAATTTTTTGCAGTTTCCATCGATTTTTTAAAGCACACTATAATGATTTTTTTTAAACATTTGTTGGCATAATTTTGAGCAAACATGATTTAACGTTCTATTCATAGTTGATAAACTTCCTTTGAGTAATATTCCGCAAAAAAAAATGATAATAAATTTAAATTTATTGTTTTTCAACAGTTTTTTGTTTTTAGTGGTTTTTTCAACATAGTTTTTGAAATTTGACCAATTTAATATGCCCAAAAGTCCAACTGCTCATCCTTTCTTTTGGAGTGCTTGATTTTTTGGCCAAAGAACGTCTGGAAAGGCACTCACACGTAGGAAAAAGTGCAAACTTGAAGGATCATTTCAAAATGTCCCAAAACGGATGAGAATCTTCGAAAAATTTAATTTAAAAATTTTTGACCTATTGCAATAGCTTCATTTTCTACGAAAATTCGCTAAAACTTTCTAAAACCTTCATCCTTAAGTCAAATTTGAGCCAGAAGCACCCTCAAAAAACCTTTTCTTGAATTTCCTTTATTTAACAATATTATTAAAGACATAGTTTAAAGTGGCCATGAATTCAGAATCTTAAGAAAACTAACACAAACAAAGTCAGTAATTCGTAGGAAGTCTTAAAAACCTTATTCACAGAAATTAGGTGCATTTCATCAGTTGATATTCCGTTTACTGACTATACCTCTAAAACCTGACACCTTTGAATCGGAAAATAATGTCATTTCTCCGAGAGCAATCAATAATGGTTATGGGGAAATAATTGACACACTAATTACCAAAAAACAACGGGAATTAGTCTCTAGGCAATTAGTTCCACCTCCTCAATCACCGGCTTATTGTCAATCACTGTCTGACGACCCTCAAAATGGACCTATGGAAATCAAACTGTGGATACTTATACCATAAAGTACGGTAAAATCTCAGAGAGGGTGGGGAATGAACTAAGGAAACTGAATTGCAAAGTAATGTTCTGCGCTCCAACCACAATAGGAGGAGGGGGGGGGGGCGTATTATATGTAACGATCCACAGATGAAATGGACCAATAGAACAAATAAATAGTATAGGTACAAACTTATACGTGAAGAACCTAACTGGAATGGTGCGAATTACACAGACCTAGGTCTTTTGAAAAATGATATACAAACTGCCAATCCCCAAAAAAGCGGGGTTTTGCCCTAATTGGTAGTTAACCTTTTTACGCTTTCTATACAATTTCTGTTAATAAATTAGGAAAATTAAGAAACTTCGTTCTTATTGTAGTCATCTATATACTATTAATAAGAATGAAACTCCGTTTGTCTGTTTGTCCGTTTGTCGTGTCTATGCACGGCCAAACGGCTGAGTGGGGGGAGTCTACGAGTGGGGGGATCTTCTTGGGATTTTCCGATAGGGTGTATAAGCGAATTTAAAATTGTCTAATCCCAGCCGAACCATGGGCCGTAGGGTGGGAGGGGGGTCGAAGTAAGAATTAATGTGCGCTTTTTGGACTTCCCCGCTTCCTCTACCCCTCTAAACGGCCGTCGAAAATTCCGGAAAAATACTGGTTTCGTAGGTTTTTGAACGAGGAAGACGACGGCGCGATCGGATCGCGAAAAAAGTATCGGGAAATGCGTAAAAAAAATGCGAGAGTACGGACCGTGTTTTCTCGAAAAGTCCGACAAAAACTACGTTTTTTCCGATTAAAATATACCCCATAAAGGTACGTTTTTCGGAACGGTTTTCGCGGGCGAAATACAGCTTTGGGTCCGCCGAATCTGAATCCGAAATCGGATATCGAAAAAAGTGACGAGAACTCGGTCAAATCACGAGCGGAAGCAAGGGAAACCGTTTAATATGAGAAATTAATCTACCCGGGCCGCCCGTTTCACAACGTTGCTTACCAGAAGGGACCCTCACAGGGGGGTTCCCATTTGCACTTCTACGCAATACCTTGCGAGGCGAGCAGGTATACATAGGCCTACCTTGCGAGCGAAGCGAGAGCCATTTCAACAGAATAAATACGGATTTTGTCCTACACATATACAGGTATACCTTGCGAGCGAAGCGAGCAACATCCACTAATAAACTTTTCGTTTTAGTTTTATAAGATTTAATTTGTTTGTAAGAATTTCCAACAGAAAAAAACGTCTGCCAAGTTGGGTGGGCAGTATAACTTCCTCAAGCGAGCGAAGCGAGCAGCATCCCCTACAGAAGTTTAACCTACCCTTAGGGATCTACCGTTTGCGAGCGAAGCGAGCATCATTCCCTACATGTTGGGTGGGCAGTATAACTTCCTCAAGCGAGCGAAGCGAGCAGCATCCCCTACAGAAGTTAAACCTACCCTTAGAGATCTACCGTTTGCGAGCGAAGCAAGCAACATCCCCTACATGTTTCAATTGCGAGCGAAGCGAGCAACATTCCCTACATACCACACTTTTCGTGGTTCCACGTAGTTTTATAAGATTTAATTTGTTTGTAAGAATTTCCAACAGAAAAAAACGTCTGCCAAGTTGGGTGGGCAGTATAACTTCCTCAAGCGAGCGAAGCGAGCAGCATCCCCTACAGAAGTTAAACCTACCCTTAGAGATCTACCGTTTGCGAGCGAAGCGAGCAGCATCCCCTACAGAAGTTAAACCTACCCTTAGAGATCTACCGTTTGCGAGCGAACCGAGCAACATCCCCTAAATGCCATACTTTGCGAGCGAAGCGAGCAACATTTTCTACATGCCAGACTTTGCGAGCGAAGCGAGCAACATATCCTACATGCCAGACTTTGCGAGCGAAGCGAGCAATATTCCCTACATGCCACACGTTGCGAGCGAAGCGAGCAACTTAATGGGGGGTCCGGGGGGCTTGCCCCCCGGCTGGACGTGGAGGCGAGCGTAGCGAGCCGGAGCGGCTAGTACTATTAATAAGAATGAAACTCCGTCTGTCGCTCTGTCTGTCGTGTCTATGCACGGCCAAACGGCTGAGTGGGGGGAGTCTACGAGTGGGGGGATCTTTTTGGGATTTTCCGATAGGGTGTATAAGCGAATTTAAAATTTTCTAATCCCACCCGAACCATGGGCCGTAGGGCGGGAGGGGGGTCGAAGTAATAATTAATGTGCGCTTTTTGGACTTCCCCGCTTCCCCTACCCCTCTAAACGGCCGTTGACAATTCCGGAAAAATACGGGTTTCGTAGGTTTTCCTACGAGGAAGACGACGGCGCGATCGGATCGCGAAAAATGTATCGGGAAATGCGTTAAAAAAATGCGAGAGTACGGACCCGTTTTCTCGAAAAGTCCGCCGAAAAACTTGGTTTTTTCCGATTAAAATATACCCCATAAAGGTACGTTTTTCGGAACGGTTTTCGCGGGCGAAATACAGCTTTGGGTCCGCCGAATCTGAATCCGAAATCGGATATCGAAAAAAGTGACGTTAAGTTGGTCAAATCGCGAGTTTTTAATCGACCCCGCCGCCCATTTCACAACGGAAGGGACTCGACTTCTACGCAATACCTTGCGAGCAGGCCAACGCACGCGCGCGTATAAGGATGGAACTTTCCCTTTCGAGCACCATTTCAACAGAATAAATAGGTACGGGTTTGTCCTACACATATACAGCAATGCCTTGCGAGCGAAGCGAGCAACATCCCCAAATAAACTTTTTTGTGGTTCCACGTAGTTTTATAAGATTTAATTTGTTTGTAAGAATTTCCAACAGAAAAAAACGTCTGCCAAGTTGGGTGGGCAGTATAACTTCCTCCAATATAACTTCCTCCTACAAATCGAGACCGCCGCCGTTTCACAATGTTGCTAACCAGAAGGGACTCGATGACTCATTTCAACAGAATAAATACGGGTTTTTTCCTACACATATACAGCAATACCTTGCGAGCGAAGCGAGCAACATTCTCTAATAAACCTTTCGTGGTTCCATGTAGTTTTATAAGATTTAATTTGTTTGTAAGAATTTCCAACAGAAAAAAACGTTTGCCAAGTTGGGTGGGCAGTATAACTTCCTCAAGCGAGCGAAGCGAGCAGCATACCCTACAGAAGTTAAACCTACCCTTAGAGATCTACCGTTTGCAAGCGAAGCGAGCAACATCCCCTACATGCCATACTTTGCGAGCGAAGCGAGCAACATTTTCTACATGCCAGACTTTGCGAGCGAAGCGAGCAACATTCCCTACATGCCAGACTTTGCGAGCGAAGCGAGCAATATTCCCTACATGCCACACTTTGCGAGCGAAGCGAGCAACTTAATGGGGGGTCCGGGGGGCTTGCCCCCCGGCTGGACGTGGAGGCGAGCGTAGCGAGCCGGAGCGGCTAGTACTTCATAATTGCAACTTTTGAGCCGATTTAGATAGAATTTTCGAGGCTTGGGCGGGACATGACATTTGAGAGTTCCCAATAAATTTCTTCATCATTAAAAATACGACCTTCAGAAGGATCATCAACAAGTGGGTTGACCAACAGACCACAAGAAGATGGTCCAATATTGAGGGACATGTCCACGGCAAGCTCATGGTAGCCGAACTCAACACGAAACTTACTGAGGGACTTCTCAGGAAAAACCGTAGGAACTTGAAACGGTGCTGATTCAATACGCGCCCCACAGAGCCCGAGCGCCCCACGCTCAAACTGTGTGCGCCCCACAGTAGCCTCACTCTTTCCTATCCAGAAGTAAACACCGTGTTGAAAAATACTCCGCCAGTTAGTACAATCGATGAGTGTGGAAAGTGTTTCTGTATAGCAGGGGTTCCCAAACTTTTTTGTACCGTGCCCCCTTGTGGTAAAATGAAAGCCTCCCACGCCCCCCTTACATAACTAATGAATGGGTGTGAAAAAAATGCAAGTTTTACACTGAAAACAATTTTTTATTTGCTATTTATACAAAACACGATTTGTTAAAACGAAGCTTGTATGAAGTAGCCTTTAAGATAAAAGTAAGTTAATCTTAATGAAATGGATGTGCTTGTATTTTCTTTACTAGCTCTGGTATTCTTGGTGAAGTTTTGGCAAGGGCACAACGTAAGTCACTAGCAACATCAAGTTTGTTCCGGTTCTTTGTTTTTATTGATACGAGTGTTGAGAATGCTTTTTCACTCAAGTAGGTGGTTGAAAAAGGCAAAAATAACCGAAGCTTCCTGTGACACTTGGAAGTATTTGATCCAAAATGTTGACTTTTCCATTTTTTCGAAGTCATATTTGGCAGAAGAATCATTTTTCATTTCCAAAAATTCTTCTTGCAGGGCTGCTGGAACATGTTCATTGTTGACATGGAAAGGATCTGTTGAAAGTCTGTAAATATGTTCGTCAGCAGTATTAGGGAAGTATTTCCCGAATTCATCAGTGAGCGTCTCCAAATGGTTTGACACTTGTTTTGCAAGTGTGATCCTTCAACAACCTCCTTGAAGCGGATTTCTTCTGGGATTGATACTAGTTTTGGAAAATTTGAAAAGTTGCAGGGGTTTTCTGATACTTTTCGTCTCCAAAGTTGTAGTTTCTCATCAACATACGTCTTGATGGCATCACGATGAGTTATGATATTTGAGTCTCCACCCTGCAGTTTTAAGGTAAGGCTGTTTAACGTATCAAAGAAGACTGACAAATATGCAAACATTACTTGAGAACTAGGTTTGCTGAAGTTCATGCTTAGCTCATTTTGCTTCTGGTTTTGCAAGAACGAAGTTAGTTCATCTCAGAGCTCAAATAGTCTTGCCAACATGTTTCCTTTTGAGAGCCAGCGTACTTCTGTGTGATATAGCAGTGTTTTGAGGTCAGTTCCTAAATCTTCACAAAGAATTTTAAACAGACGGGTATTTAGTGCACTGTTTTTTTATGTAGTTCACGAGCAAAAACGAGCTCGCTCCTGGAGTTGGCTCGATGTTGCCCCAAAGAATGGTCGAATGGTCTCACGCCCCCCCTGACCCGTCTTCACGCCTCCCAGGGGGGGCGCGCCCCCCAGTTTGGGAATCCATGCTTTATAGCAAATACAAAGGGCAACGAACTATCTACATCAACATGATTTCCATTCCTATAGGAGTGATCAGTTATCTTCTGAATTCAACCGGTCCACTATGCTGCTCAGTGATGATTGTGCGATTATTTTCTTACATGAACAAGATATTTTGGATTCGGAGCCGGAAGGATCCTGTCATAAGTGCGGTGGCGGAAAGACGGAGTCGCGAAAACGTGAGAGGAATGGAGAGTACCGTCGAATACTGAAGTGTACTGTCAGAACATGCCGAACGACCCGGTCAGTGCGCCGTGGTAATAAGTTTTTCCACTATACAGACTCGAGCAATAGAGTAAATTGTAGACTTAAGATATGTGAAATTCTCGAAATCGTGCTTTTTTTGGGGCGCGTATTGAACCAGAAACACTGTGGGACGCGTATTGAACCGGCACCCTTAAAACAATAGTCGGCCTTATAACCGGCTTTGCACCCCTGCGCTTCCACTTACGCCGCATAAGGGTCACACAAAACTCAACCCTGTGCAGACTATGCGAGGAGACAGATGAAACAGTATCCCACATAATCTTCGAGTGCCCTGCACCCACCTATCGCAGATTTGAACTCTTTGGGGCACAAACCCCAATGTCTATTCGAAGCGAACAATTAATCAAAAGAATCACATCCCTCACCAGAGGGCTGAATCTCTTTGATTAAACGCAAAACTCTCAGAAAAGTACAATAAGCCACCAGGCGTCCGTTCTTGGGGCCAAAAATAACCCCACCCTGAGAGTTTTAGTGAATTTTTGAAGAAAATTAAGCTATTGCTCTCGCCTCGTAGAATGTGAACTTTTGAAAAAATTTCATGCAGAAATCCGTTTTAGGCTATTCTGAATCATATTCTGAAGTTCAACGCATTTTTTTATGTATGTACATGTACGTATATATGTATGTGTCATTCCAGACGATAACTGTCCGTAGAATTGTGCTAGAAACTTCAAACCAATTTTAAAATGTTAAGGACACAAAACAAAAGTTCAAGTTCGTTGGCCAGCATGATCGGATTACATCTTCGGGTTGAAATTTTCAAAAATGTAGTGAAAAATGTCAAAATAGCCTGTTTGTTGCGATTTGTTGTGCGAAATCATTTTTTCAGCATACTAACATGTGGTATATTCGGAATCAGCGTAAAATTTCCTATAAGAATATGAATCAAGTTTTCAAAAATTTTCAAAGTTGAAAAATCAGTCAAAAATTGAAATAATGCCGTTCGCTAGTTGTAAAAATCGGTTAATATTTGCATGAAACATTGTCCAAATTCAGATTGAACTACTCTTATGGAAGTATCCCTGTATAACCAATCCTAGAACCATGCTGTTTAAAACGTAGTTAGTAGGTGCTTGTTAAAAAAAAAAATGTAATCACAACTGATGAGTTTACTCTGTGAAATGATGTTATCATAGGATACTGTTAAGATTTCAACTGCCTTCAATACTGACCACATTGGACATCGCAATCTATGAATATTTACCTACATTTGTCTTTAAATCTACAAGATTAGTTTAATAATAATAAAGTATGAGTACCTCCTAATTATTTTTAATATATTGATTCCACGTTTGTCTATCAAAATCATAAACTAAAATTTCTCTACACGATCAATAGCGACTGAAATGTCGAAGATTTCTTCAAAAATTCGCTCATGGGGTCATGCTGCATGACTGGACTTTTTTCTATACATCTACATCCAAATCTTTAAAAATAACATCCCCATATTTCCATATTCCGATAGACGGAAGCCTCTGTACATGCCCAATCGTCGAATCTATGTGTGTACTTGTGTATAACACTCAAATCTAAATGGATAAATTTTTTTGAATTTGAGGGAATATGATTAGGGACATTGCACCGTATTAAAAAATGAAACGTCAGTCTGTAATTAATTACTCAATCTTCTTAAATGATTCTCGGATAACAACTATTTCGGCATTGATTTTGAAATTATGGCAGTGACTGCTCAACCCCTCGTAAGTCCAACATAACTAATGTACAGGGTTTTCCAGATAACGAAGACCCTCTCTCTCTCTCCATTAACTTACATAATACGGGTTAGAAGAAAAATTCAAACGATAACCACCCTTCATTTCTACCGTATAAGACCATTCTCGCGCACTAACTTTGTCGTTTTAAATTAGAACTCTCAAATTTTATTGCCAATTCGATATGTGCGTGTAATTTCATGAAGATGTAATCCATCCTCGATTTATTGAGAGCGCAAAAGCGGGCGCAATTCCATTCTAAAAGTGCGAAAATTGTGAAATGCTGGGTTTTGAAAATAGTCAATTGCCACATGCAATACATAATTTTGAGGTATTTTTTTAATGCAGTATGGCGTAATGATGTTCATTTATTGATATTTGCAATATCAACATGGGAAAACACCAAAAAATTGGCCAGAATTGCACTTTTCCTCACTTATTTCTACACAGTAAGCTTACCTACTAAAATTTCGATTTTTCTTCATACAAATTCTCGTATTTCTTTTTTTTTTTTTTTTTTTTTTTGTTAATCTTATCTTTTATTTTTTGTATTTCTCGTTTTTCTCTTTTTTCTGAGTTTTTTTTTTTTTTTTTTTTTAGCATCTTGAAACATAAACCAACAAATTTTGATAAAGGTGGGTTTTTCTTTTTTTTTCTTGGTTGATTACAAAGGTTCATTACTGAAAATAATAAACCAACAACTTACAATTTTCGTTTTTATCATTATTATTCTCGCCTGGAGCTTGTAACATAAAATTGCAACTAGGTAGTTTTTAGGCTTATGTATCTTAAACTGAGACTTGAGTACCTACGGTGTTTCGACTCCCTGTAGTAGATACGTCGGAATTTCGCATATTGTCAAATACCATTCCAAAGTGATATGATGCAATTAATTTAAACCAATCTGAGTTGCATTAAAAAATCGATGTAGGTTCTAGAAAAACATTTTTCTTGACTGTTTGTTTTACTCCTTAAAAGAAGGAGATGTACTACGTTTTTTGCAGCACTCAACGAAACTCTGAAACTGAATTCGTGCTGAAAACGGGTTTAACGTTGTTGTTGCGAACATTATTGAGATAGCTGGGTGTTGAAAAATAGTTGACCTTGGTCCACCGCAAGATAAAACAGAGTAATAATGACTCATCTATATTTACACCTTATTATAATGTCCAGGATGAATGGACACAGGAGAAGACATGTTAGCGACTTTTCGTCAAAAATGAAGGTATTAGTGGCTCAAAAAATTTAAAAATCAAAATTTTTGAAATTTTTCTTCGTTGAAAACCGTTTTGATGCATTCTGAAACGAATCGTAGAGTTTAACGCGATTTTTCATGTATATATATATATATATGTCATGTGTATTCTAGACGATAACTCTCCTTAGGATTGAGATAAAAATTCCTTTCTTGCGCCGAAAAATCAAGCTTCCCAAACAAAAGGATGAGTTTGTTGGCCAGCACTTTTTGAGCACACTAAATAGGTATAATTTCAGAAAATGGGCTAAAAAATCACTAAAAATGGCTAAAAACGGCTAAAAATTGTTAAATTCATCTTTTTTAGCAACATTCAAGTCACATAAAGTTTATTAACTATAAAATAGATCATTCAAAGGTTTATGGAAAAAATTATTCTGAAAAACGTACTTAAATTTTATTAAAATTTGCAAAAAAAATCAATTGAAACTGCAAAAAAAGCTAAAAATCCAAAACCACTTTCTTAATAATAGATTATTATTTAGATTACGGTTTTCCCATAAAATTAATACTTTACAATTTTCTTGCACTCAAGCAGCTCAAATTTCAAAACAATTTAACATTAGACAGTAAGATTAAATAATTTACGAAAATTCGCTCATACAATCATGCTGTATGACTGGAACTTATACTATTTAGTAGGTAATTTTTATTGGACAAGTAAAATATGTTTAAACTTCATATCCTAGCTAAAACTTTGCTAAATCAAATCAATGTATTGAATCAATGAATTGAATGAATGTACTGAAACAACATTACTTTTACCTTGAAAGTTTAAGAAATCTCGAGTTTTAATATTTAAGCCCTTAAATTCTGCCCTTTAGGTTTGATCAAAAGTGATGCCGAGATTATTGGCTCATCCCCGGCCTTTGTACCTACTTTGAGTTAATGAATTCCAGTTTCACCAATTGTAACCTCTGCGCGCCCTTTCCACAATCATGTTTGTAACATCTACACTTTCCATTTGATTTTTACGACATTCTACGATCGTAATCTGATCTGTACGATCGTTGATGATCCCCCCTGAATTTATTCCAGATAAAACGAAGTACCAATCTACGCATACGCAAATGTAAAATTCTCTAATCACTCCCCTTCCATTTTCAGGATAGATATTAGTGTCATAACCCCATTTATTCAAGCTATTATCCTGTAGCACTTTATGAATTAATACAGCCAGCGAGTCAAAATCATTAACAGTCGGCGAATAAGAAAAGGATATAAATGATTTTTATGGAAGGTTTTATTTCTCATAAAATGCTCGCTTCAGGAGCATAAGCTGTAGCTAGACTGGTGTAAGAAATGAAAGACGTCAATAGATTATTTGACAGCTTTCTTTGTTTTATATAGTTTACGTCAACAAAAATTTCCGGCGCAAAAAATAAAATAAAATAAATGCCGCTAGTTTAGAGCTTCTATCAGTTGTAGACAAAATATTTGAAAAGTTTAGTGGAGTTACACTCAAGTTGAGAAGAAAGCATGCTACTGGGTGAAACTACGTGTGGCTTACAGTTTCTGTATCAAGAATGCTTGCCAGAAAATGCTTTATTCGAAGTGAGTTCTTACTTGCACTTACTTTTTGCACATCCGATGGAAGTAGTAATAGAACTAATTCAAGCTTTATTGAACGCTGATGCATCCAAGGAATTTTTACTAGCAATAAAAAGAACATACACCATCCAATATTTCTTAAGTAAATTACCATCTGCGAAGGAATATGATGTTCACCCCATGTTGAGATAGCTGATCGCTCCTGCCATGTAACACTCAAACACCATCAACTTTTGTGATCTTTATTGATTCAGTTACCCTCCTGAGTAATCTTTTGAAAGCACTAGTGAACCCATCAGTAAATGGTAATTAACATGCCATTCCGATACGGAAAATACAAGATTATTGTATTTTAACTGTATATTAACTTCACGTTTTAGGAAATCACTAGCCAAATTTTTAAGATAAATCATTTCGGTGCCACAGAGAGCTGCTGCCAAATATTCAGATTATGCCGAAGATTGAGCTACACACTGCTGTTTCTTTGAAGCCCACGAAATTACGTTACCATGGTAGTATATGACCATTCCACTCGTGCTCTTCCGGTCATTGACATCGGATCCCCAGTTGGCATCTGCATAGGCGACGATTTCGGCTGCTTCAGAATTCTTTTTGAAGGTTAATCCTTGGTTAATTGTGCCTTTTAGGTAGCGCAAGATCCGTTTCGCGGTTTGTCCACGTAGCTGACGTCGGATGGTCAAGGAAGCGTCCCAGGTAAGCCGTTGGAAAAGCAATATCCGGTCGAGTAGTAAGCGACACATAATTTAAACATCCCATTATTTCTCGATACGGCACTTCTACCCCCTCCTCGGCCGGATCCGCCTGGAACCTGGTTTCCATCGGAGTGCTGTGGGTTTTGCAGTCCTCCATTCCAAATCGAATCAGCATCTTCTTAATCATATCTTCTTGTGAAAGAACAAGAAAATTCTTTGTTCTTGTGATTTTCATACCCAAAAATTGGGTTATTTCGCCGAAGTCTTTGGCCCTAAATTCGTCCTTCAGAGCTGTAGCAACTCTTGCCATGTTATTCGGCTTTCCAGTCAGAATCAGGTCATCGACCCAGGCGCACATCCAAACGTTATCACCAATGAAAAGGCATGAATCACTTTGTGATCTTTTCATTTTATTTTTGATGGCAAATGACGAAAGACAATCCTAGAAAATTCTAGGCGACTCACGAAGGCCATAAATTGCCTTTTTTAATTTTAGACATTTTCCTTTTATTTGTTCAACTCCTTCGGGAATCTTTAGGTAGACATTTGGCGTCATTGGTCCGAACAGGAAGGCATTTGGCACGTCGTACAATCTGGGTGGTAGATCATTCTGCACGGCATGAGCCATCAATAATCGCACTGTAGGCATTTTTGCAACATGAGAGTAGTGGCAGTCTGAAGACTCCTCCTGATAGCCTTTTGCGACCAATCGCGCCTTACGTGTGCCATCCTGCTTTGTTCTAAACACCCATTTTATGTCAATAATAGTCTCATTTTTGGGCATGTCCACATATTCCCAGGTTTCAAAATTTTCCATAGCATCTAGCTCCTTCATAATCGCCTCGATCCATTCAGATTTCTTCACAGCTTCTTTGAAATTTGGAGGATCATCAATGGCTGAGAGGCAATATGCAGAATACAGTTCGTAATCCTTGAGGTGAGAAGGGGGCATAATTACTCTCCCGGATGCGGTTTTGTTGTGCTGCTGATTGCCGTCTTGAGGTGCAGAAGCTTGATTATCTGATTCATTGTTTTTCTTTTCGTCATTCGTCTTGTTCTCGTTGTCTGAAGAGTCATCTGATGAGCCATTTGATGAGTCGTCTGAATCACTCGAACCATCATCAACATCCTGATTTCCATTTTCCACGATTTGCTCCTCACCTTCGCCAAATGGTACTAGAAAACGTTTCCGCTTGTTGGCTTCCTCTTTGTCGAATCCCAATACGTTCTCTTCGAAGATAACATCTCGCTGAACGTATCATTGATAAAGTGCCGTAGATAAGACTCAGAGCAAAATAGTGTCAACTGATCGAGAACAATACAAAATAATTTTGAATGTTTGGTATGTTTTGAGTTTTGGAATGTTTGGTAGGTACCGAAGCAGAATAAAATATTCTTCGGATCATCCTCAAAGCACTATTTTTTATTTACTACTATTTACTTTTATTTACTATTTATTTATCATTTATTTTATCTTTAGGAATTGCTATTTCAAATTTCTTGGATCTTTATATCTATAGGTACTGGAAACACAAAAATATAACGTAATCCTCTACATACTGTAGCTCAAATTGTAAGGCTCACACCATCAATCACAATTAATTATAAAATGACTCTATGAATTTGTTAGTAAATTTTCTTTTTACAACATACTTCCACTCCTGGAGATCTCTCCTGCTTGCTACTCATCAAAACTCATTTCCCGTTTTGTAACCCTTCTGAACTCAAATAAGTCCCTGACCCCGGAGCTCCGTTATCGTCCGAGTGCCGTATTCACGCCTATCTTAATCCCCTTGTGTTGGCGAACACGAAGAATCGCTAACCCGGCAGAGATGCCCTTCACCCCTTCGCTTCTTGATAATTCGGAAATCAGCTCCTCACCTCTCGTCAGTTCGTTTCCTGTAGCCCTGTTGTCCGGATTGTTGGAGCAGCCATCTATGCTGCATTTTGCAATTTCCTCGTAAAGTTTATCTTGCCTCATATCTTATAGTAGCTGATACGAACTAAATCACTCGCGACGAAGTTGTGGAAACCCATTTCAATACGGAAGTTAGTGAAAAACGTTGTCCATTTCCACAAAAAAATAAAGCGTTACACTGTTAAATCGATTTCGACGGTTAGGCCATCATCAGTAACAAACAATAACTGAAGACACATTAGGAAGGACACAGCTTTTATAGTCACAGGTGAAGGGAGATTGAATCCCATTGGTCAAGAGAAAGGAAAGGGGCAGGAGGTACAACCAATTAAGTGCAAACAAGGTGACGGAGGATTATAGCTAATTAGATGAAGTGAAAGGGGGAAAAATAACTAAATATGGTTTCAACATTGTGAAGGGATAATTCCAAGCTTTATAAAAATGGACCTATCAAAGGTGAAATATATTGAGGTATATCCTCATTTAAACATTTACCAGATCTGTCACTTTTGATAATTTCGAATTTTTCAAGTACATTCAACATACCTCCTTTCGGACAAAAATGAAGAAATTCTACAAACTGTCTATCTGTCAAATCAAAATTGTAACTATGATTGGATTCCTTAAGATGTTTCGCAAATGTAGACTTACACTTATTTTCCCTGAAATCCTCCTGATGCTCGTCTATTCTTTCCCTGAATTTCCTACCAGTTTGACCGCAATATTCGTAACCACAAGAATATTTTAGTTTATAAACCCCACTTTTATCCTGAACATTGATTTTGTCCTTAACGGATCCTAGTAATGCTTTAAGACTATTTTTAGTTCTAAAACCTACTTTGTAACCTCTCGATGATAGAATTTTGGCGATTTTATCCGAAATTTTCCCATAATAAGGTATACTTATCCATTGCTTTTCTTCTAAATTTACATCTTCCCTGGCCAGATTGGAAACTTTTTCCCTACTCTTTTTCCTAAGAACTTTATCCCATATGGTATCAACGAGATCTCCTCCATATCCGTTACTAGCCGCTATGCTTCTGACAATGGATTTTTCTTTTGATAAATTTTGTTCACTCATTGGAATAGACAGTGCTCGGTTAATCATACTATGGAAGGCTGCATGCTTATGGCCTAAGGGGGATTTGAAGTACTATGGATAGTTATATCGCTATATGTATCTTTTCTATAAATTGAAAAATCATGCTTTTCGTTTACCAAAGAGATGGATAGATCTAAAAAATTGAGTTTATTTCCGCCGAATTCGAATATTTTCGAAATGAACGAATTGTTTAATTTGATGTCTATTTGTATGGATCAGAATTACTTTTTATTTGAGGGGAAATGTTATACACAGCCAGGGGTTGTTATGGGTTCTCCGTTATCTCCTCTGCTTGCAGATATTTACATGGATTATCTTGAGCTACAAATATTTACAACTTGTAACACAAATGATCTTCTCTATTGGTATAGATATGTCGATGATATTGTCATTCTATGGAAGGGTACAGAAAGGCAACTAAATTCTTTTCACGAAAAAATCAATAAACTAGATCCCTCTATCAAGTTTACCCTCGAATTCGGCGGAAATAAACTCAATTTTTTAGATCTATTCATCTCTTGTGGATGTTTATCTCAGTTATTATATTATCTCAGTGGGGTTTATAAACTAAAATGTTCTTGTGGTTACGAATATTGCGGTCAAACTGGTAGGAAATTCAGGGAAAGAATAGACGAGCATCAGGAGGATTTCAGGGAAAATAAGGGTAAGTCTACATTTGCGAAACATCTTAAGGAATCCAATCATAGTTACAATTTTGATTTGACAGATAGACAGTTTGTAGAATTTCTTCATTTTTGTCCGAAAGGAGGTATGTTGAATGTACTTGAAAAATTCGAAATTATCAAAAGTAACAGATCTGGTAAATGTTTAAATGAGGATATATCTCAATATATTTCACCTTTGATAGGTCCATTTTCATAAAGCTTGGAATTATCAATTCAAATTGTTGAAACCATATTTAGTTATTTTTCCCCCTTTCACTTCATCTAATTAGCTATAATCCCCCGTCACCTTGTTTGCACTTAATTGGTTGTACCTCCTGCCCCTTTCCTTTCTCTTGACCAATGGGATTCAATCTCCCTTCACCTGCTACTATAAAAGCTGTGTCCTTTCTAATGTGTCTTCAGTTATTGTTTGTTACTGATCATGGCCTAACCGTCGAAATCGATTTAACAGTGTAACTCTTTATTTTTTGTGGAAATAGACAACGTTTTTCACTAACTTCCGTTTTTTATAGTAGCTGAATATTAATACTTCTGGAGGATCGCCCTGGAAAGCAAAGCTTCTAATTCAACGTTTCGTGAGTCCTTCTTGACTCGCTAATTCGTCGGCAGCATCAGGATCATCTTGTGGGACGCCTCCTCGAAGTCTCTACCGGCAGCATCAGGATCATCTTGTGGGACGCCTCCTCAAAGTCTACTCCTACAAAGTCTCCTCTATTTCTAGAGCTTCCGTCTCATCATTTTTCAGCTGTGACGTCGTCTTCAGACGACTCCATCTACTCAGGAATCTTGCCCATCTTTAACAAAATCCAGACACCTCAAATCCCATTTCAAAGCCTACCAAAATGCACCACTTGGAGGCAGCAAGTTTTGGGTGGAAATTTGGATTCCTTCGCAGCCCTCACATCGGAAGATATTCAGGTGCAAAAATTCCAACATTTATAATCCGACATAATCGATTTTGGTACATATATTGCAAATTGTCGAGAACTTCGATCTTCCTTAACAAAATTTCATTTTAAACGTCCGATTTCTTTACGTGGTGTACCTAGTCACCATTGATTCGATTAGATATAGATTATAATATTTTCTGATGAAGTGTGAGGGTGGCCACTCAGGGAAATTCTTTTTTTTTTCTCTTAAATAATATTAGGGTTTTAAGGAAATTAATAAACCTGAATAGAAATTAGGGAATATATAGGTAACCAGGTTATAAGAATTTTTATTAATTTACTGAACCGGAGATTTTTATATTTTTATTCAAAATGGAACGAGGATTCGTTTAACCCCAAATTTATATTGGAAGGACAGCGCAAGCGAATTATTTTGAAATATTTCTTCATAAATACAGCTCTTATTCTACGATTTTCTATGTGTTGTATTATTCATCTTAATATACGTACTTTCGGCATTAAAGTGTTTAAATATCCCGAAGATTTGGCTTTGAATTTCTTCATTTCGAATCCCCGACCTCCAACTGAGTCTGGTAAGAATTATTATAAATTTATATTGTAGTTAATTCAGTTTTTTTTTTTTTTTTTTTTTTTTTTTTTTTTTTTTTTAAAGCTCAATCCCGTGATTTGCTACAGTTTATCCTTCCTGCATTTAAGGTTATTCATGTTTTCAAGGTGATTTTTTTCCTGACTCGCCACGATCCATAGAACGTTTAAGTGATCAGAAAACAATTTCATGGGTGCTCAGCGTTCGGTGATCAAGTCTTTGCAACACAAAAAGAAAACTAATTATTGTGGAAACCATCTGCTGTCTCATAGAAATAATTTAACTCATGCTCAAGAAAATAGAGGGGACTAGTAGTATACCAACACCCATAGATTCAAACCAAGTCCACAAACTACGTACGAAAAATGGTCGATTTATTCTTTCCATGTGTTAAAAATTATATACCTAAATATAAATTATATTTAGGTATAAAAATTGGGGCGTGGTGCACAGAATGTGTCGAGACAATTGAAAGTTGTATTGACGTTTGTATGTCCTTATAGAAATTAAAACCAGGCCGTGTTCGTGGGAATTCGTTTGGTCTGTTACGTATACTTCCTTTGTTCCTGTAACTGCAGGTCCATATATGCGGTAGTAATTAACCAGCACCTGTTTCGGAACGGCGCGTCCACAATCCCAACAGACTGCGGTCAAGGTGAAAGAGCTCATCTTATAATAATTATAGCTTCAGATTTTCAACTTAACGATAGACAAATGACACCCACTAGGATTGTCTACCCTAAATACAGGGCTTTATAACAGACATCATTCGACCTCACTAATTAATTTTGAAATTTTCCAGGTTAATAGTTGAGCGTTTAAAAACCGTCAATTGTATCCGAGTTCAAGGAATATAGATTCTCTCCCGGATATAAAACTAATATTTAGACAAGCACACCGGATACCAGATTCGATCATGCTAGACTAGTGTCAGTTGATTCACATTATATAGAAGCTTATATAGGTACATAAAATGTTATTATGTTACCCCAATACATTTTGATTGACCTACATTACAGTAAACTCTCAGTTATCCGGCCTAGCTCGCTTTAACTGGCCATCGGATTAACCGGCCGCCCATTTTCATTTCATTTTCTTTATTTTCCCTCTATAGTTCTCACGTCTTCACTTTCCACGACTTCCCGGAAAGTGAAGAGAGAAAACAACATCTCTTTCTCCCAAATATGCATATCTCGGCTCAATGCGGCCTACACGAAGGTAATGAGACGAAAAAGAATATCTCTCGCTCCGTTTTATCAGACAATAACGTGCTGGGGAATCAAAAATAAAAGAACTAAAATCATTCACCGTTCGTTTACTTTCTACGAATAACTTTTGCCCTACATTATGCAGTGTACTGTGTACACATTTAACACATGCGTGGGCAAACCTTCTTGGAACACGAAGCGAAGAAAATAACAATTTCCCCACTGTAGTCAGTTCTGTACTGCAAGTACTTGTTTACGAACTATATATTCCGTGCACTTTATTAATATACACTTGCCTATGTGTTTAATACACCTTTAGTTAATTTATCTTACAAAAATGCCTGCACATTGCGGCGAGGTGACTGGACTGTAGTTTCAACATATTGGTAAGTAATGCTTGCATTACATGGGCGTCCCTATGGATGGATTTTATATAATTTTGGTGAGAATTAAAATAAGACAAAAAATCAGCATTATAATGATTTCACGGAATCCCCCCCCCCCCCCTCCTGCCTTTTAACTCTTTCCCCGAACGTAAATTGAAACTTCCGAGTTTGCCTAGCTAGTCTAAAATCTGGATCGAAAAAACAATAAAAACAGTCACGAAAAGTCTGGTGAATATAATAAAAATATCACGATTTATCAACATTACCTCCTCCATTCACCCCCTTCCATCATGAAATTTTAAATTCCTGTTACATATTCCAAATCTAGACCAAATTCAAAGTTGAAAAAAAAAAAAAAAAAAAAAAAAAAAAAAAAAAAAAAAGAATCACAAAAATCGGACGAGAATAGTTGAAACATCATGATTTATCATTATTACCCCCTCCACTCACCCCCATCCATCGAGAAATTTGAAGCTCCTGTTACATTTCCCAAAACTAGACCAAATTCAAAGTTGATCAAAAAAATAATAACGAAAATCGAACGAGAACAGTTAAACCATCATGATTTATCAATATTACCCCCTCCATTCACCCCCTCTCTTGATGAAGTTTGAAAATCCTGACATACTTTCCAAAACTATATCGAATTCATAACGGAACAAAATAAGAATCACGAAAATCAGTAGTGATTTGTAGCTTGGGCAGCGCTTGACAAAATCGGTAACCCACTTCGACTGCAAATCCAAAATTTCCTAGGTTTGCTGCACAACTAGACTAAAATTGCAATCAAACAAAATGAGAATCACGAGAACTCGCAGGGAATAGTAGCCTGGGTGGCGTCGACTAAATTTGCCGAAAAAACACGTTTTTTCGGCTTTATCCCCACCATTCTCTTCCATGTTGAAATTCAAAATATCCGAGGTTTGTTGCACAACTAGACTAAAATTGGAATCGAAGAAACAAAGAATATCGGAAATCGGTTGAGAATTGTGGCTTGGGCAGCGTCGAAAATATTTGTCACAAACGCACTTACACTTTTTTTTTTTTTTTTTTTTTTTTTTTTTTTTTGACATGGATATGTCTTTGCTCTGGGGGGTCAACCAAAAATTTCCGTGACGCGAAATTTGTGTCACAATTTCAGTGTTTTTCACGTACAACCCATCCGTTGCTAGGGGAATGGAACTTCCTCAGTTTTCATCGCACAAAAATCGTTCGCCACTCGTTGGAAAGCGCTTTTTTTGACATGGATATGTCTTTGCTCTGGGGGGTCAACCAAAAATTTCCGTGACGCAAAATTTGTGTCACAATTTCAGTGTTTTTCACTTACAACCCAGCCGTTGCTAGGGGAATGGAACTTCCGCAGTTTTCATCGCACAAAAATCGTTCGCCACTCGTTGGAAAGCGCTTGATTTATGTGATAAATGTTCACATCTCAAGCTACCAATTTCCCCCTCCTTACGTACCTGGTTACATTCCAAAACTAAGTTGATTGGACTATAAACAATTTTAATAAGCCGGTTACAATATTCTTAACGTAAAGCAATAGCATCATTTACTCCACTCCATAGGAAACATTTTCATCCTCTTGACATCAGTCGAGAACAACCGTTATGAAATCCCCAATCAAAGACATATCCATGTAACATGGTATCTGCTTGTAAAGCGGATAGTGGAACTCGTTTACGAGTTTCTGAATAAATTATGTCTTTAGTTGCGGTTTCTACTGGGATTCGTACAAAAAATCAGGGATTTTCTTCTTTTTTTTCTACAAAACTCCCCTTAAAGGCGGAGGGGGCACGCCATTAAATTGAAAAATAAACAAATAAAATAAAAAAGTGGGGAGGACGCCCAGGTTTACCCGACGCCGGCTCTAGGGATAAGGGAAGTTGCAGGACGGGGAGGAAGAATGGGACGAAAGGATGTGCCCCTATAAAATGACCACCAGTTCAAGTAAGAACCCCTCAGGACGCGGGTGGTGATACCACTGAGTACTCCCGCCGAGATGCCCAACTCGAGTGACTCCGTGGCGCTTTTCCCTCACCACACCCCGCGCCATGACACGGTCGCGGCAATGACCTTGATGTTATTAGGTGCCACTCCTTTTAGCTCAGATATCGCTTGTCGCAGATCATTCCTCCATCACTGGATCATTCCATTCATATGCATGCACCTATCTTTTTTTTCCCCACGGATTTGGTCTTAGAATGGTCTGAAACAGATTTGTATGCGGTTATTTTTTTCTGATGCGTGGGTTGTCCCCTACCCCCTGGATCAATTCCAATAGGTCGTCCCTCTTATAAGAAGCCTTGTGTGTATGGCCTTGCGTCTGAGGGACGTCCTAAAAAGTGGTATCATCCAACATAATTGTGCCTTAATAAGGTGAAATATCAGTAGGTATCTTCTTGTTTCACTAGTTTCATTACGTGTTATAATTAGAACGATATTGATTAGTCCTTACAGCAACTTCATTATTTAGCAATGCTATCAATCTAACACCAACGAGTGTTGAGTTAGTATCAATTGTTCTGGTTCGTTACACTCCTCCTCACTTGAATTGGATCACCGAACCTGAGAAAATATTTCAGAATGTTTTTGATTGCTGCAACTAGTTATTTTCTTGAGTCATGTTCATAAAGTATTGTCTTGGAATACCCGTTCATAAACTATTTTCTTAATCTCATGCAGACCCTTAAAAATATGAGTTTTTTCATATCCAGCTTGTAGTATAGAGCCGTATCACCTTTATCGATATGGTTTTGATTGGGGAAAAACGCAAACACCATCGTTTTTGTCGTAGATCCGATTTTTACAACCAACTCTATTCCAATATTCGCATATTGATTCGCCATCGTCGTGCAGTTCAAGACCTAAGCCCTGCCCTGCAGCAAGAGGCCACTAGTCTTTGATAAACCTTGGCTTCCGAATCTACTATTAAATTCCTTAAGCAAATAGCAAATTCGACAATTCTATAATAATTCCCGTAGAATCAGTACAACCTATCATATGTTCTGGGTCGTGGAGGAGGGGTTAATTGGAGATCTCCCCAGTGTTCATCAGTATTTTATATTTCACTCGAGAGCTTTCGTGTTTGTGTGTGTGTGTCATACCATCCGATAACTCTCGATAGAATTGAGATAAAAACTTCGTTCATGCGCCAAAAAAATAAAACCTTCAAAATGAAAGGATGAGTTCGTTGGCCAGCACTTTTGAGCACATTAAATTGGTCATAATTATTTCAAAAAATGTACTGAAAAAAATCACTAAAAATTGCTAAAAAAAAAAAAGGCTAAAAATTGTTATATTTATATTTTTTGGTAGAATATTGATCAAATTAAATTGATTAACTGTAAAGTAGAACATTTAAAAATGTATGCTGAAAAATGTACGTAAAATTCATCAAAATTTGCTAAAAAATCGATAAAAACTGCAAAATAAGAAAAACTTCAAAACCTCTATTTGAATAGAAGATTATCATTTAGAATATGTTTTTTGCCATAAAATTAACAGTTAACAATTTCCTTGCACTCGAATAGCTCAAATTTTAAAACAATTTAACATTGTACAATACTATAATTTACAAAAATTTGCTCATACGATCATGCTGCGTGACTGGAACTTTTTTCTTTTTTTTCTTCATTACGCTGTTTGTGTTGCTGTATCGGGTTTGTAATTTTGAGAAGAAGAAACTTTTTGCTTCCGAATCTAATGATGAATTTCCTAAGCAAACAGCGAATTCAACAATTCTATAATAATTTTTTGTAGAATCATTAAAACCTTTCACAGCTTGCTTCTCTTCTATACATTCCATAATATTCACATGTACCAACTTAGATCAAACACAATTTTCCTTTTCTTGACATTGATAGGAGAGTTAAACTCGGTGCTGTCGGGGAACATGAACGAGCAGGAATTTTAATGATTAGCTGAAAAATATTGAAGTCTATACAAGGATAATACTTTATGCAAAATAATTGAGTCAGTGATTTATCTTCCAAGGGGATAATGTTCCTCTCGTTGTATGTTGCATTTAGACCAACAAACATACTTTTATTGTATCGTCTTCTCCCATCATTGACACCGTCCATGATCTTCTAAATTAAATCATCAGTGATGAACTTTTGAAGCGATAATATATACCCTTACTCGGATGGGATGACATTACCATACTCTTTTTTTTTTCCTTCGATGCTTCTCGCCTTCTGCCCAATCCACCATCAACTCCAATAGTAAAATGGAGAAATATAAAGAAGTGCAGAACGAAAAGATTACCCAGTCCAACGAAAAAACAGCAACGTAAATCGGCCCACTCCTGGGGACAGGTTGAACCTCACCCGTTCGTTCCCTCGGTTCTGCACAAAGCCGTGGTGTTTGAAATTCCAATGACGTAGAAAAAATCGAGAAACCTTAACAGGTTTAAAAAAAAACTGAACCGACGGCGGGGGAAGGGAGGACAGAAACAACCGATGTTTCACCACGAAGGTACGTCCTAAAAACTATTGGTTCGGTCCAAAAAAGCCACCTCCGATGTATGGCAATTTCTAGTGATGAGTCTGTATTAATAACAAACAAATAACTCAATTTAAACAAATGAATGAAAAATTCACAGCATTGACAATTAAAAACCCTTTCTGCTTTAGATTATCGATTATCGCTAATCAGTCCACTTGCCTACTCTCAAACAAAGACTATTGTTGGTACCTACATGTATTTGGGAGTATAGTTTACATGAAGCGGGTAGGCAAGTATAGGAGTTTAGTAAAAAAAGGAGATAGAGATAAAGAGGGAGATAGAAAGAGAAAGTGAGTGAGTGTGAGAGAGAGAGAGAGAGAGAGAGAGAGAGAGAGAGAGAGAGAGAGAGAGAGAGAGAGAAAGAGAGAGAGAGAGAGAGAGAGGGAGAGAGAGAGAGAGAGAGAGAGAGAGAGAGAGAGAGAGAGAGAGAGAGAGAGACTGTTTGCTGTATATTTATTAACCTGCACAGAAATTAGGGCCATATGGCCCTCTTTAAGTACCACTCTGGCAGGAAACAAGTACAAAAATATAGAAAAATTAACATCAGTCTTCATAAAATTATAATATTGCGCTCTGAGTTCACTTCACTAATAGTTTACTTTAAAAGTGTTCACTCATCACAAAAACAAACAAACAATAATAACTCATACCAATGTATGCCTAATTTGCGAAATTTAAGCATAAACATAGTATTTATTCAGTATATCAAACTATCAACCACAAACTAAGAAATTAATCGCCATATGTTTTTAATAACTTTTCTATCAATTTTTTCTTAAATGTACAAATAGACATATCTGTATCAAATAGTTTAATATTCTCATTGTGCATTCGCACTGCTTGAACGTGAAATGATCTATTAAAAATCATTGTCCTATGCAAGGGACATTGTAATAGCCTATCACAACCACGAGTGTTCATTGTATGACTATTACCTAAATACTGAAAATCATCAAACAAATAAGAGGGTCTACCGGACTTCAAAATTTAAAAAAAAAGCACACCAAGGCGATACTTTCTCCACTCCCTCAGAGAAAACCAACCAAGTTTTTGGAAATATGGCGTCACATGTTCCCACCTAGGAAATTTAAAGATAAAACGGATGCAAGCATTTTGTGCATGTATCGTAGTTATCAGACGACATGTCACTATACGCCACAGCAGCGTAGTCAAGAATCGGAAAAAGCATCGTCTGCACAAGCTTGATTTGCACACTCTCGGGCAAATGGAAAGCAATACGTCTAAATTGGTAAAGGCCTTTATAGACTTTCGCGGATACCGATGCAACTTGCTGTCCCCACCTCATCTGACTATCCACTTCCAATCCCAGGTTTTTAGTCGACAGTACAAAAGGCAATGGCATCGTGTCGATTTCAATACTATCGCAGTTCACAAGATCCAGTTGCTTGAGCAGGCCAGAGGATCCTAACACTACCACTTTACATTTCGAGGGATTAACGCTCAGTGCATGCTCATGCCACCATATATTCAGTGTGGCCAAATTCTCATTTAAGGACCTAATACCATGCTGTACATCATGGTACATCAGCATAGAGCATGTACCTACAACTCTCACTGAAACATGTACCAATCCTATTTATAAAAATTAAGAAAGCCAGAGCTGACATCCCCGAGCCTTGAGGTATACCCACCTGCACTCTATGCCATGAAGACTGTCGACCATCATGAGTTTTCACCATCTGCCACCGATCATCCAATAACGAAGCTTCCAATTTTTCGGAACTATTAATAGATCAAAGGATCGAAACGATCAGCTTGTGGTTTACTGTGTCAAATGCACGGGAGAAGTCAATCAGGCACAGAAAAACCACTTTCCGACTATCCATTGCACGTCTAGTATCATCTAGAACTCTAATCAAGGCCATCTCCGTGCTATGTCCCAAGCGGAAACCGGACTGAAATCTATCCAAAATACCTGAGAACGATATGTAGGTAAACGAAGCACCATAAATACAGAGATCGAAAATACTTACCCGGAACACATAAATTATTTATCCCGCGAAAATCTATTGTTGACGTGGATCCTCGACGCCTCCCCAACCAAAACACCAACATCTCGGATTGAAAGATTACGTTTCATCCTCGCAGCACCGTAGAATCCCTTCTTATCTATCTTTCGGATAAAACTCGACAAGCCAGGACTCCTCGGCTTAATTTGGTAACAACCTTTTAATTCATAAAAACGTAAAATCCTGTAAACAATTCTCCCTGGTAATTTCGGACTTCTATGACATTGAGGAATTGGCAACATGAGAGTAGAAGTTGACCATTGTTGTAACAGGTGAAGTGAAGTAACGACGATGCGTGACTATAATTGTTACGAAAACGGTAAGCGCAGGACGTAGGTAACTCAATAGTTGACAAACCAATAATCAAAAGCCAGCAAATGTGTGTGACGTGATGTGCTTGTGTATAGTGTTTATCCCTCGCCAAAGTATAAGGTCTATAACGGAAATGTATTGAGGAGGAATCTTGAGACACAGATGCAATACTTGACTAGATAATTACAAAAACACCATGTATGCACATTCTTGAAAAATAAATCATTATAGATCGTGGGTAGTATTTTTAAAAGTGGAAATACGCGAGACCGTTTCTCTAGTACGGGCTCGTCTTACGCAAGATAGGTGAAACGCCTTAACAGTTCGGTCAAATGAGCACAATCTTCCTAGTGTAGGAACAGGAGACGGGAGCCAGGAAGAATATGAATCCACTTGGATAGAGCGTTAGGTAACTGGACAGGAGAAAATATCCACCGCAGTTAGATAGGAAATGTCTACTAATCAGTGTCAATATTGCGGCTTACGCAATGATGGCTCTTCAAGTGCCGAAGTTCCCAATAGAAATCCGTTTTATATAAATTACTAAAAACTGCATTAGGAAAATACTTTGGTTCCATTTCAATATCTTTCTCCTCAGCTTTTAGAAGTTATTGTTTGGTAACTAATTTGATGGTAGCCAGTAAAATGGCAATTAACCACACAGATAAATAGTTATTAGGAACATAAAATTAGAATCAAAACTATTGTTATTTATAAAATAATAATCATCTAGTTTTCCGCATTAATCTCTGGTAACAGCGTTAACTGCATAATATTTTACTTCCTCATAACACTTATTGTTATGTATTAATCATATGTGTGACTCATTAATGTATCGTGCTTAGTTAGTTGGGCTGATGAGGCGAAACTTTCACTACAATCAAGAGGAAATTAACAAGTTTTAGCCTCATTTACAAATTGTTTGTAGGAACAAGTCCGAATTCGGTAGAGGAAATCTATTGAATCACATAAATAGCTCTTAAAAAGATGACAGTGACTGAGTTCACCTTGAAGTTCACCTTAAAACTTCATCGCTTCATCGTTGAAATTTCAGATGTTCTGTTTGGAGAAAGCTGCACTTATCCCATTAACACGGTCCGGTTGGATTTTAGTTGATTCTACGTCGGTTCTTTAGTCAAACCGGTTTGACCCGTTGATGAATATGCCGTGCATGAGACAAGATGACCCACTGGAGAAAATTCCCTTTCCCCCAACAGAGAACAATTTATGAACAAAAATTTGGAAAACGAAACATTTTTCAAGATTCCTCTTTTTATTTTTATTTTTCTAAAAAAAAATACTAATTTTTGTTTTAATTGTACCGAAATGTCCTTGTTAATATATTACTGTTGCCATATTAGTAAATTTTCATTAAAAACGAAATCTTCAAAAATGTTGCACTAAACATTTTCCTAAATTTTCGTTCATCAGGATCCGTTTTGTGGCATTCTAAAACAATTCGTGAAGTTTGCGCTTTTTCATATATGTAAGTATGTGCATATACCTATTGATACAATATTTCAAACTTTGTTTCAATAGATTCGGCTTGTTCATTTGCGTAGAATAAAAAATCTAATTAAGTTTTTTTAAATAATATCCCTCCGCCCGCTGTCCAGGGCTTTTTTCCGAAACTACTGGTCCAAATTTAATGAATTTTGGGTCAAAAATGACATACTAGGTAAAGCTGGTCTTAGGAGCTCGGCATCAAATTCGGTCAACCCAAAAGAGTAGAATTTATAGCAGTAATTATAACAGTAATTTTTTTGGTTTTCATCTATAGATATCATCCCAAATAATCAAATGAAACCACCCGCACGTTCATTTGATTGCTCTCCTCAAAGTCTAGAACTTCCTTAAGAAAATCAGTATCAACACGGCAATGAATCGCAACTGGTGAAACATAGGTACTTGTACTAAAAATTGCCTTATAAACTACGACGTTAATATCAGCTGATTTAATTCCGTTAGAGTTCTCACTCTTCACGAAATCGATGTTATTTTAACTTTTTTTCACCTATAGACGGACTTTGAAGCATAAGTGGGTAATTTATTGTACCTCTTTAGTTTTCAGTTGGTAGGTCAGCTCTACTAAGTAAATAAATATACTCGTATGATACTAGTCCATATACATTTAACCAGAGCTGGCCTATTAACTGAAAATTAATGAGGTATGTAAATAAATGTGTGGGTGTTTTATTTAATTTTATAAATTTCTCCTTGGTAGGCGTCTAAGCCTGAGCAACTTTATTCAGATAATGTATAATACACATTTTTTTTACGCCACCCAACTTACAATTCTCAACCAATTTCAATTATTCTTATTGTGTTCGATTCCAATGGTAGGGTAGTTGTGCAAAAAATCTTGGGAATTTAGGATTTGCTATCAAAATGGGGGGTAGAGGGGATAATTACCGACTTTTTCAAACGCTACCCTAGCTACAATTCTCTACCGATTTTCGTGATCCCTATTTTGCTCCATTACGAATTTGATCCAATTTTAGAAAATATTTCAGGGGTTTCAAATTTTAACATGGGAGTTTCGTGATGGAAACTTACTGTCGGTGGAGAGGATAAATAGCGGGGAAGAAAAATTTCGATAAATCGTGACATTGTCGGGTTTTCTCTTATTTTAATTCTCACCAAAATTATATACAATCCATTCATAGGGACTTCCCTTAAATCCATGCATTACTCACTACTATGTTTAATATTTCAGCTCCTATGTTCTACTCTTAAGGGTTGATCAAAATTGCGTCGACACATTTCCGGTCGATGTATGATTTTGAGTCAAATGTCATAAAATTCGGTCCTGTAGTTTCGGAGAAAAGCTTCTGACGGCGTACGGAGCCAGCGGACGGCGGGCGGTTGCACATTATTCTTATTAGATTTTTGGAATCAACGTATCTTGAAACGTAAACCAACAAATTATAGTGATTTTTTTTTCAAGGTTTATTATTGAAAAAAACCAAAATGTTTGTGTCGAATGCAATATTATAACTGTTAAATGAGTCAACAAGTGTATGAAGGTGTACATCCATTTTGCGACCGAGTTCGTTCAGGTAGCCGGAAGCATTGCGTTCATTTTTGAGAGGTAAAAACAAAATTTGGTTCAAAATCCAAATTATCGTGTTTTATGTTTCAGAGGTTTCGGAACAATTTGGTTTCTTGTTTGATCAATGAAGATCAGAGATTGTGTGGTTTGGGAGCTTGACAGACCCCAATGAGTTTCAAGGCTGCCTGATTGTAGAACTACGCATGGGTAAACATAATTAAATCAACCTTAGCTTCTTCAATTTTCGTATAATTTCGCTACAACCCTCGGGTATTACGTGGGTGTGGCATTATTCGGATTTAATTTATTTCTGTTAAATGTTAGTCACTGTGTATTATTTTACGCTCCTACGCATATCATAAATATGTTTTGATCAGATTTCGACCAATTTCTCCGGGAACGCACGGAGCGGAGTCAACATGACGCCGAAATATTTCATTCTTTAAATATAAAACGTAGTATCTGCGCATGTGAAAACACTTGAAACTCTCCTGCTAAGCATCTATTTCCAAAATGATTGCCATTAAACGATCAGTTTCGTTGGATTATGTTTATGAATGATAATTTATAACTAGTATTTTCTAAATCATTACCAATAAATTTCAATTGTTTTATACAATCATGTTATGTTTACGAGGTAGATATATACCACACCCAATTTGGTAGAAACGCCCCTAATGGGTTTTGTAATTTTATTGATGAGGTGCATAACTGCATTTGTACCATAATCCTGTAATTTTAAAAATTCGTTCCAATGCATGAGAAATGGAGAATCTCTTTTTTCGTTGGTTACATGAATAAACTATAGTCAGTTGTAAGAAATGGGTTTTAGTTAAGACGTATGATTCAACTGTCTTGGGTGTGCTTTTTGTCGCGGACTGGAATTCTGTTCATGTTGGGGCACCTGAGGGGAGACCCATGCATCTGCTTGACTATATTAAGAGAAATATAGAGTTTTAAGTATCCTGGCCATTGTGGTACTTTACAAAGCACTCGTCCTCCCCGTTCTAGAGTACTCCTCGCCAGTCTGGTCTCCATTAAATGCAGTTGGGAATCTTCTCGCATGATCTTCTTCTTTGATGATGAACTGCTGGGAAGATGCCATCTAACTACCCTGGAAAATCGCCGAACATCAGAAGATCATACTCTGCTTTACATTATTGTGAACAACCTCATAGATTCTCCGACCCTCCTCTCAAATTCTCTTAGGTTTCTTAACAGCTAAATCTACCACTCGATCACCACTTCTTTTCTACGTTCCATTTTCATCTACCAACTACCAGCAGAACCGACCTCTTCATCCTCTTCCAAGCAATGCCTAATTGTTTATGACTTCAAATACAGAGATCGATTTTTTCAATTCCACCCTCTCAAAATGAAAGACTCTAATCTTTCCTCCTCAGTAAACCTCGCTTAATTTCCTCCAGATAGACGTATTCATATAATTAAAATTGTATTTTTGAAGTACAACTGTTTTTTTTAAATTGAATAATGTATATATTACAAATAAATAATGTAAATTGGGCTCACGTTAAATAAATATATGTATAAACTGTTGCAGATGGGAGCGTTCGTGTTCAAATGTTTGCTGAGAGTCGTGCAGTTCATAGCGTTCATCCTCATATGGCCTTACACTCAAATAAGAGCTTTGTTCATGAAAAAAGAGAGGGTTCCTCCTATCGCCAACCCTTTGTTATTCTACAGTGCCGGAGAACTGGCAGAAAAAATCAGAACACGACAAGTGAGTATTTATGGTCCTAAAGCAAGTTTGAAATACATTATTTTTTGTAGAGGCTCAAAAGAGGATGGGAATCAAGTGGAACCTTAATTGACGAATGGGAATTTGAATGCCTTAGAGCCCATTTCACTGTTGGGGATAACGAGGAGTTAATCAAGAGTAAGGAGTTATACATCAAATACTGCAGCGAGATAACTGGATTAACTCTGGATTAATTCGTGATCGTTCTTGGTAAACGGGGTCGGTGAATCATAGATCCTATCCCCGATTAAGATTTAGGTAACACTTGATGTTGAAAACTTATAAAATTGAACAAACCATTGAGTCTAAAAGCATCAATATTATTAATATCCTTCTGAACTGATTCACTCTTTATTGACCGTCTTGTTAATTTTGTGTATCCAACTATCTTTCTCCTGGTGTATTCCATATACAGGGTATTTGCACGTTTGGTACAAATCCTCCGGTCGACTTTACAACTAATTTCTGATCAAAGGTTTCTCGTAGAGATTTTTTTTCTTTTCAACTCTGTTTTTGAGATATTCCATTTTTAAATTTTGTTTCGTGTTTTCGACATTCTGTTTGCTGTATAAATCAAATGCGGGGATGCCGTTAGAAAGAACATTAAATTTCCTATCAGATTGATGCCTGACCTTTTTTAAGAATAATTGAGATTTGAGACATAAAGAACCCTCCGAAAAGCAAATTTTGCGAATTTTTCAACATTAAAACATAGTTTTTTCTCCTAATTATTAAAGTAAAAGTAAAATTGGCTACATCGTTGAAAAGACGAGCTTTTGCTGCAATTTTTACCAATCTTGCATCTTGAAAAAATATTGATTCTCACAGTACAATTCCCGATTGATATATTGGTGAGTAATGCTTGCATTAGAAGGACGTTCGTATGAATGGATTTTATATAATTTTGGTTAGAGTTAAAATAAGAGAAAAAAAGAAAATATCGAAGCTTCTCGGACTCCCCCCCCATCCACCGAAAGCGAATTCCTAAAAACAAAACGAAGAAAGATCATGCAAAATTACAGACAACAAAAATCTTGAAGGACAATCCGTCAACTGAATATTGTTGGAAAAAAGTTTATATAGGTTCCATATAGAATTCCATCGTAAATAGGTAATCGATCTAAAGCGAAGAACTCAAATTAGAAAAATGTAGAAAAAAATTACAACTTTTCCCAACTTTTTCCTCAACCAAAACTTTTTTTAACCAATAGACGATTTGGAGAAGATAAGTACCTAGTCGTACAAGAGGCAGTAATTTTACGCCTACCGCCTATCTTCTTGCAAAATTCTGAAACCTTGACGCACAAAATAGGTTTATCAATGTTAACAGAACAGCATTAATCTAACGTACCTTCACAAGAGCGTTCAACCCATTGCACTTGGGATACAATTAACAACCAACTGTTATTTTGTGGTTCTCTTGTTGAGAGATGCCTACTGCCGTGAAATGACTCTGCCTACGGAGGAACATGGTTAATTGTCCCAAGAGAAGTACCGTTGTTAAAACAGCACTCATCCAGAAGCGAGGAAAAACAGCGGGAAAACCCTGAATAATTCTTAGTTGTTATTTACGAGAAATGTGTAAAAATTGTCATTTTCTTAGTTACAAAACAGTTACAAAAATAAAACTAAAATACTATTAGTCGCTGCAATGTTTGAAAGAGTGGAGAAAACTGAATCAGGTGCGTATATTCAATCAAAAGGTGATAAGACTAACTAGAAACAATACAGCATTGTTGAGCACACCTCCTGCAAAGTTCGGACTGCTAAATTGATTGCATTTTTATAAAATAATAAAAACTGATCACTTCAACTCTATTCATTGTTGATATATGCAAAAGCATCATGTAGAAGAATGCATAGCAGACACGAATTACATTAAAAATTTCAAATAGCTCGTAAAGAATAGTATCAAAGTAAGCTACATTAATAATCCCTCCTTCTGGATTTAACTTAACATTGATTTGCTCCAACATAAACATTCTGTAACGCCAGGCAGCCGTAGAAACCTTTATCAAACAGTACCTACCATCCACTACCAGTAGGAAAATCAGCTTCAGTTTGAAAGAGAATGTGTCTTCAATATAGGTTATAGTTTATTATATGTTAACATAACGTAGGTAAGGATATTGATAAAACAATTTCGTGGGTCAAGGTTTCAGAATTTTGCAAGAAGCATGGTGGTAGGCGTAAAATTACAGCCTCATGTACGAGTAGGTAATTATGTTCTCCAAATCGTCTATAGGTTAGAAACAGGTTTTATTGAGAAAAAAGTTGTGATGGAAAATACTAACCGTTTGCAATATTTTCAACATTTTTCTAATTAGAGTTCTTCGCTTTAGCTCGATTATTATTTACGTTGGAATTCTATATGGAACCTATTTAAACTTTTTCCCACCAATATTCAGTTGATGGATAATTTTCAAGATGTTGTCTGTAATTTTGCATGACCTTCCAATGCGGGAAAAACGTGACTTCTTCCGAACTCATTCTTTATTACGAGTATCTGATTGACAAGTTCTTTAATTTCAGAAGTTAATGAAGGACGCTGTCTAATTCCATTACAATATCAATATGAGCTATTGTTTGTTACTGATGATGGTCTTACCGTCGAAATTCAATATTACTACAACCTCTTTTTCGTGTTAATAGACAACATTCTTCATTAACTTCAGATGTCTTCATTCGAATGGGTTTCCACAACTTTACGAACAATAAAAAGAAGAATAAAACATGAAGCTCACGACAACTAGCAAAAAGTGAAATTCTCATGTATTAACTCTTACTAACAGACAAGCTAATATTGACAACGATCTCAAAAATCGTGGTACAATCATGATGAACGTCAAGATGCCTCTTCGATATCCCTAACCAACTAGCAATTAACATTCAAGAAAGAAGATGCAGCATTGTCTTGCATAAGCAATGTGGAACTCTGAGAACATAAAGAATCCTAGCCTCGCACCATGACGCAATTGTCCTAACACAACTCAACTCTTTAATCAAATACATTTTCTAATTTTCAAAATCATAAGTTCACATTACAGCTTTGTAACTGTCCTTGAAAACTGTTATTGAAAATAATAAACCAAAACGTAGGTGTGGAGATAGGTTGCTATTGAACAACCAAACAGTACCTACTTGAAAGCAATTTCCGTAGTGAAAATTAACATCCCACTGAATATTTCTCTTGGTTTGGATGCTTTAAGTGAAAACCATAAACAGACGACCGTGACGATTTGGTTAAAGATTTTCGTAGGTAGTGTTCTTAAGTGGGTTTATGGCCATAAGAACAGTTCTATGTAAAAACAACTGAAAATTTTGATCTCTGGATTGTCTACTGTATTTCTACGTCTGTTTTGTCTATTTTTGGCCATAATAACAGTTCTATGTAAAAGCTGTTTAATATTTTAATCTCTGTTTTGTTTACTGTATTTCTATGGCACGAGCACATCGCTCGGAAACTAGCGAGTGTTGGAACCTTGTCAACAAGCAATCTATACTTCGTGTGCAGAGATGGAGGATTCCACTTTGTCATCCTTTCGCGTAAGACTTTAATTGGTTACCTCGCTTGAGCGCTATGTGAAGAGCCATGACCTCGGCTTACTAGGTAGGTACCAACTACGCCGGTCTAGCGAATTGCTGTCTCACAACCTCAATCACAAACGGTTTGTCCCAACGTTGTCAAGGGAACATGAATAGAACTCAACAAATTCAGAACGACAACCGTGGGGGTGGGGTTGAGTTCACGAACTTTTCAGTAATTAAACTGAACCGCTGGAACGCTGTCGGCAATCTTATTCCTATCCTTCCTTCCTCAAACTCTGGTCCACATCCGATACGTCACCCATTTTTCGGAATCCCTCCGCGATTCTACTTTTCTCACCGTTAATTGACCATTTTATGACTATACTTGAAATTTCACTCATGTAATGGATGGGGCAGGCCACTAATTGAAACGTGAAATCTCAGCCGCATATCTAAATGAAGCGGTTTGACGACCCGAAAACCAAAGGAATTTGAGAGTTTGAAACTTGAATTTCGAAGTAGACGTACCAATTATTAGCTCATTGAACGGGATTCCGAGAATTCGTTGCTGCCTACAGTGAATGAGTATTTTTAATTTGTAAAGCATTTTTACTTCAAGATCGCTGAAGGATTTGAAAGTAGACGGTACTTCAACCTCGAAACAGGATGCAACGAGAAACTCAGTGCAATGAAATCTATTACAAATCTAATCTAACCACACTCTATTGAGCTACAAATTACAAACCCCAGTCAATGATTTTATTATGTACCTAGAGCATTGCACTGAGTTTCCCGCTGTCTCCGGTTTTGAGATTGAAGTACTAGCTACTTTCAAATCCTTCTGCTATTTTGTCAGCTAGGTATGTACTTTCAGAATGACACAAAAACGCTTTACGAATATTTGGTTGTTGTAGGCATCAACGACTTCTAGAAATCCCGTATTTGTAGAGATATCCCTCTCATTCAGATTTAGCCCCTCGTCATCGGAGCGTATGCGTTGGTGGCATCCCTTCCTCGCGGATCGTGTGACGTTACGTAAGGTATGTGCATTCTGCATACAGGAAGGAGGGAGACACTTTGAAAACCTGCTTTTTTTTTAAAGAAGTACCTAATTATTATTTTTGGTTTATTATTTCCAATAATAAGTCTATGTGATCGTGTAGCAAAAAATTTTTATAACCCCCCCTCAAACTTTGTCACTTTACGTTTCAAGGTGCGTAGAATCCAAATTTGAAATGTCCGTCCGCCGTCCGCCGTTCGCCGTTCACCGTCCGGGCCATAAAAGGCCTAAGTTTAACCATCCCGATTGCTTTTTATGGGCCAAAAACATATTTGTGTGTTAATACCATCCGTACTTAGATAATGATATTATTAAGGATTGAAATATAAACATGCGTATATAATTATAGAAGTACTAGCCGCTCCGGCTCGCTACTTTACCCCCCTCGCATAGATGCAGCTCGCTTCGCTCGCAATTGAAACTATGGGCCAAAAACGGGCAAAAAAGTGTGTTTTTCGACGCGCGCACGCCTGGAACGCTTGGCAGGGGGTCACGGAGGGTGGAGAGGGGGGGAGCGGGGGGTGGAGTGAGAGGAGGCGCCGGCGCCGCGGCACCTTGTGGTGGGTACGGCGCCGGCGTTCCTACGCACGCCTGGCACGCTTGGCAGGGGGTCACGGTGGGTGGAGAGGGGGGGAGCGGGGGGTGGAGTGAGAGGAGGCGCCGGCGCCGCGGCACCTTGTGGTGGGTACGGCGCCGGCGTTCCTTCGAGGCATGAATATGTTTTTTTCAAGGTCATATTTGTGTGTTAATACCAAAGCTTTTCCTACGCATATTTAATAACATATCCTCTCAACTTTTCGTACGTACTTAGATAATGATATTATTAAGGCAATAACTATTTGAATAGATAGGAGCTCAAATCGAGAAATATAAACATGCGTATATAATTATAGAAGTATAGGTTGTGGCAATTCGAAGTAGGACACGCCGAGGAGTCTGGACGGGTCTTATGACGTACGCTAGCCAACTATAACTACGATCATACTCAATTGAAAAAATAATAACCCTTTGTGAAATAATTTGCAGCGTTTTATAACACGAGCGATCTCTGATACACAACAGCATTTTCATTGGTAATCCACTCCGTATTATTAGGTACCCACTCAAATGAAAGATAAGTATCCGAGGAATAATTTTGAAGCACAATTGACTGAGGTAGCCGGTCGTATTATCGTATTTTTCCGCCTGCTCATCCGATAATTACCTATCTAATTTTGCTCAAGTAGATGAGGCAGGTGGAAGATAAGTTAGGTAGAGCCACTATTATTTTTTTGGTTTATTATCGTCGAATACAGCTGTGCTTAATGAAATAAAAATAAAATAAAATAAAATACTTTAAAAAAAAAATGAAACGTTGATTTTGACTGACAAAATCACGTTTTTTGTCATTCAAACGCTATTTTCTCCTAAAACATACCTATGAAAATTTTTTCTCTAGTAAACCGTTGGAAAGCTGACAAATTAAGAAAGTTTTTCCCAAAGAGCGCTTGCTGAAAAACTTCGACACTGAGGAGCAGAAAAACGAAGAAAAATCGACAATTTTTACATTTTTTTCAAATGTTAAACTTTGGCCATTTTTTTCACTAATTAGAACTAATAAGAAAAATTGAAATTTACACCAGAATGATAGGAAACTTAACGCATCCTTAGATTTGACAAATTAGACGTATCCTTAGATTTGAGAAAACCCGAAAAATAAGGGAGTTAGAGCTGTTTTTGTGATGTAAGGTCGAAAACACGAAAAAAAATCTTAAAAAAGAAATAACTCGGAAACGAAGTCTCTAAAAGAAATAGTCTATAAGGCACTTTTTGTTGCAAATTACTTGTAGAATTGATCCTATATATATATATATATATATATATATATATATATATATTTTTTTTTTTTTTTTTTCCAGCGAGAAAAATACCCCAAAATCACGTATCACACGAGGCAATTGAATATTTTCAAAAATCGATATTTCACAGTTTGAGTTCTATTTGCGCGACATAGAGCTCCAAAACGGTCAGAAACACATTTCCCCTCTCATTTCCACACAGCGCAAAACGTACTCGAATTTTGTTATTTCAGTGTTTTTTCCAATTTGGTTTTTCGAATTTCAGTAAATGAACATCACAACGTGTATCAGTGTGTAAAAAATACCCCAAAATCATGTATCTATCACATGTGGCAATTCAATATATTCAAAAACTCGGTGTTCCACAATTTGTGCTCTATTTGCGCATGATTGTGTTCATTTTCGCGCACTCGAAAGTTCAACCGATGGGTCATTTTTTCGTGAAATTTTGTTTAAAATTCAAATCTGCAATAAAAAATCAGTTCCCATTTTAGAAAACGAAGTAAGTGTGCAATGCCCATGGTTGCGCGATTGCGCAGTGCGCGAAAATTTCATGATTGAATTTCTCGCAAAAAAATTATGGGGGATTCCTTTTTTTTACTTAATTGTATTGTCATTTTTTGGGTCATTCTGTAGAGCTCCTTTGTTAATTGGGATGGTTGAAATATGATTTCTACACTTTTTTTTTAAATTATGAGATTTATGTTTCGGGAATCACCCCATCATCAGTCTGAAAGATACAAAATAAAACTACATCACTAGGAACACTTTCACTGAACCACTAACCATCTTCACTTAACCATCTTACTTACAACTTACCTATCTCATATTGAATTAGGAATATGAGACTTATCACAGTGCCAGTTTCATTTAAATATCAGATATATATGGGGTAATTCCCGAAATATATATCTCATACTTAATTCAAAAACAAAGTGTAAGTCACTTACGTAGGCCAGCCGAAAGACATATCCATGTCAATTATGATTTTACGAGTTATAATATTCTTACATTAAATTTACATTTGTATTGTAGAGTATAGTAAATTGTGTGCATGGTGATGACAGGCCTATTACCAACCTACCTATCATTCCGTGTTGTTTTCTCGGACGTTTACAAATTCCCACGGACTCTAATAGACGGACCGCTTTCATGAATTAGTTGATAAAATGGTGGGAACCTTAAATCCACTCGGAAATGTAACATTGAGTAACAAAGAATTCTTTAAAACTTCTGAACTTTGATGAATTATGTATTTATTACGCAATACGAAAAGAATAAAAATTTGTGAACTTGAAAAACACCTGGATCCCGACTTTCTAGAAGGTTGTCACTACTCATTAAAGGTTGTTGTAGTCAATAAAAGAAAAATTACCAAAAAAAACGAATGACAATTTCATGATCCAAGCATCAATTACCTGAATATTAACACAGAATGTGTTTTAGCCATGGACTAACTAGCCGAAAATGGAACGCGGGATGGGAACGAAATGTGTGAGCCGTTGGTAGGGAAATGGAATTTCCGCCATTTTAATCGCACAGAAATCGTTCACCATTCGTTGGAAAGCTCTTGATTTATCACGAATTTATTTCGTATTTTTTTTCGTAGTTTCATACTATAACTATATAAATTGATGTTATAAATGAATAGTAAACAATGACGCTTGTTTGGTTGTCACTTGGTTGCGCGACAACGCAAACACATTCTGTGTTTCAATAATTTCGTCAGAAGTATGTAAATAGAGGTAACCGGGGGTCCAGGGGGCTTGCCCCCTGGCGAGGCGCGGAGCGCCGAGTTTTATTCTACTTCTTTTCTTATCGCTCGTTTACTTTTTATTTCATTTTACTTTTACTTTGTAGGAAGATGAATAAATATCTGTGGAACAAAATTTTGGAGAAGATAGAATAATTATTTTGGACAATGATGAGTTGTTATTTTATCATTTTTCAAAACTATTCACAACACTGAACTAGATAGGTACAGCTAATTTTTTTGTCTGCTGAATAGGTACATCCTCTCTTCCATTTGTACAAAATTAGAGCAGACAGGCATTTCATAAATTTAGGAATAACGTAGAATCAAGAGAAATCCTCGTTATATATACCCATGAAAATTGTCTAAATGACTGAGAGTGATTTCACTCATACATATCCCCATATGCTGTAATAGATGCGATGGTCTTTTACTGTCGAGTGGGACTTGTAGAATGATTGGAAACGGTAGATCACTAAGGGTAGGTTTAACGTCTGTAGGGGATGTTACTCGCTTCGCTCGCTCGGTATGAGATGTATAGATGCGTTGGGATATAGTGAGATACCATCGAGACCTACAGCCCTTGTTACAATATGTCAGGAATTTATACTGCCCACCCAACTTGGCAGACGTTTTTTTTCTGTTGGAAATTACTTACAAACAAATTAAATCTTATAAAACTACCTATGTGGAACCACGAAAAGTTCATTAGGTTTAATAAAGATACGTCCATGTTTCAATGTGTGAGGAAGTTATACTGTCCACCCAACTTTGCAGACGTTTTTTTCTGTTGGAAATGACTATCAAACGCGGCACCTTATGTGGAACCACAACAAGAATAGTTTTAAGAACACCAGTACTAATAGCACAGTCAGATATTGAATGTTTGTACCTATTTGATTTCCAGTCCTATTTTTCTAAGGTAGGCCGCTATTTTATGTGCAAAGAAGGGCAAATGAACCCCCCCCCCCCCCCCCCCCCTGAATTACTATTCAATGATCTCCAAAGACTTTTATTTATTTTACCAACATTTGCAAAAAAAAATTTTTTTCAACTAAACCAAAACATGAATTTTCCCTTTTTTGCAAATTTAACCGATATTGGCGCCAAATTTCTGGTGGCAAACCAATGAATCGTGTTCGTCACTCCAAAAAACGTATTATAAAGGAAGACAATAATAAAGCTCCCCCCAAGTTTCGTAACTCACCTTTTGAAGGACCATTTGACTAGAGTTCGTAATCTTTCGATTTCTGATTCTCTGTTTATACAGATTTCTTCGGTCGATGTTGTGCAAGCTTTTATATCAAGAACGGAAGTCGTGAACCCCATCGTCAATGCGTAAGTAGTATCTTAAATGAAAACAAAAGATTTTAATCTTGGGTCCAACGACCAATTTAATTATTCTATCATGTCAATATATTTATTCCATCTGTTTATGTGAACTATGGACACTTGCATTCTAAATGAATTGGAACCATGGAAATAGTTTCCAACCCCCCCCCCCCTTAACATCCGGGGGGGGGGTTCCCTCTTTAAATGAGTTTTTCCTTTTTCTTCTCCTCCCTTGGAAGTTTCAGATTTGTCAGCTCGAGAGGGGGTGGAGGGGGTGATAGCCGAACTTTGAATCTGCTGTTTAAGCTACAATTCTCAACCGATTTCCGTGATTCTTTTTTTTTCGATCTCAATTTTAGTTTAGTTGTACGGCAAACCTTGAAAATTTTGGATTTTGCGGTGTGGGGGTGGAGGGGGTAATAGCCTATCCTAATAAGCGCTACCAAGCTACTATTCTTCACCAATTAGCGTGATTCTTTATCTACTTACCCAATTTTTATCTAGCTATGCCAAAAAACCTTGGAAATTTTGGATTTCCCATCGGATTTACCCGCAGTGCCTCCCTCTCCCGATGCTGCACTGAATGAGGTTGGACCAGACATTACCAGATGTGAGGTAATTCATGCCTTGAAGGCCCAAAAGAATAGGAAGGCTATTGGACCGGACAAGATTCATGTAGAGGTCCTCAAGCTGCTTGTGGATCAGGGTGGCGAAGGTATAGATTTCTTAACCTTGCTCTTCAATGTCATTTACCGCTCTGGTGAAATCCCGCCAGACTGGCTTAGGTCGACATTCTTGCCATTGCCAAAGAAGCCGAGCTCCTCTCGTTGCGATGAGTATCGGTTCATAAGCCTCATGTCTCACGTCCTGAAGATTTTCCTGAGGATTCTTCACACCAGGATTTATAAAAAATGTGAATTATTGCTAGAGGAGACACAATTTGGGTTCCAAAACGGCGTTGGCACTAGGGAGGCCCTTTTCTCATTAAATGTCCTAACGCAGAGGTGCCGTGACATGAATGTTGATGTCTATGCATCGTTCATTGATTATCAGAAGGCGTTTGATAGTATCAACCATGATAAACTAATTGAAGTACTCAAATCGACGGGGATAGATAAGCAGGAGATAACCATTATCTCGAATTTGTATTGGCGTCAGTGTGCGGAGGTTAGGGTGGAGCAGTCAACGTCAGAGCAGATTATTATTGAAAAAGGTGTGCGTCAGGGATTTATCCTCTCTCCATTGCTTTTTAACCTTCATTCCGAGGCAGTTTTTCGGGAGGCTCTTGACGACGTGCCAGAGAGAGGGGTTAGAGTGAACGGTGTCGTTCTCAACAACCTTCGATATGCTGACGACACCGTATTGATTGCTGAGAGCCCTGAGGATCTCCAAGCCATTATGGATGCTGTGGTGCGGCACAGCAACAATAACGGGCTATCCCTGAATGTGACCAAGACTAAGGTCCTCGTGTTTTCCAAGCAAAGAAAACCCGTCGATGTGGTTGTGAATGGAAGTCGGCTCGAACAGGTTTCTTCTTACAAATACCTCGGTGTGCAAGTAAATGAGCAGTGTGACTGCAAAAAAGAAATCCGAGCGCGTATTGAGTTGGCCAGGAGCACATTTTTTCAGATGCGAAACTTCTTCACTCGCAGAGATCTTTCCTTGGACCTTCGAATGCGGATGGTAAGGTGTTATGTGTTCTCGGTGCTTCTGTATGGCTGCGAAAGTTGGACACTTGATCCCGGGATTGAAAAGAACATCGAAGCTTTCGAGATGTACATTTACCGGCGCATGTTGCGGATACCCTGGGTGGAGAAAGTCACAAACATTGAGGTGCTCGGACGGATGTGTAAATCCGTTGAGCTTTTACTCACCCTGAAGGAGAGGAAGACTCGATACATTGGTCATGTGATGCGCGGAGATCGCTACAGCCTCCTCAGACTGATTATCGAAGGCAGAATTCCTGGAAAACGCTCGGTTGGAAGGAGGAAAAATTCGTGGCTGAAGGACCTGCGAAGGTGGTATAACTGCTCGTCCATTGAAATATTTAGAGCGGCTGTAGATAGGGAGGAGCTAGCAATTTGGATCGCCAACCTTCGTTTGGAGACGGCGAATTAAGAAGAAGATCGGAATGGGGATTATAGCCGATACTGCGCAAGCTACAATTCTCGACCGATTTGCGTCTTTTTTTTTCTTTTTGTAATTATGATTACGGTTCAGATACGCTACAAATAGTTGTGAGGAAGAAAGGGGGGGAGGGGGAGGTTTCTTGTTGATCTTTTCGACATTATTACCAAAATCATATACATCACATACGTAGAGACGTCGCTGTAATGCATGCACTAATCACCAATATGTTTTCCGTTAATGTTTATGTTTCAAGTGCTTCTATGATTCTTTCAATAATAAAAATATCACAATTACTTAGAATCGAACATTGTATGCTATTTCTAAGCTTTTTACTCAAAAATTACACTTATGGTAAGGCTTGTTTTATGCTTTTGTCTTTAGGGTAGTTCAAGACAGGTTCAAAGAGGCACTGAAAGAAGCCGCTGCAGTTGATGAAGAAATAATGAAGAACCCTGACCCCAAGTACTGGGAAATCCACAAGCCCCTAAACGGAGTGCCAATCAGTATTAAAGAGAGTATTGCAGTTGCAGGTATAATATCTTCTATAACTGATCAAGTTCATGTATATCCTCATTTTTGTTGCTCTCTAATCAGTAAAATCAGTTCAATATGGAAATCTACTGAGGCATTAGATTTATGTAGGAAATAAACAATATATATTATAATCTAATGTGTCATCTAATCTTTGTAAAAATAATGTATGTTTGTCCGGGTATTATGCGCGATCATTGCGATCATTCAGAAACTTAAATTTGGCACGCATATATAGTGAATTTAACGAGAAGTGACAAGTGAAACTAGGTCTGATCAGTTGATCATGCTTTTTTTTCTTAAATTTACATACGACGTTGAAATTTGAAACCTCTCCGAAAGTGGAAGTCTATGATTGCAGTATGCGGAAACACCCGGATCAACTGAGTGAGCTCTAAGGTTAATTTCAACTGTTATGATTTTAGCTTCCAATTAAGTGGTTTTTATTGTAATGTGATACCAAAAGGCATTAAAACCACCATTTCATGCAAAATAATATTACCATTTCATGTGAAATAATCTCATCACATCATTGCATGATTGAAACTTTCTTAGAAAGCGCTTAGCTCCGTTTTCATACCTTTTCGAACGGTTGCATTGACAAAGATGGTAACTGAATTCTCCGTTTACGGTCTAATATTCTATAGAACATCAATCACAACTCCAGTAAAAAATATGTAAGATTACTTTCAGTGGAGCGATGTTTGTTCAGTTAAGATCAGCTGGCGTTCTAAATAATTTATGAAGCTTGATGCATTCATAATCGTTGTACGTTAGTACCTATAAACTCTGTAGGTAGAATAGTACGTATTTGTATGCATGGCAAAAGGAGAAATTTAAATCTTCACCAAAAGGACCAGGTAGGAATGACCTAATAAAGACTGTATGAACATGTACGAGTATATGATGTTGAACTCGGTAAGGAAGGCTTGAACGAGTAACAATAGTGCGATCTTGAGGTTGCGGAGGGGTCTACTTTCTACTCGCAATAGTGGTGTATGGATTCGTCACCCAAGATATCCAAAAGTTGTAGCTCCCAATCAAGGATAAGTATGGATAAAGCATTGGAAAATCGATCAATATCTCGTGTAATGTGATTTCGTTACCGATTTGTGCAAAAAAATTTCGCGGTGGTTGGGCGAAAGAATGACTTCATAATCAATGCCTACGTTTATGCGGCATCGTGAACTTTCCTTGCTCCTTTGCATTTAGGCTTATTATTTTCACCAATGAACCTTTGTAATAACCAATTAAAAAAGTTATATAACCCTCCTCCCCCCATCAAAAATTGTTGGTTAACGTTTAAGATGCGTACAATCCAAAACTTGATTAAAAATTAAATAATCCTTCCGTCCGCCGTCTACAGATTTTATCCGAAACTATTTTATGAAACTCGGGTCATGAATCACATTTGGCGTCTTGTTGGTCCAAGAAGCTCGACATCAATTTCGATCTACACAAAAATCCAGATCTCGAAAACTTTCAAGATAACTTGAAGGTAATTTTTTGTTGGTTGTCAACGATAGATAGTATCCCAAAGAATCGAATGGAACCACCCAGATTGCTGTTCGCTTATCCGTTTGCTCTCGTTAAGTGCTAAAATCTTGATAAGAAACAACCAACACGGGGGTGAATCGCAACTGCTAAACATAGTATAAATTGCATTAAAAACTACGCTATCCTATCACCTGGAATTCAGTGGTAGTCTCACTTCGTGAAATCAAGTTTATTATAACATTCGTCACCTGTGGATGGACTTGTGAAGCATAGGTAGATGATTTATTTTACATCATTAATTTTGAGTAGGTGAATGCCTACGTCGAAGTCCGTATACTTAGATCCGAGGGACTAGTAAAGTGATGATGTTTTATTTGTTGCATTAATTTTCTTTCCATAGGTGCCTTTGTTACGTTTACATATTCAATTATGAAATTTAGCAATGCAAAGTCACGAAATTTAGTTATGCAAATCGGTTGCAAAGGTGCGTTACGCCAAAAGAATTATGAAGCTAATTTCTTTCTAAATTAACCTGCGTTGCTGAAATTCGAAATTAAACTCCTTTAAAATATCTAGAATGCAATGGGGAACTTTCGGGAGTTAGAATTTCACACTTCTGTCCTCAAATTCAGTGTAGCAATTTGACCTTTGTGTAGCTAATTTGGGTAGGTATGATTAGAATATGGGTGGAGACCAAATCATTCACTCTGATCGTTATAAAATTCGCTTACAGGAAAGTTTAGATAATGACTAGCCTCCTGGATAAATTTAACAAGCTCGTAGAAAAAAAAATTTTTTTGATTGAGTTTCGTTCGTATGTGCAGTTTTCATTCGACTTATTCATTCAAACGTGGTACAAAGCCTTCCAACTTACCCCTTTGGGATATTGAGAATTGAGCAGAGATTTGTAAATTAGTTACATAAGTTTAGAATACTCATATATGATTGGCTCCATCACATGTTAACATCTATATAATAAATAATCCGTTAAATAATGAAGCAGTTATGTTCTATAATCCAGCTTTGCTTTTTGGCACTAATGATAAATTCCGTGTAACACGATAAAATAGAACTCGCTTATATAAAAATCGATTTTACATACGATTTAACTGTTCTGTGTTTATTTAGGAATGAGCAATCATGCCGGAAGGAGAGGCAAAAGAATAGCAGAATATGACGCGCCAGCTGTTGCCAATCTGAGGGCCGCAGGAGCCATCCCATTGATGGTGACTAACACACCGGAATTATGTTTGTTCTGGGAAACATACAACAATGTGAGAGGGTTTACAAACAATCCATTTGACTCCCGCAAGACAACTGGAGGTTCTTCAGGAGGAGAAGTACGTTCTCAATAAACAATGATTGGTTCTAAACCGACATCCAGAAAAGCAAAACAATAAATATTTTTCTTGATCTTGGTAGATATCAGGTACTTGGCATTCATGATTAATGTTCTATTGCGAAGGACACAAAAGATTGAGTCTATATCTTCCAAAAAAGTGACTGAAATTGTTCGTCAACTCCTTGATGTCAGCTTGCCATAAATGGTGTCTTGTAGAATTTTTTAATGATAACTGGTGCTTTAATTCCCATTAATATTGGGCATAATCCTAGTCGTTTTGGAATAGTAAGTTTGTCAAATGGAATGACAAGGTGGGAGAAAAAATAATTTTTGAAACTGGTGGGATGAAGTATTTAGCAAAAACAGTTTGTGGTGAGTATCGTTATGAAAAAATCGATTTTGTGAATCGGTTCAGAATCGGACCTAATAATACGATATTCTAATAATTGGACACACAAAAAATCGATTTTAAAATTGCAACCCATAATTTATTAACGTTTTATACTATTTGAAAGGCCAAAGTTGATATCGTTTTCTTGATTTTTCATGTCTAACCAGCCACACCCACCTTATTCAATTGAATATATAAAATAATGACATTTAATATTAAAATTTATAATCGAATTGATGAACGATGAATATATGTCAATAGTCATATCAGAAAAAAATTCTGCATGTAGCTTTCAAACTTTTTTTTTTTTTTTAATATAACTGTTGGTAAAATACGTTTTCCTTATAATATGTCATTAAATTTCTTCCATTGCTAATTATTATCGTTATTATTATTATTAATAGGTGCTTTCTTACTACTAACTAGGGTTTTGGCCCGAACAGTACGGTTTTCCACCAAGCTGTCCGGTCGAAAATTTAAAGTCCCTCTGAACACCAAATGTCCGGTTTTCATGGGTCCTATCGTAGGTTGCTATCCTGGGAAAACGGGCCTTGACTTTTGGAGGACCTACCTACATCGTTTATTTGACATCGACGCTAAAAAACTAACTAAAATTCCAAAATCATTTTGTAGTCTTGTCTCTGTTTTCGTCAGCCATTACTTCATAATAGTAGTCTGTGCGCTTGCGCAAACGCGAATTTCTAATAACGTTGATTTCTTATGATCTATCAGTCCGATTTTGTTCAATCTATGAGGGAGGGTGTCGTAGGGTCCAGGATGATGCCCCTTGCATTTTATTGCAGTTGGTTGAATAATAGCGAGGTATTTCGCATGAGAAAAACTAATTTTGATTGACACTAGGAGAATAATGGACCGATTTCGATGAAAATTTAAATTATTGTGCGGGATTACTTTAAGACAACATGCGCATGCACAAACTCAAATTCTACAATATTTTGCATTCTAGCATGAATACACATGTATTAGACTGTAGACATTTTTATCTGGCATCCAATCATTTTGACTCTGTGTTCTTCAACTATCTCTTATACGTCCATGATACAGTATGAGAGGTAGCTATACTGCCCACCCGAATTGGCAGACGTATTTCCTATAAAACTTATTTCTTTCAGTTTCCGATACGGCAGGCCAATCAAAACCATGATACAAATACCACAAGTTAAGCCCTGCTAATCTTAGATTATTTTACTTTTCTGTGTTACGAAAACTGCGTTTGAAAAAATTCACTCTCTTCTATATCTTCACTTATTTCATGTTGTAGGCCGCTTTAATTGGTTCAGGAGCATCTCCATTTGGTATTGGATCAGATATCGTCGGAAGCGGTCGATTACCTCCTCATTACTGCGGAATCTTCGGCCACAAACCCACTCCTCGTGAGTTAATGTGTTCCCCTAATAAATAACCAAAATAACCAAATGACCCATATTTGCTAATGAGATTGATCATCATGATAAATAGCGATTGCTACTATCACTATATACGTGGAACACACTTGACCTTGAAACAACTGTAATTCCAAATTAAAAAAAAAAAAAAAAAAAGTATATAGTGTTGTCTTTGTATTATAAGCGGGAGTTGGTGGTTAATGAAGAGGGAAAGGGGAAACTAATTACCGTACCAAAGATGTTGCTACAATAAGGATAACAGCAATTTAATCAATATTCCACAACAGCCACTGTGTATTGTAAGCAGTCGTTAATGAGGAGTGGAAATTCAGATTGTTTAAAAAGATTACTCACCCAAGGGGAAGGGAGAGAGTTGACAAGAAATTGGTTGTTCAATAAACGGGGACTGGATAAGGAAATCAAGATTCCGCCGCTGCTACCATTAATGTAAGATGAAAAAAAGGGGAAACTAGTTGCTGAGTTAAGGTTGTTATAAAAGGGATTCTAAACAACATGAAAGGGTTACTTTCCAGGCAATCCCAATACCCTTGGTAAGCGTTTCCACCAGGGTGAGAATGGTAAGTCAAAGCTATTAATATTGAGGGTGATTGCTACGGGACAACAACAGCTTACTCAGGATATACTTATATAGGTAAGCAATAATGGGTGTGTATGGATCGATTTGCCGGGGAAACTGGGCTATCTCTGATCCAACGTTACCAGTATAGAGGAAACCTGTAGATGTACAAGAAGCTCACTATCTCTAACAGACTAGAAATAAGTTCGTGGAAAACAGAAAGTTGGTTTGCATCAAGTTGTTTGGAAATGAATTACGGGATCCTAATGCTATGATAGTGTACAGCGATTTCAACAGGGGACTTTTGGCTGTAAGGAAAGAACTACAAGTTTACAAGATGACTGCTAGAACTGGTTCGAAGTAATGGAAATCACTTGCCGTGGCAGGTAGTCAGGAGTTGGCTATTTAGATTGAGTTTCTTTTGACCTGAAACAGTTTCTGACCAGTGCGTCACTCCTATGAGTCGCGATTTGAAAACTTGTGAGTTTGTCCAAACGCTTCTTTGCCAATCACTGAGGGAGATTGCTCAAAATAATGGAAATCCAGGTTACAAGTATGCCGTTCAGAACATAGCAAATATGTTACCTAGTTGCAAGAGGGAGTCAGGGTAGTTTCTAAAGGAAATATTGCTTCTACCATAGGACATAATAATAATGAACGAAAATATGGTTTAAACGTATACAAGAAATGAAAATTCATTACTTCAATAGAAATGTCTTTCTTGCGTTTTCATTTCTTAGTTACTATATGGTACCTATTCATGCTGGATGACAGTCAATTGAATGGGCGTTTGTGATAGAAATTAAATTGGTTCAAGTTACTTTCTACAGGAAATGCATTACTTCAACTACGTTACTATATGTGCGTAACTTTTCTTAATAGGGCTGGTTGCTAGTTGCTTAGCATAGGATATGAGTCGTTCCTCTGGCAGAACAATATACAAGCGGTGAAAAAATGGATTTCTGTAGATGAGTTACTTCGTTACTTTCAATTAAACATTTATTTTCAATACAAGTTATGTGTTACTTCACCGATTCCCACTTACTCTTGAGCAAAGGATTTGTTTTTATGTGCTTTAACAAGATAGTTACTTCACCGAAATTGCTCGTAAGCTACCGTAATTGATTGCTTCTATGAGCATCAAAAATGAAACCAACAAACTCCGGCCGGATGCAAGACCACCCCTACATTTTGTGAAGTAGATAGTCCATCCTCAAAGTTTGTCATCTATTAAAATCCACGTGCTCATCCAAGGTTCCCCTTCATTAGGATTTATTCTGAATTATTCTCTATTTAAAACTGGTTTGTTGAAGAGTGAAGGTCACCGAAGAAGGAACATTTTCGCTTTAGTAAAAGTCAGGGGCTCTTCCTATTCAAATAAGATGGAAACCAACGATACATGATGCGATGTGATATGCTAAAACATTGTTGAAGAACACATAAGTATATAAAAGTTTCGTTTTGAGAACATAATTATTCTTCGTGTGGTAGTTATTTTTTTCCAGTAAGTATCTAACGCTCCCATAATACAACAAATCATAAAAATATTTGCATAACAATTCCACCTACTAATCTTCAATCCTAATTTTAAAAATTCCCAAAATTCTTCTAATATTTACCAATTTAATATGAGCGTTATGCTTTGAAATTCTAATCTCTCCAAGTTAATGATTAAATATTTCCAGGGAATAATGGCACCAACGGTAGTGCTGCAGTAATTTAAGCTATGGAATTTTTTGACAAAATTTTTTGGATTGTTTCGGAAGTGATTCAAATTAATGGGATGTTGTGTAAAATGAGCATTGGAGTTAGTTTTGTTAGAAATGCGTACCTTCTACCTAGGTACCTACTTTTATAATATTATCATGTACTGCACTTATCTTCACACGAAAATCATAGTTCTGTATTTCAAGTTTTCTCATTTTATGAATAGTAGGATGAATTTTTGTCTCAAATTGTTAGGTATCATCAGCGTGAAAGGACACATGCCGGTATCTGAAGACCCGGAGTGGGATACATTCCTGGTTATTAGTCCTATGTCCAGCCATGCGAGTGATTTGCCGCTGATAATGAAAGCTGCTGCACCACACGCATCAAAAATCCTCTGCCTTGACGAACCTGTAAGTTGATAAGCACCTCAAACTTGCTCACAATTTTATTAATTACTATCTTCAATCAATATGAATATCACAGACTTGATCGATTGTTTGGATGTGTTTCTTCGATCCTAATAAAAACAAACATTATGAGTGTGTATTAATGTGACTTGGCAGGCAACTTTGCAATATTATCAGTTTCAAAAGAATCCAATTAATTTGAATAAACAGTGAATTATAATTCCGCAATTTAAAAAACTATGTGTTCAGATCATTGATGGGGGTGTGGATCTTCCGAAATAGTAAAACATCTAATGCTTAACTTCACATCAAGTTCCTTATTTCTGTTACATTTTATCTCAGTCAAACAATGAAAGTTGTGAGGTTTTGACAAGTCTGATTTCTGTCAGCAATTTGCAAAAAATAAAAAAGTAGCGAATACAAATAACAGAGAAATAAGGCACAGGGGTACAAAGTTTGGGATCATCACCCCACACATAACTAAAGTGCTTACTTATACCTACATGAAGTGAACACAAATGGAAAGCCGTAATGAGAAACCAACATTATATTTTTTGGTTAGATTTCAGAATGTAGATACCTACCAACGTAGTTTTATTTCTTTCAAAATTCCAACTTGTTTCCCCATAATCTTTCGATTAGATTTCTTAAATAATTTTCTCGGCTTGTGCGGAGCCTTCTCAATGGGGTATTCAAATAAATTATTATAAGGTCTTTTATGTACGAGTATAATATAATATCATCTGAGAATCTGTTTCTACACCGGTTTCTAAACTTACGACACAGCCTAAAACAAACCTCGAAAGTTTTGTTCGATTATTTCGAATAAATTTAATTAGGTATTGATTTTTAATTAATTTGTTTATTTTATTTATTTATTTATTTTTTTTTTTTTAATTGTTTTCTCATGTTGCAGGTTGACCCGAGAAATTTGAAAATATGTTATTTGGAGGAACATCGTGGAATCTTAACGTATTCTGTCCAAAACGAAATCAAACAAGCAGTCCTTAGTGCAGCGTTTTATTTCAAAAACATGTATGGGATCGAACCGACTAAGGTACATATCTACAGCTTAGTACTAGCCATTATTATTATTTGTGGAACCCTAACTTCCACTGAACCATGGCTCCCTTGGATGGATGCCATGACTGAATAGATTAATGAAACGTTGTGACAGTTCCCGTCAGATTCAGGAGAATGCGCGTCTATCCGTCGCTCTCGCGCCGGGTTGAACGCGTCATTCTCGAGTTCTTCGAATGCTGCGTTTGGTGATAGATGAGGATCCGAGAACCGGAAAACAAATCTTCTCCGAACATAGCACATACGCTATTTGTACGAGTTGTATCTTTTATGTTACTGTCACACTCCCCTCTCTCTATGTAGCGCGGATTTAGGCCCCATTGCACCTCTGGGTGTGATCTAAGTCCGTGATAACGTATTAATTGGAAGAATTTATAATTGTTATGCTGGAGCAAATCTTGAAAAATTTGTTAAAACATAACAAATATTGAAATTTGAAACAGAGTATTGAGAGGATGCTTATAGAAACTAGGAATAACGCGATTAATAGCGAACCTCTCGACCTCAAACCCCCAAACACTCTCGAAATGTCATCGTTCATTCTTTTTCTGTCATCTTCATTTTCAATCTTTTTCTGTCACTTCATTTTTTCTGTCATGGGAAAATAATTACATTTTTGTGAATAGTTACCTTTCACATTAGTGGTGCTCGTTGATATATTTTGAAGTTACTACGATTTCTGCAGGAAGCAGGTTGAAAATAATTGATTTATGAATATATATATATATATATATATATATATATATATATATATACTCCGCTGCGGAAGTTTCATTCCCCTAACAACGGCTGGGTTGTACGTGAAAAACACTGAAATTGTGACACAATCTATAGCAACTACTCAACTACTCGGTTGTACGTGAAAATCATCGTTGATTTCGGTACGGACATTACAAAAAAAATTATTGTGGGTCGGCCTAAGAATTGCATAGCAATTAATATATATATATATATATATATATATATATATATATATATATATATATATATATATATATTGTTATCTATTAATTAAGTCCTGCGGAAATGTAGTAACTCCGAAATATATCAACGAGTACAACTTTGGTTTAGATTTTTAAAGTGAAAGGTACCTATTCACAGAAATTTAATAATTTTCCCTTGGCTGGAAAAACTCTCAGGACTGCAATACCATCCATGGATACAATTATTGTAGATGCGCAACCAGGGTCTTGCAAGATAAATTACTAAATTAGGTAGTTTCTCCCTACATTCTGTGAACAAGATTTCATCAAAATATCACATTTTCTATATCTTTCTATTTATGAAATTTCTTTCTAAAATAACCATATACGAGTATATTTGGAGAGAGAGAGAGAGAGAGAGAGAGGGGGGGGGGGAGCGTACAGTAAAGTGTCGCAGCACAAATGCTACCTGCGACCCGGAATGATAATAAAAAGTTCGAGTCATGCAGCATGATCGTATGAGCGAATTTTCTTAGATTTCCTATCGTATTATAATAGGTATGTTTAATTTCATCAAAATTGAGCATTTTGAGTCCTAAGAAATCGTTAAATCCAATTTTATGGCAAGTAAACTCATACTAAATGAAATTCGGCAATTCAAAAGATATTTTGGATTTTTAAATTTTTTTGTTTGTGGTTTGTTATTGTTTGTTGTTTGTTTAGATTTTTTAGCAAATATCAACGAAATTTAAGTAAATTTTGACATTTTATGTCTTTACTATGGCACATAGCTCAAAAACTGCGACGAAGAAAGCGTTATGAAAAATTTCTGATGATTTCCGTTTACAACCGAGTCGTTGCTAGGGAAATGGTACTTCGTCGTTTTTTAGCCCCCAAAATCCGTTGACCATTCGTTCGAAAGCTCTCGATTTATCCAACCATATTATGTTAACTACTGCGAAGTGCGTGGCCAGCAAGCTGAGTTATGACCATGGTTATATGAATAATTGTTTACACACAGGTGATCATTTTCAATAAATTGATACTTTGAACATGATTGCAACCGCTTGTTAATTTCTGATGATTTCATTGAGCTGGTGTTTCGATGATTTGATTCATAGCAGGTGATCCGAATATTGCGAGAACGGTTTGATTAGTGAAGTGGTGGTTGAATCATTTTAATAGGTAATTTCTATACTTTACACTCTAGGAAGCTGTAATTTCGTGTGTAGCCTCTTTAGAACATTACTTGACGATGCCCAGGGTCCGGATCAGCTGAGTGGCTCTTAGAGCTTGCATACGAGTCTGCAACACATACGAGTCTGCAACTAAAGACATAAAATGTCCCAACGTGTTGCAGACTCGTATGCAAGCGTTTCTGATGATTATCGAATACAACCTTAGCGTCTTTGGTCGATCCTTTAAATATTTCCAAGCTTGGGTTTCAAACCCTGGGATCAAACCCTGTGGATTTTGTTCATAATTTTGTCATAATTTTGTGCAATAATTTTTTAATGTCCCAGTTAATTCTTTTTTTTTTTTTTTTTTTTTTTTTTTTTTTTTTTTTTTTTAAATCAATATACGTTTATTAACCACTAGCCGCTCCGGCTCGCTACGCTCGCCTCCACGTCCAGCCGGGGGGCAAGCCCCCCGGACCCCCCATTAAGTTGCTCGCTTCGCTCGCAACGTGTGGCGTGTAGGGAATATTGCTCGCTTCGCTCGCAAAGTCTGGCATGTAGGATATGTTGCTCGCTTCGCTCGCAAAGTCTGGCATGTAGAAAATGTTGCTCGCTTCGCTCGCAAAGTATGGCATTTAGGGGATGTTGCTCGGTTCGCTCGTAAACGGTAGATCTCTATGGGTAGGTTTAACTTCTGTAGGGGATGCTGCTCGCTTCGCTCACTTGAGGAAGTTATACTGCCCCCCGGACCCCCCATTAAGTTGCTCGCTTCGCTCGCAACGTGTGGCGTGTAGGGAATATTGCTCGCTTCGCTCGCAAAGTCTGGCATGTAGGATATGTTGCTCGCTTCGCTCGCAAAGTCTGGCATGTAGAAAATGTTGCTCGCTTCGCTCGCAAAGTATGGCATTTAGGGGATGTTGCTCGGTTCGCTCGTAAACGGTAGATCTCTATGGGTAGGTTTAACTTCTGTAGGGGATGCTGCTCGCTTCGCTCACTTGAGGAAGTTATACTGCCCCCGGACCCCCCATTAAATTGCTCGCTTCGCTCGCAAAATGTGGCATGTAGGGAATTTTACTCGCTTTGCTCGCAAACGGTAGATCCCTAAGGGTAGGTTTAACTTCTGTAGGGGATGCTGCTCGCTACGCTCGCTTGAGGAAGTTATACTGCCCACCCAACTTGGCAGACGTTTTTTTCTGTTGGGGAATTCTTACTAACAAATTAAATCTTATAAAACTACGTGGAACCACGAAAAGTTTATTAGGGGATGTTGCTCGCTTCGCTCGCAAGGTATACCTGTATATGTGTAGGACAAAGTCCGTATTTATTATTTGAAATGGCTCTCGCTTCGCTCGCAAGGTATTGCGTAGAAGTGCAAATGGAAACCCCCATGTGAGGGTCCCTTCAGGTAAGCAACGTTGTGTAACGGCGGCCCGTGGTCGATTAATTTCTGATGTTAAACGCTTCCCTCGAAATTCCGCTCGCAATTTGACCGAGTTATCGTCACTTTTTTCGATATCCGATTTCGGATTCAGATTCGGCGGGATCAAACCTTTATTTCGGCCGCGAAAACCGTTCCGAAAAACGTACCTTTATGGGGTATATTTTAATTTAAAAAAACCAAGTTTTTCGGCGGACTTTTCGAGAAAACGGGTCCGTACTCTCGCATTTTTTTGACGCGTTTCCCGATACTTTTTTCGCGAGCCGATCGCGCCGTCGTCTTCCTCGTAGGAAAACCTACGAAACCGGTATTTTTCCGGAATTTTCGACGGCCGTTTAGAGGGGTAGAGGATGCGGGGAAGTGGAAAAAGCGCACATTAATTCTTACTTCGACCCCCCTCCCGCCCTACGGCCCATGGTTCGGCTGGGATTAGACAATTTTAAATTCGCTCGTTCCACCTTTCGGAAAATCTCAAGAAGATCCCCCCACTCGTAGACGCCCCCCACTCAGCCGTTTGGCCGTGCATAGACACGACAGACAGACAGACAAACAAATAGACAGACAAACGGAGTTTCATTCTTATTAATAACTAACCGCTCCGGCTCGCTACGCTCGCCTCCACGTCCAGCCGGGGGGCAAGCCCCCCGGACCCCCCATTAAATTGCTCGCTTCGCTCGCAAATTTTGTGGCATGTAGGGAATTTTGCTCGCTTCGCTCGCAAAGTGTGGCATGTAGGGAATGTTGCTCGCTTTGCTCGCAAGCGGTAGATGCCTAAGGGTAGGTTTAACGTGTGTAGGGGATGTTGCTCGCTTCGCTCGCAAACGGTAGATCTCTAAGGGTAGGTTTAACTTCTGTAGGGGATGCTGCTCGCTTCGCTCGCTTGAGGAAGTTATACTGCCCACCCAACTTGGCAGACGTTTTTTTCAGTTGGGAATTCTTACAAACAAATTAAATCTTATAAAACTACGTGGAACCACGAAAAGTTTATTCGGGGATGTTGCTTGCTTCGCTCGCAAATTATTGCTGTGTATGTGTAGGAAAAAGTCCGTATTTATTCTGTTGAAATGGCTCTCGCTTCGCTCGCAAGGTACCTATGTGTACCTGCTCGCAAATGATAGATCCCTTAGGGTAGGTTTAAAGTCTGAAGGGGATGCTGCTCGCTTCGCTCGCTTGAGGAAGTTATACTGCCACCCAACTTGGCAGACGTTTTTTTCTGTTGGAAATTCTTACAAACAAATGAAATCTAATAAAACTACGTGGAACCACGAAAAGTTTATTAAGGAATGTTGCTCGCTTCGCTCGCAAGGTATTGCTGCATATTCCGACATGTGAATAGTTAAAACTACCTACGAATTTGCACCGCTTGGGATTTGGAACCCCAAAGGGTGTTAGGGCATCATTAGCGACCGTTATGTGACCGTTATGAATAAGCTCGCAAGAGGCCAAGAGTGAACTTTGAGTCCCTTCAACTCGCATTATTGTGAAACGGCGGCCCGGGTCGATTAAAAATGTAATTTTAAACGCTTGGCTCGCTTCCGCTCCCAATTTGACCTACTTCCCGTCACTTTTTTCGAAATCCGATTTCGGATTCAGATTCGGCAGACCCAAAGCTGTATTTCGCCCGCAAAAACCGTTCCGAAAAACGTACCTTTATGGGGTATATTTTAATGGGAAAAAACGTAGTTTTTCGTCGGACTTTTCGAGAAAACGGGTCCGTACTCTCGCATTTTTTTGACGCATTTCCCGATACTTTTTTCGCGATCCGACCGCGCCGTCGTCTTCCTCGTTCAAAAACCTACGAAACCGGTATTTTTCCGGAATTTTCGACGGCCGTTTAGAGGGGTAGAGGATGCGGGGAAGTCCAAAAAGCGCACATTAATTCTTACTTCGACCCCCCTCCCGCCATACGGCCCATGGTTCGGCTGGGATTAGAAAATTTTAAATTCGCTCGCTCCCCCTATCGGAAAATCCCAAGAAGATCCCCCCACTCGTATACTCCCCCCACTCAGCCGTTTGGCCGTGCATAGACACGACAGACAGACAGACGGAGTTTCATTCTTATTAATAATAGAGATAGAGATAGAGATAGAGATAGAGATAGAGATAGAGATAGAGATAGAGATAGAGATTAAAAACAGCTGGCTCCAAGAAGAGAGAAGACGAGCCGATCACCAGCTTGCTTTCAAAAGTTCAAAAGGTCGTCCATAGAGAGACTTCGGATACAATCTCGCGCCGCAAAACATTCTCTCTGGTTCTAATTTTGTTTTGACTAAAATTCAGCTAAAAAATACAAATTTAACAATGTTTGGCCGTTTTTAAGCTTTTTTAGTGATTTTTGTTTGTTTTTTGTACATTTTTGAAATTTGACAACATATATATAATATATATATATATATATATATATATATGTGTATATATATTATGTATATATATATATATATATATATATATATATATATATATATATATATATATATAATTTGTTTTGAATTATTAATAGATAAACGAAGAAAGGAAAAAGATGTTTTTGATATTTCGAAAAAAATTTCATTTTCAACTTCTAACTTGTGATCAAGATAATTTTTCGAAATATCAAAAACACATTTTTCCTTTCTTCGTTTATCTATTAATAATTGAAAACAAATTATATAGTTCAGTAGAACAGTTTATTTAGTTTATCAAGAAGTATATATATATATATATATCGCACCCGTCCTAGAAAAAGAGTACAACTCAAAAATCGCGATTTTTGAGTTAGTTGTGGTTCTGAGAAGTATACGGTCTAGTTTGTCTGTAGAAGGTGGAGATATGTGTAGGGCACTCTAATTCCGCTAGAGAGTGCGTGTGTCTTTCTTCTATGGAGGGAGTAACCAATTCACGTCCTAGGAAGAAAGAAACAACTCAGATGAGTCTGTGTCTCGTTTTGAGTTGTTTCCTTTTTGTGTGGACAATTTTAACTTGTGTCTTTCTTCTGAACATTTTGGATCCTGACTGGTGAGATTTCAGTGTTTGAGTTGGAACAACTCAAAAATCCTTTAAAAAATCAACAAAACCGTTCCCTCCACTACCTTCCCACTGGCAAAAAAACTATTTATTCACCATGGGGCGTTAGAGTAATTATGTAGAAAACAAGTTTCGCAAAGATAAGTTATGTTCATCGTGTTCCAAAGAACGGGTAGCCAATGGTGTGGAAGGAAAACTTTGAATGCGATTTGCCGAAAATGACAATTTTTGAGTTGTACCCTTATTCTAGGATGGGTGCGATATATATATATATATATATATATATATATATATATATATATATATATATATATATATATATATATATATACTTCAGGGACCGTTTCAGAATGCCTCAAAACGGATTCTAATCAAGAAATTTTCCAAAAATTTAAATTTTAAAAATTTTCAAGCCATTGCAATAGCTTCATTTTTTACCCTTGGGTGCTCTTGTTGTCTCTCATTTCAAAACTGTTTTCAGTTCAAACTATTATTTCTGTCATGTTAGTGCTCTAAGGGTCCTTCGGAGTGGTGATAGGAATGAGGGCAGTGGATATAATTTTGAATTTTGAGTAATGTATGTTTCAAAAAATGTTGGAATTGTTAGGGACAAAATTTGTTGAACAATACGCTTTTTTAACGAAAGCAGTAATGAAAACACTCAGTATATGTAATTAGTACTATCTACTATGGTACACTTACTCTACTAAATCTTATTACGTTCTACCTTGTATCATTACCTGCATCATTATCAGCATTTAATATTCTTTCAGGCCCCGTTGGAAAACTTTGACACAGCATTCTGGCCAGTATTGGTACTCATGTGTGGGATGAAACCACCGCAGTCAGTATTACAGAAGTCAGAAGATCCGGAGGTGCGCACAAATAGTTATTTGATGCCGATTGGCTAGATAATTACTTTTCGAGGTAGTAGATGGGGAATCAAAGGAAAATAATATCTTCTCATATCATCTAATACTTTTCTTAACTTACCACCCTTTTGTGGGACTGAAAGTGAGAATAATGTTGGATGATTCTAAAAATATACATTTAATCATCAGCACACATGGCTAGTCGGGGATGCCACTAACTTGTCTCTGTAGTTCCACTAAATCTCCATTTCAGAAATGCAGATCACTTAGGGAATAAAAAGTTCCAGTCGTGCAGCATAGTCGTATGAGCGAATTATCGTGAATTATCGTTTTATATTATGTTGCATTGCTTTTTGAGTTAACCAATTTTATGGCAACGAATTCGGTCTAAATAATAATTTGTGACTCAAAAAAGATTTGGAAATTTTAGCTTTTTTACTTTTATCTATTTTCAGCAAATATTATTAAAATGTAATTGAATTTTTCTGCATAATTTTTTTGCATACATTTTATAATGTTCTAGTATGCTGTTGATAAACTTTTTTCAACTAAAATTTTGCTTTAAAAAATATATATATATAAATTTAACGATTTTTAACCGCTTTTAGATATTATTAGTGATTTTTTTAGTGCAGTTTTTGAAAGTGGACCAATTTAGTGTGCTCAAAACGTGTTGGCCAATGAACTCATCCTTTCGTTTGGAAAGCTTGATTTTTATCTCAATACTAACAAGAGTTATCGTCTGGGATGACACACACACACACACACACACACACACACACACACACAAACATATATATATATATATATATATATATATATATATATATATATATATATATATATATATTATATATATGTATTATAGAAGAAATTTTTCGAAAATTTTTATTTTAAATTTTTTGAAGCCATTGCAATAGCTTCATTTTCTTCCCTCAAATAGTTTATCTGACCTGAGCAGTCAAATTTTGACGCAGCATGTACTCGTATACCATAGCATACCCTCAGAAGATTATTAGTTAAGGCTTCAAATTGCAGGTACCATATACAGGGTGTCTCAACTTAAGTAGGCAAGACTTCAGGGATCAATTCTACAAGTAATTTGCAACAAAAAGTGTCTCATGAAGTGTTATTTTTTAGAGGCTTCGTTTTCGAGTTATTGACGATCTAAGATTTTTTCGTGTTTTCGACCTTATCTCCTAAAAATGGCTGTGACCCCATCATTCTTTGAGTATTCTCAAACCTGAGAATACCGTTGGAAAGAACGTTAAATTTCCTATCTTTTTGATGCCAAATCATAATTATTCAAGAGAGTTAAGATACCGATAAAAGAGGTCAAAGCAAAAACTTTGTAAAATTCTAAAAATTTGGGTTTTTTCAATCTGATTCCTCCCTCCATAAAAAAAATTAACAGTCGTTTGCAAGTACTGTAAAAACTTCAAAATCTTATCAGCTTTCTAATGGTATAGCCAAAAAATTGATAAAAGTTACAACAAGGAGAAAAAAACAGCTTTTGAATGCGAAAAAACGTGGTATTTTTAACGAAAATCGATGGATTTTAGGAAAAAACTATCTCCCTCAACTTTATGACATAAATGTCGAATTCTACGTAAGTTTTCACGCTGAATCGAATGGTGACACTTGCAGACCTCTACGACTACCGAATAAGGGCGAAAGTGCCCTTCTCTGAGTTTCGAGGGTCAAAAGGGCACTTTCGCCCTTATTCGTTAGTCTTAGAGGTCTGCAAGTGTCACCATTCGATTCAGCATGAAAAATTACGTAGAATTCGACATTTAAATCATAAAGTTGTGGGAGATCGTTTTTTCCTGAAATCCATCGATTTTCGTTAAAAATACCACGTTTTTTCGCATTCAAAAGCTGTTTTTTTCTCCTTGTTGTAACTTTTATCAATTTTTTGGCTATACCATTAGAAAGCTGATAAGATTTTGAAGTTTTTACAGTACTTGCAAACGACTGTTAATTTTTTTTATGGAGGGAGGAATCAGATTGAAAAAACCCAAATTTTTAGAATTTTACAAAGTTTTTGCTTTGACCTCTTTTATCGGTATCTTAACTCTCTTGAATAATTATGATTTGGCATCAAAAAGATAGGAAATTTAACGTTCTTTCCAACGGTATTCTCAGGTTTGAGAATACTCAAAGAATGATGGGGTCACAGCCATTTTTAGGAGATAAGGTCGAAAACACGAAAAAATCTTAGATCGTCAATAACTCGAAAACGAAGCCTCTAAAAAATAACACTTCATGAGACACTTTTTGTTGCAAATTACTTGTAGAATTGATCCCTGAAGTCTTGCCTACTTAAGTTGAGACACCCTGTATAGATGAAATTTCAGTCCGTCGTTAAATAAGTAACCTATCGTTTTAGAAAAGAAGAAGAAGATGCTAAATAAATCTGATTGGTACCAAATAAAAAATACTGTGTTCCAAAGATCAATCTGATAAGGAAGAGCTTTCGAAGCCATTCATATTAGGTACCTAGTTAGATAATAGTATATCGTGTGTTCATCAATTCTACAAATGTTAAAATAGTGAGGGTTTAGCGAGTTTTTAATTAAAAAAAATAAATAAATAAGCAACCTACTGCAATAAACTATAACCTGCAATTTTATAAAATGAAATTTTCGTAAATTGTTAGCATAAAAATCAGTTTATGAACATTAGGAAACGGTTCCTGTATTTTCCCATGAATACCCAAATGAAAGAAATGCAACATCCACAAATCAAATGAAACATTCACTATTTTTTTCCACTCCATAGAATGTGGATATATACACAAAATGCATTGCGTTTCAAAACCCAATATATTTTGAAATTTTCCCACGAAGTACCTATTGAAAACAAGTATAATTTATTAACAGTGTGCCGCCCTTATTTTAAACGTTAATTTAATAGGTATTGATTGGTCATCGCGGTGAAGAATTATTAAACACGTATTTGTTGTTATCTATAATCCCTTTCCGAAACTCTAAACTTACAGTACATTAAGTTAAACACCAAATACAACAGTTACTGTACATCAGTGATATGTGGCAATACTTGATAATTGTGACAATTGGCCATTCTTACTATCACCTTGCGAAAAGCAGGAAATTTATCTAATGAAGTAATATTTTACATTTATAAATAAAACCTAGGATAATTTGTATTTTTGTTTACTCTTTTCCGAAGGATTGGGGCTGGAAACATGTGATCCTTGAGAGTATCAAGGTCTTCACTGGGTTTTCAAAGTTCACCATCTACGCTGTGATGTTCTGTCTCTTGCAAAAACTAGTCCGCTTGCTCCCTAAATCTGTTGAGAAAAACTGCAGGGAGTTCAAAGCAAAAATGATTAATCATTTTGAGGTAAGACAAATTGTGTTTCGTGCTGACATTAAGTAAATACTAACATTGTTTTTATCATCATAGGCCAATAAACTAATGTAGGCAAAACTTATTTTATTGTTTTTCTAAATGTCGATGACCCAATGAATACATAGTTGGTACGTACCTATGGTATTTTATGCTGAGCAAATTAACTTCGGCAGAGTTCATTCGGTCCAATATTTTAGGGTTGGTAGGTGACTTTGAAAGGTGAAAGACTGGACTGGAAGATGACTCTCTTTTTAGACCCTTTGTTTACAGAGAGAACAAAGGGAAACAAATTTTTAACCATCCCTCATGATTTATTGGTTTGTTTCAAGAAGCTTAGGATCCAGAAAACAAATAAGAAGTGTTGCAAATGATCACACAACCAGAGAAAACAAATACGATTAAAATAAAACATTAACATTCAACAGGCATACGATAGGCTATACAATAGGCTCCGTACATTAGGCAGCTGATACCTGAAGCCACGGCTACACATGCGGTATTCGCCAAGTTCCTACAGGTGTGGTCGGGAGGACGAGTATTTTGTGAAGTGGCGAGCACCGATTAATCGGGTGTACGGGAGTCCTCGCTTTAGACGCGGTTTTTTGGCCACTTCAAGGGAGATAAATATTCGCCAAGTCAGGAGCATTAATTTGCGCTTACCGCACATGCAGATGAGTGCTCGCATGGAACGGGGAAACTTTGTTGCTCTAAACCAAACAGATTGAAGGGGGGACTTATCTTGTGACTCACATTTTTGCGCTGAAGGGTCGAGTCAAACTATCACTGGTACAAGTGATAGATCGATAGTACTATTTAAAATGTTGAAAATTCGAAAAAATTAGGGATCTAGTCGGTTATGTGACTTGATGTTATGCATTCCTGAGACCATTGATCTGTGTAACTATTCAAAACTAGTGTAAGCTCGTCTGCAACCACTCTTTGAGAGATTTTACACAAATCAGTGTTTTGCTTAGATCAGTGGTCTGGATGCGCCCTAAGCTCGCATCTCAAAAATGCATAACATCAAGTAGTCAGTCCCTTTGTGAAAATTCATATTACTTGGACATGGAGAGCAGCCGTGTTGCCTCCAAAGTTTGCTGACACTTAACCGACTAGATCCAAATAAAGTCTAAATAAAGAGTACTTTAAAAAAATTATCACACAGATATGACAAAAATCGTTTGTCTCCCACAATCCACTTGATTGGGAGGTCAGAACTGTATGAAACTGTGATTGTGAACGTGGAACGTGGTAACACAATTCGACGATAATTGTATCAGCTGATATATTCCGATGAAATTTTCACTTTACGAAATCGAGTTTATTAAAGGCAACTTTTTCACCTGTAGTGAAGCTTGAAGGTAGGTAGATGATCTTTTTTATATAATTTATCTTGCGTTGGTGGGTCAAATCGTGTTAAATACAGAAGCACTAGTAAATTTTAAGTGTGTTATTTAATTAAATTGATTAAATAACATTAATGTTACGAGCTTTATTAATTAATCTCCTCGGTTAATTAATATTAACTAACCTCCTACTAGTTAACTAAATTAACTAATCTCTTAACTAGTAATTAATATTTACTAATAAATATTGATTAATCTCCTCAGTAGGCGCCTACGCAATACATATATGTTTTGATGATGTATACTTAATTCGTTAAATAATTATTCTACGAAGTCAATAGCTAGGTATTCAACAGCTGTCTATAACTATAATTAAAATAGGTGTTCTGCTTAGAAAGACTATCAAATTTAGAAATTATAAACTATTGTGTAATAATTTTTAGCATTTTTCTCCATATCTTGTGTTTTAAGTGATGTTACGTTAAATGGACTAAGCCTTGTTTACAAATCAGTTCAGTTAGTATGCGTTATTATGTATTGCAGGAGATGCTGGGAGACAACGGAGTGTTAATTCTTCCCGTGGCGACAGCCACCTCAAACCTACATTATCGAATGTACTATAAGATGTCCACAAGTGTATATCTGGCGATGTTTAATCTCTTGGAAATGCCTTCCACGACCGTCCCAATAGGTTTCGACAACGAAGGTCTTCCAATAGGAATACAGGTAAATTAACCCCAATTTTTAATTCCTTGATTTTCCTTTCATTTATATCGATCTTGGTTCCCCTTTGGAGAGAATGGAAAGATAAAGAAAAAATCGTACTTATATAACATACTATTATAAATTAGGTAAATTCATGTAAAAATAAAGTATCTTGGCTATAGCATAGGTAATGTTATAGAATATTTATTTATGTGATTTGTCCTTTTGTTGATTTTTTCACCTTTAGCTTACACAATATTTGACAAAGTAATACCTTACCGTATGACCAGGATAAGAGGCAGGAGCACAGGAACTGTTCACAAATATTTCAGTTGCTCACTCACATCGCTACTTCGGGTGGTGTTATTAGATCACAAGAAGGCGAGGCATTGGCTCATCCAAACAAAAGCAGAAAAAGGGTTTAAAGTAATGGGCATACTTACAAAGGGTTGTTCACAGAAGTGAAGTGTATTTAAAATCTCTCCAAAGTGCAATCAACAAAAATTTACCTCCAAAATACTGCGATGGGCACCGTTAAAAATTGAGCACGATCTGTAAGTAGGTATATTATTATTTTGAGTGATGTGCTTCCACTAATAGACTTATTTCATGTGTATGATTATATACAGTACAAAGAAAAAAATAAAATGTGAAAAGGACATGAGGAAAGGGCATGTGATGGAAATGGATTCGGGTTTTCAATTACCGTTGGTGAAACTGCGATCTCTTTCAAATTACTTTTTGAAAACTGATCATTCATCACAACTTTTCATATCTTAAATCCATGGTCAAGACATTTGAGTTTGTGTTCATGATTTAAAAATACAAAACCATCTGGAAGAAAGTTATACCAGAAGGTTATTGATAATAGAAGTCTCTCATTTAGTACCAACCTAGTAAGTAGCTATTAAGTACCTACTTCTTGTTTCATGTATATTTCTGTACAATGCAAAATTTGGATGGGACATTAAAATAGCTGCGAAATTTCCGTTAAGTTGAGGGAGTGGAGACTGTCCAACATATATATAGTTTGGTGTGTTGGGCGGTGAAGAAGTTGTGATCGGTTTGCATAATGATAATGCAGTTTTTCATTCATAAGATACTAGCGACAAGAGCATCCAGGCCACTGATCTACGTACTTAAAGGGAGCGAATTCAAGTCAACTACCGATCGAGACGAATTTACTAATGATGAAAGGAGTGACGAAGGGAGGGCTTTGTTCAATAAACAAAAAAGTATATGAGGAAAGGTTATCTTACTGTAGTTACCTAGTTCTTTAATCCACTATAGTATGTTAGAAATTAGCCGTCCTACCACACTATTGCTCAAAGTGCACTGCAGCTCTACTGAACATGTAAACACTTTCTATAACAGCTCCCATTTAGTCTTCATGGCAGCGATACATAAAGCATGCCCATTTTATTATTATTCATATTTACCTACAAGCCTGTCAATAGCATTGACAAGTTAAGTTTAGTGGCCATGGAAAACTTAGGACATATAAGCCCGAGGACATAAGGGAACAACTACAAAATAACTACGAGTACATAGTTAATTTATTAGTAATTACCTGGCAATATAATTCACTTATGATATAATTTGAAACTTCTTGTCCATTCTTAACGTCCCTTCCCAGGCAAATCGCTGTTCTAATTGTCAAACTACATATTAGTTATTCAAACATTTCGTTTTCCACTTTTAATAAAAATTTTGGAAGCAAAATAATTTATTGACACCATTGAATTTCCATCCAAATACGATGCAGTATGATATATTTTACATTTCAGTAGTAACCAAAGGGAAATCGACAAACAAACTCTCCTGAGGTTTCGCATCCTTATTTGAAATCCCGAATAGTTCTCCCTTCCCGTTTCTTGAAACTTTCGCCCCCGATACATCATACTTGGAGAATTTCAGCTCCCTGGTCATCCTCTGGGTGCTGCAAGCTAATCGTCTCAGCCCTTGGAACAACTTCATTCAACTCCACTCCATCATATGTGACGCATAGTAGCCGAGAGTTGTTTCGAAAGACCCCTACTCTCAATAATATTGACTGTCCAGAAGCCCCTCTCCCTCGCACTGCCTCCATACGCAATTTGGCCAACAAAATATTTAAAACCTACCACTTAAATGTTAATTATTACCCCTGCCCTGCTTATTACGAGGCTTTTCATCTACTCCCCACCTACCCCTCCCCTCACCGCGTTTTTAAAAACCCCAGGAGTGTTTAGTGGTTATGGTTAGTGCTCCCTTCTCGTTTCAGACTATTCGTCGCAGCTCCCGGAGGGGGTTACCATCCCATTCCAACACATCTACCACAAACATAAATGGAGAACCAAAACTCTCAATAAAACCCGAGTTAGGTAGACTCGGAAGCAATATGTGTGAACTTCTTGAATACGGTGAACTTTATTTAAAATCTCCTATAGTGATCTCGATGCACACGCTACCTCTGTAGCCTCTGAAGTAAAACGGAGACCTATAGAAGCCATAAGCGAAATAGATGTCTCAACCAAGGAAGTCAAAGATATTTAAATGAAAATATGGAAATCGATCGAATTCTGATTTAGGTTTCGAGTTACGTTTCAAGTAAGATACATAATCAATGTACATAAGCATAACAATGCTTATCAATATACCGTTTTTCTTGTTTCGTCTGAGCATTGAATCAGATTTATAAATTTAAGCAAGAGATTACGTTAAGCAATCTGATTTCATCAATTATAAAGCTCAAAAATAAATCATAACTGATATCCGAAGAACAAATGGTAGATCAATGGTAAAACATGTGTTCATCTAAAGAGTTCGTGGAGAAAACGTTTTTTTCTTATCAATACTCCCTTTGTTTCAGGTGGCAAGCACAAAAAATAATGATAGACTGACATTAGCTGTGGCGAAGGAGCTTGAGAAAGGATTTGGTGGATGGTGTCTTCCTAGACAAGACTCTGACGACAATTTCACAATTCAGAAGAAATGAGTTAACCTAGTCCGATTAAGATGACGTGTTTTCATACATTATTCGACTATGATGTGATTAAAATATTTGTGATTTCAAAATCAAATGTGATTGTAATTTTATGACTTGAAAGTAGCTTTTAATATAAAAATATCTTGTTAGAATTATTTTACTTTAAATATTTTGTACTTTGAGAATAAGTATAAACGTTTATTGAGTGACCATGTTATAATATTCCTTCTTATTAATAAATCCAGTTTTACAATAACAAGTTTCTATCAATACTCAATCAAAATGTTGACAATAGATCTCATTAGTATCGTTTAAACCAGCCAGAGAGGTTCGGTAAACCTAGTTAATATTTAAAACGCTGCAAATTAATACACAAAGATGTATTATTTTTGTATTGGATAACCCTTCTAATAACAACAACACACTTGTCAATAATTATTAAATTAAATCTACCATAAAATATGTAAATTTAACTGCATAAGCGTGGATGCCTACCGAGGAGACATTGATTAAATTAAACAAAACACCTACACTCTACTAGCCATCCTCTTTATTAAACAAGAACAGACCTATCAACTGAAAAATAATGGTAAAATAAATCATCTACCTACGCTTCTCATGCCCATCTATAGGTGGCAGGAGTCGATTTCGTGAAGTGATAATTTTATTGGAATTACAACAGCTGATACGATCGAAATTATCAAAAGTGAGACGTCTAGTAAATGCTTAAATAAGGATATCCCTCAGTACATTTGACCATTGATTGATCCATTTCTGTAAAGCTTGGAATCCCCTTGCTAAAACTTCGTTAGATTGATTGTTAGATTAATACTTCCCCTTTACGTTACTTCACCCGATTAGCTAAAATACCCTTCACTTTGCGTACACTTGATTGGTTGTACCTGATGCCCTTTCCCTTCTCTCGTCGACCTACGGGATTTAACCTCCCCTCACCAGAGATTATACTGCTGAGTCCTTTCTAACGTATGTTCAGTTATTGTTTGTTACTTATGATGGCCTAACCGTAGAAATCGATCTAACTTTGTAACTATTTACAACTTTGTAACTCGTGGGATTAGCAACGTTCTTCTTTAACTTCCGTTTTTTTTTTTTTTTTTTTTTTTTTTCGTACTTTTATTCTTAAGAGCAAGAATATAGCGGAATGAAGACCAAGCTGATCTACTTCCAAGGCAATCATTTCCAGCATTCCCCGAAAGGCTGAGTAATAAATTTGAAAGCTCTAGGATTTACCTACAGGAGAGAAGTTTGTACATACTACAAAGTACTGTACTAACACTAACACAGCTGATCTGTCTTCCTCCCCATCACTTCCAGTGGACCCCAAGAGGCTGTGTACCGAATTTCAATACACTAAGCTGTAGATGCGTACAATCCAAAAAATAGAATTAAAAAATCTGTCCGTCCACCGTTTAGAGCTTTTCTCCGAAACTATTGGACAAAACTTCATAGAACATAGGTTTTAAATAATCACATTTGGGGTCTAGTTGGTTCTTGAAGCTTGGCATCAAATTCGATAAAGCCTAATGGGTAGAGTTTAAGCCTTGAATGAAATGAAAACCTTCAAACGTAATTTTTTACCCGAGTTTTATAAACTTTGGTCCAGTAGTAAGTAGTAATATCGAGTTTATTATATTTTATTTCCTGATTTTATGCGTCTTGAAACGTAAACCAACAAATGTTTTAGGGGAGGAGGGTGGGGGAAGATTTCTGGGTCGATTACAAAGGTTTATTATTGAAAGTAAAAAACGAATATCTGTCTGTCGTCTGTCCAGAGCTTTTCTCCGAAACTATTTGAACAAAGCCTTTTTTCGATTTGTTTCCAAGTTGGCGAATATCAATAAATGAACATCACCACGTGATTCAGCGTGAAAAAATACCCCTGAATCATCTATCACATTTTCGGCAATTACATAGCTTCATAACTCAATATTTCACTATTATTGCCACACTTTTTGCACGTAATTGCATCCGTTTTTGAGCACACATAAATTCAAATGATGGAGCCATTTTCAATGAAGTTCTATAAAGATTCCGAATCATTAATAAAAAAATACGGTTCCTATTTGAAAAACGTGAGTTAGGAGTTGGTCAGTTGGAACAAGTGGCCAAAAAAACGGGGAAAAAACTCCGTATCTTGAAAACTGATCGTCAAAAGGGGCCTCAAACATGAGAAGCTCGAGATAGAGCGCAGCACGTAACCAATGACCTTACCGATTCGCTATATTTTGTTGGCGATAAAAACAATCATGACGAACCCAAGTTTATATATATATATATATATATATATATATCAATTTGTTGGCAATTGACAACATGAAACAATCATGCCTTTTTCAAGGCAAGAGTTTGAAAAACATAAGCCAAGTTTTTGTTTTTTTGTTTTTTTTTGATTGAATATATATGCTCTTGTAGAGCCAGGTATACCTAGGCAGGTATATACTTTATTTATTAATAAAATAATTCTCATTTTTGGCAAGTCTTAATGAGATTGATGGTGAGGGGAACGAATTATGGAGCGAAAGGGGGTGACGCAAGGTATAAACAAGGGTAGAATCATCTCCAGGTCCTTCGCCCCCTACCGCTCCTAGCGGCGGACCTTGTTAGTTCGGAGCCCCATTGAGCTGCGAATGATTCTACGAGTATTCGATTCAGAAAAAAAAAATAAAATATATTAGAGTGGAAAGGAAAAATATTTCAGAAAATCTCCAGTCATGCTGCAAGACCAGTTGAGCAAATTTTGATATGATAAAAGGACCAAAAACTTCAAAAAATTGATAACAAATGGGAAAATTAGCGAATTTTACCATAGAACGTGAGTTCTACGCACAATATTGTTTTATTTGTGTATTTAATATCTTTATCATGTAAGTATATATTTGTTTGCAAAATATTGTGAACTAAAGTGATCAAAATTTATCATGATCTAATTTATGGTGCTTAATTCTACGCAGAAATATTTTTATTAAAAAAATGGCGATTCTGTTTGTCAATTTTTTTTTTTTTTTTTTTTTTTTTTAAGCGAATTTAGTTGATATCCAACTGTATCACTTTTTTGTGTATATCTAACTGTATCACCTTCCAACCTTCGCTATTTAAATGATGCTAAAGACCGAATTGGCAGGTATCAGCAGCTGATTGAATTTCATAATTTTATAATCAAAAATTTATAAATTCATTTTCTAAAACGAATTCTAAAGTTTAACGCTTTTATATATATATATATATATATATATATATATATATATATATATATATATATATATATATATATATGTTCCTTCCAGACGATAACTCTCCATAGGATTGAGATTAAAGTTCCGTTTGAGTTTTGAAAAAAATTGAGATAGGACGAGTTTGGCGGCCAGCATTTTTTTAGTACATTAAGTTGGTCTCATTAATTTTGAAAAATGTGCTAAAAATCACAAAAAATGGGTTAAAACGGCTAAAAATTGTTGAATTTATATATTTTAGCAGAAGCTCAGTCAAAAGAAGTAGAACACGATGAAGTAGAACATTACAACATTTAGGAACAAATTTACGTTGAAAAATGTAGGTACTTAAATTTGATTTAAAAATTTAAACAACTAGGTATAACTTAATCAATTGAAAAATCTCGCAGAATATTATTCACTTAGAACGAGTTTTTTTTTTGCCATAAAATTGGTAGTTAACAATTTATTTGCATTCAAAGAGCTCGAATTTCAAAACAATGTAACATAATACAATACCTGGTACTTTTGTGATCCATGATATGAGAAGAAAAAAATTTTTATTGCATAATTTTAGATAAAAGCATGAAGAAATCAAAGTATATTTTTGAAGAACATAATAATCTATTTCCTTAGAACAAGAACAATTTCAAGCGAATTTTAAAACCGTACTGGGGAACCAACCAAAATCGGGAAACAGATCATTTGAAAAGCGAAATTTTGGTTTAAAAAAAAAAAAAACGGACGGTATACCTACGGTTCAAAAGTCAGATCATTTATTAATGATTAATTTTACACATTATCAGTTCATAATGTTACTTAGCAATATTAGTTTATAACTTAGCGTAATAAATCAGCTTTCCTTGACACTACATAGGCTTAGGGATCATGAGATGTTGTGATAAAATGAGAGCATTCCAAAAAGTGGCAAACGATTTTCCTGCAATGAAAACTAAGGGAGTTACACTTCCCTAGTAACGCATTGGTTGTACGTAAAAATCACCGCGTACCGCAATTCCTAGTTACTGCGGTTACGGATCACACGGTGCACGTGACCCATGATCAGCTGATCTGGTAACAACCGACAGGACGAATTACTACAATCACGCGACGTGAATAGGAGACCGCTTGATTGACAACGCATGATCGAGAGAAATTTGATAAGCATTAAAATTTATACATAATATATTATTTATATTATTTAAAATAAGTATGAGTTAAATGTATAATTACATTAAAATATATCTACTAAATTTATTTATATCCATCTTATTTTCACTCGAAGCAGTCCATTCATCGAGTGCCCAGAAACAAGTTAGTCAACAAAACGGAGGATAAAGGATTGCCAAAAAACGGATAAAATCTTTTCATTTCAATCATATCTACCTTTTTCTTCACACAAACATTAAACTTTTAAGATACCAACATGTATTATTTTAATGAGTTTCTACACAGAATGCATAAACTCTGTATTATACCGACCTCTATAATCACATACACTCTCACACATACTCTATAATCTCTCTATAATCACTATTATACTCTATAATCACATACCTCTACTACTTACATAGTTGAGCTAGAACTTACTTGAACGATTGCCAGTGTTCCTGACGGATGTGTCTTCAAGGTAAACCAGGAACACATCGTCGTGCTCGTCTTTACTCAATCAACTAGCGAGATATAAAAGCCTACGAAGTCTAATACTTCTCGCAGATTTTCATTGCACAAATAAAACGACGGAAGGACGGACGACGGACTGATTCGATTTTTGAAATCTATGTATCTTAAAACGCAACCAACAAATTTTGAGAGGGAGGTTAAAAACAATTTCTTGGCCGATTACAAAGGTTCACTTTGCAAAGATCACTACGAATTGAAAACAGAACAATAAACCGCACGATGATAGATGATGGAATGTGAGATCAGGATTAAGGAAAAAAGAGACGAAGAAATACAAGATGTCGGATGTCGAGATTTCCGGTCACGATTAAAAAAAAAAAACGCCCCGTTCGGGTCCCTTCGTTCGTTCGGCCGTGAAAGCGACACAGACAGACAGACAGACAGAGTTTCATTATAATAATATAATAGAGATGGAACGATTTAGTTCTGTGAGTTTTATCTTTTACATATTGCGGAGACGCATAGATTTTTTCCAGAAGTGACGCACCGACTCTTAGTCGGGTGTCACGTTTTTATTGATTTTAACTCATGTATACAGTTTTTTTTTTTTTTTTTTTTTTTTTTTTTTTTTTTTTTTTGTTTTGTAATCAGTAGCCATGATGTAGGTTATTGGTAATTACTACGTCAATCAAATAAATCTTTATTCATCAAACCGCGTATGTATCATGCTTTTTGCTAAATACAATCACAAAGAAATTTCAAGTTTACTCTCAAAGTTATTCAATCAAAATTTCATGTGATTTTCAGTCTTGAATTAGATATCTATACTAAAAATGTTTGTACTAATTGTAAATAAGACAATCAAATTGTACATATACAACTTTATTTTCCAAAATCTACTAACAGTGAATTCTCAGCTACCTATATTTGTATTTGAAATCATTTTTTTTTTTTTTTAACTTTGTAACGTAGTAGTTAGTAGTACGTACCTAGTAGTACGGAGTAGATAATAAAACTAGTAGGTAATTTACTTCAATTCAGTTTTCACCATACAATTGGTAGTTAAAAATTTCTTTGCACTCCTTGAGCTCATATTTCAAAACAATGTAAGTGAAATAATATAATCGATATTTTACGAAAATTCGCTCATACTATCATGCTGCATGACTGGAACTTTTGTATTCACTAATACATGACCAAATCCCAACAATAGCTACTCAACAAAATCGTAAGTGTTCTTATTAGAGTCAGCACCGATTCTCAGACAGGAAGAAAAACGAGCGTAAGGCGACGCACAGTCTCAGAATCAGTCCCGAGAGACAGGTGCTGGGCGGGAATATTCCCGCCTCCCCTCTCCCTAAGCGATGAATTGACAAAGTCACAATTACGTGTGTTCCTCACGATAGGAGGGTACTGAAGGGATGAGATTTCCCGCCTAACCCTAGTAGGCTATGGTGGGGAGTAAATGGTGGGAGCCGGACTGAGAAACACGCATCGCCGCAATAGGTTTAGCATGCATATGCTTTAGCCGGGAACGAACGCTATACGAGATTGGAACGAAAAAACCGCGATACCGATAAACATCCTTTGCTAGGGAGTGATGTCCACTAGCGACCTGGTATAATACACAGTCGTACAGGATATACATACTCCTGGTATACATACCACTGTATATATACTGGTATACAGTCCTGGTATACATACTCGTATACATACCACTGTATATATACTGGTATACAGTCCTGGTATACATACTCGTATGCACATAAGGCAGGAAAATTCAATAATGCAAATTTCTCCCTTGATGGGAAAAACAAAAGATCATGGATATGTCTAGTACCTACTGCTTACCAGTAGGTATCTACTGCTTACCAGTAGGTACCTACTGCTTACCAGTAGGTACCTACTACTCAATGGTATACCAACCATGTGGTGCCTTATTTTCACAAGATTATTCCATTATGGTTACAAAACAATATTAGTTTATAACTTAGAGTAATAAATCAGCATTCCTTGACACTACAATGGCTCAGAGGTCATGAGATGTTGTGATAAAATGAGAGCATTCCAAAAAGTGGCGAACGATTTTCCTTCTATGACTACGAAAACTATGGCAGTTACTCTTCCCAAGTAACTCATTGGTTGTACTTGAAAAGTCAATAGAAATTCTACTATATAAATTCTACTTTTCGAGTTAATAATAATCTAAAGTGCCGGAGCTTTGCATTTTGTGTGGAGAAAAAAATGTGTCACGATCACGAAAAATTCCTTGACCCCCAGCCAAAAGACATATCTATGTCAATTATATTATGAACTTTAATAAAAAGTGCCGGACGAATGAGATCGACCAAATTATGAGCTGCGGCGGCAAATTCGTTTGATGCAGTAGCTTCGTTAAATGCGTATGATTACTCGCTCGATAAACTGTTGCATAAGCACCTTACTATCGTTGTGTCACCAACACTTGGTATCAGTATATTGACTCTATGGTGTGACTCAAGATGAGCCTGGTCTTCAAAGTTGTATCTTCGAGAAAATTTTTCAACCATAGCTTACCATCAAACCATAGCTTTTAGTTATGATATAGAGCATGGGGTGGTGTGTTAAACTTGAATTGGACGCAGTGTGGATATGACGTAGGAGGCATTTTGAAACTCATATTTCCTTCGTTCAATTGGGTTGTGGAGGTAAGGAGTGTAAAATCGCTCTGTAATTCATTGGCCAAAGTTGCTATGTTTGATTAATTGAAAAATGTTCTTGGATTCACGATTGGAGACGAGGTGTATTCATTATCCATCATCGGTCTGGAGGATTCCTGACAAGTGTGCGGTCTAATGCAGACAACTTGCCTTTGCCCTTGTAGAACTTCCTACCTTCCTGTTTTCCTTCAGCCATCTTTCAATCTGTAATGTAAGATAGAAACAACGTGTGTATTAATGGAATGTCTATGGAATATTGAAAGAGCTAATTTTAAGTAATCTGGTTGTAGTAGATTATGGCCTCTTATAGTGTTAATTTCCGACGTGCAAACACTTCACTTCCAGACAATATTTAGCTTTCCCTATTTCACAAAGTATTTCAAGTTTTTTGCGATTGCAACGGAATCACAGAACTCATTATGCGAAACTCACGTGTCCCTGACCAGTCAATCACATGGTTTATACTTTATAATATACTAGAACCGAGTGGGTAGGTACCAGATGAATTTACTGTCTAATGGCAAGTACGAGGGGTTGGGCGGCCAGGGTGGTACCAGGCAAAATTTTGCCAGTGGAGGAAATCCTAGAAATTGGGTTACGCGGAAATACCCATGTAAAAAATTCGGAATGAAAGTTGCGAAAATACGTTGTAATTGTCGGCTAGCGACCTGGTTACTGAACCCAATAATAATAATAAGCAGAGACCTTCAAATGCCATATTGCCATGGCGCCATACAAAAATGCCATATTCTGCCGATTTTTGGGAAAATGCCATGTTTGTGCCATGTTTTACCTTTTTTTCGCCAAACTCCTTTAAAATAAAGAAAAAAAATTTTTGAAGTGAAAATTAGTTAAAACCCTATGTTGACGAGATGAGGTTGTCGAACCGTGAGGTCATTGACGTCATTGTGTAGAGGGATTAGATTGAAGGGGGCTGCAGTAGGGCCCAGTTAAGTCTAGTTAATGACCTTAGGAGCTTAGACAAACAAACAAAAATTCTGTGCAATTTGCATTACTTTAGGTATAATACTACATGTTCGTAGGTTTAACTAAAAGATAAAATACTACCTATCTTTTTGTAGCGTGGCGCTCTACAGCTCGCAATTTTGAGCTGAAAAAAATCTCAGTCTGAAAGCTTGCAGCTGAGTAGAAGTGTCGAGAGAAGGAAAAGTATTTCGAACACCGTTTATCCAGGAGCCACTCGGAAGAAGATCCAGGAGAAAATCAAAGCCGTCCTCGGCAGGAATTGTGGGTGGGAGGAAGTCAGCAATATTGTTGCCACTCTGTCTGGTAAGTAACCCACTGTGAAGGAAGGCTGGGAACCTGCTGATGTCCTCACTATGAAATAGGTACGCCCCGACTACATCAGCTGATGTGGAGAGGACTATTTCAAAAATGAAATACCTTTTGAGTGATCGGCGGCTGGGATTTTCCATGGAAAGCATTGCAGCACACCTGATGTTGTTCTTCAGTAATAATAAAATAATATAATACGATTTTTTTTTTTTTTTTTTTTTTCAAATTAAAACAAATCAATTGTAAAAAAATGCTTTGTAAATAAACAATAATTTGTAAATAAAATAAATATTGTAAAATAAATAACTTGTATGTTGTAATATTATCCCCTCAAAACAGCTGGGGTGGTCGGGGAGGGTTGGAAAATAAGTGCCATATCGAGTCGAATAAGTGCTACATTTGGACAAAAATAAGTGCCATATTGCCATATTTTGTAGGGCCCTATTTCGCAAAAAAAAAAGTGCCATATTGTGAAGGGCTTTGATAATAAGACAAGACAATGCCTACTTCCTTTAAGAGTGGTTCGTCTAAAGTCTTTAAGACCTTCTTAGACAACGATTTCTTCTAGTTGGAGACACTGCAGTGAGCCATTTCAAGAGCTCAAGGGCGCACTTCAATTTGTAGGTACTAGTCCAGTCGTTTGCTGACCGCGGCTTTTCGATGTTCCTCTGTCCCGGGCCAGGGTGGATGTCCAATTTACATTTTACCATTTGTGACGTTCTTTTTTATTGATTCAAAAATTGGTGCCTGAACAGCATTTGCATAACCTTTCTGTCTGTAGGTATGCTCCCGCATAAGGTTTGAACGCTTGCGCCAATTTCCGCAATTTTTTAAATTTTGTTCAGTAGCGTTAAGCGCTAAATATAGCCATTTTACATTTTGTTTCATCTGTTTTATTGATTAAATAATTGGTGCCTGAACAGTATTTGCATTACGCTTTCTTATCGATGGTTCAACGTCACTGATCGATAAATAATTAACGTTGCTGGATCGATGGCTTGACGTTCTAGGCTATAAAGCATATTCATGTTTTGTAATTTCGGCCGAAGGCTCTAATTAGAACTCACGCAAGGCGCGACGCGCCGAGTTTTTTCTAATCGTATCGTGCGTAAATATACAGGATGCCCCCCCCTCCCTTCCCCCGTTACTAAAATCGTTATTTATGGCTAAACAAAAACAAGTTTTCAAACATAATTGCCACATGTAATACATGATTTTGGGATATTTTTCTCAGGCTGAACCTCGTAACGATGTTCATTTATATATATTTGCAAAACTAACTTGGGAAATTGCCGAAAAATTGGCCTGAATTGCACTTTTCTAACTCATTTCCACAGTGCAAAAAGCGTACTAAAATTTAGTTTTGAAACCGAGTTTTACTCTCCATTTACCTCACGACTTTTTTGTTTGTTATGCTCAATTGTATGTATTGTAAAGGGTATTACTAGCGATTTTAACCATACGTCACTAAATCGGCCATAACTCCCTCAATTTGCTGTGTGAATTCAAATTTGAGGATACTACTGGAAGAAACATTAAATTTCCAATCGGATAAATGCCTGACCTTTTATTAGAATTAATTTTTGAGACACGAAAAAGCCCTCTAAAAAAAGAAAATGTTACCTAATTTGGGAAAACTCGAGGTTTTTCAATCGGAATTCGAACTATGAGTACCAATATTTTTTCAAGATAAGAGCGGTAAAAACTGCGTCACGATTTCCCCTTTCCAACGGTGCAGACAATTTTACTTTTACTTTGTTAATTAAGAGAAAAAACTAAATTTTAATGTTGAAAAACATTGTTTTTTCAATGAAATCGAGGGTCTTGAAAAATAACACTTGCAGATCTCCCGAACCCCATCATAACCTAGTTTTATACTTCAGTTAACTAATTTCACCCCTAAAAACACATAAAATTTATCATACCAGATGAACTCAAATTCGAGACGGGGAAGATATGAAAGTGCTACTATTCGATTCAGCGTATTCACATAGAAAAACGTAAAAACCGACCCCAAACTCGAAATTCCGTAAGTAAATTAACTGTAGAATCGACTACTGCAGTTTGGCACACCTGTTTTGTGTACAACATGTATATTGTACGGTGACCATTCAAAGTAGAATTTTATTAGCTAGCTACAACAGCTTATCTCGTGTAAGGAAATCGATTAAATTACAAGTTTGACTGACTTCTAATAAGCTAATAAGCGGTATTCCCCGGTTTTGCAAAACTTTGAAGATAAGTACACTTTCTCAAGAAGAAGATTAAGGAACTTTTTCATTTTTCGGTGCTTTTTACTTTTTCTGGTGACCGATCGATGAAAAATGTAACGTCCTACAACTTTTTTCGTGAAATTGTACACTAGTAGTTACGAACGTTACTTATACCACTGGAACGCGAATAAGTTGAAAAGCCTGTTTGGATAAGTTTTTTACGAGCAGTTTTTGGTCTAGGAACATGACGTATGTACAGAATCAGCGCCAAATTTCTTACAAGAATAGCCAAGAATGAGGTAGTTTTATGCCAAAACTTTGAAAAATCCTTTAAAAACAACTACTTATCGTTGAATAGTGCGGTCGGTGCCAGCATTCATAAAATATCACTTGCTTTCATTCAAAAATATAAAACGAACACGCCGGTATCCTCCATTATTGGATAGAAGTTGATATAAGATACCTTAAGTAGCCTAGTCAACTCTGTAAATATACAAATTAATATTTAAACAACCCTCATCCTTGGATGGAAGCTTAAAAATTACGGTTATAAGACTCATAAATGATAGCATACAAGTTTTGTGAGTCCGTGGGTTATTCCACGTTTTATCGGATGTTATCTCCAACAGTTTGAATGGAAATTATCTGGTGTCTCCGATGACGCTCGAGTACAGAGGTCAAACAATTACGCGCAACAAGTCAGTTTTGATTCGAACGCGACAGAAGAGTTTCATAAGCGGCTACAGTCGGATCACGTCGCTGGAACAAAAAAATAATTTACGACAGTTCGTAACTTCCAAGCCCAACCCGTAATTTAGTAAATTCAAGTTCTCTAGGTTAAACCTAAATCGTAGGATTAACCATTTAACTGCATTTAACTTGATCTTCGCGAGAGTTCCAAATATTGAATAAACATTATTTGTCGAGATCAGTAGGTACGTGGTACCTTTTTCCGTCAAATGGGGAATTTCAAAGAATCTTCCAGTTGTTGCAGCTCCCTACGCATCAGCAAGGTATGAATTCGTAGCGATTATGTTAAGACTGTAATGTAACTGAAGTTTGTGCTGCAGCATAGCCAAATGATCGAATTTTTATTTTATAGGTACGCTTTATATTAATGTTAATTTTTTTAACGCAAGCACTTTGTGTGAACAGAAACTGTTGATTAATAAATTTATGGAGAAAAAAAGTTTATTCCAATATTCAAACATTCTTAAACAATATCTTCAACATACGTATTTAAGAATCTCACTAGAAACTCCATATACTTGGGAATGATTGTATTCAATTCAGAAAGGAAAAATAACTTTGTACATTGACAAAGAAAGGAAAATATATATAGAAGAATCCCCAGTCATGCAGCATGACCATATGAACAAACTTGCATAAGAAAAAAGGCCCTAAAACCTTTTAAAAAATCTAAAAAACTGGCAGAAATTGCAAATATCTATTATTTATAAGAATGAAACTATGTCAGTCTGTCTGTGTCGCTTTCAGGGACGAAGGGATCCGAACGGGATTTCTAACGAATTTTCGTAAAAAATTAAGCAACTGCAAAGATGGTTCGGAAAATTTTTAAATCTAAATTTTTCAAAAATTTCATCATTGAAATCCGTGTTGAGGCATTCTGAAAACGAAGTGTGTGTGTGTGTGTGTGTGTGTGTGTGTGTGCACGTGTTTGCGTGCGTGCGTGTGTGTGTTGTGTGTGTGTTGTGTGTGTGCGTGCGAGCGTGCGTGCGAGCGTGCGTGCGAGTGTGTGTGTGTGTATTTAAATATATATTTATGTGTCATTCCAGACGATAACACTCCTTAGGATTGAGATGAAATTCCGTTCTTGCGCCCAAAAAATCAAGCTTTCCAAACGAAAGGATGAGTTCGTTGCCCTGCACTTTTTGAGCAAATCACAAAAAATGGCTAAAAACGGCTAAAATTAGGTAGTTAAAGTTTATTGTTTAGTTGAATATTTCTCAAATCATGTGTATTAACTATAAAATATAACATTTAAAAATGTATCTACCAAATTATGCTGAAAAATGTACTTACATTTTATTAATATTGGCTAAAAAATAGATAAAAACTGCAAGAAAAGCTAAAAATCTAAAACCTCTCTTGGAATAGCAGATTATTTAGACTCAATTATTATTATTTATACTCAAAAAGTCTTAATATTATTATTATTTATACTCAAAAAGCCCAAACTTCAAAACAATTTAACATTGTACATACATATTTAACATTATACAATTTAACATTACCTACTTCTATGAAAATTCGCTCATACGCTCATGCTGCGTAACTGGAACTTTTTTTTCATCGTGACCGGAAATTTCCCGGTCAGAATGTAGGCTATTTTAAAGTTTTTAATCCCACCCGAACCATGGGCTGGACGAAGGGAGGGGGGTAGGAGCCTCTTTTAATGCGCGTTTTTTTCCCGAGCGCCCGATCTTCTATCCGCTGCCACATTAAAATTTGATCGAGAGCACTTCGTATGTCAGCAACAAAGTTACGTTTCAGGACCCGTAGAACACGATGCTCCCGTCAAAATCGCTGAAAAATGCTGTCTTCTTGGAGAAATCAGCGAAAGAATGCGGAGAATGACGAAAAATATAACCGCTATGGTTTTTTCCACCTTAGACCGAGTACATTTTTTTTGCTCGGATTGGTCTTAAAATATTCGTTGAAGTTCCAATTTGATCCCATGCGAGTTTTGAGACATGAATTTTTTTTTCCGATTGTAGTGAAAGAAAATGAAGACGAAAACGTTGATTTTCGGAGCAGCTCTTCCTCATTCCGTCGACACGTAGTTACTCTGAACTTAGTATTCCAACCTCTTGAAAAGGATAGATGAGAGCCCTTTTACGCAGATAAAATGGTGGCCTGACCAACCTCTAGAAAAATAGACGGGGAAAAAAAATACGTATAAAACATTTAACATCCGATGGTTCTGTTAGTACCTACTGAAATGTTGAAACTATACTTTTCGTGGCTCCACGCAAGGTGCAGCGTTTGATAGTCATTTTCAACAGAAAAAAACGTCTGCGAAGTTGGGTGGGCAGTATAACTCCCTCACTTATTGAAACATGGACGTATAAAATTATTTGGAAGAATAAATTGGAAGGTTCTTAACACTAAACTTTTCGTGTTTCCACATAATATTTTTCGGATATACGCAGATAAATGGCCTATCTTTATTAAACCTAATGAACTTTTCGTGGTTCCACAAATGTAGTTTTATAAGATTTAATTTGTTTCAAAGTTATTACCAACAGAAATATGGTTAGGTAAATTGAGAGCTATCCACCGAGTGGTGAACGATTTTTGTACGATGATAAGTGGCGAAGTTAAAGTTCAGTAGAAACGAATCGGTTGTACGTGAAAATCATTAGAAATTTTTCATAAAAAACACCGTAACGAAAAACTTTTTGAGTTATGTGCCATAGTAAAGACAAAATGCAGATCGGTATGCATATTTAAGCAAATCGGTCTGCAGTTTTAGTCGAACACTAACTTCAGTTGTCAAATTTGAAATGAAATTGAAACGTATGTACTCTGAACTTGGTATTAGAACCTCTTGAAACTCATACGGTGGATACAGCTTTCGTACAAGTACGCAACCACGAGAGACATTTTATGTATTTGCGCCCCCTTTTCCCTTCCTATAAAACCCCGTATTGTACTTTTGTTTGGGGAAATTTATTGCAAAAACACGTTTTTGAAAAAAAAAAAAAAAAAAATTTCAAATAAATTTCAAAATACAATAAAATTTTGTTTTACTCATTCTATAATTACATCATTATTATCATCAGAATTTGTAACGCTGAGTAATGGCCGATGATGAGAAAAGTACGATGTGTAGGCTAGAGTTTGTATATATGACACATTCCGCGTAAAAACTCCATCGACGCACGTCATATTTCGTGTCGTCGAGATTTCCGGAGAATTGTTCAATTCACACCCAAAAGTTTCAGTCATAAATTTACGAAACGCTAACCCCTCTTCAGAACGCAAGTCAATGTTGAAATCTCCACACATTACAACCGGTAAGTCGTATAGCTTGAGCTCGTCGATGAACAGAAACAAACCCTCGAGTTTGATCGAGTATGGTAGTAGATATCGCTCGAAGAACTTGATTTTATTGTTCAGTGTCGTCCCATTTGAAAGATACGTCGCCACAAGTAGTACACGCTTTCCGTCGATTGTAGTTTCAACTTCACATAAATCTCCAATGTCTGTCGAAATTAGTTTACATTCTTCGAGCGCCGTTTGTTCCGTGTTAATTCTAATGATTGGTCTCTCGCAGGTTTTCTATACAATCCTATATTTTGCTTTGTAGTTAATTATTAATACGAGGGTATTCCATACAATCCTATCTTTTGTTTCTTATTTATTCGTTAAAAGTATTGATTAGAAACCGACAAAGAAAAAGATCGACAATTGATTTGTTAGCTGATCTGGGATCGGTCAGTTGTGTTCAGAAGTCCCTCAAGGGCCCACGTACCAAATCTCAGAATCGTGGGATCATTATGGAAAAAACTGGATTCTAGAGCCACTCAGCTGATCTGGGATCGGTCAGTTGTGTTCAGAAGTCCCTCAAGGGCCCACATACCAAATCTCAGAATCGTGGGATCATCAAAGAAAAAACTGGATTCTAGAGCCACTCAGCTGATCTGGGATCGGTCAGTTGTGTTCAGAAGTCCCTCAAGGGCCCACATACCAAATCTCAGAATCGTGGGATCATTAGGGAAAAACTGGATTCTAGAGCCACTCAGCTGATCTGGGATCGGTCAGTTGTGTTCAGAAGTCCCTCAAGGGGCTACATACCAAATCTCAGAATCGTGGGATCATTAGGGAATCTCCGCGTAACGCTCTCCGCGTGACGCTCCCCCGCGTGACGCTTTTTCATTTATGTGCCATAGTAAAGACATAAAATGTCAAAAAACGTCTACCAAGTTGGGAGGGCTGTATAAATTCCTCACATGTCGTAACATGGACATTAGAAGAACAAAGTACGAGTCGAAATGATTGATAAGACAACATTATATGAAATTAATGTTTGCGCATGCCCTATTACGTTTTAGAGCCTTCTGAATAACTCTCGTTCCGTATTTGACTGTCTGTCTGTCGTGTTTCCGGAAATCCTTCTAACAAGCTTAATTTCCACAATTTTTATCCGATTATGTTGAACTATTCAGGGTATGTGTGGATTAGAATGTAGATGGCCCCTTATCAGTTTCAATGATCCAAATAAATACTTCACTCTGCGCATGTGCAAAAGTAAATTCCATTAAGAATCATTTTCTCACGCCCTATTCGTCCGATCTCGCTCAAATTTGGAGGATAGTTGGGAAAGGACGATTTGAACATTGTATATCGATTTGAACCCGACAGTATCATAGTAGCTTCTGCGCATACGCAATGTGAAATCCTTGTAACAAGATTAATTTCAACAGTTTTCGTCCGATCAATGAAATTTCAGAGAATGTGCGGATTAGAGTGTAGATCAGTTTTATTGTTTCCAAATGAATATTTATTGTTTCAAGCATCATTTTCTAATGAATATTTCATGGGAACGAGTTTTCACAATTATATTCGCTTACACTCTCGCATGCGCTACAACGATCATTTTAGCGAATTCTTAGAAAATGAAGCTATTCAAGCATCATTTTCTAGTCCTAGTCGTCTGAAAATAAAAACTTCGTTCTTTACAAGCATTTCAAAAGAAAGTATGAGTTCGTTAATTTGACACATTAAATTTCAAATTTCCTCAACCATGGGGAACGAGTTTTCACAATGTATACACAATTTCGTACTTAAAATTCACTCTAAAAAATCGATAAAACCTGCTAAAAAAGCTAAAAAAACAGAACCTCTATTTGAATAGCAGGTTATTATTTAGAAATACATTTTTTGCCAGAAAATTAATGGTTAACGATTTCCTTGCACTCAAAAAGCTCAAATTTCAAAACAATTCAACATTATACAATACGATAATTTACGAAAATTCCTCTTACGATCATGCTGCATGAATGGAACTTTTTTTTTAATGATTAATTTTACACATTATTAGTTCATTATGGCTACTTAGCAATATTAGTTTATAACTGAGCGTAATAAATCAGCTTTCCTTGACACTACAGAGGCTTAGGGATTATGAGATGCTGTGATAAAATGAGAGCATTCCAAAAAGTGGCTAACGATTTTCCTGCTATGAAAACTAAGGGAGTTACACTTCCCTATTAACGCATTGGTTGTACGTAAAAATCAATAGAAAACCCCACCGTGACGTGACGCTCGTGACGTGACGAAAACAAATGGAAGGGTCCTGTTAATCATTATTAAATTATAAAAGGAGGACGAACGAGGACTCGAAACTTTGAGGGGTTGCTCAACGGACATTGTGCTGGATCCTCTTGAAAAACAGTCGCAAACCGTAGCTAGCCCGAGCTCGACTTACATATAGAATTAAATGCACAAAACAAGACGCAGTTTTCCCTTCCCTTTAAAGTTTGCAAAAACAGCACTTTTATTCGTGATAAGATAAAATACTCCCTCATGCTGAATAACTTTCATGCATCACCAATTTTTTAGAGTGCAAAATGACTCGGCTACAACTTTTCAAAGATAGGTATAAAATTGCTCTAGCGATATCGGGATTCCCCCAAAACTTGCTGGTTTTACTGCCCGTGAAAATCAGATTAGTAACTTTTTGGACTGACTGGAATAATATTGGCTTTGGAGGGATTTACAAGTGTTCCTGGGGGGGGGGGGGTGTCACCTCGGCCGCAATGTGCAGCGGACGGCGGACAGGCCGATTTTGGTTAATTATTATTTAAAATAATGAACCTTTGTAATCGACCAAGGGAAAAAACGTACCTCCCCTTAAATTTGTTGGTTCACGTTTCAAGATGCACAGATGCGGTTTGCATGTATTGTTTTTATTTGCGTCACAGAAGAGCTCCATCTAAAGTTTGAGTGCCGTTCGGCGATTAGGAAAAATTAGACTCACGGGTCCAACCGTAACCGATTTGTGTAACGCGATTCCGAGCGTTGGGCGAAAAAGTGACCTTGCCATGAATATGCTTACATAGATATTGCCACCTACCGTGAGAAAATTTATGTAAGTAATTATATAAAACATCTCCATTCTACTGTCCCTCTGAACTTAGTATATCGACACTTTCGAGTATATCAACTGAAAATTAATGAGGTAAAATATATCACTTACCTACGCTTCACAAGTTCATCTTTAGGCGATAACAGTTATCATATTCTCGATTTCATGAAGAAAGCATTCCATTGGAATTATATCAGTTGCACATTGATCGTAGTAATTTATTAGGCGATTCTTTGTTCAAAGTTCCACCAGCTTTTCATGTTTTTCATTTTTTCCTGCCGAAGTCCTTAGGTTGAACAAACGACTTAGATGTAAAGCAATACGGGTAGTTTCGTTCGGTTCTTCGGGATGATGTCTATAAATGAAGCCCAATAAAATTACTGTTTCCTGGAAAGTTTTCGAGATCTCGATTTTTTAATATTTCAGACCTTAATTTAAACCCTTCGAAATCGAAATTGATGACGAGGATTTTTGGATTTGACACATCTTGAAACTTAAACCAACAAATTTGGGGGGGGGGGGGGATAAAAATTGTGTGTGTGTGTGTGTATATATTTATATATTACAAAAGTTTGTCACTGAAAATAGTAATAAAATACAAACGATGATTTTGTTGAATAGGGAGAGTAGATGGCAAAATATTCACTGAGGAAGATTATCAACTGTGTGATTCGAAACATTCTAACGAGTAATCAACGATTTTTGAGCATAGCAAAAACTGAAGAAGCTATATTTTTTTATCAAAAATTACATGTAATTAAAAAACGTAGAAAACGGCCACATTCCTTGCGCATGTATCGATATCTCATGGCTTGACAGAGAGACGTTTTCTGGCTGGGAGTTGATAGCTAAAATATAATTATGACTTTTTCTAAGTACAGAATCGTAACGCGAGGGGAATTCAAGTCTTAAACAATGGATATCGTTCCCTACTTGTTAGAAAAGGATTGTGTAGCTACACTAAGAAGCAAATTTATACGTCAAATTGAAGGATTTTTGTGGTTAAAATCTCCAACAGTCATTTTGCTCGTTTGTTTTCATCTATTTTCATTTTCGTAAATATTTTAAGCTTGAATGTAGTTATTGAAGATTCAGGATGCAAATAGCGAATAATAACAAATTAATCTAGAGTGATGCAACCTCTTCGTAGAGAAAATATCGCCACAATAGGTAAATGCGTTGTAGATAGATATGGACCTAATCTATTTTTAACTATCAAAAGCGGCGCATTTAAAGAAAAAATGTAACAAAAAGTCGGGGCATAACGTGAGGGCCATTCCTCATTTCATCATCAATAATTTAATCTTTTATCAAACATCTCCATTTATCAATTATTTTTGGGTTTGGAAATCAACCAGCAAAACGGTTCATTGAATGTTAATGCAAAGATAGCGCGACATTAACAAACAGATTTGGATATTTACAGGCACATGGTATAAAATCGTTTGAATCTGATGAATCATTGTTGTGTGCCTATAACATTGTAAATATCATATAAGTTTTCTTAAATAAGTACGAAACCCATGTTTGCTTGGCCCCACACGATCCTGAAATGGCCGTTACGAGCAGAGGTCAGGTAACCTACAACCACAGAACATTCTATGTTCCGTGCCTACAACTACACCTTCCGGTCCCCAAGATTTGCCATTCTCCCTCTAGCTACCAGGGGCAAAAGAAGTGTGGGCCAGGCCGAGCTGGTTACGATTTATAATTCAAACTTTTAGCTGGATCATTTCACCTCACCATCCATCCACTTTCCAAGGTATATGAAATTCAGAGCAGTTTAAATAGGAATTGCTTAAGTCCAACACGACACGCATATGATCAAAATAAATCAGTGATGAACCTGACGTTTTTCTTACTCTATTCGCCCAGCCATGGAGGACAACCTTACGTTCTTCAACGCATCGGAAACCACTGCTGGCCACTTGTGGACACTCATCCTCCTTGAACGTCCTTAGCTCTTCCTACAGTGGTAACCAGCCCTCTGCACGCCCAAGTCAACTCCGTCGACATTGAGAAGCCCAATCATCTTGATTCGCTGCCCACCCTTCCAGCACAGGCCGCTCCACCTCACTACGTCTCTGTCTCCATTCCTCTAACTTTACCCTCTTTCTTCTGGAATCATCCATGGCTTTGGTTCATCCAACTTGACGCGGAAGCCTCATGTCAGACTATTCTGCAACAACCCTCACAATTAGTGATACTCCTGCGCGATTAGTTATCCAGTACACTAATTGGGATGCTTTTAAGAAATACATATCTCATAACATTAATTTTTCAGTTCCACTTATACATCTAGAACAGCTCGAAGATGAAGCGCAAAATTTTGTAAAATGTATACAATATGCAGCATGGGTTGGCACCGCACGAGAAACGAACCATTCGGCCAATAATGTAACTTACTCTCGTGAAGTGAGAGAGCTGATCAAGGGAAAGAGGAAAGCTAGAAGAACATGGCACTTTACCAAAGTCCTATGTGACAAATCTAACTTAAATAAATTAAAGAATCTATTGGATTATCTATCTTAAGAAATGAAACAAGGAAGTTCCCTGAGGCTAATGCACAGCCTAACCCTGAAAAAGATACGGAATATTCACTCTGGAAGGTCACCAAATCTCTTGAGCAGACGAAGGTACACGGGCCTCCCATCATTGCTGTTCACCTTGAATTTTTTTTTTTTTTTTTTTCAATTACTAGCCACATGGGTGATGGAGATCTGCCGGTCCTCACCACCTCCATGGATGTAGGAATCAAACGACCAGTTTCTCTCAACGAATTAAAAGATGGGATTCAATATTCATGGGATGGGGTATTAAAACGAACGAAGCCTATATTTCCTTATTACCTACTGGTATCGTAATTAGGTATGCAACTCCCAGAGAAAGGCATGCGAATGCTTTTATATCTTATTAATGCAGCACTGAAGTTGAATTATGTACTGTATTATGTATGTTGTATTATGATGCTGGAAAGTAGCGGAAGTTGTCATGATTTTAAAACCGGAGAAAGATCCTAAGGACAAAAATCTTACAGGCAAAATATCTTTGCTACCAGTAATCTTGAAACTTTTTGAGAAATTACTTATACGAAGGTTGTAAATTATAGATGAAGAGAAAGAACTTACCTATCCCAATTAGTTTTTCGAGAAAAACACTCTACCATTGAACAAATGCATTGAATAACACATATAATTGAAAATTGCTTGATAAAGAATAAAGCCTGCGCAGCCACCTTCTTGGACGTTTCCCAAGGACAAAACTGGCATAAAGGGTTATAAACTTCCAAAGAAGCCATAGAAAGTCTTGAAAGAGATCTGCCAAAGCAATTTTATATAATACTGAAATCGTACCACCCTGAAAGACACTTTAGACTGAAACATGATGGAGAGTGTAGCGTGCTCGGGCCCCTTACTCTATATTTGCATACCTACGCGTGATATACACAAGGATATATTGCAAAAATGATGTCACGACAATATCAACCTTTGCTGATGATAATGTCATATTATTGGTTGTTTTTTTTTTTTTTTTTTTTTTTTTTTTTTTTTTTTTTTTAAGCGTGGAACATGTTTACCTTTAAAAAATGTTTAAAAAAACAAACACGGAATATCGCGGAACAATCGCGGAAAAACGTTACGCGGATGTGTCACGAAACCTTGGACTAACTAGCGAAAAACGTTACGCGGATGTGCAATGCAACTTTTTGACATTTTATGTCTTTGCTATGGCACATACTAAAAAACGTCACGGAAAATTGCTCACGAAATGATTGCTCAGCTTCTAATTGTCTTACTAATCAAAATTAGAACAGGTACAGGAGTACCTATATTTCTGTTATGGTGGACGTCAACAATTACTATAACCAAGATTAACTTCTCAATCAAGTGACAACAAAACATTGTCAACTTTAGTATAGCCATTTATAACATAAATAAATATGAAACTACAAAATGAATAGAAGAATAAGTACGAAAGAAATGCGCGATAAATCGAGATATTTCCAACGAGTGGAGAACGATTTTTGTCCGGTCAAAACTAAAAAAGTTTCATTTCCACAGCAACAGCTTGGTTGTACGTGAAAATCAAAAGAAGTTTATTCAAACGAAACGCTTGCATACGAGTCTGCAACACATTGGGACATTTTATGTCTTTAGTTGAAGACAAGTATGTGTTGCAGACTCGTATGCATGCTCTAAGAACCACTCAGCTGATCCGGATTGATTGAAATGATTGATTAGTAAGCTGTAATTTCGTATGTAGCCTCATTAGGACATTTACTTGACGATGCCCAGGGTCCGGATCAGCTGAGTGGCTCTTAAAGTTTGAATACAAGTCTGCAACACATACGAGTCTGTGGTACTAAAGACCTAAAATTAATGTCCCGATGTGTTGCAGACTCGTATGCAAGCGTTTCTGATGATTTTTCTTTTCTTTTGATTTTCACGTTCAACCAAGCCGTCGCTGGGGAAATGAAACTTCTTTAGTTTTCACCGGACAAAAATCGTTCTCCACTCGTTGGAAAGCTCTCGATTTATCGCGCATTTCTTTCGTATTTGTTCTTCTATTCATGTTGTAGTTTTATATTTATTTATGTTATAAATGGATATAGTAAACAATGCCGCTTGTTTTGTTGTCACTTGGTTGAGAAGTTAATCTTGGTTATAGTAATTGTAGACGTCCACCATAACAGAAAATTACCCAACTAGGTTCTCTGTTCTAATTTTGATTAGGAAAACATTTATGTCGTAGTTTTTTGACATTTTAAGACTTTGCTATGGCACATAAACTAAAAAATCGCCACGGAAATTGCTCACGAAAATATTCTGATGATTTCCGCTTACGATCGGGAAATGGTACTTCGTCGTTTTTCATCCCACAAAATTCTTTGACCATTCGTTCGAAAGCTCTCGATTTATCCAACCATACATATTAGGTTAACTACTGCTAGAAGCGTGGCCAACAAGCTGAGTTATGAGTATGGTTATTTGAATAATTGTGTAGGTACACTCAAGTGATCATTCTCAATCATTGATATTGCCAAATCGCAAAATGCCATTTTGCGAGCAACGTCTATGTGCATTAGAGGAACTAGAAAGAAGTGGAGAAATGCAGAGGACCTGATAGGCTTTCGTGATGGAGCAGCTATAACAATGGTTTGGGAACTTCATCTCGTACATAAAAAAAAGGAAGAAACGAACACAACCGAATAAGCCTAGCAGGGGAAACAAGAGAAAAAAACCAACCGATCACCACCCAGTGCCTAAGCGAATGAAAGAGAAGAGTCTCGAGTACCTAACTAATTCGAATTCCGATCTAATTCGAATAAATAAATAAGTTACCATTACATGTAAAAAAAAATCATTGATATTGTGAACATGATTGCAACCGCTTGTTAATTTCTGACGATTTCATTGAGCTGGTGTTTCGATGATTTGATTCATAGCAGGTGATTCGAATATTGCGAGAACGGTTTGATTTGTGAAGCGGTGGTTAAATCATCTTAATAGGTAATTTCAATACTTTACACTCTTGGAAGCTGTAATTTCGTATGTGGCCTCTTTAGGACATTTACTTGACGATGCCCAGGGTCCGGATAAGCTGAGTGGCTCTTACAACTTGAATACGAGTCTGTAACACAGACGAGTCTGCAGCTAAAGACATAAAATGTCCCAATGTGTTGCAGACTCGTATGCAAGCGTTTCTCTGTGAAAATTTAAAAAAGCTTTAGTCTATACTTCAATTTCCATGACATAATTAAAAATTCAAAGTCAAACATCTGGTGCGAGGCATCACACTACTTTTCAACTTTATGTCTTTACTTTGGCACATAAACGGAAAAAGCGTTTAAAAAAATAGCTCTTCCGTTGAATAACTGAATTTACCTCGCTATAAAATTGTTGGATATTATTATTTTCTTATCTAAATTCCTCTGAAATTATTTATTGTTGACTTTGTGGCATATTCTATAGTTATATATCCATGCAATTTGCTATTTATGTAATTGGGCTTTCGCCGGTATAATCTCAATAATACAATAGAGTCCTTGATTGTAATAATACTAGGTATCTATCTATATTTTTCCGAATGAAGACGATAGGGGATGTAGAACTAACTTGAAGGAAGAACTTTTGAGGTACAAGTCATTGATGGTCATTAAGCTGAAACGTCATCAAAATCTGACCAGCCCAATTACATATCTGGATCAAAACTGATATATTATATTGCTAAAACATACAGACATTACTCTCTTAAGCAACTGCACATATTATTACCTTGACTAGCTGAATTTACATTTGTGCATTTTAATTTTACAGAAACATTGCCATGATATTCTTCTGATGGTAGTTGTGGTGAACATCTTGGTCGGCCTTGTCTGCCTTTACAAGTACATGGGAAATGACGGCAAATGGACTGGTAAGTGGACCTATTTTGCAAAAGTTCTAATGTATTGTCAATTTAGTTTAATTACGTTGACTAGGTTGACTAGGTACCGGCGCCGATGTTTATGATAAACTGTGATTATCGAAAGGAAGAGTGTATTTTAAATCGCTAAGTACCAAACAGGAGTTATGTATCATCTACTTTATCTCAAGAATAAAGTTGAATTAGATGATTCGAAATGTGAAAAAAAATTAACGAGTGGTAAATCAAAGCTGCAAGACTACATTTACAATCATTGTTTTCGTGAACCAAAGGTTAAACGTATATAGCCAAGAAGTAGGAAGAAAGGTTTCAATGATTAGTGTGCAATGTTTGGCACTAAAAGAAATTTTCCATTCGTTCAATTCTCTTCATAGAAAGCACCCTTGCTTCATAATTAAGTTTCTAGTAGATGGTGAGTAGAAAATCTTGGTTTCAGGGGGAAAGAGAGAACACTCGAATTTGCCAATCCGCAACTTTGCTAATATCCTATAGGAACATCATTTTCTGGAAGCTATTTAATACTTATTTAATACACTACATCTTTAGGTACCTACTGCTTCTGTTTGCGGGGAGGGGAGTTTGAAAATTTTCCCCAAATTGTTTTCAACTTCGCATATATGCGAACGTGAACTCCTGGCTATCAAGCATAACTTCTTTAGTTCCCAATCGATTTTGATGAAATTTTCACGGGATGTGAAGGTAGGATGTTATATTAAGCCAGTAGTTCCCATGGGTTCTCCTTTATCTCCTCTGCATGCAGATATCTACATGTATTATCTTGAAGTAAATATTTAAAACGAGTAACTCAAATAACTAACCTTCTCTATTGGAGAAGATATGAGAATGATACTCACATCTCTAAAGATGATGTGGTTCAGGAATAGAAAGAAAACTAAATTATTTTCACGAACAAATCAATAAATCAGACCCCTTTATCAAATTCACCCTCGAATTCGAGGAGAATAAACTCAATTTTCTTCTCTGCCCATATCACTGGTAGATAATAGGCATCATTTTTCTATTTATAGGAAAGTTACACATAGCTATATAACTTATCCATAGTACCTACATCAAACTACCCTTTTGTCCATAAGCATGCGTCAACCGTGCTATCTATTCTAATGAGTGAACAAAAGTTATCAACAAAAATTATTATAAGCATAGCGGCTAATAGTGGATACTGGTGAGATCTCATTGACACAATATGGGAAACGGTTTTTAGGAAAAAGAGTAGGGACAAAGTCTCCAATTTACCTAAGGAAGATGTAACTTTGGAAGAAAAACAATGGATAAGTATACCTTATTATAGAAAATTTTCTGATAAAGTGGGTAAAATCCTAACATCCAGGGGTTACAAAGTGGGTTTTAAAAATAAAAATTGTCTTGAAGCTTTTTCTAGGGTCCGTCAACGACAAAATCAGCGTTCAGAATAAGAGTGGGGGTTTATCAACTAAAATTTTCTTGCGGCTATGGGTATTCTGGTCAAACAGATAGGAAATTTAGGGAAAGAATAGACGAACATGAAAATGATTTCAGGGAAAATATAGGTAAATCTGGATTTTCAAATCAACTTATTAGGGAATCCAATCATAGTTATAATTTTGATTTGGTAAATAGAGAGTTCGTAGAATTTCTTCATTTTCTTCCATAGGGAGGTGTGTAGAATGCATTGGAAAATTTCGGCATTATCAAAAGTGATAGGTCTGGTAAATGTTTATATAAGGATATCTCTCAATATATTTCACCATTGATAGGTTCATTTCTGTAAACCTTGGAATTATCATCTTGTTAAAAACCAGATTGAGAAACTCTTCTCCTTCTGTCACTTCATCTGATTGGCTATAATCCTTTCTCTTGACTAAATGTATACTTTTCTCTCCTGAGACCATGTAAGCTATGTTCTTTCTAACGTATGTTCAGTTATTGTTTGTTACTGATGATGATCTAACCGTCGAAATCGATCTAACATTGAAGCTCTTTGTTTTCGTGGAATTAGACGTCATTCTCTAAATTTCGTTGTTTATTGTGAGGGTAGGGTTAAGCTGAGCATGACCCTTGATCATTTCATCATTCAAAAATCGATATTTTTCACTACGCATGCGTAAACTTAAAATCCCTTAAATGCAATTTTCTCATGGCCTATTCGTCCGATTCCGCTCAAATTCGGAGTGTAGGCAGTAAGGTCAATGACGATTTTACCACCTCACATGAGTTTCATCATGATTGTATCATTAGTAACTGCTGATCAAACGCAAACCTCAAACCCTTGTAACAAGCATGACTTCTGAAGTTTTCATTCGACTCGATGAAATTTTCAGGAATTGAACTGTAAACGGTCCCCTGTGAACCCCCATCGTTCCCAACTCACTGGTAGCTTTCGTAACATGCGCAAACGTAATACCCATCATGCATCTTTCTTTCTTTTTTTTTTTAGCCTATAATGACAGATCTTGACCTTTTATGCCCCATCAAAATTAACCTACTATTTCACCCGGCCCACAGTGGTTCAGAAACCCCTTTTTCCTGGCCAAAAATCAAAAATTCGAAAGTCTTTAGAAGGAGTAGTTTGATACCCGGAGCTGTTTAGAGGAGTCACTAACAAGTTCCAACTGGTGTAAAATTTTTTCTTGTTCAGCTAAGCTCAGTGAATATTGCGACTGTGTGATAATGGGATATTTAGTTTGTTTATACAAAAAATCATTAGTAAATATGAGGCTGTCCAGGCAAGCTCGTGATATATATATATTTTTTTCTTCTTCTTAGTCCTCATTATGGCCAACGTTTTGCAAGGTTGGTTGAATTTTTGTATGTTTTAATAAATCAACTAGAAATATTGCAATTTTACTACGCTCATTTTTGATTTTGAAAAGCAATTACTTGCGGGGACCGTTGGGGATCGCGACGAATTTGTTGCCTAATGGATCTCAAATATGTATAGATAACAATTGGCTGCTACTGATTGCTACCCAGAGGTTCAGATCATTAAATATCTCGAGATTTGTAAGGCAAATTTTTAAGAAAAAATCTATTCTAGGTGGACTAAATTATTTTGTAGAAGTTGAAAAAATTTTGAAAAGTAATTGTAGAGGAAGATATTCTGCATCGAATGATACCACCGCCAGTTCTCTAACTTTTCCCCTCGATGTTCGGCAATTTTTCAAAGTTCTCGAGACCTACCACTCACTTCTATCCTCAACAAGTGAGAGGTAGATCACGAGAACTTCGAAAAATCGCAAAAAATCAAAGAAACGAGTTAGAGGGCTGGCTGTGGCTTTGTCCGATACAGAATTTTTTCCTCTACAACTTTTTTTTTTTTTTTTTTTTTTTTTCGTAGGAAAAAAATTTAGGTCAGTTCCAAAGGTCGAAAAGTGAGAAAAATGGTCAAAAATCTATTTCTTGAGTCGAAGAAAAGACAGACAGGGATATGGGGTATATTTGGAATCAACTCAAAATTTTCTAAAATACTAGCTAATAAAATAATTTTGTGCACCTAGAATCGGTTTTCGGCCCACTGTGCGGCCATACGCTATGGAATAATTTAAGATGATTCATGTTACGGAACGGAAGTTAGTGAAAAACGTTGTCTATTTCCACGAAAAATAAAGAGTTACAATGTTAAATCGATTTCGACGGTTAGGCCATCATCAGTAACAAACAATAACTGAAGACACATTAGAAAGGACACAGCTTATATAGTGACAGGTGAAGGGAGATTGAATCCCATTGGTCGAGAGAAAGGAAAAACGGCCGGAGGTGCAACCAATTACCAATTACCATGTAAATATCTGCAAGCAGAGGAGATAACGGAGTACCCATAGCAACCCCTGGTTGTGTATAACATTGCCGCTCTAATAAAAAGTAATTCTGATCCATACAGACTATTTACATGGATTATCTTGAGCAAAAAATATTTACAACTTGTAACACAAATAATCTTCTCTATTGGTATAGATATGTCGATGATTTCATCATTCTATGGAAGGGCACAGAAAGACAACTAAATTCTTTTCACAAAAAATCGATAAAATGGATCCCTTTATCAAATTCACCCTCGAATTCGGCGGGAATAAACTAAATTTTCTTGATCTGTCCATCTCTTTGGTAAATGAGAAGCATGATTTTTCAATTTATAGAAAAGATACATATAGCGATATAACGATCCATAGTACTTCAAATCACCCTTTAGTCCATAAGCATGCAGGCTTCCATAGTATGATCAACCGAGCACTATCTATTCTAATGAGTGAACGAAATTTATCAAAAGAAAAATCCATTATCATAAGTACAGCGGCTAGTAACGGATATGGAGAAGATCTCGTTGATACCATATGGGATATGGTTCTTAGGAAAAAGAGTAGGGAAAAAGTTTCCAATCTGGGTCGGGAAGATATAATTTTAGAAGAAAAACAATGGATAAGTTTACCTTGTTATGGGAAAATTTCGAATAAAATAGGCAAAATACTATCATCGAAAGGTTGCAAAGTAGGTTTTAAAACTAAAAATAGTCTTAAAGCATTACTAGGATCCGTTAAGGACAAAATTAATGTTCAGGATAAAAGTGGGGTTTATAAATTAAAATGTTCTTGTGACTAATATTGCGGTCAGACTGGTAGGAAATTTAGGGAAAGAATAGACGAACATCAGGAGGATTTCAGGGAAAATAAGGGTAAGTCTACATTTGCGAAACATCTTAAGGAATCCAATCATAGTTACAATTTTGATTTAACAGATAGACAGTTTGTAGAATTTCTTCATTTTTGCCCAAAGGGAGGTATGTTGAATGTACTTGATATGAAGGATTCCTTAGAAATTCGTCGCAGTGGGATCAATGGAACAATATGTCTTAACCATCGTCTGATTCAACTTTATAGATTACCTAAGACATTCATGGCCATCGGATACTTTTCATTTACTCCTGAATTCAGGGTAAAGGAAAGCTAATGGTCCACATGTACTTGGCAGCCTGTTTCATTTCACATGCGCAGCTCATATTATTATCCTCCTCAAATGATTTAATACGCTTTTAACTATGTAAACAAGCTAATTTAATAATAAGAATTTTTGATGACGTATAGAGGCAATGGTATAAGATTATGCTATAGGCCGACCTTGAATATACAAACTGCAAATGTGGTGCTTTCAGATTTTTGCATTCAACATTCTTTTTTCATAGGTATATAATAAATTTATTTTGATACCTACTTCCAAACTTGGAGTGATTGAATGACCCATATCTTGTCAGTTTTTTATAATGAGCATCCTCTTTCAAACAACAACGAATTAACTTACCTCCCGCAATTTCCAAATAGTGCTTCCAATTTCCTTTCCAAGAGTTTCATGCTCTTCACATAATGCCAGTAAATTTTCAGATACGAGGACCATTACGTTACCTCACAACGACCAAGTGATCAGTACCTACCTACATTTTTCGTAGGTAGTGCCATCCTTCTTTAGAGGAGGTGATCATGCTTTGACCTATTGAAGCTACTCTACTTCACTGCGTTTTTTAAGCGTGTAAGTGAGGTGTGAATATTCACTTTAATTTTTAATTTTTCATCATTTGAAAAACTAATTTACGCTACGTTTTCACCTTGGCATGTTTTGTCTTGTATTGATACGTATAAAAGAGGACATCTCACATCATACAATATGAAAACCGTATAATAATAAACATGTTAACAAAATGTTGTATGTTCCAGACGGTTGGAATTTGAACTCACCATATTAAAAAATGTAAATATTTATTATAAATAGTAGGAACCTATGTCACCATTAAACACACCTTTCTTGGTGTTTGATTAAACTTTATTGTTAATTAAAAATTGATTGTTTCAGCTGAACCAAAACGAAGAGAAAGAGTGTTAGCTCTTGCAGTATTTCTGTTTCTGAGTGCTTGCGCTTTGTGTTGGTTCATCATGGTGAGTCTTTTGTACAAGGTTAGCATACTTCCAATTTTAGTACATTTTGTTCCGCAGAATGAGCTTTATTATTTACACAATTCAATTACCTATATACTAATAATAATAAGATATGATCAATCCTTCAGTCCATTTTACAATGACCTACGAGCATTTCAATTATAGTACGAGAGCTTGAGAATATACACTTTTTTTAACTGTTCATGATGAGTATCACCTAGTAGGGGATGGCATGTAAACTTTATTTTCAATATTTTTAGTTTTGCATTTATATCTATACAATTTTCCATATTTACTATGTTATTACTTCTATAAGTTAAATTAATTAGTAATAAATAAATTAATTTATGTTATTTTTCAGAGAAAAGAACAGCAAACATGGGAGAGCGAGAGGAAATGTTTCGTTATCGATAGACCACCAAGTTATGAGAGCTGCGTCTCAGGAGAACAACCTCCTCCATCATACTCTACTGTTATCAGCACAATCCATATCGTGTAAGAATTATTGGATATTGTTGCTAAACATGATAATTGTGAGGCATTACGTTCAATGAAATGAGCGTAATCCAAATCAGAAGGAAGAATCTCAAAATACCCTTCTGTTGTCCTGAGCTGAAATTGATATTATTAGATCTGTTGTGCCGTAAACCCATCACGAGACACATGTACGAATTGAATAATACCTACATAATGCACACTTCGTGTGTAAAAACTGTCGAATATAGTTCGACAGTTGCCGCCAGACCACGAAAAGTGTGAAAAATAAAGGTTGCTATGTCAGTGTAGATCACTTAGCTGGATCAAATTTTAAAAGAGTATTTATCTACTCTTTTTTTGAAACATACTTATAAAATCAAAAAATGTTCCTATAGGTGAACATGATACAGTATCCATCTACCTGTAAGTTTCGCGCTTAGGTGTTACGCCCCGTCGTTACATTAACACAATGTACGAGAATGGTGTTTCACACAGACTGAGAAATGTTCCTTGTGTGCTTACTCGGGACCAAGAACCAAAATGAATTTATAAATATTATGATGGAAGCACAAGATTATTGTACAATTTATTCGACGATAATTATTTAAGGCATATTATTTTGTTTTTAATCGATGTAAATGTATAAATAAATGGTACGGCCTACTACTCAATACAAGGGGCTACATACCCAGATGTTTGACGTATTAGTATAAGATTAAGGTTCTCAGCATTAGGATTTATTGTTTCCAAAAAGCACGAATCTGAATCGATTCAAATATTCATGTTCAAGAACCTTCATGCAACTCAACGTCTTACAGTTTCTTCCTATTTTCTAGAACTTTCAAGTTTAGAACTAGACTACTATGTTGATTTTTGCAAATATGATTGTTGGTAATGATTACAAGTGATATCTACACAGAAACACAGAATTTTTCTTTGAAAACCTTACTTGAACAAATTTAAACGCAAATAAGACTAAACACAATTGTCTGAAACTAAAAGCCATTTCGAATACCAATTTAACACAAAAAAGAAGAAATACCTACATCACTGAAGAAAACTGGAAGAAATAGATTGAAAACTTCCAGAAGAGGGTATTGATGTTGCAAATTTTATAGTAACAATAAACACAGACTAACTTTTTCGTATTTTTTAAAACTTCCTACACCATTAGAAGAAGTAATTGTTTTGTATCATTAGGTTTGGGACTCGGGTTATTAAAACCGCTGGCTTTAGTCTTCGAGCTCAGAAAATGGTTTAGTATACCGAAAGGTACATCGAAAGGCGTAAGAGGCGTCTAAATAACAGTAATCCTGATACCTCTGACATCTATGTAGGTATTTCGTAGGTTGAACACTACCAAAGTTACTTGTTCCCACAATATTTTGTGATAAAGAATCGCCTGGTTACACATAAAACAGACCGCAAACGCAAAGGAACCAAAAGGTTTGATGAGTGTGTGGTCTTAGAATGCGCCAACTTCATGTAAAATATTGGCATGTAAATAAAATGTAAATCAATATAGCCAGGTTTTTGTTCCCTTACGGTGTTAATTTTATAGGTATTTTCCAACATCAATATACAAGTGTTATACAAGTGAAGCCTTAAAGTTAATGGTAAACAATAGTAACTGTTCTTGAATGTAGGAATATAGTAGTCCCCATAAGTTAAATACGTAGAAGATTGGACACCTGTGTTATTAATAAAACAAAATTATTTATTTTCTTCAAACACTATTCACACTATTCAGGTCCAAAAAGAGAACCCGTGATTGATCAACACCATAACCTTTAGGAATATAAAAAACCTCGTGGAAATTCTTATTCGACATCGTATTCCGGTTCCATGAGACCGAGATCTCCTTTCTTGTATTTTTCCCCAATCACAGTCACTGCCCTGCACAAACAAAAAGAAATGTTTGTATTTAATTAAGTAAATAAATATTAGCATCATTATGAACTATTACCGTTTTATTGTTATATTTTGATTTCTAATAATGAACCTATATAATTAACCACTTGTGTTGATATTTGTACAGTCGGAGGCAGTGTTGGGTATAATCTTATCGTCGAATACGAATTATTTTATAATACGTAATTGCGATAATTATTCGTTGATCCTGAGTCAACTGCGATTATATTCGTGTACGCGTAATCGTATTCGTCTGTCGGCGATCACCCGAATACAACCTATAAAAATGCGTCATGGTCATCAATTTCAATAGGTCGCCCCTCCTTGCTAATATTACCTAGCTTCATAGGGACGTCCTTATGCCTATTTATCTCAAATCTATTTCAATAGTTCTAGAATAGTTTTCTATTAGTTCTAGTTAATAGTTTTCAATAGTTCTAGAATATTACCTAGCTTCAGAGGGATGTCCTTATGCCTATTTGTCTCAAATCTATTTCAATAGTTCTAGTTCCGCGATCAGCCAGTTCAAGAGTGGCGTAATTAAATTTTATGCCAACACTGAATAGTGTATCCTCCCTACCTCTTCTTCTTTCTTCCATATTAATCCGCTTTTATTTTATTTTACTATTTTATTTTTCTATCTTTTATTAGGGCCTCCCATTACTTTAATTTCCCCCAAACATTTATTAACTTTTATAATAAGTTCACTTGGCCGCAACACTCATCATATGTAATTTGTATTTGTTAACTTTTTTATACTTTTCTATTTTTTGTAACAATTACCCTTGTAATTCTGGTGTGTATAATGGGCCACCAGGTTTTTTCACAATAAATTAATATAAATAAATAAGAATCGCAGTGACTCAGAATCAACGAATCAGAATCGCGATTACAATCGTATTCGTATTCGACGATAATGTGCCCACGGAATCAAAGCCGAGATTAAGTACTTATCGCGGAAACTCACGAAACATTCGTTCTTTGAGTTTTAATTATTTTGAACTTTTCACAAAGAAAGAAGAAGATTTTCTTTGTGGGTTCATTGTTTGCTAAAATCCTAAACGTTGCTCCCTATGGAAGTCTATTTAGAAAAAGTTCATTCGACTTAAGTTTGATCATTATAAAGTTTCATGCGCATCATAATTTGTTTTTCCTTAAACTTGTAATTCCTAAAAAGTGTTGTTAGAAAAATTCATTCTTTCATTCTTAAGTTTCGCAAACGTTCGAATAATTAAAATAAAATTGGCGTAATGAACTCTTATACAGACTTTTTCATTTTAATAATAACCTCACTGATAATAAATTATTTTTTGTTACTGATGATGGCCTAATCACGTTGTAACTCAGTATTTTGTGGAAACAGACGTTTTCCTTCAAGTACTTTTCATTAATTTTCAATTATAAACAAACAAACAAAAAAACTTACAAAACAGCCATAATTTTTCGTCTAAGCTCTTTGGCTGACGATCCTTCTTTTAATAGCCTTTCCAAAACCGTTAAAAGCTGTTCTTGTTTTTCCAGTTCTTCCTCTTTGGATATGGCTCCATTTGAATACATTTCCTTCAGCTATTAAGCAAATGGGTACATTAATCAATCATAATGAAAAGGCTGCAACACGGAATGATAAATTGATTAAAATATCTCATTCAACCTACCAATTTTATTTCTTTGAAACAGATCATTGCCTGTTTGTTTATTGAACAGTATTCTTCTTCAATTTTAACCATTTGGGATTTAAGGTTGTGATTGTCTTGTAGAAGACGGTTGACTTCTTCTCGGGCAGAATTTTGTGATAGGCTCAGCTCCTCAGTGGTTTTTTGGAGACTTTGAATAATGTGAAATAAGTCGGCTCGCTCAATCTGATAATCTCGGAATATTTGGGCATCCGCATTAAGACTGTTCATTGACTAAAACCGAATAAACAGTAAAAAGTCGTTGAACTAGATAAGCGTGAATAAATAATAGTAACGCAGGAACTCTTATGTAACCTAGGATTCGTTACAAAATTAACCCATGACTTCATGCTTACCTTAATGAGTGCAACATTTTTAGAGACTATTCGGTCAACCAGTTCCTTTTCTGTGGACAACTCATTTTTAAAGTGCTGAGTTTGCTCTCTAAGATCTTCATTTTCCTTGTGGAGATTCTGCCAAGATTTTATCAGTGCGGAGAGCTGCATACAGAATTAAAATTTAAGGTGTATACCTCAACGGTCTAGGAAATTTTGACTGGAAACTAAAGATATCGTAATTGGAACACATTATTAATTTTATTCATTCATTGCAATAAAACAGACGTCGGTCAGAGTTTATCACATTTGCTTAAGGATTAACTCTACTCCTTCAAAAATCCATGATTTACTGTGGCCATGGTAATAAATTCCCTTCGAAATCAAAATGTTGCTCGCATTTCATGATGAAAACCGTCCTGTAAAATTTTGATGTGATTGTACTTCGGAAATCCAAAATATATCTTTGGTGGTATGTAAAAGTGATGGTGTGTTATGGTTAAACGCCTGTTGTTATGATGAGTAGAATAATAAATGATTGAAAATGACCTATGATGATCAAAACAGCTGTTATATTAGAATACGACTTCATCCTGAAGAAGGTTTATCAAAATTTAAGTGGTCTACTGAAGGTAGGTAAGATCGACTTAAAGCTATTTCCGCACTCTGTCAACAGTTTTGCTAAAATGGTGGGGGGTTATATTGACAAATATATTGACTATATCCAGTTCAAATATTGAAATACCTAAGTGAATATACTCCGCATGGAAAAATAGTCTCAAAGTTTCATAAGGTATTACTTTTGTTTATAAAGATTAATTATTGAAACTATTGTGCAAGGATAAAAAAATACATATTCTCGAAAATTTTGATTTGTGCAGAATTAATACAAAATAGCTGGTTATACTATGTTTCTGAATAGTTCAGTGGTCACAAGAAGTATAATTAACCTTTTGTATTAACTCGGTTCAGCTCAGAACTATTTTTTATTGATTTTCCACAAAAATCAATACTGATTTCTAAATTCATCATCCATGATAAGAAAACAGATTTTTAAAAATCCATAACGCAATTTTTATTTAAATATCGTCCGTTACTAGGTATATGGTAACCGTGTGCTTAAGAGTGTTAAACTGAATTTTCTGGGTTTTCATTTTAAAAAATGGATGCATCTTACTTCAACGCATCTTAATTTCACCTTTCTTTTTTCTTTTTTTTTCTTTTTGAGGATGCAACATGGCAACGAATCGGTAAGTAATGCATGCATTACAGGGACGTCCCTATGAATGGATTGTAAATAATATTGGTGAAAATAACAATAAGAGAGAGAGAAAAAAAGTATAATGCTTTCTCGGAAATAACCCTCCCTCCCACCATCTAACCCCTTCGACGACGGTAAATTTGGAACTTCCGAGGTTGCATAACAGCCTTAAAAATAGATCGAACAAACAATAAAAACAGTCCCGAAAAGTCTGATGAATACTATAAAAATATCACGATTTATCGTTATTACTGCCTCCATTCACCCCCTTCAATCATAGAATTCAAAACTCCTGTTACATATTCCAAATCTAGACCAAATTCAAAGTTGAACAAAAAAGAATCACAAAAATCGAAAGAGAATAGTTAAAACATTGTGATTGATCAATATTACCCCCTCCATTCACCCCCTCTCTTGATGTAGTTTGAAAATTCTGACATACTTCCCGAAACTATATCGAATTCATGATGGTACAAAATAAGAATCACGAAAATCGGTAGAAATTTGCAGCTTGGGCAGTGCTTGACAATATCGGTTATTATCCCCTCCACCTCGACAGCGAATCCAAAATTTCCAAGGTTTGTTGCACAACTAGTCTGAAATTGGAATCGAACAAAATGAGAAACACGAAAATCGGTGAGAATTATAACCTGGGTAGCGTCGACAAAATTTGTAGAAAAAAACACGTTTTTTCGGCTTTACCACCTCCATTCCTCCTCTTCCAGCTTTAAAGTCAAAATTCCCGAAGTTCGTTGCGCAACTAGAATAAAATTGGAATCGAACAAACAAAGAATCTCGGAAATTGGTTGAGAATTGTGGCCTGGGCAGCGTCAAACACAAATACTCTCACACACAAAGACATACACCTATAGTTTTTTCATGGATTCGGTCTTAGAATGGTCTGAAACGGATTTGAATGTGGTTTTTTTTTTTTTTCTCATGCTTGGGTTGTCCCCTAACCCCCTGGATCAATTCCAATAGGTCGTCCCTCTTAAATAAGAAGCCTTGCCTGTATGACCTAACTTCTGAGGGACGTCCTTAAAAACGGTTCAGAAATAACGGTTGCTGATAATAACAGCCTATTACTCATAAGTTTTTGTCCCGAATAGCAAAGCACGCCACTTCCAATCACAGTTTACGCTAAACAACTTTCGTTCTGTGTCTGTCTGTACGTGTCTGTGTCCATCCTGTGTCCGCAAATCCTTGTTACCAACTTAATTTCCAAAATTGTCAACCAATTTTGATGAAATTTTCAAGGAAATGTGGGTTAGGCAGTGAATGGTCGCCTATCAGTTTCATTGTTCCCAAACCGATACTTCTCTCTGCGCATGTACAAACGTAAATTCCATCAAGCATCATTTTCTCACGCCCTAGTCATCTGATCTCGCGCTAATTTGGAGGATCGATCACAATATGAGCATCCGATATGAATTTCCACATGACCTTATTACAGTACCTCCTACACATAAGTAAATAATGTGAAATCCAACATGCTTAACTTCCACAGTTTTCTTCCAATTTTGACTACATTTTCAAAGAACGTGCGGGTTAGCAGAAGATGGTCCCCTACCAATTTCATTGTTCTTATATCACTACCTACTTCATTCTGCGCATGCACAAAGGTTAATCACGTAAACCATTATTTTCTCGCTCCCTAATTGACACTACCAACATCTTGATTTACTATTTTCCGCTAAGGAATTTTTCAAGATAATTTAAAACACTTCACTTATCTATACGTTCATGTTACGGATACGAGGAAGCTATGAGCCAAACCCAACTTGGGAGACGTTTTCTTTTTTTTCTGCGTCCCAAATAGGAAGAAAAACACTGAAAACAATCTGAATCTGAAAATACTCGAACAATGAGTTTAAAAAATACCTGAAGGAACCTTTGGACGAGAATAACCTGATGTACTAATATATATTTAGTACAAAATCCACACATACTTCATTACTTATTTGAATGTTTTCTTTGATGACCCGCTGAGTGGTTGAGTCTATTCTCGTTTGCGTAGCACGCTGAAAATCTAGTGACAATTTCAAAAGCTTTTCTTCCATCTCTTGCCTTAACCTGAAAAAAAAAAGTTTTATAAATCATGCAACACGACTTCGTGAGCTAACTACTATACTAATTCATGATTCGTAACATTTTTTTAAATTAAAATAATCCTTCCGGAAAATTTGCTAACATTTGAATTTATATAGCATTCAACCCTTTTCTAAATAACATTGCTTTAATAATCACTAATTGTGAGGCTTCTAGTTATTTTACCCATTTCTGCGATTTTAATTTATTTATTTTTAATTTTTCTTCTTTTCATTTTAGCAAATGAAAAAAAAAAAAACTAAACTAGTAAGGCTCAAGTAATCTGAAAATGCGAACCCAACCAACCATTGACAGTTTAAAGGGTGTTTACAAATGACTGCATACCCACCTTCTAAGTATAATATGCAACTACATTCTTCTGGTTATTTTTTAGCCAAATTTAATTTTACTGATTAAATTAAAAGTTCTGTGAAAACCTTCACATTGGCTGGGCAGACTCACATTCTTAGGATCCAGCAAAAATGATACGGATTCGCCGTCTACATTCTTCGGGTTATTTTCTTATCCAAATTTTAGTAGAGGCAGATGATTCCAGTAAATCATTTTTTTAGTTGATAGGTGCCTACTTTTGTTTCTTTATTCTCAATAATGATCCTTTGTAATTGATCCAGAAAAAATGTCCGGGTCCGCCGCCCGCCTATTAGATTTTGAAAAATCAGTTGGACGTGATTTGTGGTATTTTGTTCAAAAATCACATACCAACCAATAATGCCTAAAATCTCAGGATCACAACTCTCATTCAAACTGAACTATAAAATTCAAATTTTTGAAAATCATTATCGCAAAAACTGGAGCAATAAAAGGTTAGTTAAGTTGATTTTGATACTTTTCCAAAAGTCCTTCAGCGTTGAAAGAAAAAGCATTTTGAACACGTCAGTGAATAGCAATGTCATTTTCAGACAGTAAAGTAGTAAATTTGATTCAGCTAATTCAAATGCATGACTAAGTTTGCTAAAACGCTGCCAATTATAACACAACGGTTTATTATTTCGGTATTATAGAACCTTCCTACGCGAACACTTATAGGTGGTATATAATTTTATTAAGCGAAGTTCATTATACATTATCCAAATAAAACTCCATAGAAAAAGTCGTCTACCGAGGATAAATTAATTAAATTAAATTTGAAAATTAAATTTATTAAAATATATAAAACGCATTAAATACTATTATTTTTCCTGTCAAAGTTTCTAGCCTGTAAGGAGAGCGAATAGATGAACATACAGCAATCAAGATGGTTTCATTTGATTCTTAGGAATTATATGAATGACAGCCAGGTTAAGTACCTACTCCTACTTCGAAAGCTTCCTATATCTTGATGTTTAAATTTGTCTGCCATTAAATTCTACCCTTTATTGTTGATTAAAAGTGATGCAGAGATTACTGGCACATCTCCGGCCGATTTATGATTTTTGAGCAGAATTTCATACATTTCCGTCCAGTAGTATCGGAGAAAAGCTTCGGACGACGTACGGCAGACAGGTCGTTTTTTTAGACATAGGTAAACCAAGCATTATCGGGGGGGGGGGGGTTAAAAGAAGTATATCTCGATCAATTACAGAAAATACTAAATCAAAAGTAACATGACCTTAGATGACATTATCTAAATATATTTCATTAGTGAACTATCTAACGCAGATCTATGCGTGAGGTATAGACAAATGTATTACCTTTGGATAATAGTTTGTAGCATTATTCCATTTTAATTAGAAAAGTTCCTGTCATTAGCATGATCGAATGAGTGATTTTTTTAATTTTTCGTGTGCTAAAATTCTTTAACTATAAACTTAATGGCAAAAATTGTTTTTCTGAATAACATTCAGCTTTACGAATGAGGTTTTGGATTTTTTCAATTTTTAGACTTTACAGATTTAATGGACTATTTTAATGTAAATTATGAAAATATTTCAGCGTGATTTTGATAGGTAATAAATTGTTGAATGTTGAAACACTTTTTATGAATAATATTTCAACAACAAAAAAGTATATTAACAATAAGGATTTTTATCCGTTTTTGCCGTATATAGTGATTTTTGTAGCTCATTTTTTGAGATTTGAGCGGTTTTTATTGAGCTCAAAATGTGATGTCCAGCGAATTCATCCTTTCCTTCGACTCGACTCGATTTTTTGGCTAAAGAACAAATTTTTTCCTCATTCCTAAGGAGTTATCGTCTGAATCGACATATACAGGGTGATTCCCTCGTAGATGCAAAAAACATTTTTGGGTGAAGTTTCATCGAAAATGGAGTAAAATGCCGCCAACCGCATATTTTTATCTCAATCCGTACTCGAGATATGATTTTTTAAAGGTTTTTTTCAGGAAAACCGTGTTTTTTTCATTTTAAACTCGGATTTCTCCACTTTTCCTCATTTAATTTTAACTTTCAACCTCATTTTCGGTATCAGCATTAAATTTCCTATAAGAATAGTGTACTTGGGTTCTTAAAAAGTACCATCCGAAGACCCTCACAGCAGCTCAAACATTGACGATTTTGAAAAAATAATATTTCTGAAAATCTTTAAAACTTTACTACTCTTTTAAAAAGAATCCTGGAAACTGGCAAATCTCATGAAAACTGCTTCATCTAATATGCTTTCCAACGGTATTATCAATTTTACTTTTATTTTGTTATTTAGGGGAGAAAATAATGTTTTAATGTTAAAAAATGTGAGTTTTTCAATGAAATTGTTGGTTTTTTCGAAAGATGACCCTCCATGAACCAACGAGTATGGGGTCGGTTTCTATGTATTTTTTCTCGCTGGATCGAATGGAAACTCTTGCAGATCTCTCAACTACGTAATAATCGAGTTTTACACTTTAATTAACTAGTTTTACCCCATAACACACATACATTTAATCGTAACAAACAAACTAAACATTTGCGATTTTAAGTGTAAAACTCGGTTATAACGGAGTTGGAGAGATCTACAAATGTTACCATTCGATACAGCGTGAAAAAATACATAGAAACCGACCCCATACTCGTAGGTTCATGGAGAGTCATCTTTCGAGAAAACCAACAATTTCATTGAAAAACCCACATTTTTTAACATTAAAACATAATTTTCTCCACTAAATAACAAAATAAAAGTAAACTTGATTATACCGTTGGAAAGAATATTAGACGAAGCAGTTTTCATGAGATTTGCCCGTTTCCAGGATTCGTTTTGGAAGAGTAGTAAAGTTTTAAAGATTTTCAGAAATATTCTTTTTTCAAAATCGTCAATGTTTGAGCTGATGTGAGGGCCTTTGGATGGTACTTTTTAAGAACCCAAGTACACTATTCTTATAGTATATTTAATGCTGATTCCGAAAATGTGGTAAAAAGTTAAAATTGAATGAAGTTTAGAAGGAAAAAAAAACATGGTTTTCCTGAACAAACATTTAAAAAATCATATCTCGAGAACGGGTTGAGATAAAAATATGTAGTTGGCGGCATTTTACTCCATTTGTGATGTAGTTTCACCCAACTTTTTTTTTTTTTGCATCTGCGAGGGAATCACCCTGTATATACCTATGTGCTGCAGACATTGTTTCCCAAATGTCGCAAATCGGATTTCCACGAAGAAAATTTTGAAGGCATTGATATAGTTTCATTTCTTACAAAAATTTGCTAAAATTGATAAAAACTACAAAAAATGCTTAGAATCCTACGAACTAAATCACTCTCGACGAAGTTGTGGAAATCCATTTCAAAACTGAATTTAGTGAAAAAACATGGTCTATTCCACGAAAAGTAAAGAGCTACAATGTTAATTTGATTTCGACGGTTAGGCCATCATCAGCAACAAACAATAACAGTTATTTTAATGTTTTTACAGTCATTTTATTGTGTTTACAGTTATTTTAATGTTTTTATTGTTTGTTACTGTCGATTTAACGTTGTAACTCATTATTTTTCGAGGAAATAAACAACGTTTTTTCACTAAATTCAATTTTAAACTCCTAAATCTTTTTCAAATCTCAGAATATTATTCAAAACGAGTTTTTTTTTCATAAAATTGGTAGGTGTTAACAATTTCTTTGCTCTTAAAGAGCTTAAATGTCAAAACGATCTAACACAATATAGTATGATAACATACAAAAATTCGCTCATACGTCCATGACTGGAACGTTTTTGTCAGTAAAATCATTTTTCTCGTGTACTTCTCAATATAACAGTAATACGTAGGTATTCCAACCATACCAATCAACACGGGAGTCTTGCAGAAACTTGTTGACAGCAGATTTCCTCATTTTTTTCTGGTTCAAAAAGTTTCTTAAAACAATTCTTTCCTCCACCTCTCTGTCACGTGGTAGGTAAAGGTATTAGGGATTTTTTATAAAATCAATGAAACAGAAATAGGCTCCTGTAAATAATGTATGTGTGCCCTTATTGATGTATTTCATTTGTAATTACCAGCTCACCTGTCTTTATTGATGAGATTTGCTTTTTCATATTCTTTTTCCATCTCCTGTGCCTTCTCTTCTGTCATTCTGAGTGTCTCCTCAAGTTGACTGTATTTTGCCATCAACGACTCTTTTTGTTCCCGAAACTCTTCCAAAGAACTCAATTTTCCATCTTGAAATGCAATTCAGTTGTAATTATTACTCATGTACTTGAAATACAACATGATGGCAATAAGACAGTTTTATAAAACTAATTTTGATTCCCATACCCACGTGATTTTGATTACCACAGCAAACCACAGAAATTAGTTGAGTATGGGACGCACCTACCCCATTATTGGAGGTTTAAGAATCAACTGAAATTTAGTAGAATAGGTACCTACTTTAAGTAGTGCACCATCACTCTTGCATTGACTTTCAAATGCAAATTGTAGCATCTATTGGTATCTAAGAATATAGTAATAACACAGTACTGGAATAGCAGATAGTCTTCACTAGGTATGTATACCATGCAAAAACACATCAGGAACCTAAAACTGATCTGTACCCTGTGAGATTACAAGCTCAAGGTGGAGTTACTGTCCCTGAATAGAAAGCCATATAACATGCACTGAAATTTTGAACGTGCTTTATCAAGCAATGAACACGAAAGAGGATATGCAACCATCTTTTCAGCTTATTCCCGGTATTGGCAGAATTTTGTGATATGGCTTTTAAGTTTACGAAACTTTTCCGAGAATTTCTTCTCAAAGATGGATGGTGGTGGGTGTAATTTTGTAGAATACCCTGGCGACATCGCTCCTCTTTTTTTATTGTTAATGTTAAAATGTCAACATTTATTGAAAGTTTATTTAGTTTCAACGTTTTATTTATTTTTTATCGAGGTACGCCGATACTACCGACTGACTTTTAAAAACCCATGTCAGCATTGTATATTGTAAGGAAAATTTGTTTTGTTTCATATGAGCGTTACTCACGTATTCATTTTATATTTTTACATGAAAATAGATTCCATTCTGAGAAATTCGATACTATCAACGCTATCTATAGAGTAGTTTTCTTTCTATGGTTTTTTAAAGTTTGCTGCTCTGGTGCGTCACACAGGCAGGCCCAGGCGGGAGGGGTGATTTGACCTCACCAGTGCGCGAAACTTAGATTCATAGATAGAAAACTACATATCATAGGAGATCTCGGTTGATGCCTAACTTCTTTTAAGATGAAATCATCTTCCTTTCAGGAATAGTTAAACTACCTTTTTCTCACCCGTGAGTAACGCTCATTGTAAATAAATTGTTCAACTTATCTTTATCTACCAACAGTCTTGCCCGGGCACCAGTTCTGATCGAAAGGACAAAAACATTTAATGGGAAGTCCTCCAAAACAGCAATCTCTCAATTATGGGATTATAGGTAAAATTTGGTCCATGGCTCATCGTATAACTGCATAATTAGCTTAACATTCGTATTGAAAGGTTGATATTCAGAGATCCAAGCTCCTCTTTTTGTGCCAACATACCTTCTTGCACCCGTAGAATACATTCTAATTTGCTTGGTATTTTTCATCAAAAACTTCTTCTCGCAGAGCAGGTGCATTTATGTAAGCTATTCAAAAGAATCTGGATTTCATATTAAGCTACTAGATAATCGCTAAAGGCATTAGAACAATAGTGCTTCTTTGGCTGGTTTCTGTTTGTTCTGTTAGACGGTACCTACCTCAAAATATTTCTCAATAGATTCCCTATTCAACTCTCTTGTGCTGCCTGTTATTTTGAATTATTGTCATCATATATTAACTACATCTCAATGGATCATTCAAGCGTCTACTACTAGGCCAGATCACATAAGGTATAGGTGCCTACTATTATTACGAGTATGATGCGACTTACTTAATAATTTAATTTCAGCAGAAAGTTGATCAGTCACATCTTTAAATTCTTGGTCTTTACTAGATAATTGTTCTTGGAAAGATTCATTCTCTGCTTTCTTTTCCTAAAGTAATGTGAATATTAGAAGTAAGTAGGTAATTTATTTGCACGAGTAAAACATTCAAACTACTATTCCATTCGTTACTACAATTGGTCAACCAAACCAATACGGGGTGCGTTTACTTTTTGACATTGATATGTCTTTTGGCTGGGGGTCAAGGAATATTTCGCGACACTTTTTTTTCCCGACCGACTCTTTTTTTTCCTGACCGACACTTTTTTTCCCGACCGTCACATTTTCTATTGATTTTCACGTACAACCAAGGCGTTACTAGGGAAGAGTAACTCCCATAGTTTTCATAGTAGGAAAATCGTTCGCCACTTTTTGGAATGCTCTCATTTTACCACGACATTTCATGACCTCTAAGCCATTGTAGTGTCAAGGAATGCTGATTTATTACTCTAAGTTAAAAACTAATATTGTTTTGTAACCATAATGGAATAATCTTGTGAAAAGAAGGCACTACATGGTTGGTATACAATTGAGTAGTAGGTACCAACTGGTAAGCAGTAGGTACTAGACATATCCATGATCTTTTGTTTTTCCCATCAAGGGAGAAATTAAAATGCTTGATTTCGAAAACACGGTCTCCTACAGAACAGCGATACTCCTCAGTTGAAAAAGAGGCACTCGCAATAGTTGTTTGACTTGGATATGTCTTTTGGCTGGGGGTCAAGGAATTACTCTTCACTTTTACTCTACTGATGGAGGGAGTGAGAGAAAAAATTACGTTTTTGTAGTTTACCCCACTCTCCTGTCCCTGTGTCCTGATTCGGAGAGGGGACAAATCCCCATAAGGTATACCATATGAGGTATATAAGGTAAAAGGCTAGGAGAGTCAACTAAATCGCTCAATCAACCGATCTCGTAGCCTCATCAATCTCCTTGCCAACCTCCTGCCCGCGAGCAGATTTCGACCGGCCCTCGGAAAAATTACAAACTGAAAAAAGATTTTTTTATTTGAAAATATATTTTACTCAAAACAATTTTACAGGTAACTACGAGTACAGTAATCGTCTGTATTTTTGTCCCTTCCGTTCTCGATAAGTGTTAAGTTATCTGTAAACCAGCAGCGATCAGCCATTCAGCGATGGTCAGTGTTTTACACGGACTGTACAGTGGTGGTGTAAGGGCAGAAAGCTTACCCCAACTGTACCTAAGGCAGGAACTCATCATGTTATATTAAAAATGTACTTATGGGTATTTGAAATAATCATTGAAATTTTTAGTGAGAGTAGACCTAAGTAAAAATCATTAATAATTGTCTTACTTAGGTCTGGTATATTTTGTTCACATCATTATTTTTAACTATCTTAAAAGAACATGATTTGAGTTATCCAACAACAAAGATGTATAAGGGAATATAGCTACTTAGAAAACTAAGCCCAGAATATCTCAATAACCACCACTGAGCACTCTTAATTAAAACTCTTAATTATAACTCTTGATTAAAACAAAACGGGAAATATTAGTAAATTGTTGGCCCGCCTTGTCTCAAATATTTTATAGTGTGGCTCTTCAGTAAAAGAGGTTGGAGACACCTGCCCTAGACCCTCGCACTACCAATCAATCTACAGTGCGAATTTAAGGTGCCGGCACTGTCCTCACTACGTTTGCTTACCCCCGCGGATCTCCGCCCCGGTGCAATCACTCCCTCCGCCTATTAATACTCGCCACTTCAGCATTTCAGATACACTCAGCCCTGCTCTGCTAAGCCACTTCGTTGATTCAGGAACTCTTTTTTGAACTACCATACTTGCCTGCCCTACAGGGAAAATAACTCTCCGAGTTATCCACCTAGCGAGATTTCCGACGCAGACTTTTTCGACAAATTACAAACCCTGATGGCCTCTACACTTGGAAGAATTCACTCTTTTCTTCCAGTTCTCGGAAACTTCAAGGTTCCTCGCCTCCCATCTCCCAGGCTTCAAACTTCAAGAAAAACTTGTCTGCCATTGCAATTGGTCGATATACGAGCAGCAAGTTTTTCCCAAGTTCTCCTGGCTACTGGACTTTGGTCAACCATTCGCTTTCCGTTGACATATAGAAAATTAATTTTTTCTTAGTTTCATGCTCTATATTTTATGAGATCTACCATTCACGTACTCCTACCTCAGGAATATGGTCAGCGAAGTACCAAATCTATTTCCCGAACACCCTTCTCAACAGAAAAGCACAATTCAGCTGGCAGGCAATCACAATGTACAGTGCCACTTTATATGGTTAAAGGTGAGAAGGTGCTAACGCGATCCAGACCCTCTGAAATGCTAAACAAACTACCTCCAACTGAATATAGTAGGAAATTTTTGCATCGTCAGTGAACGACATATATATAATCTATATCAATCAGCAGACGGTGATCCTGAAAGTCGGCGTCTTTCTCACTCGACTGTAAGAGGATGAATAATGGGTTGAAAATGTCTGAGACTCATTCCTCGAAAACTTTAATTGAAGGATATTGAGCTGTTGAATTTACGTATCAGTTGAATAAATCGAACAAGATCCAATGAACCGCTGTGTGACCAGACGTATTCTACTTTTTAGCGTTATTTCTCTCAAGGGAAAAGCAGTATGAACATGAGTGTGAACAATGAGATTTTGTCATTCTATTTGAGTGATTTACTCTTTTTTTTCCCCCTCAGCAACCAGAAATCCTAAGCTGAGGGAGATCATTTCCAACATGCTCCGATTTACATAATTACATGTATTTTACAAACATAAATTAATTTTTTTTAAATTACATAATCTAATTTATTACATTTTAACTAGGTATTTACAAAACATCAAAGTCCAATTCAATAATAAAAGTGGTGAAAGATTCAAGAAATTGGATGATTAAAACTAGTGGTTCTGCCGGCCACATTTTCTCACCAGACAGTATCACTTTTCGAATTAGCCTGCTTCTTCCGTCTCCAAGTATTGGGAAGTCATTGCTCACCATCACACTTGCAGAATGGATCAGACTATTACTCCAAACGGAAAAGAGATTTGTTTCGGTCATGGTCTGTAAGAACTTGTGTCACCTTGTACGTAATTTGGAATTCATATGACAGTCGTTTAGTAATACTGTGGAAAAATGGCCAAGAATGCTTCCCTTTCAGACTAAGGCTACATGGCGCTTCCTCATACAAGTCGTCGCCAATAATCCGCCTCTTCAAAGCCAATTGTCCCATCATGTCCAAAGGACCCACCGCAGCAAAACAAACATTCCATTGATCGGCCCTCAACCTTCATACTGCCCTTCGTATGCTTTACACAATACGTGTCCTGATATTTGAATTTCTAAAACTATCGAAAGTCACCTGATTCAAGTCCTCTCCACTGTGCCACCTCTCTCATGTCCTTTGGAATAACCTGCGCATTGACCCAAACAAGAGCCTCAGAATTTGCAGTAACTCGGGTTATTATGAGTGGTGTACGTAAAGGGAAATGAAAATCTCTCTCTCTCTCTCTCTCTCTCTTTCTCTCTTTCTCTCTCTTTTCCCCAACACAACGGTATTATTTATAGAAAAACAGAGCTGAACAAAGTGACGAACTTTAAATTTAATGTAAGCAGAAAGTTTAATGGTGTTCTTATCTTCTTTAATTGAGTTACGGAATCGGTCATCAGTCTACCTACCTCAACCAAAGCGTGGTTTCGCGCAATAAGTTCAGCAATCTCTTCACATTTTTCACCAAGTCTCCGTTTTAGATATGCAATCACGTCCGCTCGATCCTTTTCCATTTGCTGCAGTTCAGCTTTCAAATTAGTGTTGTCTTCTTCTAGTTTCACCATGAATGTCCTCAATCTACTCAGGCATATGAAATTATGTTATAAATTCGCACAAGTAGGTACCTATACAAAAATTAAATTATTTTCGGACCCAAACATAGTACCAATTGTTCTGCCAGTGTATACAATCCCGTGGAAACGCCCATTTCGCAACTGACAATTTGTTTTCAGGGTTTTAGTGAATCATTGGTAGAATTTGACACGTCATGAGTTACAGTAAAGGAATTTGAGAAAAAAAGGTGAGACGGATCGCAAGGCAGATAGGGGAGCAGTTATCCGGTCTGTCAGTCGGTAATTACATTTTTCTCATGAGGTCTGTTTTCAAGTCACCTGATTTGAGATCTTCATTTTGGAGACTAGTGTTCTAACCGAGTCTAAGTGTACTTAATACTTTTGATTAATAGAAGGTTCTCACAAGATAGCGTCGGGGATGGATTTGCTGAATTTTTGAGAAAATTTGCACCTCAAGCAACACATCTGCGGTCATTTTCACTACTAAATTACGCTAAATTTACCTTCGATTTTTTTCTCACATAACAAGAAATAGACTTGTTAGAAATTAGGTTTTAAATGAGCTAAAATATAAAAAGATATTGGTAAGTAATGCAACCATTACAGGAACCCTAATATGCCCTATCTTGCCATATGTCTGGTTTGTATAAGATATTGATGTCAATAGCGAAATAACATGATTTTACTGGATTTACTCGGACTGGATGAAAGCAGTACAGTTCAATTCCCACTCCATCGATCCTCCTCACAAACAATCCGTCATCAAAATTAAATCCCCAATTTTTCGCTCATCTGTACCAAAACCAAAAGCTCTTAGAAAAATTGATTGTTTCCCAGTTAGAACCTATAATTAAAAGAAACCTATCAATACACCAGTTTGGTTTCGTTTAGGAGAGATCAACTATTTCGAATCTTGTTTGCTTTCAACTCTATGCAAAGAGTCTAACTCTATTCGGATGTAACTAACTCTATGCAAAGCTTTTGGGACATGTAACTAGATGGACTTGGCTTTTGGAAGAAAGTGCCAATATTCGAACCAAATTCAAGGTGACGTAGTGTATATTTGGGAGGAACCTAACTTCACTTAAGTTTCCTATGACCATGATTTTATTAATGGCCCTTGGAAATGCACGAAAGGTAGATACTTATCGCATGATCGCGGGGAAAATATAGAATTAGTGATCTGTACAAGCTAATTAACAATACAAATAACAGCGTTTTTTGTTGTGCATGTGATACAGCAAAAGATTTAGAAGTGAAGAAATATAACTTTACTTATTCACCATGTAGACATTAGGTATTACTTGCCTCGTCAATTTCTTGTTTAGATCAGCTATTTGTATCTCATAATACTCCTTGTCAACCTCAGGAAGGGTATCTTTCACTTCTTTATCTTTCTTTTTCTTGTTTCCTTTTCCTTTTTTCCCCATAGTTATCAAGAGAAGCGGCTTGCTTTCTAAAACTGGAATTACTGTATGAGAAAAGACCGACTGGCCTGTATCCAACCAAACCAATAGGTTACTATGGGAACCGTGCGTTCCTATCTTCATCGTATCACTGTTTCCAGGGAGTGCTAGCTACAGGTAGGTAGGAACCTCCCTATCCATTGTAAGTGGCTAAAAAAATAACTATTTTGCCAACAATGTAGGTACGTACCTACATACTTAGTATGAACATATTATAATTATGTACTCGTGTACGTTAACCAGGAACGTAAATCATTTCCCTCTCAATATCTTACCTTTTTCTCCCCCTCGCTCTTCCTATGAGTCGCTAACCGTTTCAAATGCCAAGGTATCAAGAAGATAATAAATAACTCCTTCAATAGATATAATAGATCAAAATAAATTCATAAATAACTTAAAATTACATAAAATGTAGGTACCATAAATAGATAATTTAAAGTTCAAAGTCCAAAATCCTTAAATAGGTAGGTATGTACCTAATCAAAATTTTTAATTATAAAGCTTAGGTGGGGTTTACTCCTGAGATTACTCGCAGCTTGTGCTCTTGAGAGTCACTCTCATAGCCCTTTACATGTGAGCGTGAAATTATCACGAGCTCACAAGCTTGACAAGAGTAAGATTTTCAAAATTGCATATATATTCAACACTGGGAATCACACATTTGCAATGACATAATTGGAAATAACTCAAAACTGGTTTAAAAGATTTACTTGGAATTCATTTAAAGAAAATAATTCTATCGAGATCAACTCCGACCTTAGAAAAGTATACTTTATTTAGTTTTACTCTACTGAAGGGGCTGAGCAATGAAAGCTTCGTTCTCAGTGCGCGTTCTGCTAGTTCGGAACGGTTCTGGGCAAGCGCAATCGAGTTTTGTCGTTCACAGTGCAAGAACTCCCAGTTTCGGAACGCTGAGTTCGGCGTTCACAGTGTTTTGCGAACCCAGTTCCGAACGATTCTGACAGTCCCGATTTTTTCGAAACTGTCAGAACTCGAACGCAAGGACGTAGTTGACTCATGCGCATTTCATAATTTTTCGGAGCTTGCGAGTAAACAATGCGCTCTCTTTGGCTTTGGTTGTCGTGTGTTCCCCGTAATTTTCCCTGTAAAATTTCGCTTTGTTCTGTTATTCGCTGTTCTTCATTTGAATTTCTTCATCGAAATGTCGACTAGTAGCTCGTCAAGTTCGGAAACCGATAGTTTCGAGGATGGTGATGAAGTTTCATGGTTTGTAGACGATGAGGACGAGATTGAATTTGTAGTAGGATCCCGTCTACATCCACGAAACTCGAATGTTTTTGCCGAAATTGTGCCAAGATTCGATTACCAAGAGTTTGTTTACCATTTTAGAATATCCATGGGCTCGCGGAGGAGTTAGCCTACCGTTATCAGGCAAGTACCCTCTACCATTACCGTTCTGAAATCGTTCGCAGTGCAAAACATGGTTCCACAAGTTTCAGAACGCCCCAGGATTTCCCGTCCCCAGTTCTCGAACTCATCAGAACTGGGAAGGAAAATCCCGGGGTATTCCGGAACTTGTGGAACTGTGTTCTGCACTGGGAACGATTTCAGAACTTGGAATAACCTGTGTTGTTGTTTGAAACCTCACTCAACTCGTGTAACCTTCTGGTGCTCCTTAACATAATATTTTTAGTGCCCGTGAATATATTACTTATTATGCCCGTGAATATTACTTAACTATTACCACACGGCAATAAAAATATAAAAAAATTCCACGATGACGGAGAAGTCTACTCGAAAAAATTTGAGTTTCGTGGATGCAGATGAGATCCAACTACAACTTCAATCTCGTTCTCATCATCTACAAACCATGAAACTCCATCCTCGAAACTATCGCTTTCCGAACTTGACGAGCTAGTTGACATTTCAATTAATTGTATAGGTACTTATATACTAACGTATAGAGACTAAAATATGATTTGAATGAAGAAGAAGAGAGTTGTTTGTTCCGAAAAATTGTGAAATGTGCATGCGTTAGCCAAGTCCTTGCGTTCCGAGTTTTGACAGTTCCGAAACAAACGGGGACTGTCAGAACCTCTCGAAATTGGTTTCCCAAGACACTGCGAACGCCGAACTCGTCGTTCTTGGCGTTCTGGCACTGCAAACGATAAAACTCTACTGCGCTTGCCCAGAACCGTTCCGAACTCGCAGAACGCACACTGAGAAAGAAGCGTAAGAGACCGGTTACCTACGTCCCAACACAGAGACAGACAGATCCCGCCACCCCTCCTTCTCCAAAGAACGGATCTGTATCCGCCCCGACAGTAAGTATTGAAACTGTTGAAGGTATTTAATACAGTATTGTATAAGTATTATACAGTATAAGTTAATACAGTATTATACAGTATAAGTTAATACAGTATTGAAGTAGGTTGAAGGTATTGAACAAAAAGGTAAAGAAGTAGGTAGCTACTCAGCAATTTACATATTTTTTCTTTTAAAAGGTGATGAGTAAGAACGCAATTTACACATTATTTACATTGAAAAAATTACAAAGTATCAATAATGTTACGATCTACCTACTTCGTTGATAAACGAAAAAGCCTGTGCAAAGGAAGGAAATACAGAAACCTGGTCAAGTCAAAAAATACTGCTCATGGAATTTTTAAATGATAAGATTATTAGTTCAATTTTCTCCAGCAGACTTCGCCCTTAGAACGTAAACGATCTCCGGTCGACTCTCGTACGGATGACAGATGTGTAAAAAACACCTGGATGTGGAAAAACCCCTTTGATTTTCGGAATCTACCTACCTATATTGAAACGTTCAGCCAACATATTTTGAGGGGGAGTTAAAAATGTGTTTTTTTCAGATCGAATACCAAGGTTTACTATTTGAAATAAACCAAACTGAAGCAAAACCAGACTCATTGCAAATACGAATCAGAACGATTACTACTCCATGGAAGTCTTCCATGCATCTCTCATGAATATTAGGTGATTCATGGATACTTCGTTTCCATTGACATGAATAAATCATTTTTTCATTGGATTTTTCTTACTTAATAAACTTTTTTTTGTGAACTTAATAATGCCTTCTATCCTGTTTTATCTTCCAAATTCGAAGTTTGGGTGGGAGGATCAAGCTCATAACGGGATACGGAAGGGTGGCTAAACTTTTTCGGAAATGACGTCACGGTGACGTAACCTATAACATCAACTTTCGTCTTTAGCAATTCGCTTTCCTTGAGTCATCTCAAATTGCATTGCAGCAAGTTTTTAGTGGAAAGAGCTTCTAGTTATACCGTTCACCTGCTGAAATTGGCACAGCGTTTTTAAAATCCAAGTAAGTATTTACTCAAAATCATATTTTTCACAGTTTCATAGTACAAGTTGATGTCGTTCGGCCACTATCTACAGTAATGTACTAGGTATTTGAAGGGTATCTACGTACGTCCTGCCTCGTAGGTAAGTTCTTACTTCATCTTAGGAAGCCTGAAGATTCCAAAGATAATAATTGTTATCGTCGAAGAACGATGTCTTTTCCTACTTTTGTGGGGTTGCTAAGGGTGTGCCTAATATCCCATAGTTAAACTCATTAGGTACTTATGTCATTAGGTAGTGTCTGTGACTCTTGTCTATCACATCACAACTCCGTTCTCAGGACATTCTCAAATAGGTTGCTCCATTGCTCGTCCCACCTCCAACGCTCTCACTCTCATATCCTTCAACAATTAAAAAACAACATCCACCGCCAACCGTCTAAATTTTATTTAGTTTGTTTCCAAAACTTGCGTAAGTAAATATGACTTGAATCTTCAAAATGTGTGATGTACCTATCAGAAGTACTGTTTCGTATCTACTGGCTAGATACTTATTGGTTTATGTACACTACGTACCTACCTTGCAAACAGTACATACATACCTAAACAATTAAATCAATGCCACTCAACAGGTGGTTCATACACTCAATTTATTTCAACTTAGTATCTTTAAAAACAATATGTACTAGTAGGTACGCAAATATATCTACCTACCTACTGGTGGCCCTATCTTACATACCTATATAGATTATTTCATAAAAGTACCTTCCTAAATAAATCTAAATTCAATTCAACTCAAATAAAGCATCAGCCCCCTCTGTGGGTTGACGTTTTATCCGGACCAGACAAGGTCCGATCCCTGTTGCTGTACCTGAGCCGCTGAGCTCTACTACGAACTGTGATATCCGATCTGTGATATATTTATATGCATCTAGTCGTAGTTGTATATCACTTCGTTGATTGTGTATAGTAGCATGTATATAGTTATTAACCTATTTTACATCTAGTGTTAGTTGTATTACATTATTTTGGGTTTTTTTTTTTTTTTTTTTTTCAACCACTTTTGGGGCTGAAAAGTGCTCATCACTGTATCCCTCATTTTTTTCCCCTCCGAGTTGCCTGTGGAGTCCATGATGGCGCTCCTTTTTAGCCAAGGATGGCAACATGGCTCCCCTTAGAATCGTGCCACTTCCAGTGTCCCTTTAGACACCTTGTTCAATGCGATACGGCTTAAACATTAGTAAAAAATTTTTAAAATCAACTCAAATGTTTTATTTACAAGATATTTGTACAGCCTTGTAATGTAGCATACACTGAAACAGATCTTCAGACTACTTTCTATCTTGGGTGTAGTTACTTTAGTCCTGCCCCCCATTTTCAAAACGAAATTTCTCCACTTGAAACCATCGTTTTCTAATTTTAAAAATAGATTTAGAGTCCTCTCTGAAACGAATCCTTGAGTCTTAACGCTTTTGGCCAATTTTTCTTAGAAAATGAACAAAGTACCTACTTCACATGTGTATGTGTATATATATTTATTTATATATTTATTTATGTGTCATTCCAGATGATAACTCTCTTCAGGATTGAGATATAAATTCCGTTCTTGCGCCAAAAAATCAAGCTTTCCTAATGAAAGGATGAGTTCGTTGGCCAGCACTTTTTGAGCACATTAAATTGGCCAAAATTCAAGAAAAGTGCTGGAAAAAATCACTAAAGATTGCTAAAAACGACTGAAAATCTTTAAATTTCTATTTATTAGCAGAACCTTGCTCAAATAAAGTTAAAATAGATAGATTGATGTACAAACTTATGCAGACATTTTTAATTATATTGCATTGAAATTTGCTTTAAAAAATCTATAAAAACTGCAAAAAGAGGGTAAAAATCCAAACACTTTTTTAAATAGCAGGTTATTATTTAATGTGACTGACCGACTCTCAAGATCCCAAAACTGCCTAGAAATACATAACAATATGACATAGTCAAAAATACATAACATCAATTGGTAATAATTTAGATAATAATAATAATTTAATAATAATAATTTAGATTAGTTGGTCAGGGTCTAGTGTCTCGTGACTCAACTTGATTGTTCGCGAGCGTCTCGTTATATTTGGTGTAATATAAATAACCAAGATCGGTATGCAACTTGTTGGGGGACATATGTTTAAATCTATAGTAGTGGACTTGAAACTGTAGCAAGTTGAAATGCCGATATTTAAATATTCGCGTGCTATTAGGTAAGCTAGGTGGAGTGGTAGAATATTTTGCTTCTTTAAGATCGTAATAGTATCTAACGTCTCGTTATATATTTTGCGTAATATTAATAACCAATGTCGGTATGCAACTTGTTGGAGGACGTATGTTTAAATATATAGTAGTGGACTTGAAGCTCTAACAAGTTGAAATGCCGATATTTGAACATTCGCATACTATTAGGTAAGCTAGGTGGAGTGGTAGAATATTTTGCTTTTTTAAGATCGTAATAGTATCTATTGACAATGCTATTAAAAATCACGGTTTCTTGAGATTCGCTCGGAATGTCCTGCTTCACAATTAATATTTTTGGCGAAATCTTGTGTGTGCGCATTTATTTTCATGGAGGAATATTTCTTCGATTTGAATAATCGCCTTATTCACGTCTTAGCCTACGACAAACATCATTTCGATGGGAGACAAGCAATTACGAAGCCCAAGGTCGCGACCCCCTAAGCCACTCTGCGGCACTCACAAGTCAAGCTGTTCATCTTCATGACGTAGACCGGGCGTTGCCTTAGCTCTAGCCTTGATTCATATTTTTGAGAAATTATCCTACTGATTAGTGAATACAGATTCTATCTAACCACTGTTGATAATCTAAAATGAATTTGAGAGTTGGTTACTTCAATGAAGTTTCAATTCCTGTGATTTTCGTCTCGGAGAAGAAATGTGTTTGAGCTTTGAATGACGGTGAGATTGATTACATTTTCGCCTCTTGTTTTTCGATCACTCTAGCTATTTTCATCCAGGGTTCACTGTTGTTGCTGTGGTTGTGGCATAGGAGGTCTGATGACATTCAGGCGAATTGATTTCTTCCAGAAGAATTTCGTTCAACACTGAAAAACGTCGTCTGTTGGGTGACAGTAAAACACCTTCATGGGCTCCCATGTCTTCCCACACTGTTATCGTGTCACTATATCTTGGTACCTACTAGCTGTTAGATATAGCTTGCATCTCAAGAACAAAAAGTAAATCAGTCTTTTTAGTAAACTGCAGATCAATCGGACGTGTGATCTGTTTAGTGGTCTTGTTGCTCACTTCGCTCACTAAAAGTAGAACCCAAATGGAAGTTGAGCTTATGTATAAAATCATGAAGCCACCAGTCTTGAAAATAGTTCGTCCCATTAATTTTAAGGATGGCCACGGACTTGAGTGACAATGTTTTGATAGTTTAATAATGAAGTTCAAGATAAGGATAGTTCAATGAGAAGACTAGACAGGCAGTGAAACTGTTGAAATAGCCACTTATTATGATTCCATCAGTTAAGAAACTATCATAATTACTGTTGAATGAATGAAAATATGTCTACCCCCTGAAATAAATTGCCTAGCTAACGGTCCAGCACCTCTTTTGACCTAGATTCAGGAACGAAATTAATGCTCACAGATCACGCTGTTTTGTTGTGGGTTTATCAATAGGTTAACGGAGACAGAAAATTGAAAAGGTTCTTCAAATTTGTGAAATACGTAGGTATGTTACGTTCAAGGAAAAATCCCACAGTCGGAGAAGTTTGTTCAAATCGGCCTCAAAGCTCAACCTGTGGGAGTGTTGTAACTAAAGAGAAAATTCTCCTTAGTAAGTAAGGGCACGGATTCGAAACCTGCTGAGGTAACAAATATTTTTGGTCTGTAACAGTTCTGTAACGCTCGTCAGTGATAACCTGAAATAATACGAACCAATAACTAAGTAAATCCCTCTCGAGCCAAAATACTATAAACATCACATTCCCTCTTTCACTTGAGTCAAAACACACGATGTGACAATGACCTCGCTCGACTGCTGGACTTCATCCAGCGAGCATCTACTGAGCTAGTGGCCTGCAGTTTCACTTCGTCATTCGTCCGACACCAAACCAGCTGAGGAGGCGGCTGGTATTTGGCTCCGGGGAAATGTTACGTTCAAGGAAAAATCCCACAGTCAAAGGAGTTTGGTTAAATTGGCCTCATAGCTCAACCCGTTGGAGTTACCCGTCAGTAAGGTCATGAATTCGAATTCCGTCGAGGTATCAAATATTTTTGGGCTGTAACAGGTATACTATGTTTTGGTATTATAGATTTTCAAAAATAATCAGTGGAAGTGTGATATTGGTAACTATAAGTATCGACATATTAGATTAGTTATATGGTAACTATAAGTACCTATTGGAATATTAGAGAACTAAAATTGTAGTAGGTATAATACCATTATGCTCCTTGTAAGATACCATTTTAGTTTAATCTACATCTGCTTGGAGTATTTTATCTAATAGCAACCTTGGCAAACCAAATTATTACCTGGAGTATGGTTGCGTACAATATTCAGGTAAATACATGGTTTTCTCATTCGAATTCAATAATTGTGAACTACATATTTTTTTCATTTCATGTTTCAGGGTCCTGCCCCTCACGGTTGTATTACTAGCTGTAAAATCTAATTTCCATCATTCCTCTTCAGCCATTACTAGAAGACAGGAACAGAAGGATGGACGGCGGCCGAAATTATGGGGAATCCTCTCGGAACAATCCAAGGATCAATGAAACCCAGAAACAAGTTGATGAGGTAATTTGATTAATAATCTCATTCCTAAGTGGAAATTGTAATACCCTATTCTGTCTGTATCATTTCTTCTTATCTACCGATTCTAATCTATCTCACACTTCATAAAAGTGCACGCCATTATATTCGTTTAGTGCATCACACATCTGTTTTCAAGTATGTACTGATTCAAGTGGAATCCAACAAGAGTTCTATGATGTGTCCAATATTCTGTGTGCAGTTCTGTTGTCCTATAGGTATATATATGAAAATCAATTAAACTTTATCTTTGGTATAAAATCCATTTAGTAAATGGTTGAAGTGACAATTCATTGAGCTTCAACATACAAAAACGAAAAATTCAATACTAAATGATACCTACTTCACAAGGGAAATATGTATTCACACAAATCCTAGGTAAACATAACTTGATTTCAAATTATTAAAATTACGGGGATGTTAACAAGGGAAGGTTTCTAGGCTGGACTCAGTTGAACTACGGTCAAATGGAAACGAACCGTTCTCCCTAGGACAGTGATTAACTGTGACAATTTGCAATTCACTAAGTGTTACACTCCAGGAAAGTAACTCTTACAGTCAAAGAGGTTTGATAACCCTGGCCTCAGCTCAGATCGTTGGAGTATTGCAACTATGGGAATTTTCCCGTAGTTTTAACGATGCGAGTTCGAACTCCTGTTGAGGTATCAAATATTGTTGGGCCGTTGCATAAGCATACGTCCATTGAAAAGTAGCCCCCCGGTCGTGTACTAGAACAAACCTGTTGTACGCACTTTTCCCATACATAATATGTATGAACAATATTATTGTTTCTGCTTGTCGGCGTTTTGATCACATTCAATTGAAATTAAGAAGGTATGGTGGGTTGGTTTGTTACCCACCAACGTTTGTAAACAATGGGTGAAATATTGGAAATAGACCTCTCTCATATTCAATTCAATTCAAATAATTTATTGTGCGAAAAACAATATGTTTATATATGCACACATGAACAACAAAGACCAAAGACAAAATTAGACATGAGATGGCGTAAAAAAGAAATAAATCAAGTACAAATCATAAATATTTAACTAAATAATGGAAGTAATCATTTAAAAGATAAAGAAAAGTGTAAAGATATTCTGCATCACAAAGAAAAGAAGGGGGAGAACGAAGAGAAGTGCATCAAATGCTGGCTACTAGAACCGACCAATGGAGGGGGACGCACGCACAGACAAGGGAAGATAGTTCCAGATTCTTGCTCCTGCCACCCCAAAGGACTTGGACATAGTTCGACTGGTATGCCTGATGACAGAGAGAGAGTGGTATCTAAAAGAAGAGGCTCTATTAACTAAGTTGGACAAATACATTGGCATTCAATCATTAGTTATTTCTGCAGTTAATTTTAAATGCCTGAAAATGAAATAATCCTCCAGGGGAAGGCAAAGAAGGGTGAGATGGGATACAGATTGACGTACATTAACATTATATGCATATCTCAAGCAAGCATTATAGGCAACTAGGAGTCTCGATTTCAAAGAAGCAGAAATAGCGTAGGAGTAAACTGAGCAACAATAAAAGAAGTGAGGAGTTACTAAAGCAATGGCAAGTCGTATTTTGAAGTTGTCAGGAATAAATGTAGATAAATGTCGGAGACTATGGAGTGATCCATAAACTCTCCTGCACACCTGAACCTCATGGTAGTCTCAAGACATGGCCTTGTCAAAATAAAGTCCCAGATTTCTTACATGTGGTGAGTAAGGCACCACCATCCCTTCAACTAAGATGGGGGGCAGACAATTAGTAGGTAAATCTTGTTTGTACATTTGGAGAACTACAGGTAGATGTAGCGTAGGTTAGATAATGTGATTGTGAGACCTCCTACTATTTTACGATTAGGTAGGTAGCTACCTACTTGTCATTTACTAAATGACGCTTCTTAGCACCTAACCATGAGGGAACTGACTCAAGGGAAGAAACTCGAGTCCGTGTTTGATACTTTATACTTATTAATAAAATTATGTCATAATTGGTATTAAATTGATTTATTGTGTGCAATTGCTTTCAAGTGGATGATCAGGAGATGCGGTAAGTCTGAAAATATGTTTCCCTCAGTTTAAACTTACTTAGCCTTAACTCAATACAGACGTAGTTCACATCAGTAACTTCCGTATATTGAAGTAAATGGTTTCCGATTAAGAAAAAAAATCACATTCAAATACGTTTCATGACATTCTAAAACGGATTTAGATTTAACCACGCTTTTGGTTTCATGTATGTATCTGTTGTTGCACGCTCCAACGTTCGAATGATGTGGAGTGGGTTCATATTAGACATGAAAAATGGTTCTTTCAATTCCCCAGCTGGAGTTTGTCAACCAGTGAAATCGATTCGGTCTACGTGTGTACAGTTTCCCGTTTAAACAGACCATCCCGAATTTTTAGTTCATTTGTTATGCTCAATTTTATGTTTTTTAAGGATAAAACTAGTTGGTTAAAGTGTAAAACTCTGTTATAACGGAATTTGAGAGATCCGCACGTGTTACCATTTGAATCATCTTGAAAAAATGCGTTGCAACTTGCCCCAAACTCGAATTTTTTAGAGGGTCATTTTTCATAAAAACCCTCGATTTCATAGAAAAAACCATGTTTTTCATCATACAAACATACTTTTCTCCCCCAATTAGCAAAGTAAAAGTAAAATTGACTAGACCGATCAAAAACTGACAGTTAGAGGAAGTTTTTTTCCGAAGAGCGCCCGCCAAAAACCCATTCGGAAGAAAAAACGTCGGTGTAAAAAAATATTTTTTCTAATTTTGTACTTCGTTTTTTAATCAATTAAAACTAACTAAAAAACGCTCTCTCCAACGGTGTTCTTAGTTTTGAGTTTAAAGTCATTCTAAGGGGGAGTTATGGCCACTTTAATGTTAAAAGGTACAAAACACGAAAAAAAATCTTAAAAATTGAATAACTCGAAAACATTTAAAAGATGAAGTTAATGTATTTCTACCTATAGGAAGAATGTAGGTATGTCACAGTAGCACCCGTATTTGTCCATGGCCATGGAGTTATTCAATTGCCGCATGGAATACTTACATGATTTGGGGATATTTTTCTCGAAGAGTCATGTACTGATGTTTTATAGTCGCAGTACCTACCAACTTGGAAAAACACCGAAAAAAATTGTTTGTACGTTTAGCGCTGGGAGGAATAAATGGGGAAATGTACAATTCTGGTAGTTTTTTTCTCCAGTATTTTCCTAGTTGACATTGCGGCTGCAAACGCAGTTGTTTTGCGAACTTAATTTACTCTACATTTCATAATTCACAAAATTTCAGTAATTTTCACTATTTCTTGAAATCTAACGCTTTTTACCTTTACAGGTCGTTGGTATCATGAGAACCAATATCGAAAAGGTTCTCGAAAGAGACACCAAACTATCTGAGCTTGACGACAGAGTTGGTAAGGAAATATACTCATAATATGTCTCACCATACCTCTTTTGCATGGATCATTGAACACTCCAAAAATAACCATTTATGTCTTATCTGCTATTAAAAACTATCCAATTGCAGTTTGCATCAAACAAAAAAAGAAATTAAGACCTTTGGGTTCTCTAGGGCTTATCAAATTTTTGAACAGTGGTCGAGAGCCCCAGCCGGAAAGAAGGAATTAATTAATTAAATGAAATCAAGATATTTCAAAGAGCTTTTGGGGCAAAAAGCTATTTCAAAGGGCATTTGATTTATTACTAAACCTTTGTAATCGACCAGGGAAAAAACCCCCCCCCCCCCCCCTCAAAATTTCTTGGTTTACATTCCTAGATACGTAGAATCCACCAATCATCTGATAAAAAATTCCGTCTGTCCGCCGCTTTTCTCTGTCACTAGTGGAACAAATCGTACTAAAATTGGCTCAATAATCATACAATGACCGGTTTTGTGCCAGTAATGTTGGCATCATTTTTTATCAACCCCTAGGGGTGTAATTTAAAATACTGCTTTCTAATAGTTGAACCTAAGGGAACTAAACTCAGCTTGAGAACACCAACTAGGATTCTCGTATAGATCGCGAAGTTCCCAAATAGTCAACCGTTGTGCACTGTTGGCATAAATTCCGAAGTCTATCAGACACCTGGGATACCCGGGACTTCAAATAAAGGTAGATCCGCGTTCCTATAGAAGCAAAAGGTCTTTTAGGACAAGGGCATCCAAGGAACTGCTAAAATTGCTAAAGGCAGTGTACAAAGAGTTCATGCGGGAATAGTTGCAGGAAATCCCACGATTGGAAATCTTTCTCGGTTTCTCCTTAGTTTAGCTATAGAACCGTAGTCGCTGGGGAACATATATAGTTATAATGAAATAGAATGTAGAAAAATGTCTCTGAGCAGTTTGTTACGAAGTAGGCTGTGTAAGGAGGGAAGCTGAAGATATACATTGGAGTCCTAAATGAAGGAGTATGGGAGAATAAATGTTTGAAGGCAGTTTTGAGAGTCTCATTATGGTGCTCACAGAAATGGGGAACGTTCAGGTTACAACGATGAGCAGACGTAAAGAATTCAGAAGGGTTGATTGAGTATCCTGTGACTGGTCGAAGGAACGATTTGCATCAACAATGTCTTTTACAGGAAAAATTATGCCTGCAGGATGAGCGGGAAAGGAATTGGGACCACAAAGAACTGTTGAGGATTCAGTTATTACATTGGCATTTTCATGTGAAAATTGGCGTGTGCCAACGATACGAGGGTAAATGAGTTTTCTCTTACGTAGTTGATTTTGATCACTGTAATCAAGTTTCCATCAGCCTGATTGCTATCTCACCAAGGTCGAAAATACTCAGCTAACATGTGGAAGGTTCGCAAACCCACTTTCGTTAGGATTAGGTCTCTCCAATATGCTTCATCATCAATCCTTACCAACTTAGTTTCAAGTTCAAAGTGTGGCAAATAATATTACCATTACCATTACCGACTCCAAACCAGGATCAGGTAGTCGGAAATCAATCTTCTTCTTCTATCTTGTCTTCCAGCCTTCCAGGGTTAGACATCGAATTACGTTCCCCTTTTGCACCCGCGTACTGGCAACCGCTTAGTTACTTTGAAGACGTTGCAATGAAACGCAGTATTGAATTCAGCACCGCATACATGAAACTTTTTAGTCTCTGTAATTAAATAATGTATTCTATTCTGTAGGTGAGTAGTGTTGCCAGTAGTAATGGACATCCTTTCTATCTAGGCCCATGCACTGTCAAGTGTTCAGTTCCTTCCGCTGGTCAATTTTGGCATGGTTATCGTCGCCACACTTACAACTCTGCGGTTGAGTGTGTGTTTTTGCTATTAATGCCTCGGAGGTTGAGAGGAAAACACTCCAGTTAGTGGCTTGAATGTATGAAGAATTAAGTACCTGAAATAATTATTGTCTGGATCGAATATTAATGTTTATTGACAACGCTACGTGTGTTTTTATGTTCATTTGTAACGAAAGAAAAATACTATTTGGTTTGAAAATTCTTGAAGTGTTAGTGTTAACAGTTGATTTTATCAAAAAATAAATACTATAATAATAATAATAATATATTATTAAGTTAATATAATGATAATATATTATTAGATAGTGTCCGACAGAGTACAATTATCAAATAATGTCACGTCTTTTCAGAAATCTTCCATTTCGTTCTATATTGTTTTTTCTAAGTCGATTACTAAGGTTCATTATGGAAAATAATTAACCGAATAGAGAGTTTGTACCCAATAATTATTCAAACAGTCGCACAAGTGCATATTACAATAATACGTTTTTCACTGAATAGAGGAATAATACTGTGTGTTGGCCTAGGATTCAAACCCACTGCTTCAGATACTTTTCACAACATTTACACTTACAGCGCACAGAGGCACACTGATCGGCTGAGAGCCTCATTTGTTTCTTAATCGACTTATGGTGCTGAACTCTGGAATGGAGCTCCTTTGGCACATCTATTATACAATTACAAAGTATGGAGGGGCTCTGATCAGCTGTGGGACCTCAGAGGCTAATTTATTTTCTAATCAACCTACTGAAACGCTTAATTTATTGTAATTAAGTATTTTTCGTGCAAAAAACTTACATGGTGGGAAGTTGACTTCGTCATAAATCGTTTTCTTAACGTTTACTAAAATGCGTTAAATTGTGGAGTCCTTGCGATGTAGCGTAGTTCCGAGTTTTCTATAATAAATTATACTATACACGTGGTTTAATAATTATGTACCAGTGATCCTCGTAGAAGGGGTATCAAATAAAGAAATGATAAACCTTTGTGTAATAATTTTTAGCGTTGTAAGTGCTGTATCACCATCAAAGTTGTTTATTCAGTTCACTTGTTTTATTTGTTTCAGATGCCTTGAATTCAAGCGCAATCCAGTTTGAGCAGCATGCTACCAAAATCAAAAGAAAGATGTGGTGGAAGAACCTTAAGGTACTAGTAGTATTAAATATTAATTGAATTATAATAGCTGTACACTTATTTCACAGTTCCTATTATCGAACTCGATTTTGACTGTGCCAGTACACATTCGCCACTCGCTTCAGCAAGCGAGGCTTCGAGAGCTGTATCGAGGTCGAGTGGATACCTACAGTACAGTGAATAAATATGGCTGTACTGAATAGAAATATGTTGCTTATACATACTATAAATATGTTCACATTCTTCTAAAAAAAAGTGCAGAAGCCAAGGAAAAATTGGAAAAGCTAGATGAAAGCACTACTGCTTTGGACTCATACCTATGACAGATTCCAGTTGGTAGTACTCCAGAAATTGGAGAACAACCTCGTTGCTCCAATCTATTTCAACCGTGAATAAAACACATAAATACACTCGAAAATCAAAATATGAGATATTGTCGAACAGGACCCACACAGTGTTTCGATCCTGAGGGTTATGATGGAAAGAAATTCGAACCACAAAAATTGTCTGATCAATGAATTGGTAATAAGCGGTTTTATTAACCTATACTGTAGTGGAAGCTAATAAAAATTAGATTAGTTAATAGAAAAAATAATCTATTAGAGACGTGATAGTCATTATTGATGAAGTTAACTAAAAATAATAGGGCTATTGGGCAAAATTTACGGTGATTTTGCAATTTAGTTTATTAAAATCCCATAGTATTTTTTTATTATATTTAGGAACTATTAAGGCATAAATGACCCTATTTCACTCGGTTTTTGAGTTTCACTGCCAGTTTTTAAATAAAAACGCTGTTTAAAATTATGCTAGTTGCTTCGGAAAGTCGAATAAAATTACTATTTGCAGAGATTTGTGGGAATAAAAGGTTTCTAATTATTTTGAGGCTTGACAAACGGGCACTTTTTTCATTTTTATTGTCAACTTCAAACCATAACTTTTCAATACCCATTTTCAGATGAGAAGAAATTAATTATTTAAAATTATTATTTTTCAATCTTCATACATTCCAAGATGAATACAAGAAGAAGGAACCCTTCAATAATAGATATCAGAGGAGTATTGTCCTAGGAATTCTGCACAGTAGTTTTCTGTTTTGTGCGTTCATGTTTAGACATAGAGCAACCTAGAGTGGGTTAACCCACATAAATATTAAAGTATTGTAGACTTTTAGTAACCACCTTGAATGCTGAAGACTTTTTTTTCAACTTTTATTTGGACTTTTTTCTACCTGTAACACGAGGGGGGGGGGGGGGGATAAGAGTGTACTGGAGGAGTGAACCCTTTGTGTATAAATGATATGGAGGGCTATTGCTCTTATTTCAACGCTGTTTTCCTGTCAGTTGATACGTGCCGCTGGCGTCGCGCTGGACCAGAATAATGAAGCTTCCCAACGCGTTGTAGATATTAGTTAAAAGTTAAATCACATCCTGAGTGGAACAATTTGAACAAGTAAGTTTATTCTAATACGATTCATACAAAACTATAATAGGTACCACCGAATTTAGAATCAACAAGTAACATCTCAAATGACATCAGCTGATCAGTGTACAGCCATCTCGAAAGTCACGTATTTTCAGTGCTCCACAAAACATTTCGCTGAATTCACGAGAAAAAATCTCCAAAATCCCCCATATTTAACATGCCGATAAAAGCAATTTTGGACACAATATTGATGACAAATTGATTTATTAAGTAATAAAAGGTCATATAACAAGGAATACAATGGAGTTGGCAGCACGGCGTCATTTTTCTGGTCCGTTGTGGCAGTAGCGTCTTCTATGGTTTGACGACTCAACTACCACTAATAGCCCTCCATATTATTTATACTCAGAGAGTGAACCTCACCTTTTGGGTCCTTTGACTCGTGCCGGAAAACCCAGAGCCTTCAGGAGTGACTGTACACTCACCCTTGGCGAGAGTGTACTAGAGGCATGAGACTTAATATCTTGCTTTTTTTTTTTTTTTTTTTTTTTTTTTTTTTTTTTTTTTTTTATCTACTCGTTTTTACTCCTTTACATTTTACTTACTCCTTTGTTTGCCATCGCTTCCCAGCCATAATTCTCGACCGATTTTCGAGATTCTTTCTTTGTTCGATCCCAATTTTAGTCTAGTTGTGCAACAAACCCCGGAAATTTTGGATTCCATGATGGAAGAGGGGGGATGGTGGCGGTAAAGCCGAAAAAACGCGATTTTTTCCTACAAATTTTGTCGACCACCCAGGCTACAATTTTCCACCGATCTTCATGATTCTTATTTGGTTCAGTTCCAACTTTATTTTATTTGTGCAACAAACCTTGGGATTTTTTTGGTTCAAATATGAATTTACTGGAAATTTCGAATGGAAATTTACTGTTGGTGGAGGGGGCTAATGGAGGGAGGGGTAATTCCAAGAAGGCATGATTTTTTTTTTTTTTTCCATATTCTAACTCTCGCCAAAATTATATACAATCCATTCATAGGGACTTCCCTGTAATGCATGGATTACTTGCCAGTATGTTTTCTTCCTTATATGAATTTAAAATAATGGTGGTAGGTTTTTAAAAAATGCAGTTATTGTTCTTCTACATACACAATAGTAAGTTTACCCAATGGTTTGTCCAATCTCCATAAGATTACTTTCACACTTCTCTAGCCACATAATCACATCACAAATTGTACAGTTGTTGATCCATAAACGGATAGGGTAGCGTCTAGAGCAGGCGAGTGCAGATGCTTGGCTCTGCAAGTAATTTTTGCATGTTTTACATGAAGAACTAAAGAGATTAGAGTTTTAGCTTTCCACGGTGTCTCCTGCCCGTGATAGCGAACCTAGGGAAAACACCAGACGGATGCTAACCTACATGGTCCTTCGACATAATCCCCTTCCTCCTTCACGAGTCATATTTTGTGTTATTTGTATTACTTTCATACTAGCTATGGGAGTAGAGTTGAAACATATTGGTTGATTTACATTGAGTTAGTAGGTAGTTGATGATGACTAACTTGAAGGTGTGTGTGTGAAGCAAAACCTCTTTAATAGAACCAGTAATGAAGCTAACGACTACGATTGTCTTGTTTTGGGTTTGGAGTAGAATTGTGTACAAGTTTGACTCATTACTTTGTTAGGTAGGTAAATCTAGCTGCACAAGTAGGTATCTTAAACAGGTTGTCTTTATAGCATGCCACCGTGCCTATCTACTCCAAGTTTACCCAAACAGGAGTAACTTAATATAGACGCATGTGTAGGTTTTATATTGCCCCTGGAGAAATAGAACACCCTCATTAAAGTTAGGAATATAATAATCAAATGCTATCAACGCTTGCACATACATTAATGTTACAATTTGTTTTCAGTTTGGATTGTTTCGTCGTTTTCCGGAGATGAAAAGCAATGATCTACCAACAGAACCACGATAACATCCATTCAACAAACTCTATTGAATCATCAGCCTGTATCTCGTAAAATGTACACTATGATAGTATTTCCTTAATTGTTGATTTTGTTTGGGTTCCCATAATTCAAACATGTTTCATTTTATGCAAAATAGGGCATATACATTCGTTATTTTCTAAAAACCTTTTGTAATGTTAACATCAAACGTTGATGGCCAAACATTAAACGATCCCTATTGATCGTATGCTAACAAATTACCTTAAACTACTATTACCCTCAAATAAGTTATGCATTATTACTATAGTTATAGGCTTGTGTTTATATTATATGGCAATTTTCTTGCAGTATCTTCACAGAGTTTGCAAAAGTAAAAATCGTGAAGAATGGGAGGTAATTTTTACGTTTATTTATTAAAAATATAATAGGTGTAGTTAAGTCAAAGTGAATTTAATTAGGTGACGGCTTTCCTCCCACAGCTGCACGATAACTAATCTTTAGTTTGTTAACGTCTGCAATTGAAATTGCCATGGGATTCAGATATCGCAATGCGGACAATGTTTTGCTGTTCTAATTAAAATCTCTTTGAAGTTGAAAGTACGTTTGATGACGAAATTATTTCTCTAAGTCACAATAGATCTTTTAGGTCTGAGTGACGATGGGCTCTTTCTACCCCTTATCGGACAACAAAAAACTATATATAATACACTATATTTCTCCCCCACCTATCGAACGACTTACTAATTATATGGAACAAATGTGGTTTGGAATTCCTTGAATTTCTCTCAGATTCGGCATTAGAAAATTCGCAGTTCCAGAATAGATATTTTGGAAGCAACGGGCTGGGAAAAAAAAACAGTGCTACTAATAGTCTCTTGTTTCCTTCTTACTAGGTTCCAGTGTGCTCGGGATTGAAATACTTTGAAAATGACAACAAGCGCTTTTTCCTTCCTCTGATCAATCCTGATCCTTCATTTTTCTTTACATCTCAGTACGGTGACAGAATGATTTTATAAAAAGTGCACGTCTGTGACAAGGCAGATTGTCTCGGCTGTTTGCAGCCAACTCTATTTTCATTTTAACCATACTTCTAATAAGTGCCTTAATATTTGAACGCTTTTGAGAGCTGAAAGTGTGTAGGTATTAGTGTTGATTCTGATTTCCCTTCTGTTAACTCGCAAATCAGGTCAATCATGTACGTTATCGTTTGTTTCGTCCACCAAACCTTACTGAGTTCTTATGGTTTTGATGAATTGAGTTATTCCACACTCGGATCTTTTGTAATATTGTGATGTTTGAATTTCTTTCTAATGCTATAAGCATGCCTTCCATTTACTATATAAATATATTATACTCATATAATTTTTTTTCTAGAAATAAATTTGTCAAAAAATCCAACTGTCATTTTTATATAACTTGGACCTTTAATGAGATGACGTCAGTGACACTCCTACATTGAACAAGAACAAATTACTTTGGTGTGTTTATCGGTCAATTGTTTGAAGACAAGAAAAATAGCTGTCATTCCATCACCCGGTAGGTATTTCAAATAAATTCCTAATGTCAGATGGGTGACGATAATTCTTCTGGGAAGAACGCTGTAGTAATCATCGTAGGGAATGAAAAAGCGGCAAATTATTACACAAATGTTCATTATTTATTTATTATTAACGTATCCCAGACCAATGGGATCACATAAGCCCATTACAGACTTCCTGGCGGCCCTCGATGGGATCATATGATCCCATGCTGCATAGTATTGAAAAGGACCAGAGAAAGGCTGGCCTGCGACGAAGGAAGGTACAATAGTCTTTGCTCCGGTGTAAGTGTCTTCAGTAGGACCTTGGCTAACGGCGTGAACAGTTGGTTTGTTGACAGGGGTGGTTTTGAAACTCATTTCGGCCCAATGGGGTCAGTCATATGATCCCACTCTAAAGAATAAAATAAAATAAACTACAAACAATTTTTTTTTTATACTAAACCAAACGATAAATCATAAGAACAAAGAAATAAGCCATCTATGTGATTTATGGTAACAAAAGTATCCGTGGGCCGCCAGGTAGGTAATGAGTTTAGGTCTGGAGTTGAATGTGTTAAGCTTTTCTTCGTTGTTCACTGGTCTGTAATTTTTAAACGTAGTCTGTGGAACTTTATAAACTATAACTGCATAGACGAAGACTCATGGATTGGATTGAATTACATAAAACACCAACACCTTCCCTTTGTTCGTAGTTAGAGCTGATAACTAAGTAAAACTACATCAGATTCTAAAAGTGTTTTGTCGTAGGCGCCAACCGTCTGGGAAATGAGATGAAATAAAAAACACCTACCCACGCTTCATCAGTCAATCTATAGGTGGCAAAATCAATTCGATTTCTTGAAGAGAGGATTCCATTGGAATCATATCAGCTGATGCAATCGTCGTAGTTCAAGAGGCAAGTTTTACTACGTTCACATACACATTGTTGCACTTCAACTCTCCTGCGAGTCCAGTTCGGCACAACGAACTATACTACTGGAATGATAACACGCCCAGTTCGAAGCCACCCTCGTGCGGTCTGTCAGAGATCTGTGGGGGCTCACTACCCCTCGCCCCCTTCCTAGTTTTCTCGCAAATTTCTAGTAGGTAAGTGTTTATCATTTGCCGTTCCAAGTCCATTACATTGTTGGATTTGTATTATTATTATTTATTTTTTAATAATACGGGTTTACAAAATTTGTTTTTTGGGGTGCTGATCCGAAAATTACAACTGTTTCTGTCGTTGTCAACAAATTTTCAAGGTATATTTTCTTATTATTTCGCGTTTTCGGAACTTGTATAATTCCTACTGTCTGTCCGCGATGAGAATGCCGAGGTGACCTGTCCCCACCCTACCGCCCTTGACAGGGCACGCAAAAACTGCTTAAATTTTAAAAAATCGCAAAAAACAGCTAAAAATGGCGAAAAAACTAAAAAATTATCATATTTGCTGAAAATGATTTTAAAAAGTTAAATGCCATAAATTTGAACATTAGAAATTTCGGCGCGCGCAATAAGTGCTCAAATTTCAAATAATGCGCTTAAAAATCACTAAAACCATTAAAAACTCGGAAATGAGCTCTAGAATATTGACTCCAGAAGTTTGTAAAACTTTATTTGTGTTCACCCTGTATACAGTGAATATTTACGTCAGTAAATTGATATAATACCTACATACGTATATTACCTATATTATTAATGTAATGAGTCATCTTGTTTGTCAAGGAGAGAGTAGAAAGGAATGAGTCAACGGCAAGAATCAACGGTATAAGTACTTGAAAGTGAGACAGGTAGTACATTGGTGTTTTCCTTCGTCCCTTGCCATAGGTTGACGCGGGGGGAAGGGTTCCCTCTCTCTACCTGTGCCTCGGCATTCTCATCGCGGGCAGACAGTACGACCACTGGCAGTTTTCAATAGACCCCAAAAATAGTGATTTAGTTATTGAGCTGTAGAATACGGATCTTCTTATCTTAAATCATCTTAATCTTATCCTAATTAGCATTTAACACCTTGAAACAGCGAAAAATTTAGGCTTTTCCACCTTCAAAGCAATTTTTGTGCCTTGGAGAGAAATTTATATATATATATATTTTTTTTATTGCTCAAGTTTGGATTTTACGTGAAAAATACTTGGTGAAGCCTAACAAATATCATTTATTCACAACGAACTTTAAAAATTAGTTTTATTCAGAAACTAAAGATTTAAAATAAATTTGTCCGAGAAACATTTACATAGGTTTATAGGGAAGAAAGTTACAGTTGTGCAGCATGATCGTATGTGAGCTATTCTTCGGATTATATATATTTTTTTTTTTTACAAAGAATGTAGCCTTGGCATCTCCAACCGAAAACGAAACGTTTTGTGTTAACGAAAATATGTTGCGTTTTCGTGTAACGAAAATGTGTTGCAACAATTAACTGCTGATTTCCTCTTACACCCGAGTCGTTTCTAGGGAAATGGTACTTCGTCATTTTTCATCCCACAAAATTCGTTGACCATTCGTTCGAAAGCTCTCGATTTATCCAACCATATCATGTTAACTACTGCGAAGTATGTGGCCAACAAGCTGAGCTACGAGCATGGTAATATGAATAATTGTTTACACACAGGTGATCATTCTCAATAATTGATATTATGAACATGATTGCAACCGCTATCTATGTTATACGTATAAATAAGGGGGGGGTGGGGGCCTGTAAAATATGCATTTTTCGTGTGATGGCTAAAATGAAAGCTTATGACGAGGGGGTTTCAAATATGGCGCTGGTGATAAAGAAATAAAACAACTTGACATCTAGTTGTAAGATACACCGCAAAATCCGAGTCATTCTTATAAGCGGGTTGCAATCATTAATTTCATTGTTTGTAGTATGTAAATAAATATATATATATATATATATTTTTTTTTTTTGCCGAACGACAAGTGCGAAATCACTTCCCATTAAGATTTACTGGAACCCCCCCCCCCCTCCCAATATCATTCAATTAGAAGAATATATATATATACTACCTATTTCTCAATGGGGCAGATATTTGAAAATAGAATACAGGTTTGGTGTCTGATAATTAGCCAGCCAGTGCCTCGACCGATTGGGGACCTTTCCTGTTATCCGACTGCCAACACCTCCAGCGCTGCCTCCAGAAAGTATCCCACCAAATTATTTAAACAAATCATTCTGATCTATATGTCCAACTAAACTGAATTTTTACTAAGGGATTGGCTATATGATGTTATGTATTTTTGAGATGCAAGCTTGCCAGCATCCAGTCCACAAAACTATATACAAAATTCTGATTACGTTGGCGGGCGTATACTATCTGGAGGCAGCAGATTACAGGAAAAGTCCAAAAGCGGTCAACTACTCTCGGAGTTTCATGTGAGTCAACCAACTTTAGTTTTGCATATGTGTAATATAAAATTCATACGGAATCTTCCTGAAACCTCTAGGCAACTACCCTCCAAGTTTGAATAAAATCGGGCTACTATGTAGGTCTTAAGAAATCGACTTTATAAAAAACTCACGTTTGCGCATGCACACACGCCATTGTAAATCCGACACCAATGAACTTTAGAGGGAACCATCTAGAAGCTAACCCACACAATTCCTGAAAATTCCATTAAAGTCGGTTCATTAGTCTCGGAGTTTCATGTGTGTCAACCAATTTTAGTTTAGCGCATGCACAATGGTCATTTCTCAATCAATCGCAATAAAACCCGTAGGGCCCTTTTCTGATATGTATAACCAACTACCCTTCGAGTTTCACCAAAATTGGATCCATAGATCGTAAGAAATCAAAGTTCAAGTTAAGCTTAAGTTTGCTTTTGCGCACACGTCATTATTGATCCGATTGCAATAAAATTTATTTGGGGTCATCTAGCAGCTGATCCGCGCAATCCCTGAAATTTTCATCAAAATTGAGAATTCCTAGTGCTTTTGAATGGGAGTGAGTAGTCCTATCGGTGTCCCACACGGGGGTGGTAAGCCTCTCTACCTGCCCGGCGTTGGACTCCCAAAAGGAACCCGTCCTAGTTAAGTGGTCCGGCGTTAGTCTGTCCGTCCGAAGAGGGGAATTCGCGCAAACGGTTCGCCTCCCTTTCAAACACACTGTTTTAACTGAGAGCCCGTCCACTGCAAGCGCTGCGATTGAGCGAAAAGAGGCGAATGCGACGAGAATCAAACCAGTTTGTTTTTCAACGCGTCAACACGCGAAATGGATGTTGACAGTGTGTTTGAAGGGAGGCGAACCGTTCGCGCGAATTCGCCTCTTCGCGCGAAATCGCGTCCACTGGACGGACAGCCTTAGACTCCCAGGCGGACCTTGAAGCGTTTTGCCGACTTGGCGTTCAACTCCCGATCACAAAATTTCCTCTCCGCTTGTACAGACTGAGGAATGTCCACACCTACGTGTCGCGTTGAGGTTCCAGATGGGTCGCAACGTCCTCAAGAAGAAAAAAGTAAAATGGAGAAAAAAATAGTAGTTCCATCAATTGAAACTAGTGGTTCCACTGATCAGGTTCCTTTCAACCCAAAATTAGTACATACGAGTAGTACTTCAGCAATATTTCTAACAAGAATGAAGATAGCTTGCAATTTTCATTTTCTGTTGAGACCTGGGTTAGGATTTTCAGGTTTATTTGGCTATTTTGTATTATATGCCTATTTATAATTATTGTATTTATTAATTTTTAATTATGCCAACTCATAAATTTCTGATAAATGAATTTTTAATAACGTATAATACTTTCGAATTGAGCTGCTATGAGCAAAAAGAGGGTGAAGTTTGATAGGTATAACTCGTGGGTCGCGATTCTCAAAAATCCGCAGATCGCGAGAGGTGCTGGGTTCGCTCGGGAATCCAATTCAAATTACTTTTACTCTGGGTCACTCGCCTCGGATCGGTCGGGAGTCCAATGAAGGACGCACCCTGCGAGAGCGAGTGGATGCACGTACAACGATCCGGGATGGCTCATTCGATTCTGGGTGATGCCTATCAATAACAAACAGAAAAATAGGTAGGTATTAGCTTAGTTCGACAGTATTCGGGATCTCGACTTTTTAATATTTCAGCCCTTCAATCCTACCCTTTGCGGTTGATCAAATGTGATACTGAGAACCCCCCGCTCTATTCTATGCATCTTTAAACGTAAAACAGCCGAATTTGAAGAGGGGGAGGGACATTTTTTCCCCTCCTTTGATTGACGACGAAGGTGGAGTATATAAACCCAACGTGATGCATAAAATCATTTCAAGTTTAATTTACTTCCAACACACGATTAGGGCAGACGACGCCACCATCAGCTGTCTCTCAAATGCAGGATCAGAATTTGTTCTGACGAATTCGCTCAAGGTGCTAAGGGTGAATATGGGAGGGCCGTAAAACTACGACCTAAGTTACTGACCCCATCTCGCCTCCAAATTATTCTCCATACTGCTATGATAGTGTATCAAGTGTCAACCTTTCTCTTTCAGACTTCTTTCTCAAGTAGGTAAAACTGAGAATAATCAGCAACATAATTTGAACTCTTTCATACGTGTACATAATTTCTGAGGTGGAAGCGAATATGGTACTTTGGAATTTATTATTTATTTTTGATTTTTTGAGAAATATAGTAGATACAGTAATTCATTATAAATCTTAATAGCTAAACTGAGAGTTAAGGCGAGCTTTAGAATGAAGTATTAGCATCCACCTCTGACTCATCTTCAAAGTCTTCTTTCTCTTGAAGCATTTCAGTAAGTGCTTCCACTATCTGACGGGACTCTTGTAGGAGAGTGTTAGCCTGAGCGTTTTCTTCTTCCAGAACAGCAACTCGTTCAAGCAATCTGTTACAGATGAAATGAATACTATCAGTATTGAAAATGTCCAATTGCAAAGTGGACATCAGAACATGATTCGAGAAAACAAAGTATTATCATAACTTATTTCTTGTATTTTATTTTGTGAAACTCATGATATGCTGCCGCTTAGAGGAAAGGAAAGAGAATTTTGATCTTGCGGATTGACAGGTAATGAGAAACCAAAGATTCACTTGTATTGGAGAGATGTCAAAAAAAAAGAAGAAAAATGCAGTTTACACTTCAACAAAAATCGGATTATAAAAATATGTGGTGTTCAAACAAAAAATTATCAAAGATTGTATACAAGCAAAACTACCCGCTGGCGATAAGGGGGAGGCTCATGCCAATGAGCTTCCCGTACCTTACTCGTGCTTCCTTAGTTATGAAGACAAACGAACATGAGCCTCATAACCCCCGTCTGCCCATTGGCACTTGTGGTTCTATAGGGGAGGCGCTCAGAGTGCCCAGGCAGGTGCATCGGCCATCCTCTCCCTCTTCTTCATCCTCGTCATCCTATCCCTCATCCTCTTCCATGGCCCCAGGAAATGCCCACCAGTGTGCCCATTGTGATAGAGCCTTTACCTCCAAGCGTGGCGTCAGTACCCACGTCTGGCAGAAGCATCCCGTAGAGGCCAACGCTGCAATTGACATAGAGCGAGAGCGGCCCAGGTATGCTTCTGAGGATTTGCGGCGAATGGTGGCAGGTGAGGCAGAGGCAGTGTGTAATGGGGTACGAGATATAAATGTTTATTTGCCCCACTACAAGCAGCTTGCCCAGGATGCGATCCTGGCAAATAGCCGTGGGGCCTCTCCCGAATCTCCTACAGGCGTGGGGCAGCCCCCCTCCCCCGACTGGCGTAGGATAAACAAAAAAGTTGAAGGTGCTCGACCTCCTCGTACACTTGTAGCAAATCAGGACCAACAAAGTAGATGGTTAGGTGTGGAAATTAAAACTCACCGCCATTCCAATCCTGTATGACCTACCCCTGCACGCGGTTCTCCATGTATGGCACAAGAATGTTCAGCAGTTACTATGGCAAAGGATCAACCAGCACTGGAGATCGAACCATACCAGGACAATGACATCTCTTGAGAGATTGACCCACGTCATTGCTACTAGGTTATAAAATTATTCACTAATGCTGTTCATTTATACAATTGTTATTGGATGAGTAGTCTACATAGGAATATAAAAAACCAATTCTTACATTAACTTTTAATCTAGCATCTAATGGAAACCTTACCTTTGGTTTTCCTCTAAAGCTTTCTCCAATGCAACTCGACGTCTTTCAGCTAGAGCTTCCCAGTATTCAGCACTGGGTTGTCCATCGGTGGTCAAATCTTCAACAGTGATTTTCCCGGGCTCAGCAGGTCTGAGCTTCTTAGATGGTTTGACGTCTGAAAGAACTGTTAGCTTCTCCTTGTTCGGGGGCATTGGAGAGCGACCTGCACCAACGAGGTTTTCCTTGTCTCCAGCCGTCTTTTGTAGAGGCTGAAGTGTTCTACGCACACCTTTCACCACCTGGATACACCAACACGATCATTCTTTTGGAGGTTCACTACAAATTTTATCATATTCAACTATCTGGTCGACACCATTTCCTAGCCATTGTAATTGGAAAATTATAATTACCTTTTCATCTGCAGGCTTCCCTTTCAAAGATTCCCTAGTGTGACTGTTCTCTGCATTCACAGTTTTGTTGTTAGCCACGTCAGTCCTCATTTCTGCCAAATCAATTAATCAAGCAACTGGGAACATTATAAATATAGATTACTTATTTATGATTACCTTTCTTCCTACTGACACTAAACAACTCATGGACCATCATCATCATTGAAAGATTCTATATGCATCAGTGTCTATCTTATTCATGCAATGCAGCACCGATCCACCAAATTCAAAAGAACACCGATTCCTAAGAGGTTCATTTAGTGAATTTTCATAGGAAATTAAGCTATCGCAAAGGCTCCAAATATTATCCATAATTTTTTTTCATGGAAATCCGTTTTGAGGCATGCTGAAACGATTTCTGGACACTTTTGGTTCATTGTTTTTTATAATCAACCTCTATTGACCAAGAAAAAATGGTCAACCTCGCTCAAAATTTGTTGGTTTATGTTTAAGACGCGTAAAAGCGCACAAAGCGTACTAAAATGCAGGTTTTTCGGTGTTTTCCCAAGTTGGTGTTGCAAAACATTACGAGCTTCAGAACGAAAAAATACTCCAAAATCATGTATCACATGTGGCAATTGAGAATCTTCAGGTATTGCACTTTTAGAGCGGAATTGTGCCCGTTTGCCCGCACCTAAAAAATCGAGGGGTCATGTTTTCATGAAATTTTACGGAAAATAAAAATCCGCAATAAAAAATGGGGGTTCCTATTTAAAATAACAAAGTCGATGTCAATTGCGCAATTTTGTCATTTTTGAGATCTTAACAAACAACCATTAAGATTGAAAAAAAAAAAATTATTTTTGTTGGTCCGTTATTGACGATTTTAGTAGGGGTAGGGGGGCGGGGACAATTTTTGGGGACACCCTTTATATATAAATATGTAGGTACATCTACTTTTTCTTGGTCGATGAAATTTGATCACCTCGTAATGACCAGGACTTCCAGAGCAACTGTCACTGAGATGGAGGAGCCAAAGCACAAGTATTTTTCCAAAGAGTGGAAAATAAAACGGAACAGGAGAATGAATGACAGGATTAGGACAAATCAAATGCCACAATAGGATTCCAATGGTAATGACCCGGTGGTCTGCTTTGGCTGTCTCGGATACATTTTCCGAAGCAATAATGTTGAGTTGATCCCGACAAAATATTCTAAAACAACTAATCAAATTTTGAAATAAATAAAAGTAAAGCAGTTAAAAATCATAAAACCATAATAATACTGCATTCGAATGCGTGAAACAAGTAAGTAAACAACGTTGAAATGTCTGCCACTGACCGCCATTACTGATAAGAGCGCGATGCCCACGTTCTTTTACAATAAAATGGACTATTAGATATAATGTACTGCAATAATTGACTGAAATTAACTTACAGCGAGCATTCAGGATAATCAATCGGAACTTTTCGACCTTTTATTTAAGTACAGTAATTAAACGAACAAGCAGCTATGAAAAATTATCACAAACTAAGCTAAGACAAATTTCCTCTCACAAAATTCCCGCTCATGTGCATTGTTGTTGTCGTAATTTATGTAGGTATCCACATGGATGAAGAGGCTTTCTCTTCTCCCATGATATTCACCACTAAAAAGTTTGTTCATACTCAATTAAGATGATACTCTGGAGATCCCGATACTAGCGCACCCTTACATCGAGTTAGGCGTAATAGCCTTAATAATCTAATTAGCGTAATAATAATAATCTTTATTATCCATGAAACATAAATGCTCCCATCTCGCAGATAATCACAAGTTAATAACATCTTTTTTATTTTAAAAACAATGCAGCTGGTTAGGAATCCAATTTTAATTAATAGGGATAAATTAGTGTTCATCAGTTTATTCAAAAAGTTATGGTAGGAACCTACTACTGTATTTGTCTCTCCTTTACCGCTTTTGCTAACGGTAGCAATACAATCAATAGCCATAATGCATAATCAATCCACCAACTGTTTCGACAAACAAAGAAATGAATCGTGTTTTCTTAACTGATTGCAACACTGTTTTTCGATTGAAGTGAATTATTCACTGTTTCAAATTTATCAGTAGGTAATAGACAAAAAATTTTTAACAAGGTAATATTTTATTTGTATTTTCATCTTTAATCAAAAATGTACTTTGTTCATTTAATTTCTTTGTGATCTTTATTAAATGGTTATTTACTTCTAAAGTAAATTGAAAAACTAAAGAATGTATTATTAATTAATCCTGTGTTGACCATATAAATGTATAATTTATAAATAATATTACATCACAAGGACTGAGGTTCTCCAGCGTTTATGTTTCATTCCCTGCCTTCTTCGATATAATTTTGCCGAAAAAATTACTTACCTATAATCATTTTATTTTTTGTTTATTTTATTTTATTTAGGTATTTATTTATTTTTGTGTGCACATGTATGTTTGGTAACCAAGCTAAAATTTGTGCGAATAAAAATTATGTTTTTCATGTTAATTTTTACATACCTGGTATTAAGTGTGGATAACCTCTAATACTGCTAGTTTTTCGGTACTCCTGGTAGAGGACCGCCCCCACCTACGAAATTCCAATAATCCGTCACTGTGTAGGAACGTTAGTTTAACTGGTGAAAGGGTGAAACTAAAAGGAATTCAAACTGAGATCAATCCAGCGTTTTTGTTGAATTTTGATCTTATTAAACAGCCTTCATTTTTTATTTATTATTATTATTTATTTATTTATTTTTTTTTTTTTGTGGAAGCGGTCCCAAGTAGCAGCTTGAATGCAAAAGTGGCTTGATGATTTGATCCAAATCTAAAGAAGGTATTTGAACGTAGCGGGTTTTGGCCACTGATATAAAAGTGGAGTTCATTAATGGAATGGCTGAAGAAGAGGAAGGAGCTAAACGCAAGTTGATAGTTTATATCGGGAAGAGTATCGATATTTTAAATATATATCGTTTTAGTAATACGATTTATCGTGGTAAATATCGGTAGCTTTATATATCGGCCGTTTTTAATTTTCATTAGGTAAAATGTTTTAGTTTATGAATTATGAATTCGTTTAGTTTATGAATGACACGACTCACACTTATTACAATATAGCAATCTGTTGTTTCTCTGCTTATAAATTGCATTTTTGTGCCTGCAGTTGTTACCCACCTACATATTCGAATATCTTTAGAATGGGTAAGTAGGTATCTACGTAATTAGGTGAACTTTTGGATTGGATGGATTTGAAATAAATCAAGGCCGGGCTCTTTAAGGAATAGTGGATATATGTCGAGAGCGATACGGAAACAAAATCAGCAGTATAGAAACGCAAATTATACAAAAATGCAAAACAAAATCAATACCGAGTACCTGTCAGAGGAAAATACTGATTGTGTTGTCCCGGGTGCCCGGCTTTGCCCTGGATGGCTGAAGCTCTCATCTCAGTTCCACTGGAGTGACCCCGCTGGCTGTATCTGATTCAAAATTGGGAATTCCTTCATGGATCCAAGATCACTTGCTGGTGTTTGGATTTATTTTAGAGCTTTTCAGGAGAAAAAAGTATCCGTTCCAATATTGTAAAAATATTATCGATTTATCTCGAAAAAGTATTGCCAAACTATTCGATATATTGAGTAAAAAGTATCGATATTTCGATTTTGGTCATATCCGATTTTAGTGTTCTGTTATCTGTGATCTTTGTGTCCGACATAACAAGAGGACAGCAAAGCAGAGAACAACCAACCAACCATCAGTGGTCATATCTCTGCTTGGGCTTGGGGTTTTGTTATTCCATTGCTCATGCTCAGCGCGTCGTTTTCTTTCTCTAGTTTTTCTAGTGCAATCGGAAAAGAAGTTATTTTATCTCTAAAAGAAATCAGAATTGAGAAAGGTATGTGAAATCTAGTTTATTTATGTTTCGTTCACATTATCCTTTGTATTTAAATATAATTTATACTGGAAGATTGACTGTTTTTCCAATTGTCACTGGTCGGCAACACCCGTAGTCGCATCAGCAGAATATAAATACCACTCACTTTTACTCTGTGCACGTACTTACCTACCAACTTGTTTTAGACTTACTATCTTCCAATAGAATGTAAAGTTACGACTACATACCTACTTGGAATCTCGTTGGATTCATCTGGGGTTAGTTCGGAGCTGCTAGTAGTTCGTTACCGTTCCGAACCACTTCGAATAGTAACTATTCGAACTGTTCTGTCTTTTTTCCAGAACTAGTAGTTCTAGACGTGCAGAATAAACAATCTTGGCCCGCCTCGCGTGCTCGTACCTCCGGCCATCCTTTCAAATTATTGGTGTTTTACACCTGGGAAAAAAATCAGTCGTGCCCCCACGAATCTGGTACGGGGCCTGGAAGGTTTTCAAGGGTGCTGAATCCGATGCCCGTTTTTGATGTAGACGTCTAATTTTTGAGATACAGCACCTGCATTTTTGATATAGATCGTAACATTAAGAGAAAGAAGGGGTCTTTTCTGTTATGTCCCCGCATTTACAAACTATTTTCTTTAGAATGGGGATTGATCGGATAGATGATCCCCAATCATTTTTACGTCCACTGTGGTTAAGTAGATCAGAATGCTGTGTACCTATAGTTTGGTAGTCATGATGATCGCAAGCTCGCATCTAAAAAATAAATAACGTCAAGTAATCAATCCCTTAGTAAAAATACAGATTTAGTTGGACATACACTCTGCTCTCGAGAGTTGGCATCCTGGTGCCTCGAATTTCGGCTCGGTCGACGAATACCTATATTCTACGTCCCGTTCTCCTCGACTAATTATTCGATGAACCGCCCCCTGCATAGGTCTCTCGTACCTATGGCAAATCTACTCATCGAGATGAATCCTGAACTGGACTTTTTCACTTGCACCACCATCACCCTCAGAAATCTGGTCGCATCGACAATCTTTTAGCCAGTCTCATCATTTATTCAATCACTATATCACACTCATTAATTCCTCACAGACTTTTTTCTTTCAATTTTTCCTTTTTTATGTATCATTTTGTAACCATTTTTTCCTCTGTTGTATATTCTACATTATTAATAGTCTTCAATGTAATTGGGCGCCTCCCGTATTGTAAAATAAATAAATAAATACAGGTCAGAATGAATGAATAGTAGAGAATTAACGGAAATATGCGGGGATATAACAGAAAAGGCCCAGAAAACGTTTTATTTTAATTATATAATGTATAGATAATGATAGTTAATATTATTGACAGAAGATAAGATAGTACTAGTTAAATCTAAGATACTAATAATAACTCACCAACATACAGACTTACTACCAACACCTCCTTTCCCCTCATCTCCAAGACCTTTCACTTCTTCCCTGCCCCTCCGCCACACCCTCGCCATTATCTCTCCTCTCTTTCCCCGTCACTGACTTTATAAAGTGACAGACATCACAGTACTGTTTCGACGGCCTGATGATGATATTTTTACATCGAAAGCTCTTGCCCCCGATATTCGATTTGCTCGTGACAGTAGACTCCTCCGAAAGGTACGTAAATGATAATTTGTGTAGTATAGGTAAGAGAGTAATATTACTAAAATTATTAATTAATTAATTATTATTAAAATTACTATAAAATAAATAAATAGTTATTTAACTTATTTATTTATTTATTTCAGTGTACAAAGGACCTGTGCCTACCTAGCATACACCCTTGGAGCAGGGCAGACAGTTGTAAATGAACATTTTAGCTTAGGTAAATAGTCTTGAAAATCAAAAACTTAATAACAAATGGATCGTAATGCCAATAACGTAAAAACAAAATGATAATTTAAAAAATACAAAGTAATGACAAAAACGAGAAAATAGTATAAATAAGAAAAAAATTACCTATTCATGAGAGAAAGAATGAAATGCTAAGTAGAAGAAAATATGGGTGGTGAAAGATGAAAAAGAAAAAAGAGAGGAAGAAGGGGCAATGAATGAAGAAAAGAAGGATAAATGAAAGGAGTGGTTGCTAGCATTCTGCAAAGTGAGCAAGGCACCGTTCTCCTGAACACCGAATAGGAGGGAGAATCCTTGATAGCCCTTGGGAGGGCGTTCCACAACCGAACACCTTTCAATGCAATGGAGCCCCTGAGGGAAGAAGTGTGTTGGGGCATCAGCAAATTTTTAGCTCTGATAGATGAAGTAGGACAGAACATTCGATCGTCATAGTATGGATGGGAAACATTAATACATATGTAAATGAAGCATAAAACATTGGTAGCCATTGGATTGTTAATGCTGCGACCCACAAGTGAACAGTAATAAGGGGTTATGTGCTCTCGCATGGAAATATTGGTAATGAAACGGACATAGGAGTACTTGTGAAAAGGAGAAACTTCTAAAAAGATTTCCAGAGGGGACCTTGTGATGTGAATTGAGCCTTTCCATTGGCCTGCTTCGACATCTGTTTCGAATCCAATAGATTTTTTCAATTATTATTATCATTATTTTTTACAAGTTTTCACTCTCTTACCTATACTATTGAAATTATCATTTACGTACCTTTCGAAGGAGTCCATTGTCACGAGCAAGTCAAATGGGCGACTGGGGTTCACTCCGACTGAAAAGAGTTGGTTTTCACTCCAACGCGTACCATTCAGAATTGGATTTTCGCTCCCGACTGGGGCTCTTGGGGTTTCACTCCCAGCTCGGGAAATTGAATGAAATTTGTTTACAGACGACACGAACAGAATGACAAATGCTTGTGAATCGTTTCACCCTAACATTTACACATATATTGACGCTCTTCTGAAGTACTAGTGCGATGTCTTTGTGAAATTGAATTCTGTCGAACCTAATGAGGTGACCTTCATTCCTCAATGTTACAGCAAATTTTCTTAGAAAATGATGCTATTGCAATGACTCCAAAAACTTTAAAATAAAAACTCCGGAGTACTCACATCACTCAACTACTGAAGCGAATCAGTTATAAGTACTGCCCCATTTTGACGACGATCAATAATGTATGAACCCTTGTGATAACTGTGATTTTGTAGTAATGATGGCTTACCCATCTATGTACAGTTAAGTTAAAATGCTGCCCCAGTGCAACTAACAGTAGCGACAGGCAAATTTACAGGGAGTGAAATGCCACACCCCTGAGGGATGGCTGGGAGTGAAACCCCAAACCCCCATCTGGTGAAGTGTTGACTCCCTCGATTACAACGCTGCTTCCCTCTCATCCGCATACTTGACACTAGCTTAATGATCGTTGAAAAAGGGTGCATTGCATGAGAACATAATACTTTATATGAGAGAAGTGTATCAGAAATATTCTTTCATTGTGATGGTCAAAATACAATTATTATTGGAATAGAAACCCTTAATTTGGATGGGTAGAATCCTCCACCACTGCTTTGGAATACCTACCTAGTCACTGTGATGTTAGAAAAGTAACTCTTTTGAATCCAACATTTTTTACCATTACGTTCTTAGTGATAGCCATTACCTAATGTAACATCGCATTACGATTATAGTTGACCTCATTACTGGCAACAATCCCCCTCAATGACAGGCTCCTAAACTCAAAATTAATAGTTATCATCTTTACGGTGTTGATTTCAGGAGGCACGAGAAAAACTTGTCGCAATGGGTGACAACGAATGTCATGATGAGTTGAATGACGTTGGGAGTGATAATAATTTGTATCTAAAACTGAAGTGTAAGGCATTTTCGGAGGTAAGCATTTTTTCTCTGTTGAAATTGTGTCTATACATTGGTACTAAGAATGGAAAAAAGAAAATATAGACAGAACAACCATTCAGTAGTTATTACAATTTACACAGGTACTATTATTCTGCGCATATAAAAGAAAAACACAATTCGTATAAATGATATGAACACACTTCATTTAATAAAGGAAGAAAAGTTTCACATTCAGGAGGCCACATTACTGGATGATGAAATGATATTGGCACGAGATATCACCCATTCAAGCCGTGGTGGGGGGGGGGGGGGGTTGTAACTTGAATCGATGTGTAAAACTAGGTTTGTTTCCACTGCTTCTTCAGAGCAGGTTCAGTTCAGAGCAAGAGCACCTCCATGGCTGTTCAGTTCAGATGGCAGCAGAAACGCTCAAGGACATGTTCGGGGTTGTAACCACAGATACATGAAGATCCATGAAAAGGGAGTCACGTTAGCAGAACTCTAGCTAACAAACCCTTGTTTTTGTGCCCTCCGACGTCCGACCTTCTGCTGTTGTTCTGTGTAAGGTTATAGACGTTTGAGGAAGGATATATAAATATAGGGTTATCCAGGGTTTCAAGGAGCGCATGCGCTGAACAAGCTGCACTTGGTCTTCCGGTGGAGCAGAAAGTTCATGTTCGGATCATGTTCCTTGGGCAACGGAAACACCGGTTATTTTGCACCGAATATGAACTGGGGGACTGTGGAAAAGCCTTTTTCTTACTCCCTCTTCACTGCGCAAGCGCAATTTGACATGAACCTGTTCAATACAGCAGTGGAATGAATCCTACTGAACCACAGTGGAGAAACACCGATTTCGTTGCCTTAGAATTATTTCTCCACACGTTTTGTAAACCCCCAACTCGAAAAAGGCCGCCATGGTTTGTAATGTATTATTTCTCCAGGTGTTCTGTTAACCTTCACCCGTTTCCACTCCAGTGGACCTTTCAACACCTCCATAGGTGGTCCATAGGATTTACAATATGAGGTTAAGTAAGTGTATTTTTACAGAGATTTTGATGTTTTCTCGTCTGTAGTTCACTGGCTTTTCTTAATCATTCTTTTTTATTCTGTGAGTTTAGTGGTGCTTAAGGGGGTTCAGTGCTTCCCTGTAATTTGTGGTTTTCAGCGAATTTTCGTAAAAAATGAAGCTACTGCACTGGCTCAGAAAATTTTAAAATAAAAATTTTTGAAAAATTTCTTCATTGAAATCCGTTTTGAGGCATTCTGAAACAATTCCTGAAGTTTGCGCTTTATCATTTTATATATATATATATATATATATATATATATATATATATATATATATATATATATATATATGTATAAAATGCAGGAACATCTTAGTAGGAAACTTTTTTGAGGGAGTGACCTAGCTAGTCTTGTGGTTAAATGTAGTTTTTTTTTATTGTTCCGTATTAACGACGACGTTTCGGCTCTGGATCTGACCCTATTCATGTGTATATATTGCCTGGTAGGTAGTTACTGATAATAACTATGCATTGTAAATAGCTGACAGAAAATAGAAACACTGGTTGCCATCAACTCGGAAACATGAACAACATATGTTGCCTCGATGTAAGGATGCGCTAGTGTCGAAGTCTTAAGAATATCACTTATAAGTATAGGTCACTCGCTGTAACCTTGCCAGTTTGAATGAAACTACTCGGAAAAACTGGCGTTACGAATTTAATCGCAGCGATAAGATTGACTAATTCTTCTTTACTTTTCAGAGACCCTACGACTTCAAACTAACAATGAAAGAGTTTTTTGAGGAAAAGAAGATTCAGGAACCTTTATTCAAGTTGTCCAACGATAAAAAGGAAAATATATTGTACATCAAAATGATGTCACAAGATGACAAGGATAGATTGCTGCAGCTTTGCAAGGATGAGAAGGATCGTTGGATACTTTACAAGACACCTGTCACTGCTTCAGTAAGTGTTCATGATAAAAAAAAAAAAAGTAGGCTTTGGAATATTTTCCTTGCATTTGCCAAAAACTTTCTGTAGGCGAAACAATGAAATCAAGATTTGTGAGACAAAAATCGTTTTCATGTAGAGCAGTTAAAAATTAGCCTGGGCGAAGCTTATGGACACCCATCCACAACTGTGGGAGAAAACTGAACCTTACTGAACAAAGAAATAAGTTTGATATTTCATGTGGATAATTATCGTCCATAAACACTAGAACATACGTACACAAATCAGTGATTCACTACAGCTGGTTGGAAAACAGTAACGATTTTAAAAATGCCTTCTGATATTCAAGAGTAACAAAACAATTTACCAATCGAACCTTCGAGTCGTATTTTCGGTTTATTTACGAGTATTTACAATTGTGAGAGGATCTCAGAAAAATTGATGTCTTAATTAAATCAGCTTAATACTCAGAATAGTTATCCGAATGAATAAAAGACATAATTTTGTATTTTCAGAAAAATAACGAACACTTAGCTATGGTATATTAGTTGCTTCAACTTTAAATAATTTATTATGTCACCCTTAGAAAGTTCGCAAATCATTGTGAAGATTTGGAAAGTCTCAAATAAGTCAGGAAGAATAAACGAGTCTGGAGCTAAAATAAGTTCAACTCCACAATACGTCATGTTCGTTTTGATAGGTAATTATAGTAGATGGAGTCATATCATTAGGTAGGTAGAATAATCTACCTATAGAATAAGCTAAATCATTATTGTTGTTGACTCCTAACGGTCTGTAACCTGCGACTCAAGTTACATTTTAGGGGTTGCGCTGAACCATTTCGCTTTTTCAGTGTGGTGGTGCACCCTCGGAGCAAAAAATAAGATTCAACTTCAACTACCTAGTTTCTATCTACCGAAACTCCATTCACCTTTGTTGGGAGCACAAATACGATCGGGTCAATGATACTGAACTGAAACTGAACAAAGAATAGTGACCGAATTTTGTCCACTTTCGATTCAAGATAAGACTCGGGGTACGTAAGTACCTAATATTCGATTTTGAGAGTAGGGTTCAACTAAACTATATAATGCATGTCCATCTAGTCGATCTTGGACTTGGGTGTTGTACCTACACTTTTCCTCCTATGTCCAATAATCGTCTTGGGGCAAAATATACTAAGAAACTCTCGCAGTTGGCAGTGAAAGGGCACCTACCTAGTTTTCAAAGACTCACATTGCAGGTAGGTATCATATAGGTGGATGCACATCGAACGAATTCTTAAGTACTGTTCAAAGTAAAATTTTCGTTACATACCATATGCTCTGCTGAAAAAAGAAGAGGCAACCGTCTTCCATCTTTGGTTCTTCCACTTCTGATGTGGAATTTAGGAGATCGTGTGGGCGTGTATGACAGACGGCATCGTTATTCTTGATTTCCCACTAACACACTCATTCGACCAATTGATATATCACATCATTCTCTCGATACTCATTAGTATTACCTACTGAAGATATTACGATTACACATATCAAACACATTGATTCGCTCTGCACATCCCATAAGTATGTACTAGCCGTAGCTTGTTCAATTACTTCAATGCTCCAACTATATTGGTGACCCTGCTCATAAGCATCTGCTTACAACTTCCTCCACTAGAATTCAGTGCAGGCAATCAAGTGGTTTCAATCGAACCGTAGGCGCTCTTTCCAATTTCAATTCTTCTAACATGGAGTCTTTTCAACATTTTGATTTGAAGTACTAGGCCTCGACATATATATGAAAGAGCGCTAACTTCAGGAATAGTTTTAGAATGCCTCAAACCGGATTTCAATGAAGAAATGTTTCAAAAATTTTGATTTTAAAATTTTTTGAGCCATTGCAATAGATTCCACTGTCTACGAGAATTCGCTAAAACTAAGTGGGGAGGATATAGCATCGCCTCTAATTGACATAATTGTTTATCCGTTTCATGATTTGATTTACAATGTTATGTTTGATAATTGAATATTCTTAATTACAAGTTCATTCTTAAATCCATATCCGGTGGTTCTTATCATCTATTTTACCTTTAATAATAGCCCTAGGCTATAGGAACCATCATCAATAAATAAAAAAAAGTGATATATGACAAACCTAGGGAAACAGTTTCAACCACTTTTCCAATGTAAATCTCCAAACGGAACCCTAAATACTAATCTATAATAAATTAGAAGTTATGCTTATATACATGTAATATTCTTGAAACATTGTATAATATAATTATTAACAAACCTGAGCCAAAGAAACCTTGAAAAAGAAAAAAAGTCACCCACTCAATTAAAAAATATATTCATCGATTCGTCCATCTTCCAACACTGCAATACCTCTGGTTGCTGCTACTCATTGAAGCACTCCAGGTGTACGGTGTCTGGTATGGTTGTTAGACACCGAATTTACTAATAGCCCAGTCAAATTAGAGAAAACAGGAGAAAAAATTCATAGTAAAGAAATTTCTTCACCAAGCTCTTCCTTCACACGTCGTAAATCTTATCTCAAAAGTCCCCTAGTATGGGGGGTGAGCTCGACGAGGGGGGGGGGGGTGTTTTTCTCCTTTTTTCGATTTTTTTTTTGCCTATAACTCGAAAAGTAAGCGTTCTAGCGACTTGTTTAATATTACCAGAATTAAAGAGCATAACATTTCCTACAATTTGCACTCCTGACTTCATTCTCTACGATTAGGCGTTCCGCCGCTAGAGCGCGTTGAAAAGTAGGTATAATTTCAAAAAATCAGCAAAAAGGCCTTTATGCTCTTTTTACGCAGAAATCATTCGTATGAAGCTTCTGGGTGACTTATAATACATCATGACTTGTTTTCCGAACGTCAGTGATAGCTTGAGCAGGTTTCATGTATGTCTTTTTTTTCTGTTCTTCGCTTACATCCTGGAAACTGTGATAACCATAACATATTTTCAGCACCCTTGCCCAACTCACTGTGAATTATCGGTGAATATATATGTATATAAAACACAGTGGCTCTAAAAAAGAAAAGAAAAAAAAAGGAAATAAAGAAAATGAGCTGTGTTTCACCAAAAAATGTTTAATATGCAGGTACAGTATAACCCATGTTAAAGTAATATTCACAAAAGGAGTTGGAGGGGGAAGGGGTCATCAATCTTCACAGGTGTCTGTTCTTCATCCATTGAGAATCACCATCCACAGTCAAACTGAAAATTCAAAATCGGATTACAGTGAGGTGCATATAATCTTATATTGATAGTAGTAGTAAAGTAGACAACCATTCCAGGTTGGGACTGCCTCGGGTGTCGCGGACGTCATCAGCTGTCCTCCAAATGGAGGATTAGATTCGTTCTGATGATTTCCCTTAGCTACTCATTGCCTCGCCCCCTTGCGTGGAGAGGGGTTTGCCGTACAGAAGCGCAAAAATTACTTGGACCTCTGGCCCTTACCTGGGTGGTAACCCATCCAAGTACTTACCACGCTCGACGTTGCTTAACTTCGCTAATCGCATGAGAAACGGTTCATTGCAACGCCTAACCGGTACGGCTCTTATATTGATAAATAGACGAAGTTCATGCAGATGATTAGGATGAAACTTACATAGCGATGGCATATGTTATGAGTGGGTAGTCTTATGGTTCCATGTCTGTTTCATCATCTTCTGTAGATGAACCGTCGTCAGCAAATGGTGGGTTGTTTGTGCAGGAACCTGAACAGTTGGAGCAGAGTGTTGAGCAGTGGATGCCAGCTCTGTGGCATCCACATCGACCACAACCGGAGCTTTTGGTGCAGCTGAAAAATATATTCTGCAGAATTTCAGGTGTTGCTGGTGGATCCAAAGTTGGGATTGGTTTTAGGAAGCCATCGTCTTCCCTACTCAAGCCACAATTCCACTAATCATCTGCATGAACTTCGTCTATTTATCAATATAAGAGCCGTACGGGTTGGGCGTTGCAATGAACCGTTTCTTATGCCATTAGCGAAGTTAAGCAACGTCAAGCGTGGTGAGTACTTGGATACGCGACCGCCCAGGTAAGGGTCGGACGTCCAAGTAATTTTCGCGCTTCTGTACGGCAAACCCCGCAAGGGGGCGAGGCAGTGATTAGCTTTAAGAGAAATCATCAGAACGAATCTAATCCTCCATTTGGAGGACAGCTGATGACGTCCGCGACGCCCGAGGCAGTCCCAACCTGGAATGGTTGTCTACTTTACTACTACTATCAATATAAGATTATATGCACCTCACTGTAATCCGATTTTGAATTTTCAGTTTGACTGTGGATGGTGATTCTCAATGGATGAAGAGCAGATACCTGTGAAGATTGATGACCCCTTCCCCCTCCAACTCCTTTTGTGAATATTACTTTAACATGGGTTATACTGTACCTGCATATTAAACATTTTAACACAGAATGTGTTTTAGCCATGGACTAACTAGCCGAAAATGGAACGCGGGATGGGAACGAAATGTGTGACGGATGATTTTCACGTACAACCGAGCCGTTGGTAGGGAAATGGAATTTCCGCCGTTTTAATCGCACAGAAATCGTTCACCATTCGTTGGAAAGCTCTTGATTTATCACGAATTTATTTCGTATTTTTTTTTCGTAGTTTCATACTATAACTATATAAATTGATGTTATAAATGAATAGTAAACAATGACGCTTGTTTGGTTGTCACTTGGTTGCGCGACAACGCAATTTTCGTAGTTTCATACTATAACTATATAAATTGATGTTATAAATGAATAGTAAACAATGACGCTTGTTTGGTTGTCACTTGGTTGCGCGACAACGCAAACTCATTCTGTGTTTCAATAATTTCGTCCGAAGTATGTAAATAGAGGTAACCGGGGGTCCAGGGGGCTTGCCCCCTGGCGAGGCGCGGAGCGCCGAGTTTTGTTGAAACATCTCATTTTCTTTAGTTCCTTTTTTTCTTTTCTTTTCTAGAGCCTCTGTGTTATATATATATATATATATATATATATATATATATATATATATATTCACCGATAATTCACAGTGAGTTGATAAGGGTGCTGAAAATATGTTATGGTTATCACAGTTTCCAGGATGTAAGCAAAGAACAGAAATAAAAGACATACATGAAACCTGCTCAAGCCTCTGTCCAAGCATCACTGACGTTCGGAAAACAAGTCATGATGTATTGTAAGTCACCCAGAACCTTCATACGAATGATTTCTGCGTAAAAAGAGCATAAAGGCCTTTTTGCTGATTTTTTGAAATTATACCTACTTTTCAATGCGGTCTAGCGGCGGAAAGCCTAATCGTAGAGAATGAAGTCAGGAGTGCAAATTGTAGGAAATTTTATGCACTTTAATTCTGGTAATAGTAAACAAGTCGCTAGAACGATTACTTTTCGAGTTATAGGCAAAAAACCGAAGAAAAAAAGGAGAACCCCCCTCGTCGAGCTCACCCCCCATACTAGGGGACTTTTGAGATATGATTTACTACGTGTGAAGGAAGAGCCTGGTGAAGAAATTTCTCTACTATGAATTATTTCCCTTATTTGTCTCTTTTTGTTCTAATTTAACTGGGCTATAAGCAACAACCATGACAACCTCACATTAAAGCCATTGTGCCATTATAGCCATTATGGCGAAAGCGCTCAGCAGAAAATAAACAATACAACTAAGAGAAGTTTAATATCTCACTCTCAACCACACAGATCTTGACTAAATCACATTCTTTAATCATTAGTTGAGATGATGAATTCCACCTTATTTGGTTAAGCGTTAATCAAGATGAGGAACTACTATGCAGTTCAAGTTACGCTTTGTTTCCCAACAAGTTTGTTGTGAAAATAGAGGGACGACCTGATGAAATTAATTCAGTGGGGTGTGGGGCAACCCGAGCATGAGAGTAAAATACATATCCGTTTTGGACCATTCTTGGACTGAATGGAAACCCATGTGTGTATTCTGTGTGTGACAACTTTTATCTAAGCAACCCAAGTAACTATTCTTGAACGATTTTTGTGATTTTTTTGTTCGCTACACATTTTAATTCAGTTCTGCAGCTTACCTTGGAAATTCTGAATTTCATGACGGAAGAGAGAATGCAAAGGGGGTGATGCTGAAAAAAAAGAAATTTTTTTTCGACTAATTTAGTGAACACTACACAGGGTTTGATTCTTAAAGGCCGTATCACACTAGCTTTTTTCCGCATTTTTAATGCTGTATTGCAGGTTTTGCTGCTATATTGCGGGTTCAAAAAAATCAACTGAAGAAGACTAGAAATGTGAATGTTGAAGAGGAATGACTGCAAAAACAGCGCATTCTGGCGGAATGCAGTTTTATTAAGTCAGTCAGGTTAGGGCTCCTAAGGGTTTTCCATTTTATTGTTACCTTCCCAATGGTTACGTTTTGCATTTTTTACATCAAGGCAAAAATTAGAACATGTTCCAATTTTCTCAAGTGAATTTAAAAATGCTCCGTCAGGATGCGCAATGGTCGAAAAAGTTGACCTTGGAAAAGAGCACTTAGGTTACTTCATGTTCGAGCATTAAAAATGCGAGAAAAAATCAGAAAAATGCAAGTGTGATACGGGTCTAACTGATTTTCGCGATTCTTTGTTTGTTTGATCCCAGTTTCAGTCCAGTTGTGCAACAAATCCTGGGAATTTAGGGTTTGTCATTGTGAGAGGGGGTGGAGAGGGGGATGGGACTTCGAACTAACAAGGTCTGCCGCTAAGAGCCCTAGGCAGCGATGGTCCTTAGGAAGATAGTGGTTGACATGACTTTCCCCTTGTTAATGCCTCGCATCACCCCTTGTTGATTTATAATTCGTTCCCCGTACCATCTACCTCTTCAATACTGATCAAATATGGGCGTTATATTATTAATAAATTAATAAACTTATTATATTAAAGAAGCGCACACCAACAACAACTTGTTTCCGGCGTGACTCTGCTCATAGGCAACAAAGGAGGAGCAAATAATAAGGTCCTTGTGTACATGCTGCGCTCTACCTCGAGCTTCTCATGTTCGGAGCCCCATTACCGATCTTATTAAGCACTGCCCAAGCTTTGTTTCTCTACCGATTTTCGTGATTTCTTTTTTTGTTCAATTGGAATTCAGTTAAGTTTAGGAAAATATGTCAGGAGTTTCACATTTCATTATGGAAAGGAGTGAATGGAGGAGGCATCACTGACGAATCGTGATGTTTTCACTTGTCTCATTTGATTTTTTATGATTCTTTTTTTTTCTTCAGATTTTTTAGATTTTTTTATTCCAGATTTTTTTTATAAGATTTTTTAGAATTTGGTTCAGTTATGCACAAAACCTTGTTGTGCTCTGAATTATGACAATTTTCTAAGCTTTAGCCTTAGTTAGTCTAAGGTAGCTGGTGACATATATATTTTTCTAAAGGAAATCCTTTAACTTAAGGAAAACCTTTCCTCTTTCTTTCTTCTATCTTCCAATAAAATGGCTTGTATATGTTGTATAATTTTAATTGTACAACCTATTTATAATACTGTGATTGGAGGAGATAGTATGATGGGAATGGTGCACTACGAGTTAAGATTTTTATAATCATTGGTACCTTTCTTGGGTGTTAGGTTACTGACTTATCTTGTAGACTATGGTTTATATTGCAATCTTGATAATTTTATCTAAAACAACACATCATCTGTATTTTTCATAGGTGGTGAGGGAATCTCTCGAAAATGGCAAGTTTACCCGTACATTCACTTTATCCAATCAAGAAGCTTTGGACCTACTTTTACCTTTGAGGAAGATCCCATGGGAAACTCAGGTATGCTGAGAGCTATGTACTTAATATCCATCCTCACCTCGTCCTCTACAAATAGTGTATGATAATTATGTATACTTATGGGTTTCCTCATTGCCTATTAGTTACATTTAGCCTATCAAATGAGAGGTCTGGTGCTAGAACGAACAGTAAATTCAGAATTTGAACTGGGATCTAGAACAGTCTTTCCAATTTAGGAAAAACCGGCTGCCTAGTTTGGGTGTTTCTAATCTGAACTCAAATTCGAAACAGCGATCAGTACTATTCGAAAATCCAAGAAACTGATTGGGCCAAAAACTGAACTAGATTGTAGTAAGCCAAGAATCAATGCTCTACAGTATTGATTAACCAGTGTTGTTGTTATTAGTATTAATTTGGATAAGGCCCAGGAAAACGAATGAAATTATTTCATTTATCATTGTTGTGGACATCTTCAGAAACTTGGTGTGTCCAGGATTAAAACAAACGTCCGAATGAAACGGATGTGTCAAAATAGTGGTAGTTTAAAACAACAGTGGTTCACCAAGTCAACTTATGGGACTAATGTGAAATATCAAAAAGAAAAATAAATGTTAGTTTGTTGACTAATGGAAATGGATTTCATTTTTTTTTCTTTTTTAATTATTCATTTCTTAGTTTTCTGTTGGATTTTAACAATAATTGTTATAACATCCATTTTTTCTGTTTTTCTTGTTTATATTTCACATTAGTCCCACTAGTAGAATTGGTTACCACTAATTTGCCATATCTGTTGCATCCGGATGTTTGTTTTTTTCCTGGACACACCAAGTTTCTGAAGATGTCCACAGCAAGTGGACGAAACGTCAAATAATTTCATTTCTTCGTTTGAGTGTTGTTGTAGGCCACTTGTCAACTAACACTGTTGATTAGTTTTCAGGTCACAGTTAATTAATAGACTGCCCATTATTGAGAGCAAACCGAAGATGGCCGACAACTCCAGAATCCCCGATATCACATTTTTCATAATGAGCAATAGAGGCGCCTTTTTGGATTTGTTTAGACATTGGGAAAAGATTATTAGGAACGTCTAGAGATGGTTAAGGATGGGTAGGGGTGGTTCGAGCCACAGGCCTGAACCTCCCTAACCATCTCTAGGCGTCTCTAATAATCGTTTCCCAATGTCTAATAAAACCAAAAACACATTGACCGTCCCTGAAACTGCAGGCCTAACCTTCCTCAATACAGGCGCGGGTACATAAAATAAATGTGCATTCAGTGTAAATATTTGAGTTGCAAGTGGAACCTTAGGCGAGGGAACGTTGCCGGCCAACTTTGTGTCCATTCGGTTTGCTCTCAATAAGGTCAACTATTTTTAGTTGTATTCACTTTTAGAAATGTTCACACACTATTACCTTTGTCAAGATTAAATTGATACAAGTGATCACGAATTTCAATCTTGGTATTGAAATATCAATGAGTTACAATAGGAGTACAGTATTGAGTTATCCTATTGTTGATCAGGTTCGCAAATTAAATAATTATTATGGTACAAAACCAAACAATTGTACTACAATTGACTAAAAAAATGAATGTGTAATTTAACAAATACACGAATTCACCCTGTGCATGGTGTGGTACTTACCAATCATACAGACTAAGGTTTTGTCCTGCAAATATGCTACCTGTGTCATGAGCTACACCCACTAATGCCCACAACCAGAACCGGCGGGTATCTGGGCAGTACAAGAACAACAACTGAACGGGGAGATGATAGTAGGTGATAACCGGTTGATATCTTTGATATTGGAATCTGACAAAAGTTGGAAATCCTTGATATTGCCGAAAGTGCTAGGAGTGCAGGATAAGAAGACAAACATTAAAATTATAAGTAGCAAAAGAACCTCAGTTTTGTGAACGGGGGAAAAAAAAAAACAAAACTGCATTTCTTCCTTATAAAGCCTACGTCCTACAGTAAAGTGTGCTATGATCGTTCCACCTGCATGGAATGCAAATGCCCAGCACATTAGCAGAACCTTGCAAGTCCAGAAAAGTAAATGAGTTTGAGCTGCATGGCCATAGTCATTTTTTCATAGGGCGCGAAGGAGATGGAAAATGTTTCACAATAAGTGACCCATGGACAAACACTCTCGATTAAATAATAATACTGATAACATAGTGTCCAAAATGTCACAGACGCAGACTTATCGTTATTAGCTGCAAGCATGAAATTAGCCAACAAAGTAAAAATGACGCCTACCGAGCAAAAGATGCCGATAGAAACCAATTTGTCTATTTAAAAAAGGTTAAATATGAACCTCACTTACGAAAACGCTGTATGGAACGACATTCTCATGTGTCACCAAAATTCTGTTACCTGTTGCTTGGGAAACCAGCAATAGAGTAGATTGGGGTTGCTGGCCAGTATAAATCAAATTACAATAGGACATACTAGGTAATTGGTTAGATAAGCACCCTGCATTATTGAAAGGGTTGGGCTCCAGATCCTGTGAACATACCATCAAGCTAAGGGGAAAAAACCCTTTGCTATTTGAACTCCACGGAAAGTTCCTCTACCACTTTGGGAGAAAACAAATCCGAACTTCCAAAAATTGTAAAAATTGGGTGTCATTGCACATGTTCACCGATTGGTGTGCGCTGATGGTCGTTGTCCCTAAAAATGATTATATGAAAAAGTCAGGATCTGCGTGGAATTAACTAAATTACCGCAAGCAGTGTTATTACGTAATAAATTTTTGTAGTTTAGTTACCTACTTATTAAAAATTTTTTTCTTCTCGAGATCTACTCAAAAAGCACTCGCGATCGACCGTTTGAGCACCCCTGCTTTAACTCATCCTGGTGTTTCATGGATTGGAACTAACCGTCCCGATCCAGTGTGGGATCAAGTATTTTTTCCAATATGATCCGATATCAATCCGGAGTCAAGTTTTTTCCCCCAAAGGCGGCACACTTCGGTTCGTTCCATAGAAGAAGGAAAAATTACATTGGTGGGAGACGCTGGGTTAATCAAATAGAAAATTCAATAAACCTTCCTAAAACCTCAATAAAATAGGTAGGTATATTAATAAAATATATGTATATGTAAATATTTGCCATTCCAGACGATAACTCTCCTTAGGATTGAAATAAAAATTCCGTTCTTGCGCCAAAAAATCTCTTCGTTGAAAATCTAGTTCGTTACCTTGCACTTTTTGAGCAAATTAAATTGGTAAAATTTCAAAAATATGCAATGCAATCACTAAAAACTGCTAAAAGTCGTTAAATTTATATTATTTAGTAAAATTGTAGTCAAAGAAAGTTTGTAAACAATGAACTAGAACATTAAAAAATGTATACACTAAATTATGCTGAATAATGTACTCGAATTTCATAAATATTTGCTGAAAAATCTATAACTGCAAAAAAGCTAAAAATTCAAAATTTATTTTTGAATTATAGTAGATTATTTAAATCAAGTTGTTATGCCTTAAAATTGGTAGTTAACAATTTATTAGCACTTGAAGTACTCAAATTTCAAAACAATGTAACATAATAATACGATAATTTGGGGAATATTCGCTCATCCGATCATGCTGCAGGAATTTAACTTTTTTCAGTGATTGCCTCGACGAAATGAGGCAGATTCCAGATTCATTAACTCCTACTTACTCTTTGGGCAGATCCAAACCATAAGTGCGATCACGATGATTTTGTTCCAATCCATGTGGATCGGTAAAAATGGAAGCGGGTACAATCGATCTGTTCCGAGTCCTCTCGGGATCTGATCGTTGTATCGTTATTCGTGGAACGATCCACCCCTACACATCGCCGAGTTTTTTAAATTACGTTTTTATGATTTTATTATTTTATTTTTCGCGTTGGATAACTTATAAAATTAAGAACTTTTCATGGCTGTTGTCAGTTTTGTTTAAAAGATTTTCAGATTTTTTTCTTCCAAAATCACCTATGTTTGAGTTGATGTTATGGTCTTCAAGTAGAACCGAAGTACACTAAGTTTATAGGAAATTCAACGCTAAAGGAAAACTAGTAGGTAATGATAAAGTTCAGAAATAGTTTTAAAAGAAATATTGTGCAGAATCAGTTTATTTCAAATTACTAGAATTATATGATTATCTTTCACCAGTAGGAATACTTTTCTGGGTATAATTTAATTTTATAATTACACTGATTTTACTGTAAAATTACAACTTGATAATGTTTACTACTTGAATTAGAACCAGGAACGTCATTTAGACACCCTCAGGTCGTTTAGACCTGGCTCAGCCAAAGGCCGTTCTTTACTTAGACCTTAGTGAATCAAGTTAGCTCGAAAGTTCAGGGAAAATGATTAATAATTTCCCTCTGAGGATAGGAGAGATTACACCTAATTTAAGAAGTTACACAAATTGTTTCACTTATTAATTAGTCAAGTTAAGTTGGAAAAGTTTTCCGAAACTCAAAAACTTCTGTCGCCATCTTGGCAGGATTGACTTACTGTGTTGATAATAATGTGATAATGTTTACACTTCAAGTTGATTGATGTAAAATGTGTGTTGCAATGATAAATCAATGTTTCTACTGCCAGGTCAATGAGAAGGTGGATCTTCTCAAGTCCTGCATTACTGATGCTGATAAGGTTACCAAACGGCAATGGGAAAAGGAGAAGTTGATTAGGGAAAAGTACTTCCCATCTATTCCTTCGTTTGAAGAACCAATTAAACCACCAAGTGAAACTGGGTTCCTCACGGAGAATGTGTATTTTAATTTGGGTGAGTTCTATGAAGGTCACTACTATCTCATGAACTTTAGAAAATTGTTGAATTTATTAGCTTCTTGTTTAAAATTTTATGGGTGAAAATTCTATGAAGGTCACTACTCATTTATAACCATAAAAGATTGTTGAATTTATTAGCGTCTTGTTTTAAATTTTAGGGGGGGAGGAGGGATTCTATGAAGGTCACTACTTCATCATTTATAACCGTAAAAGATTGGTGAATTTATTAGCTTCTTGTTTAAAATTTTATGGGGGTAAATTCTATGATGGTCACTACTCATTTATAACCATAAAAGATTGTTGAATTTATTAGCATCTTGTTTAAAATTTTATGGGAGGAGGGGAGATTATATGAAGGTCACTACATCCTCATTTATAACCTTAAAAGATTGGTGAATTTATTAGCTTCTTGTTTAAAATTTTATGGGGGAATGGGAAAATTCTGTAATTTGAGATGTTTATTTTCCAACTGTGTCTAAGGTTTAATTTTTACAAAATGTGGAACCTTCTTTTTGTGGAAACCGTGTTTTGTGGCCTAGGTTGCGCATCAGTAATCAGTGTGCTATTTGTGTGGAACTATATGGCATTCTATACCATCTGAGAGTATGGATTTATGTACGGCTTCAAAATCTATCTCATTTGATCCAAAAAGAGTGCAATACCCTTGAGTCAACAGCGATATGATCTCACAGCTGACCTAAATGTTTCAATAATTATATCTAGGGGCACTGGAGGGTGTTTTAACAATGTAGTGACCCTAGCCTCACGTCGGACACAGCTAGTTTCAAGGGAATTCAAAAAATTGCGGTACGGGCGCCTGCAGGGGGGTCGTACTAACCAATATTTTGCCCGGCCATGTCTCATGTCGCGATCTGAGCTCTGTGACCTTTTATTTCAAATTTACTATAAAAATTTTCATAAACTATTTACCAGTCCCATCTCGTTTTTTCCGTACGAATTTCGAGATTTCCCGTCGGTGTTGTGGTTTTGAAATTCGCTGTAGTTCATTGGGGGTTTTTTTTCCCCCCTTGTGGGATGGATCCAGGGAGAATCTTTCCCCCATGATTTGGGTTCCTTTTCTCGATGGGACATTTTCGCGGAGGAATCCCGGGAGAATCGTTTCTTGTGCACGAAGGATCGGTAGAGGCGCTTTTCCTCACGTCCGCCTGGATGGGAGTCTTTCTGTCGCCCGAGCGAGTGGTGGGGGGGGGGGGGGGGGGGGTGCTAAAAGAGCGTATTTTCGTTAATTTTCTCTCCTCTTTTCGGAACAAATTATCGGCCAATTATATTCAAATATGTAGGAATTGTACAAGAATCGTCGCAAACACAAAGCGTCCACTTTTTGTTCACAAAGAGCAAAATACTGATAGCATGGAGGCAAAAAGAGATCTGCCCTAGACGCTTGACATGATTCTCAGCGAGGAGAGCTACAAAAATGAAACATCAAGATGTATGTACACTTAACACTTATTAGGTAGGTACCTACCTACCTATACAAACTAGGTACCTAGGTACTAAACACTAATTCAATCTCTGATGTTACCTGTACCTAAACCTATTTTGAGATGGTTGCCAACCGCTTAACGAAATTACTCGTATTGGATCTATTTCGATACCTAACTCACGATTTCTCCCAGATTCACTAAAAAGCAACGAGATTCAAGTGTAAGCGGGAAGCCGGTGAATACACACATCAGGCACCCGATCAGCTGACTAGTAGCCCGCTCTCTCCGGGGTCAGCCCGGATGGGGATTCGGGGCAGATGGCGTCGTCCAATGGCCGTCATCTTGCTCTGGGCGAACGTGACCAGGAAGATTCACAAGACCCTCTAGGAGAATTTATCTCTTGTTCTGAATCGGGTGAGAATGGGAACGAGTTTTTCCACCTGATCGACCCCCATGATATTTGACCGGGGGCATCGGAAGAAAATTACTTCCAGACCTCGACTCCGTTTTGTGTATGTATCATTACAGATGACAATTATATTTCATTGGAAAGGAGATACAAAATCCGTTCTTTCGAGAAAAATAAATGAAAAAATCTAGAAAAGGCAAAAGAAAGGATGAGTTTATTGAGCAGCACTTTTTGATAGCTGCAAAGTATTCAACTTTCAATAAATGTGAAAATAAACTGACAAAAGCGCGCTAAACTGGCTTTGCAAGTCTCGAAAATGGGCTTAAAATCGTTGAATTTTTATTTTTGAATATTCCTTCATTACTTTACAAACCATAGAGGTAGAAGAATACGTTTTCTAACTCGGACATGGGACCCACCAATCTGTTCAATAGTAAAAGCGTTCGTTCAGTGAAACCAGCTCGTTATGGCTTGGTATGCAAACTTATTCGTATTATATATGTAGCCTCATAGCCTCACTAGCCAGTCGAGTACGGTGGGGGGCTTCAGATGTAAATGCATCATCATCAGGCCGTCAAAACAGTACTGTATGAACAGTGTGAACGATAATTTTACTATTACTACCAGTGGAAATAACCCTTTAGATTTAATATTTGTATGAATCATACAATATTGTTTCATTGTATACAATTGTATTTTATACAATAATTGTTGTATAAATTATGATAATCAACTAGATCTATTGTGTGATGTGTAGTTACACAGTAGTTTTCTTTCATTGTTTCAGAATATGATATTGAAAAGAAAAGTATCGAAGCTGGCATAAATGTGGTCGTCGATCGAGCCAAAAGAACTTATCATTTCTTGCCTGCTAAGGATTGTATTCATATTGCTCCTTCGATAATTGAAGTAGTAGAGGTTCGTGAGTCTTTTTTAAAATATTATTCTCTCCAACTGTTTGGTTGAATACCCTAATCTATAGTAGCAACATTGATAACGCCTCAGAGGGTGAAACCTCGCACTAGATGTTTGACAGTAGAAAATGAGTTATTAAAAGTTGTGTTGAGAGCACAAGTTATTTGATGTCTTTACAAATGAATAATATAAATGGCTGGTCCATTAAATTGTAGACACCCTGTAAATATACCTAATTATGCATATAAACGAATGTATGTCTGTGTTTGCATGTGTCCGGTAAGGCCTCCAAAACGGCTGGATCGATTTCGATCCAATTTTGGTTTATTATTTCCAATAATAAGCCCATGTGATCGTATAGCAAAAAATTTTTATAACCCCCCCTCAAACTTTGTCACTTTACGTTTCAAGGTGCGTAGAATCCAAATTTGAAATGTCCGTCCGCCGTTCGCCGTCCGCCGTCCGGGCCATAAAAGGCCTAAGAATTGACTTTAAAAACCCGTTCTTTCGCACATAGACTCCATTTGGGGTCTAGTTGGTCCTAACGTTTAACCATCCCGATCGCTTTACTCGCATAGATGCTATGGGCCAAAACGGGCGAAAAAGTGTCATTTCAAGGCTTTATTAGACTTACGCACGCACGCACGCCTGGCACGCTTGGCAGGGGGTCACGGTGGGTGGTGAGGGGGGGAGAGCGGGGGGTGGAGTGAGAGGAGGCGCCGCGGCACCTTGTGGTGGGTACGGCGTTCCTTCGAGGCATGAATATATGTTTTTTTCTAGGTCATATTTGTGTGTTAATACCAATGCTTTTCCTACGCATATTTAATAACATATCCTCTCGACTTTTCGTACGTACTTAGATAATGATATTATTAAGGCAATAACTATTTGAATAGATAGGAGCTCAAATCGAGAAATAATAACATGCGTATAATTATAGAAGTATAGGTTGTGGCAACTCGAAATGGGACACGCCAAGGAGTCTGGACGGGCCTTAAGCTGGCCACTGACGATCGTTCCAACAAGCCAAATGGCGAGTTAGCGCGCCAATGGAATGACGTGAATGGCGAAACTCGTCGGGTATGGAGTGGAGTGACGGGGCATGATGGAAATCCAACCAGTCCAAAAGCCATCGCGCCGCGCCAAAACATCATCACTCCAACTGCTCGTGAATGGGGAAACGCGACCGGGAAGTACGGACAGATGGCGCGACGGAACGAACGTGAGTGGGGAAACCGTGCACTTTTCATCACTGTATCTTTTTTTTTATCATTGGAGTGACCGAACGGAGTAATTGACAGTAGGCCTCTTCATTCATTTGCAAGTAATTTCTCCAGTCAGATGGTTCTGACCGTAGCTCTTGAAGTAAATTTACGTGTGTGTACTGTCCTCTGTTGAGAAACCACTGTTTCACCCACTTCCGTTTGGGTCTTCTTTGTTTGGCGTACAAGCATACAACTGTGGCCAAAAGGAGAAATTATTCTTCGTCCATCTTGCGACAAGACGCTTTTCAAACTATTATTAATAAATCAAATTATTTATAATAGGCAATTTTGATCGCAGACACACACCACTTCCAGTTCAAAAGACAGAACGGCACTGGTGGATTGGAGTGGAGTGATCGTGAATGACCCCCACTTTCGACTCTTCTTTCCGTCATTCCAATATCGCCTGATTTCGCGCTGCGCCACTCCATTTGGAACGATCGTCAGTGGCAAGCTTTATGACGTACGCAAGCCGACTAAAACTACGATCTTACTCAATTGAAAAAATAATAAGCCTTTGTGAAATAATTTGCAGCGTTTTTTCCAAAATGATCAGCGAGTTAGTGGTCGGAGCATAGGCTATATTCAAATCCTCAAAACTCCCAGTGACATCCTAGAACGAGAAAAGCCTAAACACGTTGTCTGGGGAAACTATTCTGTAATTAGCGAAATGTCGGTGGTACGACTTCCCTAAGACGCCTGTCCCGCAATTTTTTGAATACCTTTGAAACCAGCTCTGTCTGGTGCGTGGCGAAGGCCACTACAATGGTTAATAAAACACCCTCTAGTGCCCCTGACATAATTATGAATGAAATCCACGAGGAAGTTCGTTTATTAATCAATTATGAATATTTCATAGCTTTTCGTGAGGTAATGTATCGAAAAATCCTTCTTTTTTTAATCTGTGATGTGTTGTTTCGATTTTTCCTACTTACTCGGGAACTTAGCACTTGTTATTAGCAATGGGTTTTAGTAATGTTATTTACAATGTTGCAACATATCACAGCCCACCTCAGCTCTCTATGCCCAGTATTATCGGGCAACGATCAACTGCCATCCGACCGACTACTTTTACTTTTACCATTGGATCAGACTTTGACGACTGCCACCCTTGGTTCTTGTTGAGCGACGTAATTGTTTGTCATCTGCCACTTAAGCAAACACGAATAGTGTAATACCGTCATTTCAGTACACGGACTGATGATACGATCATGATGAAATTGATATGGGTTGATTAATTAAATCATCTTTCCCTAACTACCCTCCAAATTTGAGCCGGATCTGACCACTAGAACGTGAAAAAATTATAATAGAAAGAATTTCTTCTGGTGCGTGCTCAGTCTATTTATTTGTGAGTAATGAAACTGATAGAGAACTAAATGCACCCTAACCTGCACATTCCGTAAAAATTGCATCAAAATCAATCGAAAACTGTTGAAGTTATACGTGTTGAAACAATTTTGGAGAACATGGCGTATTAGCTTCACCAATACTTATCACAGCAGTGAAATTAGTTTTCTCCATGTAAGAATTTGTTGTAATTATTCTAACAAATGTGTTCTAAAGTTGTTCTAATTATTATACTTGGGGTGGCATTGTAACTTTGGGTAGGGGTGGCAGTTTTCAACATTTTTACACGGTGGGTGGGGCGTTTGCCCATATTATCAGAAATATAACACTTCACTGATGGTAACTTTTTTCAAAATATGGTTTTGAGCAAAAAGCAAACAGCTTTCCTGTGCTCCCTCTTCTTCCACACTCGCTTTCTTATTAAATTGATTTAAATACCTTCCAAAGACAATTAAAGTGATGATGCTGGATGTTGTCTGCAAGGATGTTGTCTTCCCAAAGGGTTTCAAAGTTGGTAGGGCATGGGTATCGCTTTTCACGCCATTCTCAAGTCGCAGGTGGTTCCGATGTTGGAGCAATCGCCCTCACACACAAGGCAGGGCTGTGAGCAGAACTATGTATCCTGCCTGCCATTGACGGCAGTACTTCCACATAATATTTTTCTGTATTTTCTTGGATGAGAAGGTCTAGAGGTCATGACGGGTATGAAGCAGTTCATGGTGAATATCAATCCCCCCCCAACCGGATGAAATGATGATCTTGCTATCTTTCAAGCGCTTTCCTCTCAAAGAAACTAAAGGCATGAGTTCGAAATCTGTCGAGGTATAAAATATTTTAGGCTGTCACGCCCACTGCTGAACCTGGAAAAGACCCTCAGGCTATGCTGATAGGCTCCAGCTTCAGCGTGAGAGATACTGGCCATGTCCCTTGTGACTTTGTACGATGTAATAATATAAAGCTTGTACCTGCGTACAGTTAGGCAGTGGTTTGGAGATCTTAAGGAGTTTCGCTCCTGCAGCATCAGTTTCCTCTTCTGACTTTCATCCCTAATAGTTTGCGAAAACGCTTGGCTCCCCTGGTTGAAAAATACTGACGAGTCACAGTTGCTCGCAGCATAGAGGAACAGGAACCCAATGTATCGCCTTGAAATCTTGGTCCTCATCTATGGTTATTATGACAGGGCTGGACACACCCAGCAATGTATTTACCTCCTGGTACCAGGCAGAAGGAAAGTGATGCTCACACTCTACAAACATCGTAACTAATTAGAAAAGCTTCTTGCAGACAACATCCTGTATTCAGTTTTCCTTGGAAGGTGTTAGAATCAATTTAATAAGGGAGCCTGATTGGCAAATGGAGAGGGTGCACAGAAAAGCAGTGTTTTTTGCCAGTAGGCATCTATGAACTGTCCTATTTATGCTAGTATTGGTCATAGATAGCTACAGTTGGTCTTAAAATATTTCAACGTTTCAAATCAACAGTACTATAACATATATAACATATTAAAAGGTACTTACCTCCCGAGTAGTAAGGATAAACCTGAACAGAACAGCCAAAACCTATTATTGATTTTTAAAAGTTACAATCATGCAGCATGATCTTAAGAGCGAATTTTCGTAATTTTTTTCTAATCCTTTTAATGTTGAATTGAGGTGCAGCCCCTGTAGGGCTCACGTCAGAAAAACGAGTATAGAATGTTTATTGAGAAGTAACGATAACAATCTCTTCAAAACATATAATTTATCCTTCTTTGACGAATGCGACAGCCAGTTTTTACAAATCATAATAACTTTTTTTCAGAATTTTATGGAATACTTGACTTCTAACTTGGAGGAATTGAAAGAATTTGGACATTTCAACGAAGAATCCAACACAGGGTTTGTCAGGAAGTTGCAGTGCACTGTAGGCGATAAGGGTGAAGTTCTACTGTCCGTTATCTTGTCCTACTACTCAAATAACGAAGAATTTGTCCCTTTGGAAGAAATCGACGATCCTGTTAACCTGAAACAAATGCTTGAATGGTACAGATCTCAACAATATGAGCAACAAGCAGTTGACGAACAGATGCAGGTAGATCCTCAAGATGAGTCCAAACCACACAAAGTGAGGGTACCTGAATGGAGCTCTGAATCTGGAAACCCTAAAGGATACAAATTCGTTGGGAAAGACTTCCAAGATTGCCACCCTAGCTTCAGATATTTTGATTTTTCTGTAGCTGATTCACATTTAGATGTCGCGGTGCCTTTTCTAAGGAAGTTTTATGATGAATATAAAACCAAAACCGGACTGTGTGGAATTTACGTTTCTTGGTACATCGTATCTGTGTGAGTTGAGTAATATTTCGATCATTTTTTATTATGGTTAATGTTATACATGTATAGCTGCTCGTTTACTCAAGCAATGATTTGAACTGCCTGTAATACTTTCCTGTTACCTCGATGCAGTGATAGGGTATTCATCATGCATTGGTAATGATTCATTTTCTATTTTCGAATGAAAATAGATTCCATCTTAAGAAGTTAGACACCACCCACAGCCTCCTTTGATTACAAGCTAGATTTCTTTTCTACAATAAGTTCGTACTGGTGACGTCGAAAGTACCCTTCCCGCCAGGGTCGGACCCAATGTTCAGTGTTGCGTCACCAGTGCATAAAACTTTGGAAAACATGAAAATAAATTATAATAAATAAAAATAAATAAATAAACAAATAAAACTCCTTATCATAGAAAATTGCCGTATCATGTCAAACTCTAAAGATGAAATCTAATTTAAATTAGAAATATTAAAAGAACTTCTTGCACATCCATGGGGATGCGCACTTTTTGCACTTTTTGCTTGCTCATCCATTGCATGTTTTCTTTTATAATATTGTTGTAAAATTCGTGTAGCAGACCTGTGGTTTCAATTCTTGAGCTTAAATTGTCTATAAAAAGGGAGGAATCGTGGGAAGTATGGGACATTTTTCTACTTGGAATAGGATGCTAGCAGCTTCCCATTATAAATTGTGTCCCATCAATGTAATCTTAAATGTACAAAACAGGAAACAAAAACTAGTCGTACAGCATCCTTTGACCTTATTTTCTTAATTTTTGACCATTTATTTGTGGTGAAATATGTGCCTGTGCGTGTGTCTTGAAGAAAGAGCCAAATTTTTACATTAAGTTTATTGAATCCAACTAGATTTTATTTTATTCATTTATTTTTAAAAAGTCTGTGAGAGAATGCTTCTGGAGATTCTAACCACAAATAAGTTAAAGCTTGGTTTCTCCAATGTTTATGGTTTCTGAGAAACATGTACTGAAAAATATACCTACATTCTCACATCAATATCTGACTTTGACGATTTTATAATTTTCAAATCCAATCAGGATAAATGTTCTAATTTTAACGAAATTTGATCCAGATGTTTAAATTATGGTCTAAAATTTTGAAAATGATTGAAGTGATAGCTTCTGAGTTATAGTCAAATGAAAACTGTGGGTCATGGTTCAGGCAAAATTTGTAGTTGAACCTCCTTTCTTCAGAATTTGAACACTTAGTGTGAACAAAAAATTTTAACACTGAAATGTATGAATAAGATTCATCATAATAATCTGCTTTTCAATTTATCCTAGAAAATTATGCTTTTGCAATCGGTGCATAATTTCAGAAAGTTCAATGTTCATCATCGTAATCCATTGATAAGTGTAATACTTATCATTGTTATGTTGGTAGCCCTGGTCAGTTGCTCTGGACCTCCTACACAATCCCTCGTCTGCCATTAAAGTTATAAGTCTGGTTAGGGCTGGAGGATGCCAAGGGCTGAGTTCACGTTCAAATCTACTTTCCCAACAAGGTAGAGCTATCTGCAATTCTCACATTAGAACATAACACCTCAATGCTATAAAGGGTGGGACGTCTGTATGATATCTTTCACTTTCCTATCATAATTATAATCGACCTGTCCCAGGAGGTAGGTTGATTTATCAATTATAATACTGAAGGACAGGATATCATACTTACTAATGCAGCTGTTCGTAGGTTTTCATGAGTGTAGTGTTTACGTAGCTGTAAAGCAGTTCATGAGTGTGACAGCTCCGATAGAACCTTGATTGTGCAGCTATTAGGAGTTCCATTCCTCAGTTTTCAAGGTTGATATATCCCCAATTACTGCGTCTAGGAGGCTCGAAAAGATACCTTCAACTTAGTGCGAGATCGTGAGGTAGATGCACTCTCTTGTTTGAGTTGGGAACTGCCCGAGTGTTGTGTGATTCCTGACGAGATCTCTCATTAGATTCGAGAAAATAATTTCTTTCTTTCCAAAAAAAAAAAATCATGCTCAAAACTGTGCTAAAATTTAAAAACAGTGCTAAATTATTGTTATAAGGAGCAATAATTTCTTAACTGTAGCCATTTTTCCATGCTGACGATTTTTTTTTTTTTGAGTGACAAATTTTATTATTACAAAGTTTTATGCGGAGAAGTTTGTTCAAATGTCCTTGAAATGTAGTAAAAAAATTTATGGGGGGGGGGGGACTAATGTGCTCAAATTTCAATTAAAGTGTACCTAAATAAGGCAAAAAGGGCCCTTATTTTTATTTTTATTGTAGAGAGTCATTTAAGAAAATATTTTTTAATATTCTTCTTACCTCGTGCTATAATCGTTTTATGTGACACCCTAAACCGAAATCTCCTCTCCGAAACAGCCTCCAATACTTTTTATCACAATCTATCTATCCTATCAAACATTCTGTATAAAAATGGAATGCATTCAATCTCTTCTATTTCTTGAACTGAAATGAGTGCCTGGGTTTTCTGACTATCTGAAAACTTTTTGGCACAAATGCCATCTTTGCAATTCATGAAAAATTGATTGTGCCAGTCTTTATGGAACTGTGGGAATCTGAACAGATTCCTTCGATTCCAATGCATCACCTGCTATCCTTTCATGCTCATGAAATGAGCACGGAGGCTGGGAAATGATCATAATGTATATGACCTGTTCCCATCTGCTGACTGAAATTCTAGGCGCCCTGATGATTGGAATCGCTATATCGAAGTGTATCATCACGTCTGTGGGGATAACCGTGTCGTTAAGAACGTCAAAGGTTTTCCCATGAATAAGTTCCCATTTGCACTGAACTTCGGACCCATCTTTCCGAATCACAATCTTGTGTTGGAGCAGCTTATGAATATGGCAAACCCTGACAAGACCACCGACTTGGCCATCTTATGTGAATGCAGCTTGGTTTTCATCTTCTTCGCACAGGTTAGTATACATATTTATTTTCAATACGTACTTACCAAGTACTTAAGGAGGCGCCAGATGGTATATTTGCGGTTTTTTCAACTTTTCTCGGTCAATAGTGGACCGATTTTGATAATTCTTGCTGCAATCTACTGGTTTTGAAATTCCTCATTAGATCGAGCCTCTGAAATTTTCAAATTTCGAGGTCTGTGGGACCTAGAGGTTTCAAAAATAGAACAAACGCAGTAAGAATAATTGAAATCGGCGAATTATTGACTGAGAAAACTTGAATAAACCGTTTGGTCGTATTCTGAATTTGGAGGGAGCTTGGAGCCGTTTTCTGCATTGGACAGAGTCTATTGCTAGGTATCACTTCACTCGAGTCACTCACCTTTCTTGCTTTTTTGGTTAGAAAGGCACGATTTAAACCATAATGTTTAATCTGGCTTCTGTCAAGAACATTTTTTATTGTTTCTGAAATCTGAAACATGGATGAAAATATTTTTTCAGTAATTTAATGAAGGTGTCTTATGGTATTCACAATAGAACATGATCAGATATGTACTCTAAATACGAGTAGTATACAACTTTGGATTATAGAGGCCCCAAAACATTCAAATATCTTCTTACAAGGCTCTCCGGTTACCCATGGACAAGCCATAAATATTGAAGGGAAAATCTCCTTACTTTAAGCATCTATGGTTATTGAGATGTCCCAAAAGTTAATGGATTCATTGGCAGGATTTGATCTCATACCTTTTTTTCTCCAACACCAGGGGGAAATCTCAGAGTACATGTCTTAACTACAAGGCTATCAAACCTCTTAGGCTTCGAGGGTTTCCCTGCACATCACATTTTGCCTGAATCAAATATCAGCCATCCTTGGTTGAATCAGGGTCAGACAAATGACGGAGTGAAACTGAGAGGTAGTGGCTCAACAGTTGCTCGCTGGGAGGAGTCTCAGTAGAGCTAGGATATTTTTACTGTTTGTTTTGATGTGTGTGGAAGAATGATGCTTTTTTTCAGGGAATGTAATGTTTACAGTCTGACTCGAGAGGGAGTATACATTAAAATTGGGGTCATACTGACTGTACCAAATATAGTGGCCCAAAAATTAATAGATTCCTTTGCTGAATTTGAGCTCGACCCTTTTTTTCCAACACCTAAGGGAAATCTTCGATAGTCATTCGATTACCATGGCCGATTCATCAGACTACAATTTCCCTCCACCTAATACCAAGTTATCTACCCCATGTCTGGGCACTGATTTCGTTTTTTCCAAGTTCTCATGGGGGGGGATTGATACTTGACTCAACAAGCATAAACTTTTTCCTTCACTTTCTAGCAATATTTCAGAAGAAAAAACCCTATGCATATTGTAGAGAGACATTAGTAGATTAGTACTATCAGACCCAAGGTATCTAATTACTTGGTTACTTTGGCATACATCATTGAAAGGTCTTTTTCATTATCCTATTTGCCACAAGTGGGAGGTTGGCAACTTCAAGAAGCCAAATATAAGTGAGCATACAGGCTTCAGGATCTTTTCACGTGGTTTCTCTTATCTCTTGAAGCTAAAAAATGAAACCTTAATTAATGAAAAGAATTCTGAGCTAATGGTGAGGAGAGGGGTGTGTATGGTCATGTCACATAGGTTTCGCTTCACTCTTCTGGAAATTCTGTTTGAACTTGGTTCTGAGTTTGGGAAATTTTTTCCTTTTTAGTTGGCACCACTAGGGTGTCTTGTAAGTGTGCACTCAACCGCAGCGTTGCCAGCAGTATGGTAATAACTGTAAACATTTGGTAATTACCACCAACACACGGTAACTTTTTGCAGGTACGATGTATGGTAGTAATCTCATTAGCGTATGTGAAAGTACAGCGAAATGAAAACCGAGGAAATTCATCATTATAAATCTATTTATCATCAATTCATCTAAAGTTTACGATAGGTTATAAAGGGGTAATAAAGAAACTAAACTCATGCAAAAATTTGCATTGAACTTAGTTGCCCTTCTTCCCTCAAATGCAAAATACGAGAGGATTTTTAGCAAAGTCAATCTTATAAAAACGGAGAAATTGAATGAGCACAAACCCGTTGTTGGAGTCATTTGAACTCTATTTCATTCAGTAACAATATGCCAAAAAATGTATAGGTACTCTCCTAAGTATGACTTGGTGTCACTAGGTACTCACTGCCTAGGTATGAATAGGTATCACCTATTTAGAATCTGAACCTGGTTAACCGGGAACATTAGCTTGAGAAATCAAGCGAAGATGAATTTTTCTCAAAACTTTTTCCATTTTCTTATAAAGTTAAATTGAAGTAATTTTGTTTTGTGAGTTGATTAAAAAATGTGCTGTCTGGTTATTTTTTATTAAATTCATTTGACGAACATCTAAATTTTGTTGAAATATGCATACAGTGAAGGTACAGTAGGTTTTAGGATTGACGTACAAGAATGTTGAGTAATTGGAAATTGGTATCGTAATGAATGCCCATGAATTGGTTACCATGCTCTAATCAACCACCTTCAGCTGCGATAGAGTATGCAGTCATTGCAGGTAGTCTTGAAAAACACGTGAGCATTTTTATCTCCATTTCTGGCACTTGGCAAATCAACCAAGCTAAGCTTGGCTTGGCTTATATTCCATTTTTACAAACGTAACTATAATGCATTTAACGACCCCCTTCCAGCTCCAAGAAGAAGGGATTTTAGGTTCCTGTTTATACAAGAAATACTTTTTTTGTTTTGTTTTGCGCATCAAGAGGTGTATGCGTCCAATAAACCTTAGCATTGGAAGCAGCTCAAATTATTTAAAGTCATCATTGTGACAAGTTTTCTCTCGGCCTCCACAATCCCATTGGTGAAGATGACTCCCCTCATACGAAACAGCTGAAGTATAAGTACGGAAGAAGTAGAAGTGCAAGGTACGTGTTAGAGTAGGTGTTATCAATATTAAAAAAGAAAGAATGTCTAGAGTCTTGACCAATTTCTGTTGTTTACTACCTGATATTTTTCTTTCATCCAGATGGTGTTGAAGAAGTCACAAGCATTCTGCACCCTCCCACCCACGTCGATTCTGAAGACAAAGCTCTTGAGCCTCCATCAACAAGAGACAAATGAAATGACAAGCTGCATCCTGATAAGCTGGGAGAGCTTAATTCTCTCATCATCCTAGACAGTCAAAATTTACTTGGGAGCCTTTCCAGGATAAGAGATGAATGAAATGACGAGCTCCATCCTGATCAGCTGAGAGAGCTAAATTATTTCATTCTCAAATTAGAAAAGCTAATGTTATTTTCGGTTTCAGCGAATTTGTAAATTGATGGAATCGTCTGATAAACAATCAACATTTTTTGAAATGTCCTTGTAATCTCTTTAACGCCTTTGTATGTTATACCGACTTGTTAGACGCCTTTCTTGACTTAAGTTTTAATTAACACAAATTGTTCAGTTCCTATCTGCCTTTGTTCATAAGGCTTGCAAAATTATCCCCATTGTTATCATAATTTAGTCACGTTGTTTGGCTGTGTCCTTGAAGTAATACTTGAAGTATTTACTACAGACTTGATATGAGATACCTACTTGAATAAAAAGATTTTCTTGTTCATCAAGTTTAAAAAAGATTAGTTACCTACTGAGATTATATGTATACTGCTTCAAGAAAGGAATCTATTGCTCTTATTAGCATGAATATGCTTTAGCCGTGACCTAACTACCGAAAAATGTCCCACGAGAGTGCAACGAAAGTAGCGCCAATAATTGTGATGATTTCCGCTTACAACCGAGTCGTTGCTAGGGATATGATACTTCGTCGTTTTTCATCCCACAAAATTCGTTGACCATTCGTTCGAAAGCTCTCGATTTATCCAACCATACTATATTAACTACTGCGAAGTGCGTGGCCAACAAGCTGAGTTATGAGCATGGTTATATGAATAATTGTTTACACACAGGTGATCATTCTCAATTATTGATATTGTGAACATGATTGCAACCGCTTGTTAATTTCTGATGATTTCATTGAGCTGGTGTTTCGATTATGTGATTCATAGCAGGTGATCCGAATATTGCGAGAACGGTTAGATTTGTGAAGCGGTGGTTAAATTATTTTAATAGGTAATTTCTATACTTTACACTATAGGAAGCTGTAATTTCGTATGTAGCCTCTTTAGCCTCTTTCTATAATAAAGTGAATGTTTACTCGCGAGTTTCTATTAGGAGATCATCATCTCACAAGAGCTCAATCGTCGTGATCATTTCTATAATAAAGTGAATGTTTACTCGCGAGTTTCTATTAGGAGATCATCATCTCACAAGAGCTCAATGGTTGTGATCATTTCTATAATAAAGTGAGAGCGAAGAGCTAAAACATGATTCCATGTTTTAGGATTGATGGCAGAATGATAAACAGAGTTCAGAGGCCGATGGGGGGTCGGGTTCAGAGAATCGACGAGGAGTGAGTCGTGTACGGCTAAAGCATATTCATGTTTTAGCGAATTTTTGAAGAAAATTAAGCTATTGCTCTGGCCTCAAAATTTGTAGAATGTGAATTTTTGAAAAATTTTTATGCAGAAATCCGTTTCAGGCTATTCTGAATCATATTCTGAAGTTTAACGCATTTTTTTATGTATGTATGTATGTATGTATGTATATATGTATGTATGTATGTATGTATATATGTATGTATGTATGTGTCATTCCAGACGATAACTGTCCGTAGAATTGTGCTAGAAACTTCAAACAAATTTTAAAATGTTAAGGACACAAAACGAAAGTTCAAGTTCGTTGGCCAGCATGATCGGATTACATCTTCGGGTTGAAATTTTCAAAAATGTAGTCAAAAATTTCAAAATAGCCTGTTTTTTGCGATTTGTTGTGCGAAATAATTTTTTCAGCATACTAACATGTGGTATATTCGGAATCAGCGTAAAATTTCCTATAAGAATATGTATCAAGTTTTCAAAAATTTCAAAGTTGAAAAATCAGTCAAAAATCGAAATAATGCCTTTCGCTAGTTGTAAAAATCGGTAATATTTGCATGAAACATTGTCCAAATTCAGATTGAACTACTCTTATGGAAGTATCCCTGTATAACCAATCCTAGAACCATGCTGTTTAAAACGTAGGTAGTAGGTGCTTTAAAAAAAAAAAAGAAAAATGTAATCACAACTGATGAGTTTACTCTGTGCATGTGTTAATAATTTGATTCCATGTTTGTCTATCAAAATCATAAACTAAAATTTCTCAACACGATCAATAGCGACTGAAATGTCGAAGATTTCTTCAAAAATTCGCTCATGGGGTCATGCTGCATGACTGGACTTTTTTAATTTTAGCCGTCAGGCTCAAAGGAACTGTGGCTTTTTTTTAGTTGTTATTTTTAACCAGATCATTTTTTTATATTATGATTCGAAAGTCATGTATTAACATTTGCCTACTCACTTTGAAAGAAGCGTTTTATTGTTTACATACCTACCACTCAATGCTCATTGTCCAAAAACATTGTCAGAAAACAAGGAATGTTTCACTCTCCTCTCCTATGCAAACATTCATTCTCTTGGGGAATAAAAAAAGTTTTAAAACCGTATATGAACGAGAGCCGTTAGTGATGTTACTGCTCTGTCACGCGATATGCAGGACTCCGGTATGAGTAAAAATGAAATACAATCATCGCGACCAGAAAAGTGGTGTACTTTCGTAGTTACACCTAGTTGCAATAACCATAAACATCGTAGAAAAAATACGGATAGAAACTACTCTGATACAAAGAAATTGGTAGTGTCCAATAAAAACACGTAGGTATGTTTATTATGAACTGGGAGGCATAACAATAAAATAAGAAAAATAAGAAAGAGCTGCAATTCACCATTCGGAATTGTGAAAGCATCATTGTTGAGATTCATGAGATGTTTGGTTCCACGCTAAATCACCTTGGGAATGGAGGGACGATAATTAGCTTGCCAAAACATATTGGAACAGGGAGTCCACACTGCATCTGTAAATGTTGCAATCAATTCTCCTGTTGCGCTGGTGCCTGCATAGCTAAATGCCTAGTGGAATGAGCTACTACTACTCTTTGAGAATATCTACAACTAATCAAGCGATTCATAGGCACTGGTTCATGAGCACCTCACTTCATAAAAAACCAAATGGGAGCTGGAGTTTCTGAATTCTACTGTAACCTGTAAGAATACAGCTCAAGAAGTCTGAAAGAGCTGCGGGAGCTGACTGACGGCAGCCGACTCTCTATTTCCATCTATCTGATTCCAAGATTTAATGTTCTGCTGATCCGATGGGGGCACAATTGTTGACTTAGCTGACTCAGAAACCAACCAGAAAAAACAATTCAAAAAATCCAGGCGGTTCTTTGAAATTTTTACTTATCTAATTCCATGGATCCATTTTTGATTCAAATCGTCCATCTGCTCATTGACCAAGAATTTCCAGGATGCCTCTTCATTGTTAATTGTTCATAGCTTTGAGGCCTAGTACTTACAACATAATCTTTGTATCTTAGATATATGCCCCACCCCCCACCCATAATGCACAAAGAAAACTTAATTTAGACAACAGGGAACGGAGCGAGAGCGTGAACTGTGAATTTATAATATTTATCTTGTCAGAAGCATTGTTTATTAAACGAGTTGAAAGAAATTGAATCATTCAAGGAGGTACCTAGTAGGTATATAATTCGTTGGCATATCGGTTGACTTTAAGACACAATTTTAAATAAAACTATTAATTTTACCGTTCTGTTTCATTTTTCTAGCCACTAGTTATTGTAACATTACCTACCTATACTTTTTTTATTGAAATAATTTTCAAGAAAATCTTAATTTCCAAAATATCGTCTACAATTTGTTGAATTATGGTTACATAAATATTTATATATTTTTAGTATCACACTTATAGTTTTGCATTTACCTACCCCCTTATTTTTGTATACATTAAAACAGCCTATGTCTTCATCAGAAATTTGAAGGCCTAATAATGATACATTCTACCTTGAAATTTGTCTAAGAAACATGCTTTTTTATCTAGTTGATTCAATTAATATTATCAACATTATTTATCTATTGATTAATACAATTATTAATTACGTATTATTTATCTATTAACAAGATTTCCTACTTCAAATAGTAGATGCCATTGGTTTATTAAGACATACGTGTGTAAATTCACTTTTGTCTTATAAAAAAGATAACTACCTATGTATGACTTAGAGTCAAGTTCTCTAAAGGGGTGAAAAAGGTAGTTTTGGTTCAGTCTTTTTAGCCCTGGGTATCAGTGCAGGCTTCCTCTGAAGCAGACTATGGTAATTATGGTAATATACCTACATATGAGGTACATAAGTCAAAATTAGCATTGTGATTTTCCAGAAATGTCGAAATATCATTGCACTGAACGAGGAAACAAATGAGCAGTTGAGAGTAGCAAAAAACACTAAGACCCGTATCATTTACGCTGGACACAATCTGAACCGAATCGACTTTGCCTACAGAAAAATTGGTGGTCCACCCGCTGCACTCATCATTTGGGGATATGGTAAAGCAAGTAAGTCCCAAAACAGTTAACAAGAGCTTTTTATTCATTATTTATGGTAAATTGATGTTCAGAGGTTGATATCCAAAGTTAACCCCTCGAGCGATGTCCTCAAATTTCATTAATCTGTGCTCTGAAAATCAGTTGAATAGAAGAAATAATGAAGAGCTATTTTTATAGTGGGGTATTGTTTGAAAAAAGTTTGTTTGCCATACATTTGAGCGTTAAAAGAGAGTGGCAAATAAGTAAGAACGTATCGTTATTACGTATCCCCTAATTCGTAGGGGATACGTTTCAGTGTTGTCACTTTAACGTCAGCGTATTGGCGTTGCCATGGGCGTCACATTCAACACATCTAGTCTCGATGCGAAAGTAACCTCAAATTTAGCAAACAGATTGCCCTTCATGTTCTAATGTGTGATTCTGAAAAATGATTCTATCAATTATCATGTGTATACTCTCTTTCAGATTGCCTTTTTCAGATTACAATTGTATTTCTATTTCACTTTCAGGAAGTGCCGTTATCAAAAGATTCATTGAGTATGGAGTAAAGAAACTTATTTTTTACAATGGAACCGCCAGATTTAATACCGAAACAGGAAGCTTGAGAAATCCAGTAGTTAATGAAATAGCAAGAATCAACAGGCTGGCATACCCTTACCTTTCATTGAAAAAAATCGTACCCATTGACTGCCAACCGGGTACTCATCATTTGCCATTCATTTCCCTGTATGAAAAGGTATTTAGATTGTTTTGGAATAGGTATTTTTAATTGGTACCTACTTGATATTACTGTTGCTACTTCTAGGTGGTTGTCTCTAGAAAGAATTTAATGGATCTTGAGCAGTGAGGGAAAGTATGACGTTTATTAGGTCTAATGCCAAGTGGTCTAGTGTATGATATGAGGAATTTCTGCTGAAAGAAGTAAAACCACCATTTTGTTTGAGAAAACTCTAAGAATACCATCATGACTTGAGATTCATTTAGCCTGTGTATGGGGATAGGATAGTGTCAATAGTGTGTGGGTAGTGTGTGTGTAGTGTGGATAGTGTGTGTGGATAAGGTGTCTTAATATTTTTCGTTATTATCATTTGTCTTATAATGATGAACTTGCACTGATCTGAAATTCGACCTTAAACATTTCTAACTATTTTCTAGACCTCCTCTGATTCACAAATATGATCAAACATGTCAAAAACATTTTATTTTCATAATTAAAATCGAATTTTAAAATCAAGAGAAGGGGAAGGTGCTGAGAAAGCTACGTGATTGGCTAACTAGAGTCTGACATCACCATTTCGTAAGCAGAGAGCATGGCCATTTCCACTCTGGAATCAACCACCCAGAAACTAATACATAATATAGATTAAAACATGTTTTTCTCATTACTTTCTATGATGTTCCAATATCGGATCACCAAACGCTATTCTTTACAGGAATTCTTAGGGTAAAAGAAGAATGAATTAGCAATACTTCCATGGGGAGAGAATTGGGAGAACCATTTTTCTTGATCTGAATTATGAAAAATTTGCAAGTAGCCCAGATATACCCATCCTATTTGTAGAACGACTTGAGACAATCACTCGTACTTGTCACCGTTCGTGTATGAGGAGAGGAACAGTAGGTTCACCTAGAACCTCCTGTTCCTCATCCTAAATATACACCGATTGGTGACAATTAACTGTCTCAATTCGTTCTACACATAGAACTAATATGCCAGCGCTACTAGCAAATTCTTCCAAAAACATCTCAAGATGAATGGTTCTCTCGATCTTCTCCTTTATCCTTCCCGTGTTTACATTGGTAGGTAGTAGGTAGGTAGGTTCTTCTCACTAGCCAAGTATTTGTTTGCCATTATCACATTTGTTTTTCCAATTTTGAGTTTGTACATATGTTTATTTAGCTTTGTATAAATAGAGATAGTATTTCGTAAATTCGGTAGTTTCGTTAGGTTTCATTAGTAAACGTCATGGTTGTTTGTGGTTGGATCCTGTGTAGTGGAAAAAGGCGTTGACGGGTACTGGTGTTTGAGTGACGGTGTGTCCATGCTATCACTTTAAAATTATTAAATACGAGTATTTCAACTGTTGGTAGGTACATGTTCTAATATTAGTAATTTTCATGACGAATTTATATAAGTCTTCATTAGTTTGTTTTTTCGCTTCCTCCATTGTAACATCTTACATGGTGATATGGGGCTATGTTTTGATGTAAACACTTGAATATTGGTACTTATCAATATATATCGTAATTCATTCGAGAGTGAGTACATAATATTGATTTAATGATACACCACTTACTAAGGAGATGTAAACATCCGCTGGGAGAATAAATGCGGAAAATAAGGTCATGCTATGTAATCATGGTCCTGATATAACATCAAGAGCCTTCCTTGAACCATCAGTGTTTCCAAGAAGTGAACCCCAGTCAACTAGGTATATCTCCATTACTACTACCCTTGCCTGTGCTCCCCAATAGTGCACCTCAGAGATCCCAGGCTCATACCCCAGAGCATGACCCTAAAGCATGTATGTGTCAAACTGTGGGACTAGGAATCCTAAGAGGCTGCAAGTACTAGAGCAAGCACGAGGGCGCGCGTACTTAGAATTTAAGCTGGAATAGTTGTTGTGGACGGACAACACTGAACAGCAACAAAGTGGCTCGAAAGGTGATGAAAGCGAGCAAAGGAACGTCATCCAGCTACGTGGGAGGAGAGGATGGGGGGGGGGGGGGGGGGGGGGCTGTGACGTGGAATGTAGGTTTGTGAGCGTGGCATTCCGTTTTTGTACGTGGTTGATATATTAAGAGTTTTCCTGTATACCTACTCTAGTTTATTATTTGGAGTATCCTGTTGAGTTAGCAGTCAGGAACTCTCTTTCGTGGGCTGTTGTGACGGTGATGTTAGGGGATTGGAGGGCAGCAATCAAGGGTTGGTGGATGCAATCTAAAGGAAGCATCTCCAAGTCCGCGGAAAATGGGGGATCTTTGCGGTGGCAGCATTACCCTTTCACAGTGTTCATGTTCTCATCTGTAGAAACCTAACTCACAGCTGGGGTTAGAGGTAGAATACAATGGCAAAGTCACTGGGCAGATAATTGGCTGAGTCTTTGTAATTCCTAAATTGGGTGCAAGATGTGCCCATTGTAGCTATTTCTGTACTAGCACATCATACACTGGAAAACTATCCCACTGTCTGCGCCAAATATGTTGTGCACAAACACTTTCTTTTTGTATTCAAAAGAAAAGGTAAATAAGAGGGATACTCCAAATAAAAAACTCAAGTAGATATACAGGAAAACTCTAATATCTCAATAACATACGAAAACGGAATGCCACACTCACAAACCTACATTTCAGTCACAGGTCCCCATCCACTCCTCCTTCCACGCAGCTCGGTGACGTTCCTTTTCTCGCTTTCATCACCTTTCGAGCCACCTTGTTGCTGTCCACAACAGCTAATTCATTCTTCTTTTACCCTAAGAATTTCTGTTAGGGATATTGTTTTGTGTTCCAATATAGATACTTTTTGAGAGCAAATGGATGTTGGAACATCGCGGAAAGTAACGAGAAAAACATGTTTTACTTTATAGTATGTGTATAGTGTACCTTGTTTATTCCGCAGTGGAAATGGCCAAGCGTCTACTGATCACATAACGGTGATGCCACACACTAGTTAGCCAATCACATAGTGTTCTCAGCGCCTTCCCCTTCTTTTGATTTTAAAATTCGATTTTAATTATGAAAATGAATTTTGTTGACGTGTTTATATTTGTGTATATATTTGTGAATTTCAGATGGGTGCAAGTTCTTCATTCACACAGTTATGATTCACATTCAGCCAGCCACCCCGATGTCTTTCTTTTGAAAGAAGTCGTTTTTTTGAGTTGGTCACTCATGACTGATCCATCTCTATAATTTGAAAGACTTTCAAATCGTTCATTAGAGGTATATCAATTGGGAAGAGATTTTATGCCACCTAATGTGCCAAATACATCAAAATCGGATGATAATTGCAGAAGTCATAAGTACTTGTAAGAATTTCACAAAACAAAATACTTATAGAATTAACTGAAAAATCGGAAGTGAGTGGTATTGAGAAGAAGTGGTGTTAAGTGGCTAGTAGTGCTTGGAAGGATGGGTGTGAAAATTTAGAAAGAGTGTTAGCTGGTGTCATGTCCCGGCCCACCGAGATTCGGAACAGAGTCTGATCGGTGGTTCAACTCGAGTTTGGTCAGTTTTGGTTACAATGTTGTTGCACCTCTTGAAATGGCCCGAATGGTTTCAGACTGGCACGCGTGTTAAATCAAGTAGGTACAGTCACACTGTCACCTCACTTTTTCGTATATTGCAAAAAATGTTTTGGAGCCTACCTTTGAAATTAACGCTTTCCGGTGCCCTTTTCTTGATATCATTCATCTCGTCGAGTACTTTGAAGTGCTGTTCCTAGCCAGTACCTAATTTATTATTCCTATTTTTCATTTGAGAGACAAAATTCTGGAAGTACTGGCACGGTGCTATTTCACAGTACTTTAGTTCCATTATTTGAGTGAGTTTCCATTATTATGTGAGTTCAATGAATGGCGTCATGTAGATTTTAAACTTTTTACCATTCACATCATCTTCATTATAAATGTTTTGCTAGACATGTGTATACTATTCAAAATCTTGGAAATACCCTAATCGAGTTGATGTACGGTGACATATGATGATGTTTGTTTTCGATGACACATCAGTTATGTCACAGAGGACTCTGTGAATTCAATTTTCTTGCAGTAGCAGAATCTCTGTAAATTATTTTTCCCAACAATTTATTAATATATTTGGGGTGGTTTGATGGACTCTCCTCCTCGCAGCTCAGATTCCAGTGCTCTTGTGCATTATTACTTAATTGCACTCCCATATCCAATCATTATTCTTAACACTGGTTAGCTCCCACTGCTTGATAACTTACGTTTTAATTCAAATATTTAAGGTTATTCAAACTCCAGTATTCGAATGCGTTATTGCATGATGTATTTGTTTAATTTTCAGAACGATGACGCGCCACCTCTTCCTCCAGTACTTTTACACAAACTCACACCGGAACTGGAGTCCAAACTTCCAAAAAAGGCAATTCCTCCAACGGATCCAAAGAGACTATATAAAACTTTGAATAGGTAAAAATGTTGTAGGTTTGTGTTACAAGATCCTTAGAATCTAAAAATCTGAATAAAAAACGCTGCAAATTATTAAACAAAGGATTATTATTTTATATTATAGATAGCTTTTCTAAGCAGATCTTTGGTCTATGATTATTATCAAACCCCGTGTATAGTAAATGATAGAAATTTGGCACATCGTGCTTACCATAATGGTTCACACCTTTATATCTCCAGGACTTCACAATTTACGCGTTATAGCAAAGATCGAAAAAATTTGAAAAAAAATTACCAATTTTAGCATGAATATGCTTTAGCCGTGACCTAACTACCGAAAAATGTCCCACGAGAGTGCAACGAAAGTAGCGCCAATAATTGTGATGATTTCCGCTTACAACCGAGTCGTTGCTAGGGATATGATACTTCGTCGTTTTTCATCCCACAAAATTCGTTGGCCATTCGTTCGAAAGCTCTCGATTTATCCAACCATACTATATTAACTACTGTGAAGTGCGTGGCCAACAAGCTGAGTTATGAGCATGGTTATATGAATAATTGTTTACACACAGGTGATCATTCTCAATTATTGATATTGTGAACATGATTGCAACCGCTTGTTAATTTCTGATGATTTTATTGAGCTGGTGTTTCGATTATGTGATTCATAGCAGGTGATCCGAATATTGCGAGAACGGTCAGATTTGTGAAGCGGTGGTTAAATTATTTTAATAGGTAATTTCTATACTTTACACTATAGGAAGCTGTAATTTCGTATGTAGCCTCTTTAGCCTCTTTCTATAATAAAGTGAATGTTTACTCGCGAGTTTCTATTAGGAGATCATCATCTCACAAGAGCTCAATCGTCGTGATCATTTCTATAATAAAGTGAATGTTTACTCGCGAGTTTCTATTAGGAGATCATCATCTCACAAGAGCTCAATGGTCGTGATCATTTCTATAATAAAGTGAGAGCGAGGAGCTAAAACATGGTTCCATGTTTTAGGATTGATGGCAGAATGATAAACAGAGTTCAGAGGCCGATGGGGGGTCGGGTTCAGAGAATCGACGAGGAGTGAGTCGTGTACGGCTAAAGCATATTCATGTTTTTTAATTTTAGCCGTCAGGCTCAAAGGAACTGTGGCTTTTTTAAAGGCAGGTCGAAAAGAAAGAAATTTGCCACAGAGGCTGCTTCTCAGCTGATCAGTGCGCCTCCGTGCCTCGTAATTGTTTTTGAGGTGTCTCAAAGGAGCTCAATCTAAATTTTAGCACCGTGAGTCGATTAGGAAAGGCCTCAGAGGTTCCGAAGCTGATCAGAGTCCCGCCATTTTGTGTAGTTTTATTATAGATGCACAGAAGGAGCTACGATTCAGGTTTCAGCCTCATAAGTCGATTAAGAAACAAATTCTAGTGTGTCTAATATTAAGTGTGCACTGATATTAAATTCTAGATATCACTAAGGAGCTCCATTTCAAATTTCAGATCCGTAGGTTGTCATCAATATGCAAAATTAATAACCGGTCATCAATCAATCAATTTGGAAAATTATTGCAATTAATTAAAACATCTACATTTTACTAGTCCCCCTGATCTAAGTATAACAACATTCAAGTACCTACCAACTAAAGATAACTTGAATTTATAGATCATTAAAATGGTTTTAATAATCATAAAAAACTCAATAGCGGAATATAGTAAATCAAGATGTTGGTAACGTAAAATGTCGAAATGGGTCATTTAGGAAACAGAAAAATGAAGCTTGATGTAATTTACGGGATGCATGACCATGTTTTGAGTAGGGATTTGAGTGAGGTCCAAAGGGATTAGTAATATTGAAATGAGTTTCCACTATTTTTCCAAATGATATTCGTTTGTGCAGGACTGCAGGTGATAAAGATGATGGTGAACCGAAATCGAAAAGAAGCAGAAATGATTTTTTCGATGACAGTCGAGGTGGAAAAAAAGATGGAGGGCGAGGGCAAGATAAAGGACGTGGGCAAGATAAAGGACGTGGGCAAGATAAAGGACGTGGTAGAGGTCGAGGAGGCGTTCGTGGCAGAGGCCGCGGAGGAAGATCAGACAGGACGGCAAATGATCCAGACAAAGCTGAACTTTTAAGGCAGATTGAGCAACTAAAAGCTCAGCAAGAGGAAATGAGGAAGTTACTTCCGAGTTCCCGGTCTTCACCAAAACCATCTTCAAGGTAAGGTATAAATTCAGTGTGTAAAGTTAATATTATTTCTAATTATGTTGCTCTAAAAATGTCCACTTCCTTTAACCATTTTGTTAGACATTTTGTTTAACCCCGAATATTTAAGAAAAATCAATCGTACCTATTTATTGTTTCTTATTATTGGCCTGGACAATAAATCGACCACCTACCAACTACTGAGATGTAACACAGGGTAGTTTGTGTCTCTAAAACCTGTGTCCAGGTGTGTCTGTTTATAAAAATAAGTACCTTCCTAATTATAAGTAATATTGGTTTATTGTTCCAATAATACACCTTTTGTTTGTCTATGAAAAGAAAAAAAAGTTAACCCTTGGTCACCCTGGCATTGTAGAGTTGGGAAATTTCCCTAATTTTTCCCTCTTTGAAAGTTGGCCAGTTAAGACTTTTTCTAAATTGTAAAATTGAAATGGGGCCGATGTAGAAATAGGAGGAATGAGGGAAGGTGAGAAATTGGGGAACGGATAAGTAGAAGTAGAAGTTGGGGATTGAGCCAATTGAAAAATAACAAAGAATTCCAATGAACCCATTTTCCTATTTGGAAGATTGGGGGGTGAGAAAATGCACTTAATTGGAAAGTGGATAATTTGGTCGTCTGAAAAAAAAAAGGTGACAATTTTGAGATATGAATTAAGAGAGTTCGGCCATCATCTAAAATATTTAAAAATCCTTAGAAGTTGGTAAGTTATTATTATTATTAATTTATTTTGTGTTATTTTTTTAAATGTCCTTAGGTATTGATAGATGAATCAGAAAACACTTGACGGTTTTTTATCAATCAAAATTATGTATCTTACAATATTAGAACTCAAACGTTTGCATCTCGATCGATGCTTCTCTTGGAAACACACAAATAAGCAACAATAAACACACGTAGAAACAATATCCTACATATCTCCCCCCCAAATTTCGTTAACACGAGAACGAAATTTAAAACAAAAGTGTCTGAACATGTGAACAATGGAAATTCAGCGCATCTAGGGTCACATCTCTTCTATCAATCTTCTCACTGGTTTCTTTGTCCTCGTAGGACGAACATTTAACATGCCAGTAGGAGTTGTAGGCTGTTGTACATTCGGAGCAGATGAATCTGTAGTTAGGGTGACGTTCAAAACACCAGGTGATTCTGAAGTGGCACTAATAGCAGCAGAAGTATCTTGATTTTCAATTTCATTTGAAGTAAGTTCATCTTCTTCCTGAGTCCTGAGATTGGCATTTGTTTGTCCCTCTGTGCCACTGGGTGACACAGAACAAACCCTGATCTGATCGAAGTGACGTACCCAGTGTGAATTCAGAGAGGGTACGAATAGCTTACGGGTCGAGGCCCTAAGTATTCAGCAACAGTGGCAGCAACCCACTTTGGTCCTCTTCTGTACGAGTGCGCCCAAACAGAACTTCCCACCTTGAACATCTCATCTGCCCTTGTAATTGTTGACTTGGTTCATTTGAGATTGCTGAAGTTTTTTGTGGACGAAGAAAGTCTAAACGAGTCCTCAAGTGTCTGCCCATCAACCCTTGGGCTGGCGATAACCCAGTTGTGCAATGTGGCGCATTTCTGTAGTCAAGGAGAAAAATATTTAACGTAACATTCAAATTCGGTGCTGTAGATTCAGCAAGTGCACATTTCAAGCTCCATTGGTTTTCGGACTAAATGGTGCAGGATGCTTCCAACTGATTCTTGGGGAACTGAAAGATGAATAATTGTCTGAAACTAAGCGTCTCGTTTTACTTCACTATCAGTGAAGAAATGTTTATTCATTTTAAAGAAACTTTCCGTACGTGTTTATATACCAACCAACTATTACCTAAAGAAAACTCACGTAATTTGCTGACAATAACACCGACGTTGTCTTCACTCATGTTGAAGGTATTGGAGAACAAGTCAACGTACCTACGAAATCTGTATCACGCCTATAAATTACAAAACTATCCCATCCTCGTCGCCATTGTAATGTCCGTAGGTGTATTGATAGATGAATCAGAAAACTCTTAAAGGTTTTTTTTTTTGTCAATCAAAATTATATATATCTTACAATATTAGAACTCAAACATTTACATCTCGATCGATGCTTCTCTTGGAAACACAAATAAGCAATAATAAACACATGTAAAAACCATGACCTACATTTTTATTTATTTATTTTTTATTTACTCATCTATTGGAGATTAAATAGCACATCTTTAAATTGTTTTATTTTTTCAGGGACAGGGGCGAAAGAGGAGGTAATTCTCGCCAAGAAGGTTCAAGAGGTCGATCCAGGGATTATGATAGAGGTGGCGAAAGAGGAGGTAATTCTCGCCAAGAAGGTTCAAGAGGTCAATCCAGAGATTATGGTAGAGGTGGCGAAAGAGGAGGTAATTCTCGCCAAGAAGGTTCAAGAGGTCAATCCAGGGATTATGATAGAGGTGGCGATCGATACAGTAGTAGCCGCCGGGACAGCTATGGTGGTCAGAACCGCGGTGAAACCCCTCGTAGACAAAACGATTTTTCTCCTGATCGTAGATCCTCGTCCCGTGATTATAATCGTAGAAGTGATGGTAATCGGTATGGAAGTGGGTCATCTCGAGCCACAGACAATGAACGGAACGTGGGAAGTGGCTACGATTATCGCAAAAACATGGAGGTTGACAATATGTATGAAAGACGGAATTCGGGTCATGGAAGAGCTCTGCCAAGAACGGGTTCAGGCGGCTATACAAGTGCATACGAAGAAAGTAATGCACAACGAGGAAACAATACTGAACCATCCCCGCCACCACCGACACCTCCTCCTCCACCTATACTTTCAAGATATTGATTCATTTTATAATTCCGAACAACCTTTTTATTCGTGTATCCACGGATTTATTAGGCGTCAGATTTTGAAGAATAATTTTTCAACACTTACAAGTTGTTTTAATTAATACTTTACATTAAGGAATCAGATTTTACTTAATGTTATGTTTTACATTTATGTTAATACCTCCGTGGTAGGCATTGCTGTGTGTGATATATTTTCTGTGTCTGTGTGATGCATTTCTGTAATTCAAATTTGTTTGATATATACAAGGTGAATTTGAATGAGCTTGAAAATTTTTTGTAGCAGAAACAAAACCGGAAATTAGGCAACATGCCGCCAATAGCAATTAACGAAATTTCGTAACAAATGAAGTTATTGCAATGACTCCAATCCTAGAGTTTGCCGCTTATATATATATAATTAAATATAATAATAATTAATTTGATATAAATTTCACAGAGAAAAATGAAGAAGAGTGATTGGTTTTTCTTAGTAATAGTACGAGGAGTAGTTTGGAAGCCTGTAACCATCCATATAGTATGGTTTCACAATTTCTAATGTTGTCATAATCTTGAGGTTGAGGCCGAGAGATTACATTGATCTCAGTACCCAGGGGTGAGCCCGTTCGGACTGCTGCAACAATCTATCATTGGTTGGTTGTGGCATCTTCTTTAAAACCGTCACTCTGAAGCATTCATTAAATGTGACTGCGGTGTCATGGTTCCTCACATGCAGCTTTAATGGCAGTGGTCGTTGGTCGATCCTGGTTTAAAGAAGCTCTATGGTTGTTTACCCAGTATCGCTGGGTACTGGGATCAATGCGACCTCCCGGCCTCGTCAGCCGATCGAGACATTAGAAGTTGTGAAGCCATAATTTATGGATGGTTACAGGCTTCCAAGATACTCCTCGTTCTATTATTCAGAAACACCAATCACTCTACTATTTTCGAAAAAAACCTAATTCGAAATATCAAATCATTATTTTTTTCTTTTATCGTTTAATTATGATTAACAGGACGTTTCCTTTTTTTCTGACCTTCTGATAATGGCAAAATATTGATTTTCACGTACACCCAATGCATTTCTAGAGAAGTGTAACTCTTTTATTTTTCGTAGCAGGAAAATCGTTTGACACTTTTTGGAATGCTTTCATTTTATCACATCTCATGATCCCTCAGCCTCTGTAGTGTCAAGGAAAGTTGATTTATTACGCTAAGGTATAAACTAATATTGCTAAGTAAAGAATAATTATTTATTATTTAATTATTATTAATTATTTAATTCCGTTCTTCTAACGGAAGATCCTGTGAGCCGCCACGCATGATGCAACCTTTAACGATTGTTTTTACATAAAAGTTTTAAAAAAGATGAGGCCAGGAGAAAATAAAAGAATGCTTCATCAATAGAAAAAGGCACATTCAAATGTTATGGGCGCGTACGGTCATCCAGGGTTAAACATCAGACATTAGCCGGGTAACCATCTCCTCCATAGCAAACTTCTCTCTGCATAATATCAACGTCAAAATTCCCACAAAAAAAAAAAAAAAAAGTTCTTCATAGTTTGAAAAAGGCAAATAAGCCGAAATATAAAAAATAGTTTGTGGTGTAACTTATTGTTTTTCTAAACTTTGTGTTAATTATACATGCTCTTGTAGAGCCACTCTATTGAATTATATGTATATGTGTGTGGGTGTGTGCGTGTGTACCACAAAGGCGTGGCAGTTCTTGGGGTGAGATGTCAGAGGGTGTTGTCTTTGCCATTGGCCTTCGGGTATGCCAGGAGGATCCTCTGTAGTCACTCCTCTTTAATCTGGTTGTGGATACGGACTTGGGTAAGCTGCCGGCTGAAATAGGGTTTGATCTTGCCCCTGGGGTGCGAGTAGGTGTATCAGCTTTTGCCGATGATTTCATCCTACTCGCTGAAACCCGAGAGGGCTTGCAGCTCGCCTTAGTAAATGCTTGCTTAGTGGAACAGTCAAAGTAAAACTACTTCACCCTGTGATCCATTTTTGTGTCTTAGTGGGTGAGAAGTACATGTATGATGTGTGGCAGCTCCACACACACACACTCGGACCTTACTGGTTGAAAGGGTGGGGGACCCTGGACTGCAGGAAGCTCTGCAGGAAGGCCTCCACACGCGTCCTGCACGCACGCCACCTGTGCGTAAAGAGAGAGAAGTTTTTGGTTCCTCTCACTTCCTGCAGCAGGATCGTGAATGGGCCGCTTAATTACACTCATTTTGCGAAAATCGTGCTTATAAAAAAACAGGCTTCGCTATTCACCACGGCTTTTTGTTGTTGTTGTTGTGGTTTTACGTTGATGGTATAAACATGAACGACGGGTCCCTGAACCACTCGGAACACCATAACCAAACATAGTTTTTATGGTAGTGAAAATGACGAGAGCGAACAATCAAGTTGAGACACAAAACTTTAGACCCTGACTTGCTCCTTAGTTCGACTACCCACTGCATGGCATTCATTTTACACAGATCAGTTTTCTGCCTAGATTAGTGGCCTGGATGCTCGCTACGCTCGCATCTCAAAAATACATAATATCAAGTAGTCAACCCAATTGATTGTTCGCAAAAGTCTCCTGTGAAAATGCCGCTAGTTCCGTGATAATAGATATGCTGTCACTAAGGAAACAATATCACTATTGTGGTTTCCAATATGCCTTGGATCGTTTCTTATTAGTGTCAGAATCATCTGCCACCAGCGCTAAAGTCGCCAAAACGAACTGGGACGCTTCCAGAAGCCAAAAATTAGAGTAGGCAAGTTTTGACCGTAATTAGACCTACGACCTGCACACACAAACATCTGATCTACATCTATTGTATTGTCTGGTATCGATATTATGTTTGTCCCTAAATCATTCACCCATTCATATCCAAAATGGTTTACAAGGGAAGTGATCTCATGAACACTGCAAAAGCGAGCTGCTCATTTTAGGTATTGAAACTTTTTGGCATACCAACAGACTACACATTATTCTCTCCTATTATCCGATTTTACGGTACATGCGTTTTCAATAAACCAGAACAGTTCAAAATTTCTGACATAATCAAAAAAGTATCTGTACAATGATTTATTTTTTAATCCACAAATATAAACTAGAATATTAACTCATAGATTATACATAGTGTGGTGAAAACCACCCCCTCTTTTCAACAGCCCTTTTCAGGGCTACCAAAAAGAGGTAGACACAACACAAAAATATTTATAAGACGTCGAGTTACAACTCCGCCAAACAAAATATTTCACCAGAGAAAAAATACGAATTTCTCTCTCAAAAGTGAAATATTAACTAATAACATACAAGGCGACCTCCCTAGACACTTACTGGGCGAGAGAGATGCGACAAGTATCTCGAACCAAGTCGCCTTGAACGAGAAAACTCAAACAGAAAATCAAACGTCCTCTAAAACTAACAAGGACAATTCAAACAAGCCTACTCGCCAATCAGAAACACTGATTACACGAGAGACAATAGGCGAACCAACCAAGAGGCGGCAAGCAACCACCTCTGGTCCAGCAGCCACCCCGGGGACCCCGTCTGAACAACGGACGCAGAGAAAGCACCCGAGGTCCCCGTCTAAACTCAAGGTCGTCGGCTCCGCGACGGACGCTCGTAAGCCACCCCCGGGGACCCCGTCGCAACGACGGACGTGGGGAAACCACCCCGGAGGACCAGCTCAGCTATCATGCTCGCAGATACTGAGAAAACAATGTGCGAGCCAATGAGATTACACAGTCGAATTAATGAAATTAAGCGGACCAATCAGGAGGCGGCCACCTCCCTATAAATACCCCGCTCGGAGCCCTCCGAATTTCATTCCACTCTCCGCTCTCGACGACTACACTCAGAAGTACGAAGATTTCTACACGCTCTACGCTGACGAACCTTCTGCATCCCGAGTTCATCTCAAGAACGGCTTCCTACTGCTTTCTACAAGGCCTACCTTCTCTCCACACAGATCTCGCATTGGCATCTACGAGTCCAGTGATTATTCATCCTGCTCATTGCCCAACGTAGTTCATCTGTCAGGACGCCACCCGGTACATCTATCGATATTCTCTTTAGATCGTACGCCCGCTGGGACATTCCTAGTCGTGTCGCCCGGGTTTCGTAGCACTAGGCTCGTCACCGACCGCTGTGGGCACGCCGGTAAATTACTCAGCTCATACGCTCTAATTTACCGTCCAAGGAAGTCTTTTTCAAGACTACAAGGTAGGACCCTGACATACGAGCAAAGGAAAGAAGCTCTGTCAAGCGAGTCCACCTTCTAAACCCTCTATTTCTATACATAGAGGCATCGAAAGCGAGCTAATAACTCGGATATTTCGATGGAACGTCGGCCGTCCTATTTCCTCATGCAAGGGGAGGTAGACCACGGCGCGGCCGGGCCTCTTAGCCCACGCAGCGCTACCTACACGCTGCCTGGTCAGTCCGCCGTTCCTAGCGACGGCTCAAGGCTCGACCCTCGCGACGAGATCGCCTTCTCACCTAACGTATTCACGAAGGAAACGTTAGATCAAGCCTCACCTATACAAAAGATCGAGGATACCTTTCAGACCCGCTCTGAAGTCAATCATTATGATTCGACAAAGCTTTCCGAATATCCACGATATTCGACACAAGGCTACCCGGCCGATCCGAGTGTCAAATACACTCCAAATGTACAAAAAACAAAGGATACTTTTCAGTACCTCAACCAAGCTCAACATATTCCTCCTACAGATATAAATCTTAGGCCGGAATATTACAAAACGGCTCAGTACCAAACTGATCGAACCCAGCACCCACTATGCGAGCCCAGTGCTCCACGCGGCTGCGACACGAACTATCTCTCAGTTCATCCCGCCAAGCAAGCTGACCTTGACGGTTTCGCTCACATTCCTTACAGGAATAACCCAGGGACTAACCCGCATAATCAGAATATAAATGTCCCACTTGGTCTACCTACACCAAGTAAAACATATTTAAATCCACTACAAATGGTGACCCCGCCTTTGAACAGGCTTAACACGGAGCATTTCGTTCCCTCTTATGAAGCTAGTGGATTTCAGGGAACCACTGCGGGCGTACGACCCCCGCCGGGCCTCTACGCCCCACATCTCACTCAACAACCCTCTACACAAAGTGGCTTTCGAGCACTTTTAGAGGAGATGGGAGATTATCAAAAACCAATCTTCCAAAAGAAGAATATCGATCGTGCACTCGCCGAGTTCGATCAATACTGCGTGCGAAAACACCTGAGAACGCAGAACGAATGCTTCTCAGCTATATACAAGTGGGTACCAGAAGAAATGAGGGAAGCTATCGACTCAGCTTACCTCACGGCACCCCACGCACCTTACGAAGAGGCCAAACAGCGCCTACAGCGAGAATACGGGTTGTCCTTACAGGACAGGCTCCTCGCACTCGAGGACCCCGCATCTCTCGCCAAAAAACCCAGCACCAAGTACCACGAAATGTACTCTAAAGCTGTTGGGTACTTCTCAGAGGCTCTGATCACTCAAAAGTGGATCGAAACTCTACCCATCGAAGCACGAGGTATGGTCGCAGCTCAGCCTACCACGACCGCCCGGCTCGACCTAGCTGATACGCTACACGCGTACAAAACAGAGAATACCTCTCTAAACATACGAGGAGTAGAATCTACTCCGAAAACCATGAAAACTGGTTTCAAAAAGGCCCTCTCACAACAAGCTGAGTTCAAACCCCAACCAGTAGAGAGTAGGCCTCACAAACCGATGGCCTATGTCTGTCGAAACCACGCACGTTTCGGTAGCGAAACTCGCAAATGTGCAGACCCAGAACACTGCACTTGGAAGGCAAACACTGCTTCCAAAACTAGCAAAAAGGCAGCGACTATAAGCCAGCCTAAAACCTGGGTTTCAAACGAAAATACTCAGAGATCGGTACAAGAAAGTACCGTTCCAACCTCCGACGTAGAGAGTTCGGAAAACGAATAACTGCCAGTGTATCTGAGCCTATACACCGGCAGTCTACTGAGTATAAAAGGCTTTTTTTCAAGTGCAAACTAAATGGCACTGAATTTCTCATCGACACGGGAGCAGAAGTGAACATTCTGCCCCACAATGTCACTAAAAAATTGGGCTTAAAAATTCGTAAGTCCAACGTAAAGCTCACAGCAGCTAACGGAGCCCCTATAGACACACTAGGGCGAGCTGACACGACAATTAACATCGGCCTCGGAGACATGACCACCGATTTTATGATCACGAAAGTTGATCTAGCGATCCTCGGTATACCATTCCTCGAGTCTTGGGATATCGGAATACGGGTCAAACACAAATACATTTATAAAGATAAAATAAAAAGCTATGCCGATCAAAAAATAGCTGCAGTCATGAACAAAAAATTCACTGACGAACAAATAGCAGCTACTATCCCTCATCGTGACAACAGCCCTCAACCAGAGGACGTGCAAATCACGGAGGACGAAAACATTCGCTCTATCATTGAAAAATACAATGATAAAATGAGCAAACTTCAAGGAAAGTGGAAAAACAACGGGGTTTACCACCGTATAACCACGGAAGGAACACCAGTACACTTCCGAGCAAGACCCATGGCGGGCGAAAAACGGGCTCAAGTCAAAAGTACTTTTGACAAAATGCTTTCCGAAGGCATAATTGCACCATCAGATTCCGAATGGGCATCCCCGTTACACTGTGTGCCAAAAAAAGACGGGTCATGGAGAATCACCGGCGACTACCGTTTCCTGAACGCGAAAACGAAGAAAGACGCCTACCCTCCTCCTCACATTCGCTCTTTCCAAGCGAATTTACATGATACACGAATCTATTCGACAATAGATTTAAAATCGGCATATTACCATATTCCGATGCACCCAGATGACGCTCATAAAACTGCAATTATTACACCTTTCGGTCTTTATGAGTTTAAGAAAATGAGCATGGGTTTGGCCGGAGCGGCTCAAACATGGCAAAGATACATGGACAGCATCATGCGAAAATTTGATTTCGCATTTGTATACCTAGATGACATCCTGGTGGCTTCTAAAAATTATAAAGAACACATGAACCACCTCAAACAAATTTTTGACAAGCTAGGGGAACACGGACTTCGAGTAGGTTTTGATAAATGCATTTTTTCAAAACCTACCGTCGATTTCCTAGGTTTCACTATCTCGAAAGAAGGGATAATTCCTAAACGAGATAAAATAGAAGCCATAGAACAATTTCCTAGACCAATAGACGTACGAAGTCTACGCAGATTCCTAGGTATGTGTGGTTTCTACCGAGCATGCTCAAGTAAATTCGCTCACACGGCACAACCTCTGTATGACTCCATTCAGTCAAACAAAAAAAATGACAAAACACCTATCGAATGGACATCAGAGAGAGAAAAAGCTTTCAACAGCTTAAAACAAGCAATGATTAAAGCTACATTACATAATATCGCTCATCCACACCCTACAGCAGAGTGGAGATTAGTCTGCGACGCATCCGACACACACATCGGAGCGGCACTGGAGCAGGAAATTACAAACAAACACGGCTCGAAATCTTACCAACCATTGGGATTTTTCAGTAAAGAAATTCCGGAACAATGGAAGGATAAAGCATCATTCGACAAAGAGATGTTCGCCGTTTACCAAGCTTGCATTCATTGGCACAATGACTTGGACGGCCGATCTTTTCATATTTGTTCAGATCACAAGCCTCTGCTAGGCACGATGCTTAAGAAAAATGCACATTTTTCTAAAATGAGATTAAGATGGCTAACATACATCTCTCAAATGACGAGTGACATTCGTCATATACCCGGAGAGAACAACGTCGTCGCCGACGCACTCTCCAGACCCTTCGATCCAGTTGAAATTCAAACAAAATCGATTTCAACCCAAACTGACGAGGGTCCACCCATAGCCGAAATTTCACAAATTACGGCTGCAATAGAGTGCAATCTTCTACTGCACATTTCAAATGCACAAATTCGTTCTCCCCCTAACGCAGAGGACAAATTGAAACTCACACAAGTTGAATTCCCTCAAGGAGAAATTTGGTGTAACCTAGACCTAGGACACCCAAGACCTTATATTCCAAACGAAATAAGGCAAGAAATAATCAGCCAAATTCACAATTTGGGACACCCAGGTATACACTCTACAGTGTATAAAGTTAAACAAAGATATTTTTGGCACGGACTCCGTGCAGATGTCTCCAACTGGGTCCGAGCGTGCGAAACTTGCCAACGAGCAAAAATCACTCGCTCCGTGAAGCTCCCTTACTCCGAATTTGAAACGGCTAACAAATTTTCACATGTACACGTTGATATTACCGGACCCTTACCTTTAGCTAAAGGAGGGAAACGTTACATTCTAATGATGGTCGATAGAGCAACGGGTTGGCTAGAGGCAGTCCCTCTTAACAACATCGAAACAGCCACGATCACAAACGCCTTTATCAATATTTGGGTAGCTTCAAAGGGCGTACCTAAATACATCACAAGTGATCAAGGCACACAATTCGAATCAGATCTATTTAATTCCATTATGGAACGTCTCGGAGTAAAACATACTCACACGTTACCATACAAACCGTCAACAAACGGAATGGTAGAACGCAGAAATAGATCTTTGAAAGAGGCTTTCAAAGCACAAAACGAAATTGGCTCGACGCACTTCCGAAAGTTCTACTCGCCATGCGTACGGCAGTAGACCCAGCAACGGAAACTACACCGTTCCAAAAAGTTTACGGAATTGACGTACCACTCCCAGGAGACATTTTCGTAACTTCTACAAACCTTTCTGAGCCTCTCTTCTTCCGGCCTACACATATTAAACATAATAATACAAAGTATGCCGTCAACATGCCCAAAAACTTGGATACATGTACACATGTTTATATCAGAGTGCCCACACAGCTCTCCTCCCTGCAATGTCCTTACACGGGACCATTCAAGGTTATTAAGAGAGATAAGTTTTCGGTTACAGTACAAATTGGCGAACACACGAAAAAAGTTCCCAAACAACAAATAAAACCGGCTTACACTCTAAACTCGGACGAAGCTGTGTCACGAAACCAAAATCAGGCAGGAAATAAGGAGAAAACTCCCCGAAAATCCGCCAGAGGGCGCGTCCCCTCTACCAAATTCGACGAGAAGTGGGTGACTGCACTCGAAGCAGGCCACGCCCACTTTTCTCGGGTAGGAACAGTGGGAGATATAAATATGGAACACCCCACGCCAGGAGCTCATACCAACTTTGACCATGGCAGCTCCCACTACTACAGAGCAGATGATCACAGAGGAAGTGGAGAATCTCCTCCTCGCTGAGGAAATTCCGGCAGTCATCAGCCCGCTACCGCCGTCGCCGGAAAAGAAGGCACCGACGGACGCCAGCGCTTCGAAGGTGGTGTGGAAAACACCGGCCGCATACGCGACGACCACTACACCCGCTCCGCAGCTGCCCAGGGCTCCACCCGCTCACCAGCTCCCCACGGGTCCACGAAAGTGGATCAGCTCGGGCGACGTGCCCGTGCCTCGGTGGGACGAGATGGGCGCAGCGGGGTGGACGGAGCCGGAACGAGCACCTCCGCAACAGCCCAGCCGCGGCCGCGGGCCAAGCCCTCGCGGGTTTGGCTCCCGTCGGCAAAGCTCGGGCCGGCCACGGCCGCCCCGCGGCGCTCGTCGAAACCGGCGAGGCCGGGGCGCACCCCAGGCGCGGGACGCGAGGCCTGCACCTCCGCCTCCGCCCCAACTGGTGAGGGTTTCATACGGAGAATTCCGTGTGGACCTCCCAGTTCTCCCCAACCGGCGTCGTCGTTAGTAACACGACGTCTTGGGGGGGCGCCTGTGGTGAAAACCACCCCCTCTTTTCAACAGCCCTTTTCAGGGCTACCAAAAATAGGTAGACACAACACAAAAATATTTATAAGACGTCGAGTTACAACTCCGTCAAACAAAATATTTCACCAGAGAGAAAATACGAATTTCTCTCTCAAAAGTGAAATATTAACTAAAAACATACAAGGCGACCTCTCTAGACACTTACTGGGCGAGAGAGATGCGACAAGTATCTCGAACCAAGTCGCCTTGAACGAGAAAACTCAAACAGAAAATCAAACGTCCTCTAAAACTAACAAGGACAATTCAAACAAGCCTACTCGCCAATCAGAAACACTGATTACACGAGAGACAATAGGCGAACCAACCAAGAGGCGGCAAGCAACCACCTCTGGTCCAGCAGCCACCCCGGGGACCCCGTCTGAACAACGGACGCAGAGAAAGCACCCGAGGTCCCCGTCTAAACTCAAGGTCGTCGGCTCCGCGACGGACGCTCGTAAGCCACCCCCGGGGACCCCGTCGCAGCGACGGACGTGGGGAAACCACCCCGGAGGACCAGCTCAGCTATCATACTCGCAGATACTGAGAAAACAATGTGCGAGCCAATGAGATTACACAGTCGAATTAACGAAATTAAGCGGACCAATCAGGAGGCGGCCACCTCCCTATAATTACCCCGCTCGGAGCCCTCCGAAATTCATTCCACTCTCCGCTCTCGACGACTACACTCAGAAGTACGAAGATTTCTACACGCTCTACGCTGACGAACCTTCTGCATCCCGAGTTCATCTCAAGAACGGCTTCCTACTGCTTTCTACAAGGCATACCTTCTCTCCACACAGATCTCGCATTGGCATCTACGAGTCCAGTGATTATTCATCCTGCTCATTGCCCAACGTAGTTCATCTGTCAGGACGCCACCCGGTACATCTATCGATATTCTCTTTAGATCGTACACCCGCTGGGACATTCCTAGTCGTGTCGCCCGGGTTTCGTAGCACTAGGCTCGTCACCGACCGCTGTGGGCACGCCGGTAAATTACTCAGCTCATACGCTCTAATTTACCGTCCAAGGAAGTCTTTTTCAAGACTACAAGGTAGGACCCTGACATACGAGCAAAGGAAAGAAGCTCTGTCAAGCGAGTCCACCTTCTAAACCCTCTATTTCTATACATAGAGGCATCGAAAGCGAGCTAATAACTCGGATATTTCGATGGAACGTCGGCCGTCCTATTTCCTCATGCAAGGGGAGGTAGACCACGGCGCGGCCGGGCCTCTTAGCCCACGCAGCGCTACCTACACGCTGCCTGGTCAGTCCGCCGTTCCTAGCGACGGCTCAAGGCTCGACCCTCGCGACGAGATCGCCTTCTCACCTAACGTATTCACGAAGGAAACGTTAGATCAAGCCTCACCTATACAAAAGATCGAGGATACCTTTCAGACCCGCTCTGAAGTCAATCATTATGATTCGACAAAGCTTTCCGAATATCCACGATATTCGACACAAGGCTACCCGGCCGATCCGAGTGTCAAATACACTCCAAATGTACAAAAAACAAAGGATACTTTTCAGTACCTCAACCAAGCTCAACATATTCCTCCTACAGATATAAATCTTAGGCCGGAATATTACAAAACGGCTCAGTACCAAACTGATCGAACCCAGCACCCACTATGCGAGCCCAGTGCTCCACGCGGCTGCGACACGAACTATCTCTCAGTTCATCCCGCCAAGCAAGCTGACCTTGACGGTTTCGCTCACATTCCTTACAGGAATAACCCAGGGACTAACCCGCATAATCAGAATATAAATGTCCCACTTGGTCTACCTACACCAAGTAAAACATATTTAAATCCACTACACATAGGCAATTTGGGCGATTCACTTGACGATCCGGCATCACGAGAAGTAGGTTGCAACCAGCATCTCAGGAAACATCCGGGGCTGCAAGGGTGGACCTCTCTTGGCGTTGTCGCAAGTCGCAAACTATTCTGTGAGCCTTGTTCAACTTAGAAATCTCATTTGCTTCCTCCAAGTCCGACCAAGAGAACATTTCCCATTATCATATTGTAGTATTTGGGTAGGTACTTCTGGCAAATTCGAAGAATCCTTGCTGAAAAAGGTGCCAAAATCAGCCAATTCATCAAATTCATTGTGTTTATCATATAGTTACACGAATGGAATTGTGAAGGGGAGTAACAGTTACTTGATATCTGTATCTACCCAATGGTTCTTTATTTGGATAGTTCAAATTTATAAGAAGAATTTACAAAAAAATACCTTCCTGTCCTTAAATCAGTTTTTATTATCTCCAATGTTTCTCCCCAGGAACTGGGGTTTCTTCAGGGAGACAAAATTCAAAATTTGTAAAATTAATACTTATTGTTTTCTTTTTTGTGATAAAAAATCGAATTTAGAAATTCAGTTCAAGAAAATTGTTACCTACTTCCTCGTTTTCTTGAACTGAATTCGATTTTTTCTTATCACAAAAAAGAAAACAGTAAGTATTCATTTTATGTTTGGAATTTTGTCTCCCAGAAGGAGCTCTTGGGGAAAAACGTTGGAGATAATATAAAAGCAGACAGGCTTTTATTTTTTTATTATTATTATTTTTTTTTTTTTTTGAAGACTGTATCTACCGTCCCAGATACTTTTGTGGATACTGTAACTGTATCGAAATCCGCGGAAACAGATACTTGCCGAGGGAAAGTATCTAACTATAGACACAGTTACTTCTTCTATCTGTAACCATAACTGTAGGTACTTATCTAGTTACTTTTTCGGATACATTCACAAAAATCGTCCCAATTCGACTGGAATTCGGAAAATTGACCCCTACTGCACACCTAGTCGCTGTTTTGGAATCTACGGAGTATGAAACGGGGAAGTAACAATTTGCAGTCATGTAGCATGTCTACGGACTGCATTTTCAAAGAAACATGTGGTTTTTGGATTTTTAGCTCCGCAAATACGCAAAAACTGAATCTTGAAATCTGATATTTTGTACAACACATTCTAAAAGCCTTTAAAGTATACAGTGAAAATTTCAGATTTTTTTAAATTGACCCTAAGGCAAAAATCAAGTGCAGTTTGTGAAACGTAACACAGGAAATTCTGGAGGCCGAAGGAGTAAAATATCAGATTTAATATTTTTCCGACTGTGCCAAGGTTCAGTATTTGTGGAACCAAAAATCCCAAAACCGTGTTTCTTTGAAAATGCGCTCCGTAGCCTTGCTGCATGACTGGAATTCGTTACTTCCCAGTTTCTACTACTAAACTGCAACTAGGTGTGCAGTAGGGGTCAATTTTCCGAATTCCAGTCAAATTAGGAAGATTTTTGTGATTGTATCCGAAAAAGAAACTAGATACAGTTACGGTTACAGATACAAGTAATTGTATCTGTATCTGTAGTTACTTTCCCAGATAGCAAGTAGGTACCTATCTGTATCCGTGGATTTCAGATACAATAACTGTGAAAGTATCTGACACAAAAAAAAGGCAACTCCATTGCTTGTAACTGAAATTGTGAGCGGATACAGCAGTTACCCGACCGTACTAGCAAGTTCAGGGTTACTTACTAGCAACCCTGTAGTAACCTACAGTTACAATTCGGCCAACTCTGATTTTTATAGAAGGTCATTTTTAAGGAAAACCCTCAATTTCGTTGAAAAAAAAAAAAAAATTTTCAATACAAACTTATAAAACATATGTGAGTAGTTTCCCCTAATTAGCAAAGTAAAAGTAAAATATACTACACCATTGGAAAGGTGAGGTCTCGACGCAATTTTAACCTGTCTCTGGGGGAAGGATCCGATAGAAGACTTTTGAGCTATAATGCTCCAAATGTTCAGGTTTCTTAAGATTTGTCAAATTTCATCTTTCGAACGATTTCTCTTTCATATAATCTGCATACAAAATTTTGAATTGGTATCAGGTTGGTAGGAAATTTAACGCTCTTTCCAGCAGTAGTTAATATTTTTTAATTTTCAGTGTCATTCGAGGGTGTTATGTTATTTTAGTGATAGGGTGGTGGGGCCAGTGTTTGACACCTTCATAGGCATTTTGACTTTGACAAGCAATTAAGTTATGTTTTTCGATTGTTCAAACTTGAAGCTTACATCTATTGCTGCATCAGGATGTCCTCAAACTGTTCGGTATTGAAAAAATCAATAATTCAAGCCACAAAACATCATTAATTAGTTTTTTCGAAATCGATTTTTTGACCCAGTATTTGACAGCCACATTTTCTGTTGAACCTGTGATTGACACAGCAGTTCTTCTGCAATAAATGATTCCTTGTATCAACAAAACATTTTATTTCAACGTTTTACAAATAAATTGAGCATTTGAACTTAGTTTCATTAATCTAAATATAAAATTAATATGAGTATTCATAAAGACAAAGTTGAAAATATCACCGGATGTTTCATAAAAAAATAGGTAGGTACAATGTTTTCTTGATCCCATAGGCACAGTACGATTCTAATGATAAATCCTAATTATTAAAACTTGTTGGTGAGATGTCAATCACTGGGTCCCTGTCAATCACTAGTCACTCCACCCTATAAGGTTGAAAACACGAAAAAAAAAAAAAAAAAATTTAAAGTAAAATTACTCCCAGATACAAGGGGGTTTCCAAAATTTTCTAGGAGGAACTTTTTATTTCAGATTATAATTTATAGTTGTAAAATTGATTATTATCGTTATAGTTGTAAAATCGATTCCTTCTTTGTGTGACACCTTTTTTGGAGACACCCTGTTTAACAGAATTGCTTAACACTCGTCCACGGTGGACCTTGTCACCGTACATGACAGTACCTACTTCACTACTCACGCTTACACTGTCTGTTGAGGGAGACCGCTAGAGCGCTTCAAAAATCCCTCCACCGAGAAGTGCCACAGACGCAAGTTGTGGCAGACACCGAGCAATGGATTTAACGTAGAAAAACATCACGTCCATATCAAAGAGGAAGAAGAAGATGTGATAATGTTAAAACGGTGTTGATCCTGATTGTTGTCGCTCTGTGTATACTAGAGAACCGCAATCGGTAAACAAGTATCGATTTTTTAAATCGATTCTGAATCGGTTTCAAACAATTGATTTCCAAAAAATCGTTCCTCTCAAGTATCGATTTTGTTCAAAATCGGGTTTTTTGCGATTTTTACTTTTTTAGCGGTCAAAATCGATAATATAAAATAAACCAATCAACAGTAGAAATAAACAAATATAGGGACATATTTTTTGTTCGAGGATTCTAATATATTTAATGTATTACCTGTGTAATTAGTAACTAGGTACATGTGCGAAAAAATACTTTCAAATTCAAATCTTCTTTTATTTGGTTCTTTTACAATTAATACTAAAAAATGCTCAAAATAGGAAATAAATGTTTTCAATATTCAAGCAAACCCATTTCGTCCTCCACATCCTGCAAAAATAATAGTTTTGAAGCAATCTTTCCTCTCAGTCTGTTCCTAGCTGCAGTTATCGTATTCCCTGCTTTGGAGAACAAACGTTTTCTAGGAACCGACGTAGCCACGGTTGGTAGATATTTGAAGGCGATCCGGGAAATGTTTGGATAGGTGTCACGCATGTTATTCCAATATTTAAGGGGATCTTCTTGAATGTTCTCTGTAGGCGCATTCATATACAAAGAGAGTTCGATGATGAGACGATCTGATGGGCAAGCTTCCCCTGCTCTCAAGAACTTCTGTTGAATTTTACTGTTGTGTTCGGAAAAAATTCCTTTGTTCCTTTTTGATTGATCGGAATCTGACTCAGAGGAACGGTCGGGGGAACCTTCTTCTGCCACGTGAGCCAGTGCTTCCTTTAACAAGGTGTTCAAACGCACGACGTGTCTCGCACATGCAACCTTGTCGTTAAAATACATTTTTTAGAACCGGGGGTCCAAAAGTGTAGCAAATGCAAGGTAACGCACGTGCTCCACATTCTCAAACCTCTTGTCCAGATGGGCTTGAAGTTTTTTAAAAGGGTTTTTGTTTCCTCATAGGTAGACGGTTTTTCTGAAATTTTCGATTTAGTTATACTAACAATTGGGATGACCAGGGAAGACGTTCCATAGGTTTCTCCACTTATTGCCTCGGTGTCTGACAGGAAGGGTTGCAGGACTACCAAGGCTTCGGTAACAATATTTAGTGTGTATACGTCTATACCTATACGTCAGTGCATAGAATTAGTTATAACGTGTGCGTCGGTGGTTGGCATACAATGAACTGTTGTAGCTTCTATGCTAGGAAAATAGTGGAACTTACTTTTGGTTTAATTAATTAATTAATTGTCTTGTGTGATCACGGCTTTCATTGGTTGTTATGAACACTTGATAGGCCTGCTGCAATAGGTAGCTTACTGGGCTACAACAGCATTGTAGTGTTCCCTGGTTATTCTCATTAATTCAACCGCTTTTGCTCATGGCGAACCTTAAGGACGAGTTGGACGAATATTTAAATCGGAATACTAGTGATTCAAAACCGCTACTTAATGGATTGCCATCAGTGAGTGTCTCCAAAGTTGGAAGTTGGTTTCGAAAAAATGATGTAGCTGAAGAACAGGAGAGCTGGTATGCTAATGCCCAAAAAGACTGTTGCCCAACTCTGGTATGTAGTAAGTTGTTCAGTACAATTGTATTACCTAGTAGGGTATCCAATTGAATAAAACTAGGTATCTATATCATACATACCTATAAATTTCTGTGACGAGCTCTGGTTGAGCCCTAGTAGGGCTTTGAGATCAAAATCGCGTTTTGTTATGGGAAATCGACAGTTATGGGCATAATTTTATAGCCTTATACGGATGTGTTAATAATCACGAAAATGATTCTGTAGTAATTGATAGGTACTTATCCTTGAGGCTCACAATTTGAAATAGCAATTTCAAATTAAGTATTGTAAAGCGGCGGATTTCTGTTTTAAAGTAATTAAATAAAATGTTACAAACTCTGTGGGCCCTTGAGGCTTAATTGTAACTGTATATACCAAAAATAAATAAACGCTCACATATCCAAACCAGGCTTGAGCCTCGACCACTTATGAATACGGCCTATTTGCTGTTTTCGTATACCTTCCATTCAGACAACAATCATGGATATTGAGAGTTTGCCAACTAGCGGAAAATGAAGCTCAAAGTTCTAAAGCTGGTTTCACATGGAGCGGAACGAGTGCGGAAGGACGGAACGCAATCTGATTGGCTGTTGGGATAACAGTTGAGGATGGTGGCTGCCATGTTGTCGGAATGGGCGGACGGTGGTAGGAATTTCCGCTTTCTATCAGGCTCCACGCCAGCTCATTGGACAGGAATGTTGATAACCGCTGGTAGAGGTTTTAGATCAGAGAGATCACAGTGGCTTTCAGTAGGAAGGTTATGATTCCGTTCACCAAGGTGACCGCTTCATGTGACCAATATTTCCGACTCGGCAGCCCCTCCAATGGGTTTTCCGCTTGTTCCGCTCCATGTGAAACCAGCTTTAGCGTCTTGATTGCAAGAAGCCACTCCTCCGCACGTAGCCAACTTGAGGTAGATGAGGCATTGATTTGATAACATACAACTGAAGTACACCAATACACTCATCTTTTCATACCCCTTCCATGGATTAGGTGCTTCAGAAAAACTTTCTCCCAATCATTCACAATATTCGTCTCATTTTGGAGTGTCTGGAAACCGAAACTGAGAAACGCCGCCAGCGCATTCTCCTGAGAGTGTTGTGAATTACTTGCAGGGGCTCGTCATCATCTTTTCCTTGCGCTTTTAACTAACAAGGGAAGGCTACATTAGTTCCCTCACCGATTTCATTCTAAATTTTACTGTTCATTCTAGGATCAAAATAACTCAACACGTATTCGGTGGTTCTGTTGAATGGGCCTCAGGAATCCCCATCATTCATTCATGATTTCATGATGGGATTCATGATTTTCATTTCTTTATGTGAAATGCTGAGAATCTTTTCCATTATCATCATGCGTAGGCCACCCACCGATATCGTTCCGTCACCCTAAGAGTACATGATTACCTATTAGAGATTAGATTATATTGCAGAAAACCAGTATTATGTTGCCGTAAATACCCAAAATTCGTCAAAATAGTTATAGCTAGTCAAACTAGTGTAAGCTCGTCTACAATCAGTCTTGGAGAGATTTTACTCAGATCAATTTTAACACGTAATGTGTTTTTGCTCACTAACAGGTTAAAAACCAACAAGAAATTATGAAACGAAAAAACAACGTGCAATGGACGTTTGTAGCAAACCTTCATTTATAATTATCAACAGTAGATAGGGAGACTCCCTGGGACATTTAAGAGACAATTTAAATGATTGGCTCATTCCTAATCAGCTAAGCGAGCTAAATTGTCTCCTGTTCATCCTAGAAAGTTGATATTTGTTAGGGAGAGTCCTCGAGACATTGGGTGACAATTGAAATGATTGGCTCATTCCTAATTGGCTGAGTAAGTTAAATTCTCTCCTGTTCCTCCTAGAAAGTTGAAATTAGATAGGGAGACTCTCTGGGACACCAAGAGACGATTGAAATGATTGTCTCTTTCCTAATCAGCTGAGTAAGCACACTAAGAGACGACTGAAATGATTGGGTCTTTCCAGATCCGCTGAGTGAGCTCATTTATTTGATTTAATTGATAGGGAGACATTCTGGGTCATTAGGAGACAATTGAAATTTAGGGTCTTTCCAGATCCGCTGAGTGAGCTAAATTCTCTCCTGTTCACCATAGCTAACAAAAAACTACAAAAAACCTCACTTTTTTCCAACCCACGTAGATGGGTCCTCTGTATCGTCGAAAAAATTCGAAGACATTCTTTCCAAAGGTTCTCTGCAGATACCACCTGACCAGAAACTGGCATCGCTGAAGGGTATTCCACACGGCGATGCCTTAATCTTCGTTCGTCGAGGTTTTTGGCATTCAATTCACGAATTTTTACGGGTGGGGGGTACAACTATCCTTTTTTCAGTAATGTTGTGGTTATGTATAAAGTTGAGTTCTTTAGCAGTTTATCATAAGGCCGTCTCACACTAGCAATTTTTCTGCATTTTTAATGTCTAAACGTGAAGAAAAAGAAGTACTTTTTTCCTCATTTTCATCAGTAGCTTTTTCGACCATTGCGCATCCTGGCAGATCATTTTTAAACTCACTTGGGAAAATTAGAACACGGTCTAATTTTTACCTCAACGCAAAAAATGCTAAAACGTAACCCTTGGGAAGGTAACAATCCAATGGAAAACCCCTAGGAGCCCTAACCCTACAGACTTTGTAAAACTGCATTCCACCAGAATGCGCTGGTTTTGCATTTGTTCCTCCTCAATATTCACTGATGACCTTGGAAAAGAGCACTTTGCCTTCTTCATGTTCAAGCATTAAAAAAATGGGAGAAAAAAGCTGAAAAAAATGCAAGTATGCCTTTAGTGACTTCATATGATCCGATTTTTATTTGATGTTATAATTGATGGTAGTTCCCCAGGAGTGCTTTAATTCCTAATGGAGCTCACCTGTTTGACAATGCTTTGGGACCAGATCACCTGATTGGCTGTTAAGCTAATTTGAAGGATTCAGCATTCTTATTTTAGAATTCTTATGATAAAATGAGGTAAAATTAACGTTAAAATTCAAAAACACATTCTGTGTTTTTGTAATTTCATACAGAGTATTGAAAAAGAATCAACTGGGTAGTGCAAGGGGGCTTAGCCCTCCCACCGAGGCGCAAAGCGCCGAGTTTATGAATTGTAGCGCTACGATCAATGTTTATCATTGTTTATCATTTGCTTAGATCAGTCTTCTGGATCCTCACTACGAACGCATCTCAAAAATTCACAACATCAAGTAGTCAATCCCTCAGTGAAAATGCAGCTTAGTTGGATGTATAGATTAGTATCAGGGTAGTGGAACGATAAAGGTCCTGGCGGGATAATAACCGAAAAGGTCCAATACAGATTGGACAAATAGATCAGAATGATGTGTATAGTTTGGTGGCCTGGTGGCCTCGCATCTCAAAAAATAAAGAATATCCTAAATTAATCCTTTTAGTAAAATACAGATTAGCTGAACAAACAGATCTGAAATACGATTAAAAATATTTTTCCGAGATTGAAATACGCATACTACTTTCGCATCAAATGTACTCAGTGAGCCATCTGGATAACATTTTATTACTTCACTCTTTCCCCGGTACAACAAACCATATTCTGAATCACTATTGAATCACTCTCTTAACGTTCTCCTTATCTCTACGAGTATATTCGCTCTGCTTTCTACTTAACCAGCTTACTGGACAAGCTATGTCTGGTCTGCAATAATTTTGTAAGTACATACAATTATGCCCCAATTGCCTGTGTGTAAGGTATAATCAAGTGCACAGCAAGAATATTCTCATCCATCACACTCTCTTCTTCATTCCCTCTTTCTATCATTGGATTTCTTACTCTCTTGGAATCAGCCATTTTAAATCTTTTGGCTATAGTTCCAGTAAACTTTCTCTGATGTAAAAACGGATTCTCAATGAAAATAAATTCCAGTCTAAGAAATTTGATACCATCCGCACTCTCCTACAGTGAGCAGTTTTATTTCTATGATTTTTAAAATTTTGCATCGGTGACGTCACACTGGGCAGGGGATTCCCGCCTAAGCGGAAGGGGTGCTTTGACGGAACGGGTGCGCGAAACTGAAAAATCATAGATAGAAAATTACTCATCGTAAGAGTGCGGTTGATGCCAAACTTCTTAGGATGGAATCTTATTCCAGTTACGAATAGCTACTAGGGTGTTCTCAAGTGCGCTGGATCCGAATTGAGTTTAAAAGTGTGAAATTCCAACTGACGAAAGTTCCCCATTTAACATAAATGTAAAACAACAATTTACGAAAATTCGCTCATACGATCGTTTTGCATGACTGAAACTTTTTTCAGTTATCGGCTTTCTAGATCGCTGTAAGATCCTCTCGTCGTTAATATCAATGTTGTATATTTATGTACCTAAGTTACCAAGTCGTTTAGTTAGTCATTAAATTTATTTTACCATTTTGCAGTCGAGGATGCAGAGGATAATGGGCTTCTGCATTTGTATTGGAATGGGATTATTTTGCTTTACTGTAGCTGCCATGTACATACCTGTATTGCTCCTGAAGGCCAGAAAGTTTTCCTTGCTTTACACAATGGGCAGTCTTTTTATGATATGCAGGTGAGTATGAGTTAACCAATCAGTTTCATTACATAATGGAAAGTTCCGAGTTACTAAACAATTCCTCTCCTACCATTTAATCCACCTTTTTAAAAGATCCAAATTTGTCGATGATACAATAACTACAATTCCACGTGGTGCTCAACAACATGTCTTAAATATATTTAATAATTTTTTCGGAAGACTACAATTCACCATTGAATTCCTTTACAACTCACCATTCTGTTCGGGAGCATTTCTTTCTTGGACATTCTTGTGATTAAATGCCTTAACAACACTATCAAAAACTAGACTCTGGTAGATAACTCAACTACCATAGCAATGGTCTATACAGTCATAAGCTAAAAATGTAATCTCCCAATCACTCTAACTTACATCTCCAGAATAGACGAAAGAAATAACTACGAGTAATAAAATGGTTGATGTTCTTCTACTTAACAGCTATCCACATAAACTAATATGTCAATTAATCAGAAACAACACATCACTCAACTTTACCCCTACCAATCCAAATACTAATAACCCTGAAACCTCAAACAGCAACCCTAACAACAATAGACAAATATCTAGAATGAGCGACTAGGAGATCGGTTAATTACTGTCACTGAACCAAACTTGTCTCCTACAGATATCAAGTACAGGCGGATAAAATTCTTAGCAAGCCCTTCCAGAAAAATAAGTATGCCAGTTCCTACCCAAGATGAACCCTGAGTAGCGCACCACCCTTTGGCCCATGAATATCCCGAGCAGATGTTTTTAAACGTGAGACTAGTACGACGAAAAAGAGATTTTTTGACAGGACATCTAAGCAGCCCCAAATATTGTGCGTTTCAATTTCGAACAAAAAGTTTTGTATCCTGGCACTTGTTGAAAGTAACTTTTCTACAGCTCCGGAACTGGTCCTTGATAAAACTATTTCCTTCTTCCTGAGTTTTATGCAACACAGGACGCGAACATTATTGATACCTACAGTCTGACGTGACTAAATCATCTGAATAAAAAGAAAAACTCGTGGCAAACTAACCGAGTGAATTTTTTTCCGGGAAAGTGGAGAGTCTCAAGGAAAAACTGACAACAGTGGCATTTAGATAAGTTCAAAAAAATCACTCATATGGTCATGATACACGATTGGAAGTTTTCTACGTAAATATATAAAATTGGCAAAGTAAGGACAAAACAAACGAAAGGGTGGACAACCAATAATATCGCATTTGCCCCCCCCCCCCCCCCCAATATTGCTGTAGTGATTGTGCGAGTTAGATTCATTCCGCTTTAATAGGATGGTTTGAGCGCATTTTCGTAGAATGAATCAAAGAATTTTAAACATATTTTTTTCCAAAATGTTCTTCATGAAAATCCGTTTTGTGGCGCTCAGAAAGGATTTCTGAAGTTTGCTCTTTAATATGTACAGGGTGGGCCCCGAGAGAATAGACCAAAAAAACAAATAGGCATAACTCAAGGTATTTTAAACGTACAACCATTTTATTTACATTTTTATGAAGGGAAATGAGTGCCATTTTAAGTTTTAAAAATAACATCCACCATATGGTGTCCATATTGTTCGTAGCATGAAGCAAGTCGTTCCAAGAAGTTTCTGTGGACGAGCTCTAGCAATGCTTCCTGAATTGAACGAACTTCGGTTGTTATTGCATCCTTGAGAGCGTCCAAGGTGCGCGGTTTTGTCGCATAAACACGTTTCTTAAGGTACCCCTGAAGAAAAAAATCGCAAGTCGTCAAGTCAGGTGACCTGGGGGGCCAAAGCACGTCCCCAAAACGTGATACGACGCGATTGGGGAACATCTCCCGCTCCAGAGCCATTGAGGCAGTGGAAGTTTGAGGAGGGGGTCCATCTTCTTGAAACCAAACATCCACTGGGTTGACAATTCGCCTTCTTCTGTGCAATTCGGGTCTCTAAAATTTGGTCAGTATTTCAATGTAGCGCTCAGAATTGACAGTCACGGTGATTCCTTGTTCCTCAAAAAAGAAGAGACCGATGATGAATTTCCTTGAAACGGCACACCAAACAGTAACTAGGGCTGTGCAGGGGCCGTTCGTGGAGACTTTGAGGGTTTTCTGCTGCATAATACCAGCAATTTTGCCTATTAACAAAACCGTTGAGGTGAAAGTGCGCCTCGTCACTCATCAACAGCACCATATCAACATTCACTTTGAACAACGAGAGCATCTCAAGTGCAAGTGAAGAACGCTGAGCGTAATCAATAGCCAACAATAGCCAACTTGTTGAACAATAGCCAACTTGTATGGATGAAACTTTAGTCCTTTTTTAATGGTTCATCGAACTGAGGTGCGTTTCATTTGCAGGGCCTGAGCTTGTTTGCGCACAGAACGCCCTGGGCTCTGGAGAACAGCTGCTCTTACCTTCGCCGTGTTCTCTGGGGTTATCAATGTCCGTGCAGGGCCAGGTGATTTTTTGTTCATAATGTTCCCTGTCGAGCGAAAAGCTGTGACCCTTCTCATAATTGTTTTCCAAGTGGGAACAACTCCGCGACGTCCAAGGTTGAATCTGATTCATGCACCGCAACTATAGATTCATTGTTAGCGAATTTTTGAAGAAAATTAAGCTATTGCTCTCGCCTCAAAATTTGTAGAATGTGAATTTTTGAAAACTTTTTATGCAGAAATCCGTTTCAGGCTATTCTGAATCATATTCTGAAGTTTAACGCATTTTTTTATGTATGTATGTATGTATGTATATATGTATATATGTATATATGTATGTGTCATTCCAGACGATAACTGTCCGTAGAATTGTGCTAGAAACTTCAAACAAATTTTAAAATGTTAAGGGCACAAAACGAAAGTTCAAGTTCGTTGGCCAGCATGATCGGATTACATCTTCGGGTTGAAATTTTCAAAAATGTAGTCAAAAATTTCAAAATAGCCTGTTTTTTGCGATTTGTTGTGCGAAATAATTTTTTCAGCATACTAACATGTGGTATATTCGGAATCAGCGTAAAATTTCCTATAAGAATATGTATCAAGTTTTCAAAAATTTCAAAGTTGAAAAATCAGTCAAAAATCGAAATAATGCCGTTCGCTAGTTGTAAAAATCGGTAATATTCTTCAAAAATTCGCTCATGGGGTCATGCTGCATGACTGGACTTTTTTTTTCACATACGCGTCGTAAGCAAATACACGATGAACCACATCCCACTGATCCATGATGGTAACTAAACGGCATCATATAATGGTTCGAATGAGCCCTCACAGACCTTCCTACCCCGACCCTGGGCGGCGCAAGGGAGCCCCACTTTTTGGTCTGTTCCCGGGGCCCACCTTGTATGTAATATATATATATATAAGCTACCAGAGGTATTAGGGAGGACCGTTTCCCCAGCCCAATTAAGTGTCAGCAAATAATTAAATTCAATTTAACTTAATTTTATTTAAAAATTTAAAACGAAATGTTGAAATAGGTACTGATCCTGTAAATTCCGAAGTTTTGACGTATCTAAGGAGCCCAGTAGTTTCGTCGTCGAATCATTCCAAGGCGCATACTGTAAGGCCTACTATTACTATTTGATTTTCCTTTGAAAGTCAAGTTTCGACATTGAATCATCAAAAAGCAGCAACGATCCTATTGGCTGCTTTGCGAAACATAGGTACTTATCGATATGACACGATTGTGATTCTCATTATTTAGATCTACTGACGTCTGGAAGAAATTTGTTCAAATTCTAAAGTTTTAAGTTTATAGGTTGTTAGATTTAACTTTTATTGTTTCACAAATAATTGTATTGTTTTTTATTGATTATTATTTTGTGCTGTTACCTGGTTAGGAGGTACATAACCTGCACTGATTTGGCCTTCACTAACTACCAAAATAGGTGCTACTTGCATTTCGATCATTGATGAGCCAGCCTCATATCACCATCACTTTTCGGTGATCTGTATTTCGAAATGGATCATGAATTACTCCTAAGTTCATGCTTACTTCACTAGAAAGAAATGTCCCAGTACAAGCTCTGAGTGCCCTAAAATATTTCTCTAATTTTCAAACAATAGATTTAGAAGAGAAGTCACCAATAATAAATATTAGAGTTTAAGTATGTTGAATACTTACTACCGGTTGAGAAAGTAAAGTTTTTTGGTAAAGTTGGTTTAGTAAAGTTATTGATTTGATTGAGTTGATCATTTAAAGAAATTACAGTAGTGGACTAATCGGGTGCATTTTCTTGTAGGAGAGAAATTCAATGTGTTAGGATCTGCCATTTCACTATAATGTTCTCTACTAGTAGTTTTGTATTTCTTTCACAGCTTTTCGTTCCTTTGGGGTCCTAAAACCCATTTGAAACACTTATTCTCCAAGGAAAGGTTCTGGTTTACCTTCTCCTACGTGACAACGATGAGTATGACTCTCTACTTCGCTCTATATCAGCACAGTACACCGTTTACGGTGCTCAGCGCCGTCTTCCAACTAATTGCCCTTCTATGGTTCCTGATGAGTTACATCCCCGGCGGACAAACGGGCCTGCTGTTCTTCACTAAGCTTTGCGCATCATCCGTGTCAAAATCACTGCCTGTGTGAAAAGAATGAACGGCGATGTGACCAACACCACTAAAAACTGCATCATCCTATAAATGAAGGTGTTTTTTGTGTCATTAGGAGTTGAAAGTAAATGACGACTTTCCGATACGATACGAAAAGTTCTATTCCTTCCAATGTACCAAAGATCACATAGAGCACTCGGGTGAAAATTGTGTTCGAATATTCATTTCCTAATAAATTTTTTGAGTGAATAGTTTTAGCTTGGTAGCCTTATTTTGTGATTTCAAATTTGCTGTACTTTTATAGTATAATATTATTATATAACCTCACCGATCCAGCAGCCTTCTCTCTGAGATATTCTACCCTTTTTTGTCTCAATGTTTCTCTACCCTTTGAGGAATCTACTTAAGTTTATAGTGAAATTACCTATATTTGACCAAAGTGTTTTGTTTCCAAATTATAATGACTGTATTAATTTATTTACCTCATCAAATAGTGTCATTTTCATTTCTTCTTTTCCATTTTTATCTTTTCTCCTCGATGCTACGATTAGTAGATTGTAGATATTAGTAGGTCTAAAACGAATGTTAAAATAAAGGCCGTATTTTTTCATACCACTAGAAAGCAAAAGGTTGAGTGGAAGTGGCTTCTTCTCCTGTCCTCAGTTATCGTTTAGTTAACTGGTTACCTTAAGTTAAACACAATTTCGGTTTATTATTTCCAATAAGCCCATGTGATCGTGTAGCAAAAAATTTTTATAACCCCCCCTCAAACTTTGTCACTTTACGTTTCAAGGTGCGTAGAATCCAAATTTGAAATGTCCGTCCGCCGTTCGCCGTCCGGTGTCCGCCGTCCGGTGTCCGCCGTCCGGCCATAAAAGGCCTAAGAATTGACTTAAAAAACCTGTTCTTTCGCACATAGACTCCATTTGGGGTCTAGTTGGTCCTAACGTTTAACCATCCCGATCGCTTTACTCGCATAGATGCTGTGGGCCAAAAACGGACGAAAAAGTGTCTTCTAGGACGTGTTAGACGCACGCCTGGCACGCTTGGCAGGGGGTCACGGTGGGTGGTGAGGGGGGTGAGCGGGGGGTGGAGTGAGAGGAGGCGCCGCGACACCATGAGGTGGGTACAGCGTTCCTTCGAGGCATGAATATATGTTTTTTCCTAGGTCATATTTGTGTGTTAATACCAACGCTTTTCCTACGCATATATTTAATAACATATCCTCTCGACTTTTCGTACGTACTTAGACAATGATATTATTAAGGCAATAACTATTTGAATAGATAGGAGCTCAAATCGAGAAATATAAACATGCGTATATAATTGTAGAAGTATAGGTTGTGGCAACTCGAAATACGACACGCCGAGGAGTCTGGACGGGCCTTATGACGTACGCAAGCCAACGAAATGTTCCTTTGTGAAATAATTTGCAGCGTTTTTTAATGCTGTAAAATATGATAAAGTTCACTCTTCACTGAAGGAAGATAACCAGCAACCTACCCGTAAAGGTGACTACTCACAAATAATATTTGGATAACACCATCTGAAAATCAGCAAATTTTGTCAGAATTTCGTTTATTGTTGAAATAAAAGAACAACATTGATGGTAGGTTCAAAAGAGGGTATCTACTTATTACAAGTATCATAGAAAAAGGGGGCATTCCGCCATATTACTCTCCATAGATGACAGGTTTTGGGTTATAAAATGAGTGAGGGGTTCACACACCTGAGCGGCGGTGCTTTCTACCTTATTATTATACCCCAAAGTCCTACAGCGGTTCAGTATGGAATTTTGCTATGGCTTAGACAGCCGAATAGGGATACTCCCTACTTTACCATTATTACCCAAAAGCCCCACATATATTCCATATATAATTTCATCGTCATTGATTGAATAGGGAAGAAATTAAGGTAAGCCTCACAGAGCCCACAAAGCTGCTCGGGGATACTTACAATCCTATCATCATTATTCAAAACTCCCACAGAGGTTCTGAATCAGATTTGAACATCAAAGGTTTAATAGGGAAGGGATTATCCTCAGAGCCCACCAAACTGATTGGCAAACCAATTATGGATAGTATGTATTGTTTAGGTTTAAATAGTTACTTTGCGAATTTTCATCGAGATCGTATTGAAATTATGGAATAAAGAACTAAGTGTAGCAGATTTGTTTCTTAAATTAGCTTCACATGTGCAGTGTGACAACGAGTAAATAACTCCCCAGACGACGTTAACTTAATAACTTTTCCCAATTTAGGATGTTACGAGAAGAGGAGAGGATTTCATTACGGATAAAAACCATCTCAAGAACTTCATTTGAATGTGCCCAGCCATTCCAGCGTGGCTGCATCATCTTTATACAATACATTCACAAAAACACTGACCAATATTAGGTACCTATGTAGATGGATATTCAGAGGTAATTTTAACATTAAATAACGGAGTTTAAATTTAGCAAAATTCTTTATTTGGTATATTGTTATCACTTCTAAGTATTATGGTTGAAAAAATCAATAGTTTCTCCGATAAGGTAACGAAAGTTTTTTATTTATTTATTTTTAAATGGTAGGGGCGTATACTTTTAGTAGTGTTGCAGTCGTCTTAGGTCTAATCGTGATTCACGAAGAGGCCGTGGAGTAGGCAAGGTATGTGTGCAGTGATAGTGGCTCTGGCTATTTCTTTCATGTTGTCAGCTCTGAGGATCAGTAAGAACGATTCGTTTGACTCAGTATTCACCACAATGGAAATTACCAAGCCGTCATCTTCTTTGGTACCACCAGGTTCCTGAATAAATAGAGGTTCTCCTGGAAAATCGTTCTCCTCTCCAGTCCATTTGATTATGTCACCAGTATCCACATTCACTTTCACGACCTGAAGAGAACGAGAGAATTGATGAAACAAATGTCCAAGTAATCAACAAAGGTGCAAGTAATTTCATTCAATTATATATATAACTAAAACTGAACATTTTTGCACATTATTTAATAACTTCACGTTTGCCTTTCTAAACAGAGTATGCTGAATAGCGCCTTAGTTCAATTGGTTTATCTATTTCACTCACCAATTGAATTCAATAAGAGAGGAAATTTATTGAGGGCTGGGGTATCCTTATAACTTCTAATCCTTCTCAAGTCTGCATTGCAGATATCTTCATGGCAAAGATGAAAATTTAACGGCCCACTCAATGAAGGAAAACATGCTGCAAAAAGTTATATATTTACCTAACATAGGATGCGAGTCCTCTAGTCACAATGATTGACTAGACCTCTCCCCAGCAATCTTTTACTTTCCTTCCGCTACCAGTGCAGTCATTGGTGGTAGATCAGCTTACGATGTATGTAGTAATTGTTTGGTTGTCATTTTAACTGACGTAGTCTAGTGGCATTGTGGATAACATTAAACAGGTACTGTGGAGGGTGAGGTTCAAACCCAAGATGTTACTATTTTTTCCCCATTCTTTTTTGGGGGTTAATGCGCATCTATTATAGGCCATGCAGACAGAACGTATTCTGTAAGGAGAACGCGAGACTGCAGGGGCAGTCCCAATATTATACTAGTAATTTAATTGAACTTCACACAAAATTCAAATGAACAAGGCGACAACCAACATTTGATTTCTGAGTGGAAAGTGTGCTTCATGTTTTTCCACCACTAACGGTTGCTTGCCCATAGTGTTCATGTAACAGTAGGTATCTTGCTAATCTGCAAATGTCAAGGAAGTTCAGTAGAACTTCGAAGGAAAATCAACGGTAAGTTTTCACTCCCTAGGTAGCGATTCCCGATTAAATAGGTACCTACATACTTGTGATTGTATGACTTCTGAACGGGATCGAAATTGAAACACTTAATGCCTTTTGTGGGATCCAAACTCAATAAAGTTCGGTCTTGAAGTGTACAAAGGGAGTAATTCAACTTAGAGCGACACTAGCGCTCTAACGGTAACTTTGAAAAACAAGCCCCCAACTCTATTCCAGTTCCGTGACGGTAAATACAAATTTGGATAGGGCCAAACAAATTCGAAACCCAATAATGTGAATATGTTTGTAGCTGATAATAGTTAATAAACAGGTAAGCATTTGTTTAAAAAAAAAAGAAAAGAAAAACGACCCTTTTGCTTCGTATGTGCTTACAAAATATGTTTGTTGTTGGTTATAAATAAATTGCGTGAATTTGTGAAAATTAAAATTTCTTTAGAATTACTTTTTCCTGATAAGATCAACAACTCATTTCTCAGCACTCATCAGCAACATCAGTTTCTTAGCACTAGTTTGGAAATATGTTACCTTTGAAACGTCACTACTTTTGTTGGCTCTTTTGATAGCCCTTAACAACCTACACGACAACGCAACAACCGTATGTTCATAAGTAAATTTTCTGGTTAATCTAATCGATGAACGGTTTCTGTACTTTGACATTTTATGTCTCTTTGGCACATAAACGAAAAAAGCGTTAACAAAATGCGTTACGGTTGGTTTTCTGAAGATTTTCCGCTTACAACCGAGTCGTTGCTAGGGAAATGGTACTTCGTCGTTTTTCATCCCACAAAATTCGTTGACCATTCGTTCGAAAGCTCTCGATTTATCCAACCATATTATGTTAACTACTGCGAAGTGCTTGACCAACAAGCTGAGTTATGAACGTGGTTATTTGAATAATTGTGTAGGTATACTCAGGTGATCATTCTCAATAATTGATATTGTGAACATGATTGCAACCACTTGTTAATTTCTGATGATTTCATTGAGCTGGTGTTTCGATGATTTGATTCATTGCAGGTGATCCGAATATTGCGAGAACGGTTTGATTTGTGAAGCGGTGGTTAAATCATTTTAATAGGTAATTTCTATACTTTACGCTCAAGAAAGCTGTAATTTCGCATGTAGTCTCTTTAGGACTTTTACTTGACTATGCCCAGGGTTCGGATCAGGTGAGTGGCTCTTAAAGCTAATTTCTATGCTTTACACTCTAGGAAGCTGTAATTTCGTATGTAGCCTCTTTAGGCCATTTACTTGACGGTGCCCAGGGTTCAGATCAGATGAGTGGCTCTCAAAGCTAATTTCTATGATTTACACTCTAGGAAGCTGTAATTTCGTATGTAGCCTCTTTAGGACATTTACTTGACTATGCCCAGGGTTCGGATCAGCTGAGTGGCTCTCAGAGCTTGCATACGAGTCTGCAACACATACGAGTCTAAAGACATGAAATGTCCCAATCTGTTGCAGACTCGTATGCAAGCGTTTCTCATTTTAGGTTACCGATACCCATTTCAGTAACCTGGTAAAATGAGTTGGTACCTAATGTTTGTTATGCAGTTATAATCCCTGGAAGATCAGAGGCATCAGGTGCAAAATCCTGTGTAAACTCGAATTGTGATTCAAAATATTATTCAAAATAAACGTGATATTGAACTGCTCATAGTTAGAACTCTGAAATACCAATAGTGAATTTATGATACTACTATTTTTCACTGGCTGTTAAACATAATCCTATAAACTAATTCTAAATAAATAGGTGATAACTGAACTGCAGCACTAGTACAGAATAGTCAATGAAATATTACTTTAATGTCCGCGTTGTGTAGTACGATGCCTCATCCTCTTTGATGTAGGTAAGTGATTTCTAAACCAACGTCAGTAAAGGTCAGGACATCTCCACGTTTAACGCAACCCATGGACCAGTATTTTAGTCAACGAACTTGGTAAAAATTAATTTGAAAATTTCGAAAAAGGTAAAAATTCTACTAAAAATGTATATTAACCGATTTTTAGCCGTTTTAGTGATTTTTTAGCCCTTTTTTGAAATTCGACCAATTTATAGGTAGGTAAGTACTCAAAATATGCTGGCAAACAAACTCATTTGGAAAGCTTGATTTTTGGCGCAAGAACGGAGTTTTTATCTCCACTCTATGGAGATTTATTGTCTAGAATGACTGGTAAATAGGGGGAAAAACAGAAACAAAACACAATATATATGGGAGTTCTAACATGGCGGTACCTAGGTATTTAATTTTTCCAGTCTCACAGTTATATGCTAGACGACCTGAAAAATGTGTAAGGAAGAAGTTCAGCCTACTCCGTTTTGCAAATAGCTCCGCTGTAATATAGTCATGTTGACAATTTTTTATCTGGGGTAAAATTTGAGTGTTGAAATTGAAAAAAAAAAAAAAAAAAAAATCATTTCAAAAATTTTCGTTATAAGTGGTACCTAGGTAACTTTATTATACCTAAGGTTATTTTGTTCGATTTATTCCAGTGGTGGTCGGAAAAAATATTGTAATCACGACTGCGAATCTCAAAGCGACTTCCCTATGCAGGAGCAGGTTGATTTGGTTCAATCCTATTCAGTTTTCTCCGTTGTCCTTGCTGGTGTGCTTCCCTACGTTGCCTGAAGCGATCATTGATTTCACAAAAGCTATCCTAAGCAGAAATTATGTACATACCTGCAAAACTTGTGTTATTAAGTCTGCACATTCCTTCTTTAATAGTGATCACAAGGGTTTTTTCAACTTCAGTTGACTTGGAAGCAAACATATTTACCTAAAATACATTAAGTTTTTGTATTTATTCAAACTGACTTACTGAATTGTGGAATGGGCCTTCGTCATACATTCCGGATGCATAAAAATACGAATATACTTTTCCAGAAATTCTTGAATTCACAGTAGGGAGATCATAAGATGGTTCAGCCAATAGTTTTGAACTGACAATAATTTTTCCTCCAACCCGTTTAGCCGTTGCTTGCTTCGAGGAATCTATTAAATTCTCGTTTTCAGGCAGAATCTGAAAAATGAATTGAGGTTTGATTAATTTGGCTTTATATTGATATTCATATTAGGTACCTTTGATCATGTTGAGGAAAAACGTTTCGTTATCCAGTTTCTAAAAACCTGTAGACGAATTTAACCATTATAAATCATTCATGAGGAATGTTATGAATGATTAGGGAGGATAGAATAAGGGATAGGTACCTACCTACATTACCATTGTTAATTACTAAGTAGGTTCATTAGCATGCTGCCGACATTGCTTAAAAATAAATCATGTTACCATTAACTCCTTCTCAGTTTTGATTAGAGGCAAAATGAACCTCCTGGCTGATGATTTGTCTTTCAGATCGTGTACGCCCTTCCTCAGGTCTTTCAGCCAAAGCTTATCCAACATTTCTGGACTGTCGTGTGCCATGACATCCACAATGAGCTGTGAACACGAGTAGTTAGTCATCAGTTCGCTATTTATTACATACTAGCGGATTGGTGGGGGTAAAATCCTATTAGAAGGTACCTATATCTAGGTATCTGAAATGAAAAATTAGATACCTACCATATCCTGGTTTCGTTTTGTTCAGCCATAATATTCTCGTTACCTCATTTAAGTAGGTGCATAAAATAACCTCATTTAAATAATCCTCCTTTATTTTAATACCAGCTGGTTCACCCGTGCGTTGCACAGGTTGACTTGAATATCCGCAAACCCCCCCCCCCCCCCCGTCACCCTCCCCCTTTACATTTTGGGACACCCCTATGGATCTGATTCAAATAAGTCCTTACTTAAAAGTGCTTACTTATAAATTACCTATTAGTACCAATCTACTGAGATCAACCCCCACTCTCCTCAAACAGCCCCCATATTTCAGATTACAAATATTCTTGATAGGTAAACCAAAATAACGTTCAGACTAATTCAATTTCTTTCGTCCGAACATCAGATCTCCAGTTCGTTCGGTGATGATCAAATTATTCCATTTAACCACCCCCTCCCCCTCCCTTTGTTCCCTTAACACAAACACCTCTCTATGGTTGAGGCTAGAAACAATTTTAATAGCCTGTGATTGAGGTTGACGTAATCTAAACATATTCGCCCAATCAGATCCCCAGTTTGTTCAGTGATGTCAAAGATACCCTTTTCCAAACCCCCTCCCCAAAACACCCCTATGGGTCGGAATTGAAAATGTCTAAGTAAGCTGTGGTTTTTTAGTGTTATCCAAACATATTTTATCAATAAGGTCCTCAGTTTATTCAGTGATGTTCAAGATACCCCCATTCCACCCCCACCCCTCCCTCAAAATACCCGTTATAGTTCAGATTTGAAAGTTTCAAGTAGTTTGTGATTCAAGTTAGAGTATTCCAAACATACATCAATCAGTTTCTCAGTTTATTCAGTGATGTCCAAGATACCTCATTTCACCCCTCCCTCCTCTAAGAAAACACCCCCTTTTGGTCAGATTTGAACAATTTCAAGTAGCCTGTGATTTGAGTTAGTGTAATTCAAACATATTTTAGCAATCAGGTCCCCAGTTTATTCAGTGATGTCCATGATACCCCATCTCTCTCCCCCCCCCCCCCCCCCCCCCGTGAGTTAGATTGGAAAACTCCAAGTAGTCTGCGATTCAAGTAAGAGTATTTCAAACATTTCTAACCATTCAGCTCCAGTTTATTCAGTGATTTCCAAGATAACCCAATTTCACCCCCCCCCCCTCCCCAAACCCTAATGGGCGGGTTTGAAAATTTCAAGTAGGTACCTAGTCTGCGATTCAAGTTGGAGTAACCCGAACGTATTTCATAAATCACGTCTCCAGTTTATTTACTGATGTCCATGATACCCCATTTCACCCCCCTCCTCTCACCCTATGGGTCAGATTTGGAAAATTTTAAGTAGCTTGTCGTTCGAGTTAGAGTAATCCAAGCATAAAATTTCAATTAGCCTGTGATTTAAGTTAGAACAATCCAAACATATTCACCAATCAGATCCCCAGTTCGTTCAATGGTGTCCCAGATACCCCATTTCATCCCCCTCCCCCTCCACTAAAACACTCATCTGGCTCAAATTTTAAAAACTTCAAATAGCCTATAATTTAAGTTGGACTAATACAAACATTTCCCCCCACTCATATCAGTTGTCCAATGACCCCTGTAATCGAGAAAAGCGGACAAACATACGGACAGACAGACAGAGAAAAATTGAGAAAATGGTACCAATCGTCTACAAATAGCATAAAACGGAAAAGAAAATTTTAAACGCGAGTAATGTCATGATTCAATCCAAACATATTCACCAATCAGATCCCCAGTTCGTTTACCTCCTTGTACTACCTACTAAAAATCTCCCAATAATTGATGCTACAATTGGTAGGCACATTCTGATTTATTTGTAAATCTCTGGTGCACAATAGTAATAACAGATAAATCTCTCCTCCCCTTTTATTTCCTTTTTCTAAAAAATGTTGAATCGTGCTTGTCTTCGGCTTGAAGACTTCGGGTAGTACCTAGATTGAGAGGAGTGGCCCAAATTTTCATCACTTTCTAACAGTTTTGGTTGGTTAGTTAGCCCTTAGCCAGTGCTTTTCTAGAGTATAAGGGATTTTCGCAGGATGAGATTCGGTGTGAAGCAAGATGAATTGATTTATACTGCTCTCGCAAGAATACCTATAGTCCAATTTACTAGGTAGGTATCTACCTAGCACAATTAAAAACTATCAGATGACCGTTTGATTTTTGTGGGAACTTCTCTGTAGTTCGACCGAATTTTCACCGGCATCTTGTAGTCAGGGGGACCATTATTATTCAAGCAGCCTATCGCCTCACAAAGGCCTTTGTCGGGCATTAGCTTATACCAAGGAAGGTACAGTCCTCTCCCTAGATCAGTAATCTTTGGCAGCCAACGGAGTATTGTTATTCATTATACTCTCTTCACAGTACCCCCTTAGTTCTGAGAACAATCACACCACAGCGACATCACAATCAAAGTGCCTACCTACCCCGTAGGACATACCCTGTGTTATTATCTTATTGCTGGTAGTGTGGATATGTAAATAGGTTTTTATCAATATATCAGGCGTTCGAATTGGTAGGATATAGTCTGGTGGTTAACCCGCACAATCTTCGAGAATTTCATCAAAATCGCTCCTTTTGTCTTGGATTGTAAACCAATACTAGTTTTGTGATAAAATACATAGGGAATCATCCTGGACATATAGCCAAAAATCCCTCGAGTTTGGACAAAATCAAATCGATATATGATATAAAATCGACGTTATAAGGAATTCAATTTTGCGCATGCGCACAAACTACTATTAATACAACGGTAATTAAATTTGTTGGGCATCATTTAAGAGCTAACCTACACAATATCTGAAAATGTCATCAAAATAGGTCCATTAGTCCAGTTTTACCTGTGTCAATCAATTTTTGTTTTGGGCATGCGCAATATTATTACTCAACCAATCGCGATCTAATACATATTTATGGCATCTTTCTGGAACATACATGGTAGTCGGCTTAAAGTGGATGATAAAAATTGGGTGAAACTGGAGAGAAAATGGAATCGAATGCCGCCAATCGAACCTGTCTCGATCACAATCCGTTGCTGAGGTGTGATTTTTTAGTTTTTTTTTTTTTTAACTTTTTTTTACTACATGATTATCCCTTTTTGGAGTCCGGCGCACTGACTACCACGTAGGTATGTATCTGCATTACATATTTTATTATAATGTTATTCACATGCAAGCACCATCGTATTAGATCAAGTAATATTGTAAGTACACTTACTTGCCCATTTAGTTCATACGTGTTGATATGGTGATGGAAGAAGAAAGATGAATCAGACTCGTACACAATAGGACTGATTTGCCCAGTGCTTTTGTCGACTACTGTGAAGCGGTTCTGAAACGAATACAGGTAGCAGGTATCTTAAACGAGTTCTCTATACATATATGTAGAGAATGTATATATTATGTACCTACCTACCGTAGGGATACCTATATTTTCAGCGCATTATCGTACCGTACCTACCTAATGGTGTTGACGTTATATGAGAATGAAACATCTCAGATTTTTAATGGTTGGATCTTCAATTTCATTGTTAAGTAAAAAACGCTGCAAATTATTACACAAAGGTTTATAATTTCTGTATTAGGTAGCCCTTCTATGCAGAACACCGTAATTATTAAACCCCGCTTATAGTACTCGTACTTACCTACCTATATTTACTACCGAAACTTCGGGCATAGCGCCTCGCAAATGGGTTCGCTGCATTACAGCACCAGGACCCCATAATTTTTAGGAAAGTTGAGGAACAAAACTATCTATGACTACCTAATTCTTCTTCCCATCAAGCAGAAGGGTTGCATACACTGCATATTGTTTTGAAATTATGTTTTTTCTTTGCTCATTAATTACCTACAATTAATGTATTTCAATAGGGTGATTAGAGAAAAAATCAGTTTTAGAGGACCCCAGCTGATGATATGTTGTTTTCCGTATTTAATAACATTGTTTTCAAGCCGTTCCTAAGGCGCCAGTCCAAATTTCAGCACCGTGGAACAACCAGAACAGAATTTAGCCTGTGAGGCCCCTCAGCTGAACACCCCACCTCCATAATGTGTACTTGTAAATGTATTCTACGTGTTCCAGGAGCGCTCCATTTGAAATTCCATCACTGTAAGTCGATGTATTGATTTGCGGGCGAAGCCCAATTACCAGAGCCGGTCCTTGGCGTATGCGAACCATGCGGCCGCTTGGGGCCGGTCAGAACGGGGGCGCCCCCGGCAGGATTATAATAAATTACATTATAATACTAATTGTTAATTGAATAATATTGAATAAATTGGTTTTTTTGTTGTGTTAATCATTGAATGAATTGAAGTTATTTACTTATATGTCTGGTATTTTTCTGTACCTATAGATCTGTAAAAAAACAGCAAGCTCATTGCACTTGACCACTCTTCGGTCACATTGCGTTATTCGCTATCTGCTCAACTCATAAGAAACATGTGACCTCAAGGTCATCCGACAATATAATACTGGAAACTTTAGTAAGTCGCTTTTATTTTTAAATTTGCCCTTTTTTGGCTTCCAATCCAAGATTATAGGGGGGTTGGGGGGGGGGATACAAGCCATTCCGCATAGGTAACTAAAATGGTTCGTGCCGGCTCTGCCAATTACATAGCAACATTACTCATAACAATTTGAATGGTGTAGATAAAATGAATGGCAGTAAACAAGTGGAGCCCAAGTTATGATAATTGTGGTGAAAACCACCCCCTCTTTTCAACAGCCCTTTTCAGGGCTACCAAAAAGAGGTAGACACAACACAAAAATATTTATAAGACGTCGAGTTACAACTCCGTCAAACAAAATATTTCACCAGAGAAAAAATACGAATTTCTCTCTCAAAAGTGAAATATTAACTAATAACATACAAGGCGACCTCCCTAGACACTTACTGGGCGAGAGAGATGCGACAAGTATCTCGAACCAAGTCGCCTTGAACGAGAAAACTCAAACAGAAAATCAAACGTCCTCTAAAACTAACAAGGACAATTCAAACAAGCCTACTCGCCAATCAGAAACACTGATTACACGAGAGACAATAGGCGAACCAACCAAGAGGCGGCAAGCAACCACCTCTGGTCCAGCAGCCACCCCGGGGACCCCGTCTGAACAACTGACGCAGAGAAAGCACCCGAGGTCCCCGTCTAAACTCAAGGTCGTCGGCTCCGCGACGGACGCTCGTAAGCCACCCCCGGGGACCCCGTCGCAGCGACGGACGTGGGGAAACCACCCCGGAGGAACAGCTCAGCTATCATACTCGCAGATACTGAGAAAACAATGTGCGAGCCAATGAGATTACACAGTCGAATTAACGAAATTAAGCGGACCAATCAGGAGGCGGCAGGAGGCGGCCACCTCCCTATAATTACCCCGCTCGGAGCCCTCCGAATTCATTCCACTCTCCGCTCTCGACGACTACACTCAGAAGTACGAAGATTTCTACACGCTCTACGCTGACGAACCTTCTGCATCCCGAGTTCATCTCAAGAACGGCTTCCTACTGCTTTCTACAAGGCCTACCTTCTCTCCACACAGATCTCGCATTGGCATCTACGAGTCCAGTGATTATTCATCCTGCTCATTGCCCAACGTAGTTCATCTGTCAGGACGCCACCCGGTACATCTATCGATATTCTCTTTAGATCGTACGCCCGCTGGGACGTTCCTAGTCGTGTCGCCCGGGTTTCGTAGCACTAGGCTCGTCACCGACCGCTGGGGCACGCCGGTAAATTACTCAGCTCATACGCTCTAATTTACCGTCCAAGGAAGTCTTTTTCAAGACTACAAGGTAGGACCCTGACATACGAGCAAAGGAAAGAAGCTCTGTCAAGCGAGTCCACCTTCTAAACCCTCTATTTCTATACATAGAGGCATCGAAACGAGCTAATAACTCGGATATTTCGATGGAACGTCGGCCGTCCTATTTCCTCATGCAAGGGGAGGTAGACCACGGCGCGGCCGGGCCTCTTAGCCCCCGCAGCGCTACCTACACGCTGCCCGGCCAATCCGCCGGTCCCAGCGACGGCTCAAGGCTCGATCCTCACGACGAGATCGCCTTCTCACCTAACGTATTCACGAAGGAAACGTTAGATCAAGCCTCACCTATACAAAAGATCGAGGATACCTTTCAGACCCGCTCTGAAGTCAATCATTATGATTCGACAAAGCTTTCCGAATATCCACGATATTCGACACAAGGCTACCCGGCCGATCCGAGTGTCAAATACACTCCAAATGTACAAAAAACAAAGGATACTTTTCAGTACCTCAACCAAGCTCAACATATTCCTCCTACAGATATAAATCTTAGGCCGGAATATTACAAAACGGCTCAGTACCAAACTGATCGAACCCAGCACCCACTATGCGAGCCCAGTGCTCCACGCGGCTGCGACACGAACTATCTCCCAGCTCATCCCGCCAAGCAAGCTGACCTTGACGGTTTCGCTCACATTCCTTACAGGAATAACCCAGGGACTGACCCGCATAATCAGAATATAAATGTCCCACTTGGTCTACCTACACCAAGTAAAACATATTTAAATCCACTACAATAACAAATAAACTAAACATGAATTAAGAAAATAATCCGTCATAAAGAGTAATTAAATAAATAAAGTAATTGTACACTGGTAACTATTTAAGGAAAAAGAAACTGGCGATGGGATGATAATCTGCTTAAGGGTGGAGATAGGGTCTGTAAATAAGTCAAAGGTGGGGTTGGCATCCAAAACCAAATTGGCCAAACGCACGATTCTGCATAGAGGTCGATGTCGGAAGTAGTTAGCTGAGGAGAAAGGGATGTAAAAAACGGATGGTGAACGTGAAGCGATTCTGAGAGCTCGAAGACCAAATTTTGAGAACAAGGCTGTCCAAAAAGGCTGTGGGGAAAGAAATTAGCCTCTCAGGCCCCTCAGCTTGTTTTCGAAGTGTCCCAAAGTAGCTCCATCTTAAATGTCAGCACCGTCAGTGGATTAGAAAAGGAACTAGCTTTAGGGGCCTCAAAGCTGATCAGAGTCTCTCCATATTTTGTAATTGCATTGTAAATGGTTTACGACTCAAGATACAGGGAAAAAGGGGCTCCCAACCCCCTGCAGCCCATGGTTCGGGTGGGAGTAGATAATTTTAAAATCGCTTATTCCCCTTTTCGTAGAAATCCAAGAAGATCCCCCCCCACTCGTAGGTTGCCGTTTGGCCTTGCATAGGATGGACAGACAAACTGAGTTTCATTCTTATAAAATAGTACAGATAAGATAAGATTAGATGGCACATGGCTGATGGGACAGGATGACCACGCTCTTCCAAACCGAATCACGCCCGTAAAAACATATCATTCAAATAACTCTTGAAAAAACTAGTATGAAATGTTGCCATGTGCGGATTCCACCCACCAGGTCGTCAATAAATGCGGCGTTCAGACTATCTCGATCAAGTCCTACCGTGAAGTCCGTCTCAATGGTGTCTAGCCGATTTCTCTGCATTGATTTCAGAAAACGGAAGAGGGGGAAGCCTTCCTCGCACAAATTATCATCAATCTGATCCAACTGGTCATGGTTTAGTTCTGGATGGCTCACGGCAGATGTACTGAATTAAGTCAAGCGAGGTACCTACCTAGCTCAGAAAAGCTAATAACACTTGAAAAAACAAGTTGCACTAATTTTCGAACCTTGAACCTTTTTGGCTGAAAACGCTGTCTAGGAGGTACATCCCACTATGGCGAGCAGATTTATTCAATTTCAACATGTAAGTAATTTTTATCTTATGAACATTGTGACCCAACTGGAATAAGTTCTGGAAGCGGCGACCCACCTGTCGGTAGCGACCTGTCATCTTCGACCGGGACCCGCCAGTTGAGATTTTCGTGACTCGAAAATACCTTCCTAGCAACCTTCACACTTCACCCATTCACCCTCTTTTGCTCAAGAAGTCACCAGTTCGAAAGAATGTTATAAAATTCATGTTTCAGAAATGTATGAGTTTTCGTTACCTACCTACCTATTTTCAGTAAATGAATAAATAACAGAATAAATAAGGCAGAAAGGTACAAAATATTCCAACAAGCCTGGAAAAAAATTAAAATAATAACTAGGTATCTACCTAATGTGAAATGTTGCCACGGCCGGATTTCACCTACTTTGTAGGTGTTATCAATTGCCAAAAAAAAAAAAAAAAAAAAAATCCGAGAGAAAAAAGATATTTTAATTTTTCATTACTTGGTATGTGAGTTTATAAAACAATTCGTATTTGGAAATCTATGTTCCTTAGCTCAATGAACCAAACTGTTATTAGTGGAGAGTGGAAGCTAGAGTAACTTCTGTGACGGACAGTTTGACTCCGCCTGCATTGGTCTATAACTGTGTGTGAGTGTGTGTGTGTGTGTGTGTATGGGTGTATGCGTGCGCGCGCGCGCGCGCGCGTGTGTGTGTGTATTGAGACGTAGAGCAATCCGATTCCATTCAACAACGTTATTAACGTCATAAATCGCCGACGATATTGGACAAAAAATCTGAAATATTTGTGTTTAGTTTAGTTTTCGTTTCCTTGGATGCTGAATATAATGGATTAACACTGTTAAAAGCGCAATCTTCATTCTTATTACAAATATTGTCACAGCAGGCTGGAACTTTGGATTAAAAAATTTGTATATTTGTATTATTTATTTGGATGTTAGTTTTTCGTTTTTTGGCAATAACACGACTTATTATTGCTCTTATCCTCCACACATTTAACTTCCAATGCATAAAAAAGTAGATTCTACTTTTTTTCAATCTTTGTAAGGACTGATCAGCGGATCGGCTAGTTTCAATAAATATCTACTATTTTTTCTACATTTTACTTTTTTCTCCTTGAGGACTTGCGACCTGCTTAGAAGTTCCACGCGACCCACCAGTTTCGAACCACTGATGAATGATTTGACTACTTAGGATTACTGAAGTCATTAAAGAAGTAGCTGTAGGTATCTATTTTCTACACTTAATCGATGTGTCTTTTGATCAATGAGGTAACCTTTTTCCAATTGGCGGTATTGGCAATCTATTTCACTCACTTTCTCTTCTGGTTTCCATTCCATTGTATCCCACATACAGTTTCCTTTCATGGTCATGGAAATGAGCTTCATTCCATTCATGAATAAAGGCTGTTCGATGAAAACTATATGGTTTTCGCCTAGCCCGAAGCTATGGGAAAATGAAACGCTCGTCTTATACCTGCTCGGTAGCGTGCAGAGGATCTTGTGGTTTTTGAATTCTGAAATAAAATTAGCCACAGGTTTATTGGGTCCAAACACAAATGGAATTTAATTATAATTATTAAGAGGACGCAAGGTATCTATAGGTATCATATATATGTGTGATATTTTACATATATATATATATATATATATATATATATATAGGTATAGATAGGTTTAATATATATATATATATATGTATACATACAGGTAGTTAGGTCTTAGAGAGGAACACCCTGGCGGCACAACATCACTGTAGACCGTGATGAAAAAGTAGTGGGTAGTTGTGCGGAGTTAGGTACTATCGTTTACACTCAGTACAAAATTTGAAGAAGAAAGTATTCGGCGAAGACTATCACAGTACACCCTATTGTAATTGAATCACAGACATTGGCAATGTGATATCACTGTACACTCTGTGTGGATAGAAGTACCTACTAGTTGTTCGGCGACGAGTATCCACAACATAATAAGTGGGGATAATATGGGTAGGTAAGAGCTAGACAAGAAGAATACAAAAAGAATTTTCGAATAAGTTCGAATTTTGTAAGTTCTCACTTAGAGGTCTTTTTCTTCAGGTTCTCATGGAGAGAAAACGGATTTTAACGTCCAGCGTTCCGGATGGTTTTATTAGATTCCTTGGGATAATATCTATCAATGACAACTAAAAAATCATTACTGTTACCTTGACTGTTTTCCAGATTATCAGTTTTTAAAAATATTTCAGCCCTTAAATGCTACCCTATAGGGTTGATGAAATCTGATGCTGAGCTTCTAGGACCAACTAGACCCCAAATGTGATTTATAACCCAAGTTTCATCAACATAGGTCTAGTAGTTTCGGGGAAAAAATCTGGACCGCGGACGGAAGGATATTTTTTAAATTAGATTTTTGGATTCTACGGATCTTGAAACGTGAACCTACAAATTTTGAGGAAGGGGGGGGGGGGTTAATATTTTTCTTGGCCGATCACAAAGGTTTATTATTGAACATAATAAACCAAAAATCGAAAAACCGGCATTTGCCTATTTTTTAAAATTTATTCATTTTGCCCTTTATGGATATTTTACGGTTCAAAATAGCATGGAATCATATATAGAAACGTATTATTATTAGTTTGTGTGAGGTAATGTATAAAAAAAAAATAAATAAAATAAATAAAATGAATAAAAAATGAAGAAGAAGAAAGAAATTAGAATTTAATTCTATGGTGGGTTTTGTTCTGATTTTTTCTACCGTCTCGGAAAATAACCCCTTTTTTAAAACACTATTTTGTAGTAATGTGATTTACAGTATTGCAATATTCTAAGTCCCTATAATATTCAATACCCTAAAATATAAATTGCACGATGCAAGAGTAGTGGGGACATGGAATATGTATATAGAATTACATTGTTTAAAAATGAAGATCTTCTATAAATTTCAATGCCATCAGATTAATAAATAGGTAGTATCGTTTGAGCCCGCGCAGCCACGAATTTCAGCTAACCTCGATTCGGTCATGGGTACCTAATTGGTTCTTTCAACTAATTCTATATGTCCGCGTTACAGAAAATGAGAAAGCTCATTATTAATGGAGGAGCTGCCCACCCAACTTGGGAGACTTTTTTTCTTTTTTAATTGGGATAGGTACTTTACTAAAATATTCTGAACCAGCTCTGAACCTAATATTCTTTTATCCATAATTCGAATATAATCTTTTGTCAACTGTCCATGCGAAAGTGTTGGTAGATAAGATAGGTAGGTATGCGTTATTATGTAAATGCCATAATCGACTTTAGTGAGTTGTGCGACGCGCACATGTGAAAGCTAGAATTAGCCATCTACCTCACCTTTCTATTGTTTCTATGATAACGCTTTTCGGAGTTTGAAGTTTGAAACTTGATCCGATTCGCATCCATCGATATGAATTACCTTATCGGAACAAGGTACCGAGGGTCGGTGAGTGTATTTTTATACTTTTCGTCTCGAATCTACACGTTGCACGTTATCCATAGTATTCGAAAACAAAAGAACTTATCATGTCTCTAGATGGTTACTCAGATGACCCACCCTTTCTTTGTGGGAAGATAAATAAAAACATTTCGCAAAAAAGGCCTTGCTGACCTTAAATTTTCCTGAAATTCACTAATTTCTATTTCGAGCGATATCGTTAAGGAAGGAATGTTCGATCTAAATAAAAGTAAATTTGGCGACAAAATCCAAATAAAGAATAAATATCTTGATAACAGCATAATTCTACTTAATCCAGTCAATATACCAGGCGTCCTCATTTGTTTCAATGCCCCACTCTGCAGTTCATAGTGGAGGAAGAAAATTACGAAAGAATTTCATTTTTGGACTTTGAAATTATAAATAATTAAGAAAATGACGAAATCATCACAAACCATGACTTCAAAAAACATACTACCGACGATTACTAAATTTTTCAATGCAAGCTCCAATCCGTTTTAAGAAAAATGTCGTGAAAAATACTGTAGGTACCAACATCGATGGCTCACGCTTTCTCAACACAAATTTCACAAAGAAAGCTCAAAGAAGTTGAAACTGATCCTGATGCCTAATGGCTACCCCATCAACATGATTGACCAAACTGTACGTAGGACACTTCAAAGAAACACTCAGAACAGTTGGTATACCTCCAACTCAACAACAACAACCAGTCCACTACTATTCCATGCCATACATACGCGAAACGGGTGGCAGAACAAATGACGAAGATTTTTGAGCCTTATAAGCTCGTAAAAATTATATTTCTAACACATATAATACGAACAGACCACTATTCTCTGAACTAAAGATTTCATATCAAAAGAAAAACGTTCAGCTTTGGTCTACCAGAACCCTTGTCGTAGTGCTGGGTGTGGGAAAGTATGTGGGAGACACATTTCGGTTTGTTCGGCGTCGTTTTTCAAAACATAAATCGGATCTACACGATGATACAAGAAACGCGTTAGTTCCCCATTGGCAATCTTTAGGACATTCTATGGAGTTGGATAATTTCAAAATTTTAGGAAGAGAGTCTAATTTGCAAAAAAGAACGTTTTTAGAAATGGTTAAGATGAAACATTAAAATTCAGATAACTTTCTAAAAGACACTCTTAACTTGAGCAAAATTTTCTCTTATTTTGAGGGGCTCTAAATTTATAATCATCGTCACCAGCGAACGGGGTAGATAGAACATGAGCGGGAAAACATCGTTATCGTTGTTGTTATTAAGATGAATAATTTTAAAATTAATTTCATAAACCGATTATTTCAAATTTGATTTTCTTACTAAAAGAAAACAAAGGAGGTTTTACTATTTTTAATTTGATATTTTGAATTTCATTTTCATCTTCCTGAAGAAGCACCAGGTCCTGGGGAGAAACGATGGAGGAGATCAGTAAAAAACCAATTCAAGGACAGAAGGCCTTTTTCGTAAAGTTTTGTAATCTTTGGAACTATCCTAATAAAGAAACGTCATAAACAATAAACAAATAAATAAGTAAATAAAAAATAAAATAAAAATAAAAGAGATTAGGTATGCACTTGTTTTTTTCTTTATATTGAAATTTGAGCAAACTTTTTTCTAGAAACACGTTGGTTGCAAGTGAAAGTCATCAGAAAACATTGGCCACAGCATTTTTAAAATAACCACCACGGTTAAAACGTATTCATGTCAAAATGATTTTTTTAACTTATAATACTTTCGTTGTTTTGAAACGAACGTCGTAGATCAGGTAGGTAGGTACCTATTTACCTACTAACTCCTATGTGGAAGTATGTATGCAACACCGGTCCTTCCTACCTTATAATTATAATGTTGCATATTATCATACCTAACATAATTATGCATCTGTGTGAAGATGAGTACTACCTAATGGTGTTTTGTAACAATCTTTATTTTCAGCTACTTGGCAGCTCGAACCTTGCTCGCTGGCGTGTATTTGAAGAGACATCAATATCCATTCTGGAGCAAATCAAGAGCGTACATGTTTATGGTTTGGGGGATTGCCAAGGAGCGTTCTTCATCACACACAGCGATGAAGTGTACAATGTTGGTTACAATGCTTTTGGATCCAGATCTCTAGAAGGAGCTATTGAAATGGCAAAAGTCCCATCGAAAATAGGGTTGTGTCATCGAAAAATTGAAAAGATAAGGGTTGGTCTAGATTATGGTATAGCCATCAGTAGAAGTGGAACACTATACCATTGGGGACGACCTGTAGACGAATTACATTGTTATGGGAGAACTCTAGATAAAGGCTATGTTCACAGTCCACACCAGCTAGTGGGATTTTGCCATGTTGCCAAGGAGGCTGTATGCGGCGAATCGTTTTTCGCTGTATTAACTGACAACCACCAAGTGTTTGTCACAGGGTGGATTCATTGGAATGACAAGTTTCATGATAAGAAATTGATTTCTCCTAACTATGTTGACATTGCATCTATTTCTTGCGGAGCGCAGCATATTGCGATGGTGTCTGTAGATGGAAATGTGTTTACATGTGGGTGGGGAGGTGACGGTCAGTTGGGATACTCATGGAGTGAATCGGATGGATTCCTCAGTCCTCGAAAAGTTTTGCTGTCGGATTCGTGCTTACAGTCAGCATGTGGACGTAACAGTACAATCTTTCTCACCAGATCCGGATCCATCTGGGCTTGCGGTTGGAACGACAATTTTTCCAAATTGGGAGTAGCATCTAAAGAAGTCATAGTAGAAAACCCTCTTCAAGTCCAAATAGAAGGGCATTTTAAAGAAATCGCATCTTCCTATTGGTCTACGTGCTCAGTATACGCAGCATTATCTTGTGATGAATCATCTGTTGTCAAGTGGGGACATGGTTGTTGGCCTTCTTCATGCATGTTGATGGAAAACGGCACGATATTGGATGCTTTCATCGATTTTCCAACTCCACACAACCTCGATTTTTCTGATCAGCCGCCGGACGAAATATCAACGTCTACGAAGTTTGATTCTGATTTTGATTGCTATGTTTTATCAACGGCGGATATATTATTTGAGCGAGTTAGTTACTGTTCTTCGGAAAGCGGTAATAAACCTTGTCAATCCTATAATATCGGAGCAAACCAACAAGATACTTTCAGTAACGCCGGTATTACTTGTCAGTATATGTGCTGTTCAGAAGAAAAGAAATATCCATTAAGTTTGCCCGATTCAGATTGCTCAATCAAAACGAAACCAATAGAGAAAGTGGCATCCCTCCCACACCATGCAATCCACGCGCGCATTACTTATGCGATTACTTCATTTTTTGTATCACTTCAAGTGAACACAAGTTTATCGCAATGGGCATTAGTGTTGACTCTAACGCTATCTCTTGGAGTAATCTTATCTCTACATCCTGTTTCGCAAATCAAGTCCGCAAATACCACGCGTCTACCTTCGAGAAAGCCATTTGCACATCATAAAGAACCAAATGTTGACAACTCACATTCCAACGTGAAGATAACTTCTGCGTTGCCTTTCTCACAGCTTTCAAGAAATCCCAGGTTCTGCGATATCAATTTCAAGCTAGCTGACGGTGTTATATCTGCTCATAAAATAGTTTTGTTTGATAGGAATGCGTACTTTCAGCAGATTTTACAGTCCAATGAATCGCTGTCATACATAGATATGTCGCAGTACAAAGTTAGGGTTTTTGAGCACTTCGTGGACTATATATATACGCGGAAACTTCCTAAACTTGGTATGAAATCATTATTGAGTCTTCGTGATATAGCCAGGAACTTGAAAGAACCTATTCTTTTCAGAGAGACAATGATTGAGATAAAAAAACAAATTAATTCTTCGTCATTGAAGTTGGTTTTAAGGCATGCACATGAAACCTCTTCAATAGAATTGCGGGAAGTTGGAGTCAGTTATATAATTCGAGAGGTTATGAACAAGGAAAATGAATTGGTTGATCTAATTGACTCTCTGGTTATGAATTGTGCTTGATCTTGAGTTTCAACTGTTTTACCTAGAAACTGAACATACAACATTAAGAGTACTACAAATAGATTATAGTTGTTCAGAATAATAATTTCATTAATTATTTACCCTACCTGAACCTGGTTTGCATCCATGAGGATTGATCTTGAAAATGTTGGTTTTAACCCCGGAAGTAATTGAAGTCCCAATTGTGTAGCCACTACCGTCGGGATCAAAGTACACATGAGAGCATGCAAGATTAATCTTCATCACATCGGTTAGATCGACCTACGATAACGATAATAGTATTTGAAATTTCTCCATCTCTTCCAATATTCGTAAAGCTATTTTATAATCTAAATTCCGCATTTCCAATGTACCTATTGATGTTCCATAGTAGGGACCTATAACATGAACTGAATTCAGTAGATACCTACCTAACTACATTTTTCGGCTGGGATCGTAAGAGACATAGTACCTACAAAAAAGTTCCAATCATGCAGCATGATCGTATGAGCGAATTTTCTTAAATTACCTATTACCTCGAATGATAATATTTTGAATTGTATTGAAATTTGAGCAATTTCAGTAGAGAGAAAGTGTTTAAAAGCAATTTTAAGGCGAACAACGCTTACTCAAATAAAATTCGGTGATTAAAAATCGATCTTGAATTATTAGGTTTTTTTGCAGTTTTTATGAAATTTTCAGCAAATATAAATGACATTTAAAATACTTTTTCAGCCTAGTTTTGTGCAAAAATTTTATAGGGTTGATAATATTGTATTGACTGAAACTCTGCTAAAAAATATAAATTTGACTATTTTTTGCCATTTTTAGCGAATTTTCGTAAAAACGAAGCTATTGCAATGGCTCGGAGATTTTTAAAATAAAAATTTTCGAAAAATTTCTTCATTGAAATCCGTTTTGTGGCATTTTGAAACAATTCCTGAAGTTTGCGCAATTTTTCAGAAATTTTGATTTTAAAATTTTCTTTTACGAGCCTATTGCGATTGCTTCATTTTTTACGAAGATTCGCTAAAAGGAATACGCAAATATGCATTGACAGTAGGTATAGATACTCGCAGTGCTGCGAATGATTGAATGAAAAGATAGTTTTTCATTTATCGTATTTTTCAATGTTTAATTTCACGATATTCTACGTCTTCTGATAAGTACCGGTAATATACAGACACATTTTATTGATAGGGTGCATTCAACTATTTATTTTAATTTTGGGTTAGTAGGCACCTAGGTATTCTATTTCAACGTTTTTTAACTATGAAGCGTATTGACTTTTTGACAAATAATGATTTTGTATCATATTTCCGAAGTCAGTTAGAATGCCTCCTTATATACACAATCATATATACGTATAATTATGTAGGTATCTGCATTTAAAATGTCCGTTAGTGTAAGTACATGAAGTATGTAACAATCTAGACGTTGTTTTCATTCGATTCAGGTTTAATTTAATTGTGTAAATTGTTGGGATATGTAAATTAACTTCAAGAGTTCGAGGAGTAAAGGAGTTAATAACAAAAAACTTATTTATACCAAAACCTATTTTCATTGGACGCAGTAGTCAGAAATGTGGAGTATGAAGGTGAGGATTGAACAATACATTCATTAAGAGGGACTTCTTGTGATTAATACGTTACCTACATTACGATATAAGTAGTAGGTAACTAATTTGTTGAGCAGAAAACAATATAAATAGGTAGTTGCTTCGAGATGGGTATTTGTAGACTTTTTTAATATCCGGAAAACGTTGTACATTGTACGAGTACATCAGCAGATACATCTCTTTATACCTTCAAGAATGAATTTGAAAAAAATTTGTTCCATTTATTTTGACAAAAGGAGGGGAATTTAAAAAAAAAACTAATTTTTTGTCTGATTTTTGTTGGCGTTGTCCAGACGTCAGTTTTAGGTTAAAAGTGAGCGATTCTCACCACAATGCCTCTTTTCCTAATTCTTTAAGTAGTAATATGTTTATACACTTATTATTCATTATTATAGAGTTTATTACTTATACTTACTACTTATTTATACATAAGTTATACATATGTCTGTCGTGCACCCATTGGAAATATTTACTTGACTCGTTGCTTGCAAGCGTCTTACCTTTTCTTCGCTAATCAAGGAGTCCACGTTCAGAGTCCTTTTGTTTGCCGATTCTGTTGCAACGTAAACTGATTGCCCCAACTTGTAAACACTGTTGGTTTCATTATCGGTCAACTCCGGTATCTGGATAAAACAAGAGAGATAATCAGTCATTAAGTACCAATGTCACAACTCATAATAAGTCAGTTGAAGTTCGTAATGCATGATTATTATTATAACTATAGGCATTATTTTGTATGGGGTTTCCTTTCTATGTAACCTCCATTTTTTATCCAACCCAGGCCCCGATTAGCAGATAGTTACCTAAGCCCTAGACGCAGTTCTAAAAAGTTCCAGTCACGCAGTATCATTTATATCGTATCATATTTATATTGAATTGTTATGAAATTCGGGCACTTCGTGTGCAAAGAAATATTCAACTATAAATTACGATTCAACTATATAAACTTTGTCTGGAATACATTCAGCTTTCTAAATAAACATTTAGATGTGTTTCTACTTTTTATGGTAAAAAAAAAAAAATATTCTTATTGTCTATATTGTAAAGATATTTAAGTACTTTTTTAAACATAATTTTGATAATTAATTATTGAATGCTCTAGTTCACAGATGAAATGACTTTTATGAGTAAAATGTTTTGCTAAAAAAAAGTAGGTAGATAATTATAACAATTTTTAACAATTTTAGCCATTTTTAGTGATTTTTCCTGCAAATTTTTTGAAATTTGAGCAATTTACTGTGGGAAAAAAGTCCTGCTTTTATTTGGAATGATTTTTTGTTCTCGCAAGAAAAGATTTTTTATCTTAATCGTAAAAATAGTATACCAAAGGCACACATCATCTTCCCACCCGCCGCAACTCATTGGTCAGACGGGTACCACAGCTAGTTTATTAATAATGTAAATAAATATAATATAAATACAAGTAATATAAGAGTAAGTTATGAAATGCCATATATAGGTAAAGATTATCATGGAGACATTTCGAACGAAGAAAATACAAATTTTTACCTGAAGTTTGGATTTTCGCCAATTGAGAGTCAAAATTATAATTGAGTTGATTTTTAATGTTATTCTGCATTAGAGAGAACCCAAACTCCGAAACTGGTGTTCTCTAATGTCATTCCATGATCGCAACTACCATTTCTAATAACAGGAAAACTGATACAGAAATGTCTGCAAATTTCCCTGATTATTATAAGTAGGCAGGTATTATATTATTAGTAGGTAGGCAGTTGATAATGTACGCATATACTCACTACGTTGTTCATCATCTTGCTGAAAAATCCTTTGCTCGGGTCGGAATATGCTTTTGTTCCAAACTCTGTAAACACGGGTTTTCCAACCGTTTTCGCTTTATTGTAGGCATCGGAGTTTATGTGTCGCTTAGTGAAAGTTATTAGGCCCTGTCGAAGTTATAAATATATGTATTACTTATGTGATGAATATAACATTTCGGGAAATGAGAGGATAAACTGCCGTACAACAAACAGAAACTTGTTAAACGAGCAAACCTCTGGGAAATTGTTCAAAACTGCAAGGATCATCTAATTTTTTGAGTTAATTAATTAAAAATTAATTTGAGTTAATAATTAATTATTTTTTATTTTAGCCGGTTTTCGAGAGGGATTTGCTTCGGAATTCGCTTGAGGGCACCTCGAGTCGAACGTTCAATAATTTATTTTGTCAAATTACAATTAATTTTTAATAATGAAATATTAATAATCAATAATTACAAACTAATAAATAATAATTATTATAAATTAATAATAATTTTTAAAGATGTACCATCCACACATTTCTGATTATCGAAATGTACCTATTCACGCGTGCTTAGAAAATATTAGATCATAAATATAGGATGTTATGTTCATGAATCGCTATCGAGAAGCTGTGAAAAGGTGATGGAATGTAAATTATTATCATGAGAGTAAAAGGAGATGGTGGAGATTTTTTACGTTTGTGCATGCACAATGACTCTAATTGCTACAGCAGCGATGAAACTCATTGGGCACCGTCTTACCCAAACCACACCAATTTCTGTAAATGCCATCGAAATTAGACTATAACTTTGTACAGTTTTTCCGGTTCCGAGGATTATTGAACACACAAACACGACCAACAATAAATTGTGCAAGAACTTGTAAATAAATTGTGGAAGTTTTGGTTTACGGCAATTTTTTCTCTTTTACCTCCCAAAAGTGATCTCAATTCACCTACAACCTGAAGTTTGACTCGGAAGTAATAAAACAAGAGCATTGAATACATTGGCATTTTAAACAATTTCAAAAGCACTTTCATGATTCACGGATGTCGAGCTTGAACATATTCAAAAGTGACCCATAGCGACTGGCAGTTTTTCTTCGTCTTATACCTACGTGAATTTCTCAATCTAATGTGACCTTCGAAGCTATTACTAGTACTAGCATGTTTCTTCAAGCATGTTTCATCATGTGCATTTGAAAGTACTCATGAAAAACTGAAAGTAATCATGAAAAACTATTAATTCGTCTTTACTTTTACGTCGTCCAAGATTACAAGGGAATAATGTTGCAGCAATGTCTCTCATCCCTTAATTTTCAATGACTTATATTTAATGGAATGTGAAGTAGGTACCTTTCCACCGTGAATGGTAAACTTGCAAATGACTCCAAAACCGTCGCACCAATGGTTCATGGTGAAGTCTTTGACATCGAACACTCCAGGGCCGATGCTCAGGAAGTCTCCATTTAACCATTTTGGTACGTTTCCTGAAACCAACATCGTTTATGAACGTTGGAATAATTGTATCACCATTTTGGAACCTACTAGTACAGCATGCAAGTGGAAATATTTCATTGATGATGGTAAAATAGTAATTGACTGAAAATTGAATTTCTTCTCAAATTTAATTAGCGCAAATACTGTTTTCAAAAATTCAAGACTTCAAATGCATCTGCTAAACATAAAATAAACTCATTATATTCGATGACGTTCTACTAATGGCTTCTTTGAAGAATAAAAAAAGAGCTTCTGAAGCTCATTGAGATATTAATTAGTGAGAAAACTGAGCTATAAAGCTTGTTCCGCGCCTTTCATCTTGGAGGCGCCTTCTGCTCTCGATTCCGCTTGGATACTTGCTTTGCTTTTTAAGCCGCTGTAGTGCGATAATTAATTCCATGAGTTTTATGCTGGCTGTTTCTGTGTGAAAATAATCGGTTTGAAAACTAAAATAGGAGTGTCAAAGATTCCAGAAATGAAGAAAACGAAAATTTGCAAATATATTCAAATTGCCACTCATTACTTGATGTGAACGTTCAACTGCTCATATCTCATTTAGCCATTTTAAAAAAAGTTGCTCTTAACATTAAGAAAATAAATTATAAACTTAGTTTTATACAGATGAATTAGAGAAGCATTACATTTTCATGGTGAAGGAGTAATAATTAAGTGCCCGTATTTTTCAGAGCGGTATTTAGAAGTAGGTAAGTCGGAAAAAAATAGACTTTGAAACAACCAGCACTTCCTTGGAAGACTGAAAAACGGAGCAAAAGAAACGCAGATCCGGAAAACTCACCTTTTAATGCTAAAAAGGCTCTTTTCACCTAACCATCCCCTCCACTTCTGTAACTAACTTCGGAAACGACTAAAGAAAAAAACCTTATTGGTTAAATGCATGTAGTTTAAAGTGTTGATGCGGTAGCCGGCAATTTCAGGAGGCAAGTCCTCTTCCCAAGTTTACATTACACAAGACGGCTGGGAAAAGAATGGGGAAGATAGAACGGAAAACGGAGCATGACTGAATAATGCATAAGTACCTCCACCCTACTAAGTCACTTTCCTTCAATATGTAAATTTCGTTTAAACAATCGCCTCATTTCATTCTCCGTTACTTTGAAACAGAAAGGTGAGTTATATATATAAAAAAAGGCTTTTCAATTTACTTTTGCTTCTTTTCATTACGTCTTTCAACAAGCTGAATGACCAATAATTTTTTATTTGTAAGCGTTTCCGCACCATTTTGACACCGTAAGAAACGGAAGAACTTGAAAAGTCGATATTAATGTGTTGTAGTGATCATATTATTAATGTTCATTCAAATCCTGTTTTGGTAATATTTTGAAATTTATCTCGGGCCGACAGATGGGGAAAAAAAGAAGAGACATTCATAGGAACCTAAAGAAGTTTTCCCTCAGGCGTCTTTTTGGGAGTTGGATGATTTATAGTGTTGCGTAATCAGTAAGTACATAAGTGCAAATGCTCTGAATAAGTCGTCAAACAACTCGGTCTAAGAAGTTTAGGGTACAATTACCTAAAAAAGAAGAAAACTGGCATCATCTTCCTAGACCAGTGGTTCTTAACCTATGGTCCGCGAGTTATGAGGAAGGTTCAACTCGAGGAGTAAAAAAAACAACAGGAGAAATGGTAGCAATGTTTGGTTCAACGAACATTTCCATGTTATGTGTATTTGAGAACAAACATTATCAAATCCTACGCATAGCAACTCGTAAACGAGTTCCACTATCTGCTTTACAAGCAGATACCATGTTACATGGATATGTCTTTGATTGGGGATTTCATAACGGTTGTCCTCGAGAGTTGTAAACAAATCCTTTAACTTTAAACAAATCCCTGGGCCGCATCCCGACTAATTCCAACAAAACAACGATTTACTTATAGAAATGTTGAAAATAACTGTGGAGAGAAGCCACTACAATGAGTTGTTGTTAACAGTCGACTGTTGTCAAGAGGATGAAAATGTTTCCTATGGAGTGGAGTAAATGATGCTATTGCTTTACGTTAAGAATATTGTAACCGGCTTATTAAAATTGTTTATAGCCAGGTACGTAAGGAGGGGGAAATTGGTAGCTTGAGATGTGAACATTTATCACATAAATCAAGCGCTTTCCAACGAGTGGCGAACGATTTCTGTGCGATGAAAACTGCGGAAGTTCCATTCCCCTAGCAACGGCTGGGTTGTACGTGAAAAACACTGAAATTGTGGCACAAATTTTGCGTCACGGAAATTTTTGGTTGACCCCCCAGGGCAAAGACTCCATGTCAAAAAAAACTTTTATTGGGACAGCACAAAACAACTGGATGGTCACACTGTTGAAGCAAGAGAAGATCGCATGAGAATGAACACCAAGGGCTCCTTGTAGGTTCCTTTTATACTAATGGTTGTTTACATCATAAGGGCAGAGAAGGATCTAGTTCCTATTAGAAACTCATCATCTTATTTACATGTTTACAAATTATCCTGTTTACATCTAAAGAAGGGTCTGGAAGCATGAATGAAACTGGTGGTCCGCGAGGTACTCAGATGTGGTCCGTGAGGCTTTTTCGAAAACTTGATACATGAAGTAAAAATTAAGTAGGTGAGCGGGAAAAGTGGGTAGGTTTGTACCCAACTATTTGCGATTTGTACTGCTGAGATGTCATTCAATCGATAAAAACAACATTACTGCGTATTTGTAATCGTTGACAAATGACTACCCGAAAAATAGAATCCATTAAGTATCGAAGCGATCTTAGTCCCTCAATGCAATAACAACGGATGGCAATAACAACCCGATGATGCAATACCAACGGATAGAGCCTCAATACGACAGGAACTGTAAGAATAATTTCAATATTTCAAAAACCGGAGAGTTCTGTTGCAAAAGTGCTTTTTCGTAACTCAAAGATACCCCAAACTTTGAGATATTTCGCTGATACTTTTTACTCTGTTCTCTACTTCCAGTCTATGCTATTTTCATCTATTCTCGCGCACGGTGGTGGCCAGCCTACGAATGGCAGTTGCAACAACTGTTTCCCGCACATGGATAAAGTGGTCAAACACGTGTAAAAGTAACCATCAAATTAAAAAGTTGACGAAGAAAAATTCAAATATACTTTACAAACCTCACGAATAACAAATATTAGGTACTAAATAACTATTATATCAATAATTAATTTTAAACTAAATCAAATGGTACGCGAGGAGCTTTGGTCCTTATTAGTGATCGGCCAAATCAAAAAGGTTAAGAATAAGAAGCCCTGTCCTAGACAGATGTCGAATTTCCCTAACATTATATTATGTCCAATCAAATTGGTATGTCAAAAAAACTATGTAGTATTGAAGGTTCTTCACAATAGGCATAATAATTTACACTAATATTCAAAATCGAAACATAATAAAACGATGATCGGATCTGCAACAGAGATGGGCACATTCGTAATCGTGAACACGATTACGAATACATTCATAGAAAACCTATTCTGCGAACATGAATGCGAATACATGTGTATTCATTTCCACTTGTGTGAATACACCTGTATTCACACAACTGAATACGAATACAGTTTTTTCTTATTCACATATAATACACTTGCATTCACCCTGGTGGATATGAATAAACTTGTATTCGTACTGTTTTATGTGAATACGAATATAAGTTTATTCATATTCAGGTGTGTGAATACGGGTGTATTCTTACTGAAAAATATGGATACAAGTGTATTTGAATTCAGTTGTGTCAATACAGGTGTATTTATACTCACAAATATGAATACAAGTTTATTCGTATTCAGCTGTGTGAATACAGGTGTATACACACTCACAAATTTTGAATATGCACAAGTTTATTCGTATTCAGTTGTGTGGATACAGGTGTTATTCAGTTGTGTGAATACGGGTGTAGACGTGAACACACTAATATTTGAATTTACCTATACGTGAAAGTATTTATTCATCGGAAGTACATACTGTGAATCTAATTAATATGGCTTTAAAATTTTCACTGAGAGAGGTAGGTAATTTTAAGTATACCTGTTAAAATCAGGCCCAAAAAATGGGTGTTTGGCACATAAAAGAATTTCCCTTCACCTTGAATTTGTTAGACTGTATTTATGGTGGTCGCGGTTGGTCGGATACAATCCTTCTCACCATCGGCACTCATGGTCAGAAACGTCCAACGCTAACTTGCCAACTCCTACCGAATTTCAATCGAAAGAGACTCAAGGGTTGGAAACCGGGCTGTGATTTATAGGCAATTACTTTTTCCTAAAGCGCCAATCAATTTAGTCGTGCCCGTGATTCAACATTCAACCTTTAGCCTTCCCCTCTCTAATTGGCTTGTTATCTGGTGCAAAAAATATGGATCGTAAATCATGGCTGTCAAGCGGGATTCCGACTTTTTCGTGTTTTACAGAGAGGGAAGACGGTTGGCGGCGGGTTGGCCATAAATAGGAGTTCAAGTGCTTATTGCGTCACACAATTTTAATTATTGAAAGTAAAATGTAGGTACTTGAAAAAAACAATAGAAATAATAATAATAAAAAACAATACTAAAAGAATAATACCTAATAATTATAAAAGAAAGAAAATGTGCCGAGTTGGGCGTGAGACACAGCTTCCTCATGTAAATCATTGAAATGTTTGAAATAACTTCAAAGATTTCATGAAGGGTTACTTCGGGGTTTGGGCAAAGCAATGAGAAAATGACGCTTGATAGATGTTACCTAAATGTCATCGAAATCGGATGAAAACTGTAAATGTCAAACTTGTAATCAGGTTTTGAGATTCATGAGAAATTGTTAAAAATGATACGATCGTGATGAGACTCGCATGGGGTAATCAAATCGTCATTTTCCGACGAGGGACCGGAAGAGTAGGCAGTGTGAAAAAGACGCTTGAACGTTTAAATACGTTTGTGCATGAGCAGGGGAAACTAGGTAGGTACCTATTTCTGAGTGAAGAAATTAATAGGGACCATCCTCAGCTTAAACCACTCATTCCCACAAAATTTCATCGAAATCAAATAAAAAATGTAGAAATTATGCTTGATGCGTACCTAAATGAGCAAAAGTACAAGTAATTTATTAATTCTTTCTATTTTTTCCTAAGGGCTTTGGTACCTACTTTAGTCTAAGAGAGAAAAACATTTTTGAGGAAACACGTCTGGGGCCCTATAATGTTTATCTGCCTAAACCTAGTGATAATTACAAGTCAGCAGAAGTTGAATATAGATATAGCTATTTACCTCTAAATCGCAAATTATTGTGTCATGGTGGATGTTAGTCTGGATTTGAATGCCAGATGTTGGTAATGGATTCAACTGAGCACTTGAAAATGTCACTGGACATTATTGATCACAATTAATATTTATAAATAGAATGAAAGAGGAACTTTTGTGAAAAACAGTACTCGTTGAAGTTGAATTCAACTGAGCACTTGAAAATGTCACTGGACATTATTGATCACAATTAATGTTTATAAATAGAGGAAAGGGGAACTTTTGTGAAAAACAGTACTCGTTGAAGTTGAAAACAGTTGTTGGAAAGGAGTGCAAAGGTTCATTTTCGAAAATAATAAAGCAACACAAATGAATAGTGCATAAAGGAATAGGTGGCAAGATTACGAAAGTCTCCATGAAAACCAAAGCGTGAGAGCAACCAAAGGACAGGAGAATCAGAGAGCAATTTTTCTATACATAATCATTGCAACGAAGAAGAAAAGCGCTACCCTGAAATATCGACTTTTCACGATTACTCGCTTCAATATAGACTTGTCGAACGCATTTAATGTATTCAGATATGACCTAATGAGGAATAGACGCGCTTAAGTGCTCTACTTTATCCCAAAATTTTCACAACCACTCTTATAAAATAAACAATCCCAATTATTGATATACCCATTCAACTGGAAATTATACTCACAGTAAATTAATGGACTTTTGATCGTATTTCACACAACGATACAGGTAATGATTCTACAATTGACAAATTGACGCTATTTATCTGTACGAGTATTTGAAGAAAAAAAGAGGTAGCCGTCGCACTTAAAGGTAGAGGCGGATTTTCATACACAGCACAAGATACCTCAGGATTCAAATCTCTGTTTGGGCAGATTCTCTTTTTTTGTAAACGAAATCCTGCCACCCTCGCTGTAAAATTTTTGCTGCTACATTTGTACACTCTGAAAATCGGATTCGTCATTTGTCCTCCTCTTCCATAAGTTATTGGTATAAAAGAGCTAAATTTGGGGGTGTCCGATGTACTTCACTACCGAGGCACCAAGCTTCAAGTGTTTTCAAAAGAAATACTAAGTATTTTTTTAATGATATGAAATTCAACATCAGCGGCAGGCGATGAGCGATTATTGCTGGGCGACGATCGCTGAATAATCAACTCGTCTTTTTTTTGTACTTACATTTAAAACCTTTCGAAATTTATTCAGCTCAAACAGCACTTGAGAGAACGCGAGACGGTTTTTTCTTCTTAACTATGGGGGTGGTGCCTATAAAGTTGAGAGGTCAATCCTTTTTCCTCTTATAAGGTACAAAACCCCCTAGGGCTTCCGGATTATTGTGTTCGTTCATTCCTCCTTCCGCCATTTCCACTCCCATCCCTCCTCATTCAAATTGAACGATCGATGCAATCTCTTCTAACATAGAGCCTTTCAAATTCTTCTGCGTTCTACTTTTTCGTCTTATCGTGAGATCAGCACCGTGCTTGCGTAATTATTCGAGATATTGCCCCGCCCCTCCAAACCACTTGGAAATACACTGACGTCACCCGATGGGCAAAAGTTGATCGCATTCTATACTATCGATACTACCATAGAATTCGTCAATCAATTGCATGTAATTGAATTTATTTCACATTACCCGATTGTAATGAATTGGTAAAAATAAAAAGCTGCAAATTATTACACAAAGGTTTATTATTACGAACTTTATCACTCGCGACGAAGTTTTGGAAACCCATTTAAATGAAAAAAGGAAGTTAAATAAGAACGTTGACTAATTCCACGTAATTAAAGTGTTACACTGCTAGATTAATTTCGACGGTCAGGTCATCATCAGTAACAAACAATAAGTAATTATTATTACGATAACTCATTGTACATTACAATAACTCAGATCATCATCAGTAACAAACAATAACTCATTACTATTACGATAACCCACTATACATTACAATAACTCGTTGTTGTTGTTTGTTACTGATGATGACCTAACCGTCGAAATCGATCTAACAGTGTAACTTTTCATTTTCGTGGAATTAGAAAACGTTCTTACTCAACTTCTGCTTTTAATTTTTCAGTTTATTATTTCTGTAATGGAAAGCACTTCTACGCAGAACACCTGTATATACTTATTAAACGGTCTATTATACATTAGGTATCTAAATAGATATATATCCGCATAGATGCAGACGCTTACCGAAGGGAAATTAATTAACATATTTTCCAAGTATTGATGGTCGAGCTGACCCACCATCTGAAAAAAAAAGTTACGCTTTCAAAGTCTATTGACAGGCGACAAAAGTTATTATGAACCCGGTATCGTGAAGTGAAAATTCCATCGGAATTATATCAGCCGATACGAATATCATAGTTACAAAGGGATTTTTCGTTATATTCCACCAGTTTAAATTTTTCCCATGTTGTTGATTTTTTTTTTCTGCCAAAGTTCTGGCCCTTGAGTAGACTAAACAAATGAACGTACAGCGACCCGGGTGGTTTCATCCGATTCTTTGAGATGAAGTTTATAAATGAGGCTCTTCCAAATTGTAGGTGAAACCTTGCAAGTTTTTGGGATACCGGTTTTTTAATATTTCAGCTATTAATTGCTACCCATTCGGGTTGATCAGAATTGATGCTAATGTTACTGGCACATTTCTGGCCGATGATTTTTGAGCCAAATTTCATGAATTTCGTTCTAGTAGCCTCGGAGAAAAGTTTCGGACGGAGTAAGGCGGACGGACGGATTTTTTTTTTAAATCCGATTTTTGGAATCTATGTACCTTGAAACGTAAGCCAACAAATTTTGAGGTGGGGTTACAATTTTTTTTCTTGGTCGATCACAAAGGTTAATCATTGAAAATAATAAACCAAAAGAGCGAAAATAAGAGCTTGAACACCCAGAACCTCGCTTTTTTGTTTGTTTGCACAAGTGCGTGACTAAGCGTCGTATCTAATTTCGGGGTATTGACACACCGTAGGTATTAAATATTGACACGTATGCCGTAAGAGGCGCAGTCTCAACTCCAGGAATTCCATTTCAAATAATTCAAGCTTCAAAACCTAAGGAAAAAGGAAATATTGATAAAATTTCAATACAATTTATCATATCAAAGAACGATAGATAATTTGAGAAAATTCGCTCATGCTCTATGACTGGAACTTTTTAGTTTTTTATTGATTGAATGGTGTAGCTTTTGTGAGACTAGTGATTTTTCTAGTGAAGATGTTAAAAAGATTTTCGTATTTAAGACTCGTTATATCCTCTGTGCCTTTAATTTGTTCAGTCAGGATTTTTTAAGAGAACCAATTTAGTTTTTACTCATTTCAGCAACTTCTGTGAGATTTGTGGTATTCCTAGTCAAGAATTTAAAAGATTTCTCTGATTAAGACACTTAATGTAGGGTACTTAGCGTTTTTCAATCTATAAGCTGCATGTTTATCAAGATAAATTTGTGCTTTTATTTCGCTTTTATTTTTTGATGAATACATATTTATTGACGTTTTTAAAATAAAGAACAAAGTAGAGAAGTGTAAAAATCTTTCATTTTCCCGAGTATATTGATCCTATATTGACATGGAGTTTTTTCCTTGATTTTCAATCTTTTCTAAAACGAAGATTTGTGAACCAATTGGTCCTCGCCAGTGGTGTATAGAAGATAATGCGCATTTCAGGTTGAAATTTTAAGAGTGACCCTATTCACACCACCTTGCGTAACAATCGGGTCAGGGCCTTTATGAAATGATAATGTTCTTCAGTAGAAAGTAGATTTATTTTTTAAATAAGTAGTGTAAACATTGGGATAAGACACAAAGAATGGCGTTGGAATCAAGTCGATATTTAGCATGGTTTAAGATTTACAGATGTTGAAAGTCAAAAAGTGACCCTATTCACCCCCACTTTACGCACTATCCATAGTGGATATCAGCAGTAACGACCTGTGGATATATTGAGGTAGTTAAGTATATTGGTAATACTCTCTGCTATCGCTCATCTCTAGTTTAATACGAGTACATAAAAAATATTTTTGATCATCGTGGAGGGATGCTGAAAAATATAATGTCAAGTTCCCACCACACCCCCCTCCCCCCATGCCCTAGAAAAGCTCCAAAATGTGGGAAACGCCTTTTTTAGTTTGAGATAAATTTATTATGATCTCCGCTCATGTTCAGGATGGCTTATTGAGTCTGACAATTATATATTCTAACTATTCCCGAACGTGATGATTCGTGTAGGTAAGTAAATTTAACACCAAGCGCAGTATTTGTTGCTTTAGTAAATTTCCATGATTATAAATGGCGTTGTTTCACTAGTGATCTGTATTGAAGGACTATCTCTACCGAAATAATAATAGTGCTTATGATCATTTTGTAATACAATTAGCAAATTTTCGTTGAAATTTTACATGTTTTAACAGGATAGGTAACTTAAGAAAATTCGCTCATACGATCAAACTGCACGACTGGAACTTTTTTTTTTTTCTTTTTCATTGACTAATAATCACTAAAAACCACTATCGAAATCAGAAAATTTTCCCGTTAATGAGAATTATAAAGGCAGTTTAGTGCCTTAAATAAGTACAAGAATGTGTAAGTCAAAATTAAATTTTTAAGCAGCAGCACATTAATTGTGGATGCTATACCTACTCAGCTTTCAATATATTATTTATGAATAACTTATAGCTAATGAATATCCATTTCTTAGTATTCCCCAAGATGATAGGGACAGCGGTAATGAAGGTAAATTAGAAATGAAGTTCGGGTATCGAAAGCTTAGCAATGCAAAGTGAACTGGAAGATCTATTACTTTTCACCTTGAAGCTACGTAGACTAGTTTCAAGCGCAAATATCAGGTTGCTAATGCGAACATATAGTTATCAAGTGACCATTGTCGTAAGGGCAGATTGCATGTTTCCCACACGTATTATCTACTTTGAATCTGATATGTTTGTGTGGAAGGATTTGAGTGGATTCATTAAATCAGCAAGATCGTTGTACAGTTCACAAAAAAGTTCCAGTCGTCCAGCATGACTTTATGAGGGAATTTTTCTAATTTAGTCCATTATATTAGGTATTTGTGGCAATTTTATTTTTATTTTTACTTCAAGGAAATTTATGAAGTTTTTGTACACAGAATTGACAGTTATCAAATTTATGGTATAGCGCATGAGCTCTATTCCTTTTGGAACAATGATGTTCAATGAGTTTGTATTTAAGAAAGTATTAGTCCATTTTCGCTTTCAATTTCTGAATATACTCTACTTCTATAATAACCCTCGCATGTTTACGTTATACCTAAGTAAACAGTTGGTACCTACCCAAGGCTCATGCGATAAGGGCGATGCATCAGACTCGTTTCGATATTCGATATCAGATCGATATCTTCGAAATCAGTTCGTTGCAATGTTTAAGGGTCTCCCCCGTCCCTCCCCCGTCATTTTGACACGATTTCACCCGAAAAATATCTGGATCTGTATGCCCCATCATTCCCCCCACGTCTAGAATGCAATTTGGAACTCATTAAATATGATCCAAAACTAGACAGAATGCTTGATTGAACATGAAAAAGTTCCAGTCATGCAGCATGATCGGGTGAGCAACTTTTCGTAGATTGTCGATTATATTATACTAGAGGCCTGTTAGGGCTTGGAAAGCCCTAATCTAGTCCATATAACAGTAGTACCTAACAGGAACCAAGCACATTATGGTAACGATATAAGTCCTACCTATTTGCGGCGTTATGTGACCTGGTGCAAAGCTAGGCGATGTTAATAAATGATTAAAAAAGAGGAAATAACGATAAAAATATAAGTAATGTAATAAAATAAATACCACCAGTTGAGGTGGTCCTCGCCACTCAGCTGATCAGAAAAGACCCCATCACGTCACTCGTCTCTTAATGTTCCAGAGAGTCTCCCTATTGAATTTCAACTTCCTACAGTGAACAGGAAAGAATTTAGCTCACTCAGCTGATCAGAAAAGACCCCATCACTACATTTCTTACTTACCGACACTTTTGGCAACTAACTTGGGGCCGTGCTGATTCGGAATTATATATAAAGACCGTTCGGAATTATATATTTATAAAGTCTCAGAAATAACTCTCCTAGATGTTAGTAACTACACTACGTTTCTTACTGACCGTGAATTGATGGCAACTGTTGTTACCGCCACAGCCTAATAAACAACTCTCGTTGATAAGGACCACCTTGAACACGATCAAGGCGGGTATAGAGACGAACGGCGACACTTTTGCAACAAACTTGGGGCCGTGCTGATTCGAATGAGCAGTCTAACACTAAAATCGGACCGCGAAGTTCTTCACAATTTCAAAGACCGTTCGGAATTATATATAAAGAAGATTACATTGTTTTGAAATTTTAACAACTTGAATCTGAAGAAATTATTCACAACCAGTTTTATCAGTTATATATGTATATATACATGAAAATTTTTATGATCCATGAATTGTTTCAGAATGCCTCAAATCGGATTTTGACAAATTTTTTGGAGCCATTGCAATAGCTTCTTTTCTATAAAAATTCGCTAAAAGAAGCACAAAAAAAGGGTTGAGAATGGTTGCTTAGGCTGCGCTTATGAGGTTTAGTAATTACCCCCTCCACTTCCCCTCCCGACGCGAATTAGAGATTCTCGACATTCCTGCGAATATGGACCAATAACTAAACCGTACAGAAAGATAATTATGGTAAACGGTTGTGAATTATAGCTTAGGCAGAGCTTAGGTGGAGGATCAGTATTTATCTCCCAATGGCAAATTCAAAATTTCTGAGGTTCGTTACACAACTAGACTACAGTTTGGAGAAGAAAAAAAGAAGAATTTCGAATAACGTTTTTTCGTTAGATCCGGGTATTTATACCAATTCAGCAGCAGCATTAGCGGATTGCTATGATTGCTTCCTACTGTACTTGTTGATTAACTCATTATAGTAGACAACTACTAAATATTAAAAAACATATTAAAGCCCTTAATTTTTGGTTTAACACATAGACTATCGTATAAGATGAATTACCATTTCTCTATGAATACAATTTGGTGCTCCAACTGATGAAATGAGCATAAAAGTCCCAACCGGCATGAACATGTGAATAATATTTTACACTTTTTTCGTAAACAATTCTTTTCTGAAAAATAATTTTTACGTCTGAATTCTGATTTTTGTTTGTTCTTCCTATTGTACCACCTTGAACACTCTTTGTCTTCAAATAATGAATACTTTTACAGTTATTTTCAACGTTATCTATAAAGCAAAAACTGCTTGTGATCATTATTTAAACACCATTATGCAATGGACAGCAATGCAACGAGATTGACATTCGATTCCTCTAACAAATTCTTGGTATTTCCAAGTAATACCATGCATAAATATTCAGCAGTAAATCCCTGCCCCCTAATATTGGCAGAGTAGAACATGGGTTAAATATGAGAGTTAATAACTTTAGGCACTCTATCACGGACTATTAACTTTCAAAACGCTCCATTTGATGATTTTTTAAAGAGCAGTTCCTTCGAAAACAGTCGTAAAATTCCTTCAAAGCTTTATTCAGGTTCTTATAGATTGATGGGAAAATCTAGGAAATTCTCGGATATCGATTACTTTGCATAACAAGATTCGTCATGATTGTTCATTCGATATTTGGCTTTTACAAGTCTTGAAACGTCAAACACAAAATTTCTAGGGTGGTGGGGATTAAAAAATTGTTTCGTTGGAAGAACACAAATAAAATAATAACAATTGATAAAATAAATGAAAGAAAAACAAATAAAACCAAAAAAGTTCCAGTCATGCAGCATGATCGTATGAGCGAATTTTCGTAAATCTATACATATAAAAATGTTTCATGCAAATATTACCGATTTTTACAACTAGCGAACGGCATTATTTCGATTTTTGACTGATTTTTCAACTTTGAAATTTTTGAAAACTTGATACATATTCTTATAGGAGATTTCACGCTGATTCCGAATATACCACATGTTAGTATGCTGAACAAATTATTTCGCACAACAAATCGCAAAAAACAGGCTATTTTGAAATTTTTGACTACATTTTTGAAAATTTCAACCCGAAGATGTAATCCGATCGTGCTGGCCAACGAACTTGAACTTTCGTTTTGTGTCTTTAACATTTAAAAATTTGTTTGAAGTTTCTAGCACAATTCTACGGACAGTTATCGCCTGGAATGACACATACATACATACATAAATATACATACATACATACATACATACATTAAAAAAAATGCGTTAAACTTCAGAATATGATTCAGAATAGCCTAAAACGGATTTCTGCATAAAATTTTTTCAAAAATTCACATTCTACAAATTTTGAGGCGAGAGCAATAGCTTAATTTTCTTCAAAAATTCGCTAAAATGAAGTCTATTGAGTACAAGACGAAGTTGTTGCAGACTGCGAAGGTTCATATAATCTCTTGGGAGCCTATGAACCACCAGGATTCATTCCACTCAGTGTACTACAGGTATGTTCCAACCATAGTAGCAACAATCCCATAGCTCGAATTCAAGATTTTCTAGCCAAGCAAAATTTCTTCATTTGAAATACTTGATAAAATGAACTTGGTTGTTAATTTTAAATCAGAAAAAGGCATAATTCTAACCAAAATTTAAATATGTATATATGAACTTTAATTTTTCGATGATCCAGTATTCTCTGTTCTCAACTAACTAACTCCCCCCCCTCTCTCTCTCTCTTTTCTCTCTCTCTCTCTCTCTATACTATATATATATATATATATATATATAGAGAGAGAGAGAGAGAGAGAGAAAATTCATTCTACAAAGAGTCTAAAACCAGGAGATACTTCGAATGATCATTAACTACCTATCTACTTAGTTAGCATGAAAGAGAGAAGAGAATCCGACGAAATTGTCAATCTTTCAGAATAACGGGTTTCGAGAGATGATACGGATGAATAGGGATTAGTCCCCTAAAACCTCACAACCCCCATCATCAATGTATTGGCACACAGGGAGGTTCGGCGAGAGGTGGAAGTTATTGCCTATAGGAAGGCAAAATGAGCTGGACAATTAATCCTCGATTCTCTTCAGAGGCGGTAATTGGGGTGCGGGGGTTGTAATCCCAGTCAATGAGTGGGACCGGAGATTGAGATTGTAATGGGCTCCCGAGGGCTCGGAGGTGGCGTAATTCTATTTGCCCGGTGAAACAAGGGAAAGGACCAACAACAAAGCGCGAGTTTTGTCTAAAGCCAGCTTGAGAGCTCAGAGTTGATGGATGCCGGCGGAGTGGAAAATTTCATCGGATGATGTTGAAGAGAAATTAGAGTCTGCAAGTTGCTCAGTCAGCATTCGAGTTGGGATGAATATGTCTTCGTTTTCCGGTTAGTTCTCATATTTATATTTTAAATGTTGTAAGATTTCGAGGAGAAAATGAATTAGAGTGATGTTACCTCCATCTTACTGCATGCACCCGCGACCATCTCCCCTAAAATGTGAATTTCGAAATATACGACAGCGAATTTTACGATATTTTTTAAAATTCTCAATTTCTAAAAGAATCAGAGTTTGTTTTTGTTGCATTATTTTCAATAATGTACCTTTGAAACTCCCAGGCAAAATGTGTTGCTTTACTTTTCGAAATGCATAAAAAAAAAGGAAAAAACCTACAAATTATTACACATAGGTTTATTATTTCTTTGTTAGATGGCCCACCCTTCTACGCAGATGTCTGGTCAACAATATTATTGAACCCTGTAAATATTATAACACCGAAACTTGGCGTTTCGCGCCTCCCATGCGGGTTCACAACTCTACGGCTCCGAAAAAAATTGATACCGAGCCTTTAAGATCCACTAAGCCCCAAATGTGATGTATAACCCGAATTCCATAAACTTTGGTGCTGTAGTTTCGGGGAAAAGCTCTGGAGGGTGGACGGCAGACGGACGGAATTTTTTAAAATTCGATTTTCGGATACAACGCATCGTAAACCAACCAATTTCAAGGAGGGAGGGGGGTTTGCTCGATCATAAGGTTTCATGATTGAAAATAATAAACCGAAAACGATATTTTACAATCGGCCCACTATTTGCGCGTACTAGTGCCCGTTTTCGCACACACAACAATTTGAGTGAATGGGTGATGTATCCATGAAATTTTATGTAGATTCCGAATTCGCAATTAAAAATGGGGGTTCCCATTTGTAAAACAGTAGTTAAGAATCGCAGCATCACCTTTGACCGTGATAATAAAAATCCGATTTCGCTGCTGGATGGTATTTCAAAAAGTCCAGTCATGCAGCATGACCCCATGAGCGAATTTTTGAAGAAATCTTCGACATTTCAGTCGCTATTGATCGTGTAGAGAAATATCAGTTTATGATTTTGATAGACGAACATGGAATCAAATTATTAAAAATAATTAGGAGGTACTCTTACTTCCATAAGAGTAGTTCAATCTGAATTTGGACAATATTTCATGCAAATATTACCGATTTTTACAACTAGCGAACGGCAGTATTTCGATTTTTGACTGATTTTTCAACTTTGAAATTTTTGAAAACTTGATACATATTCTTATAGGAAATTTTACGCTGATTCCGAATATACCACATGTTAGTGTGCTGAAAAAATTATTTCGCACAACAAATCGCAAAAAACAAGCTATTTTGAAATTTTTGACTACATTTTTGAAAATTTCAACCCGAAGATGTAATCCGATCATGCTGGCCAACGAACTTGAACTTTCGTTTTGGGCCCTTAACATTTTAAAATTTGTTTGAAGTTTCTAGCACAATTCTACGGACAGTTATCGTCTGGAATGACACATACATATATACATACATATATACATACATACATATATACATACATACATACATACATAAAAAAATGCGTTAAACTTCAGAATATGATTCAGAATAGTCTGAAACGGATTTCTGCATAAATTTTTTTCAAAAATTCACATTCTACAAATTTTGAGGCGAGAGCAATAGCTTAATTTTCTTCGAAAATTCGCTAAAATAAAGGAAAGTTCCTGAAGTTTTTTGATACGTTCAGAAACAAAACGGACGGTAGACCTACGGTTCTACAGTCAAATCATTTAGTAATGATTAATTTTACACATTATTAGTTCATTATGGTTACTTAGCAATATTAGTTTATAACTGAGCGTAATAAATCAGCTTTCCTTGGCACTACAGAGGCTTAGGGATTATGAGATGCTGTGATAAAATGAGAGCATTCCAAAAAGTGGCTAACGATTTTCCTGCTATGAAAACTAAGGGAGTTACACTTCCCTAGTAACGCATTTGTTGTACGTGAAAATCAATAGAAAACCCCACCGTGACGTGACGAAAACAAATGGAAACGTCCTGTTAATCATTATTAAATGATAAAAAATGAACGGCTGGTCCATTAAACTTTGGATTCCCCACATTTAATACAAATCGCTCATACAATCATCTCACATGACTGAACCTTTTGTGCTTTATTCCCTCAAGTTTTTCTCATGAAATCATTGCTCTCCATTCTTATACAAATATTGGTATCCCAAATAAGATTGCACACTATGAAGAACACACAGCATGACATGCTAAGAGCAATAGTAGGTACTTAAAATCAATAGGGCACTGAATCAAGTTAGGAAGTGAATTAATATAAACATGATTAAAATTCTAGACTGAACGAAATGTGAAAACGACTTTGTGACTTGGATGCAATCTTCTATAAAACGACCGTCTACTACATAGTAATGAGAAATTCTTGGGCTTCTTGACATGTGTTTTAGGCGTTTCCTCCCATCTCGTATTTTTCAATGGGGCAATTCGTTTAAATGAAACGCCTTGTCCTCTCTTCTGTTACATCAAGGGCAAATGTATACACACGGCTTGATTTGTTGACCGATTAATGAAAATTCCGCCAAATTGTTTTTCCCCCATCTAAGATGGTCTTTTACAGTGAAAGAGATTCTTCTTTAGGGTTATTTGTATTTAAAAGGATTTCACTTCCGCTTTGTACGAAATTGCATCTGGATTTGAGAAGTATTTCAAACCCATTCTCTTTGAAAGGGTAATTTATATAGTTTATTTATCCAGTCTATGCGCAATTTAGTGCTATTAGGTTCACCCTCATGCACTATGGGTGGTGCGGAAGGGAGGAGTGGGGGGGGGGGGAGCTAAAGGAAACTTGGAGATAATTCAAAGTTATTATTATACGTATCATGAAGTTAATGGTTCAAATTACAATCGCAAATCATTATTGGATTTAGATCCAACGCTCCAACACCTAGAGCCCAAATATTTTCTGCGAGAATTTAAATGTTCTGAATAGAAAAAAAACTATCATTTGTCGAAGGTAAATACCGGTCTATACTAAATTAGGATAAGCTATAAGTATATTCGTATTAGAGTAAATATTGGTCCTTTGGACAATAGATGTGCTCCCAAATGCTAGGTTTGGGGATCCTCACAAATCATCAACACTGATTTCGATTTGAATTCTAGCTTGGTAGATTATAAATCCGAGAATGAAATATCCTAGGAGTAGCTAATGTAATACTTATTTATTTATTCTGATCTATATGAGTCAAATGTGTTCATATCAGTGGTTCAACGAATCAGTAAATCTTTCTCTTCTGCCAATTAAGTACACGGTAAGTTTATTTATAACAACATTAATATTCAGGCAGTGCGCAGTGGTTTATATGTGAAAAGTCAACCAAGTGACGGTTAGTTCCAGAAAAATCGATTCTTTTAGGCGAGTGCAACTTTGAGAAGAAAACCCTCATGCAACGATTGACAAAGAACGTGCACAGTTTGGCATACGAATTTCAAAATTACCTTTTTCTGCTGGAGTTCTGGATCTTCTAAAATAAGAAGACGGAAATTCATAAATTGGGATTATTGGATATGTTTCGGTCTTGGAATGTGAAAGCGATATCATGGATATACGTCAACTAACGATTCTGAATCACAATTCAGTGGCCCCTTACCTCCATTGTTGGCCTTTATCCCGAACCCAAGGAGTCATTAATCATGTCCGAATGGCCTCTGGAATTTGAATGACAAGTTTGAATGACCTTAATCAAGGCCATTAATGACGTTAATCGGACATGTACCCAATGACAGTCAAGTTCTTGCACAACAACAGGTGTAGATTGATTCGATGAAAGGACGAACGCAACACGGAATTTTGGGCACCTTTTCCGGGCGAAAGTGAATCTCAGTGGGAAATTCGATTGGGGAGGACCATCGGACTTTAGGGAAAGCAGTACACACTACCCTAGGGATCAGTTGGCCGACAGTTCGTGAACTTCCGGTCGGACGAAATTCGGGCTGTGGGGAACAAAACCCGTACATTCCAAAGTATTTTATTCTTGTGCCCGACAGTGTTGGAAAGGAAAAAATGTGTGAGCAGGGGCTGTTGTGATAGTACATAATTACCGTATAAAATCTGGGAACTGGAAATACGACGAACTGTTTCAGAATGTTGTCAGATATGATTGATAATTGGGCAAACTAGGACGAAAGATGAGACATGCCAGATTATTCTCTCGACTGGTGACTATAGGAAGTGTCTCACAAGTCGTGTAGAAGGAGCAGCTCTGATGCCAGAATCAATATCTGTAGACTCTGTGAAACAAGTGCGTGAAAGGGAACAGCCCCCTCAGTCGGTCCCTGTAATGGATTCCTGCCTTTTAGTTGAAGAGCTTCCTCTTTTGGTGGAAAAAACGTGTCAGCAGATCACATAAGGCAATCTGCTCATATCTTGAGAGGAAGCGCATGGGCTCAACGGAACCGACGCCGAACAATGAAGAGACATGTTGTTGAGGTATGGAACTCACAGTGCTCGTATGGACTGGTCTCTGATAATGGCTCTTTTAGCTCGAAGGTGAGGGCACTAGGTTAGCACTCAGGTGTTCGCCACTTTGGGGTTGGGGAGGTGCTACAAAGATTGAGTGAACAACAGTTACATGAAGAAATCATAACAACAGATCTATGGGTGGAGTGTGGGGCGGACAAGTTGTGTAGAGGCACGCAGTCGGGGGTTGAAGGCGGGGTATATGAGCTTACCAGACTATTTATTTATTTATGGTATAGGCCTATTACATAGTTGTTGTTCAACAGAATCAAGTGATAATAGAAATAAAAAGCAATACACAATAATAAGAGAAACAATTAAGACATGTATCGATCGAGTATAGAATCAAAACAACTAAAATAAAATGAACACTCTTCTTCAACACACTTCTTTCTTGAACATTTCTTCTATGAAAACTTCTTCTTCTTCTTATTCAGTGTTCTTCTATGAATACTTCTGGTTACACTTGCTGAGTTCAAGATTGAAGGTAAGTCTTGAGTTGACGCCTCAGGGACGAAGATTATCGGAGAAAAAAATCAAAATTAGTGGCTTGGAGGAATGAATTGACCAAGCGTGGTATGAGGTAGAGAAGACGATTCAATTGGTAGTTGAAAGCAGCAAACGGGACGTGAAACAATGGGCTGTGTTGGGTGGGGTAGCTTGGAATATTTAACTGTTCCCCTGGACAGTAAGTTGGGGAACTGAAGGCTGCCATTGGCCAGTTTATGAAAAAATACTATTTCTGGTCCTCCAGCTTGGGAATGTTTTAGGTCCAAGATCCCGAGTGCATACCAGTCGTGCCAAGGGAAGACCATTAATTAGATAAGAGGACGCTATTGGATCCTGAGAACGATGGTAAGATGTAACTGTGCATTTGTTCAGGTTCAGAGCAAGGTTGATGAAGGAGCACCAGTCCATTATGGTACCCAGGCACTGTTGAAGCAGGTGACAATCAGAAGTGGCAGATACTCGGGAAAATACTCTAAGATCATCAGCAAAGATCAGGATCTTTACATTATCCGAAGGCAGCAAAGAACTCACTCCATTAATCAAGAGTAAAAACAACGTGTGAGCCCTGTGGAACAACCGAAGAAGCATGATATGATGATGATAATATAAACTTTAATCTTACTGACTGAGTTCTGTCAAAGAGGTAGCAAAGAGCACCATGGACGCCCAGTGAGGACAGCAGGGAGATTGTGTGCTTGTGCGATACACGATCAAAGGCCTTAACAAAGTCGACAGAAATTACATCACCTTGCTGGCCACACTTGGAACCTGACAAAATATAGCCTAAGAAAACCATCAAATTAGTATCCGTTGAACTGCTTTTGTAAACCCGTGCTGCTCAACCACGATGTGGTTTGAAAAATTCTCAAATTCTAAAAAACTCTTCAAATTCTCTATTTGAACAAAATTGAGAGGGGGTACTGCTGAAGAATGCTGCGGATGCGTCCAATTAGTTAAACCGTAAGCTTCTTGTGGCCACGATGTGTAAGTTTTTTTTTCTCGACGTATCGTGGATTCCCTTTGATATTATTTCAAAACAGCGACACACCATCCATTTAAGAAAGAACAACGCAAGGCGACCCTATGGGTATGATTAGACAGCTCACAAGCCCAGAAAGGCAACAATATATCGGTGATTCGGCATGTGCTGGAAAGCTCGTCAGCTCGTAATTATAGTTGGTTATAGTATGGTAGTTGGATAGTAGGTTAATTTTTTAATTTTATTCGATTTTTGGATTCTACGCATTTTGAAACGTAAATCAACAAATTTTGAGAGGGTTCAAATTTGTTTTTCCTTGACTGATTAAATGAGTTCACTGTTAAAAAAAAGTAGGTACGTTACATGCAGTAGCGCAGTGATACCTAGTAGGGGCAAATTCGGCAACATTTTCCTATAAATAGCGTCAAGAGAACAAAGTGTTTTTGAAGTGTAAACTTCTATAGGCGCACCGCGTCGAAAAATTTAGCGGGGTGTGAATACGATTTTACCGTCACGTTTTTTTCCGTCACGCTGTTTTGACAACCAAGCCGTTGCTGGGGAAATGAAACCTCTTTATTTTTCACCGGACAAAAATCGTTCTCCACTCGTTGGAAAGCTCTCGATTTATCACGCATTTCTTTCGTACTTGTTCTTCTATTCATGTAGTCGTAGTTTTATATTTATTTATGTTATAAATGGATATAGTAAACAATGCCGCTTGTTTTGTTGTCACTTGGTTGAGAAGTTAATCTTGCTTATAGTAATTGTAGACGCGCACCATAACAGAAAATTACCTACTTAGGTACTCTGTTCTGATTTCGATTTTTAAAACATTTATGTCGTAGTTTTAAATTTATTTACATTTACGAATTAGAGGGAAGAAAGCATGTTCCATGTTTTAGCATTTTAGCCGAAGACTCAAGGCGGAAGGTTACCGAGGGTCCAGGGGCGGAGCCTGTCCACTTTTACTTTCCCAACATCCCAACAGAGTGGAAAGTAATGTCCAAATCATCGAAGTTTACACTTCTCCCGTGTGGTCTTTAGCACACCTGGTTTTTTAACAGAATGCTGTGCAAACTACATTACTGTAGATATCGAAAATTGAAATGAATTATATTTTAAATACCTATTTTCGGTACAGCTCTCAACACAACTAGCTCTTCCTTTTGGCTAATACTACTACTAATGTGCACTACTAGGTAGACTTCCACATCTCAAGTAATAGCCACTATAGTAGAATATAATATTGATTCACTATTATATCTGCTGATTGCAGTACCTGACTATTTACTCTCATTCAATGATAACTATTTAACGGATTCATACATTAATTTGATACTTACTCACTACCAGTATCAATAAGTTTATATTCGTACGAACTCAGTGATGTTGATACATCTAATAAAATATATAGTTAATTCGAGGAATCTTTTGCGAAGTTCGCCGTTATAAAGAGTGACAAGTACAGTTTATCAACAATTATTCCCACAACCACAACCAACATATATTTTCAAGAATATTTGTTAAGGACTACAAGAAATAAATAAAAATAAATTTATATATTTTATATATTATCTAGATATATAATACTAATATAAATATATATATATATATATATATATATATATATATATATATATATATATATAATAATACATATATATAGATATATAGCATTATATATATTGGTAGATATAGATGTATATTATTATGTGTGTATATTGGTGTGTGTGTGCAATTTCCTAAATATTATACTATAAATATATTCCTAATATATTTGAATTAAGGCGGTAGAGAAACAATAGCGTTTGGTGGAACGGTTCAGATAGTAGGTGAATTTAAACGTCACATCAGATCCATGGAAAATTCTTTTAATAAATAAATAATTTGTTCCCGAGATATTTGCGAAATTGCTCTCGCTCATGAGACTCAAGCCTTCGGGACTTTCGCAGCCCGACTAATGTTTTATTATTCAAGTGTGGAATAGCGATTGAACTGGAGAACAGTTAACTTTTATTGGAGGAACGTGATAATGTGTGTTCGGACGTGGTCACGTGGTTTATATTCTGAACGCCAAACGTCGGGGCGTGGCAGCGTCTACACTGTTGCGTTGATCTCTTTTTATGAATAGGTCAACCACACATCATCCCAGTCTGCATGAGAAGTCGCAGCATATTCTAACGCAAAAGTATAAATTTTAAAATAAGTTTCCCGTGGAGATAACTAGTATTATCACTACCATCAATTTCATAAGTAGCAGAAAACTTCAATACTCGCCTAATAGCGCAGGTTAGATGCTTGGAAATAATTGAAAAAATGTCGGTTATGCTCATAACCTGATTGTATAGATCACTTGAATGAGTTAATAGGGAGATTTGGATTATTTATACTGATTTATAAATTATTGTGCTGGATCACTGCTTGATAATTTTTTTGGGCTTGTTCAGCGGTTGCCTTTTCAACGAATAAAATTCGTCGGGGCCATCTAGACAATAATCAAGATCCTCAACCATTCAATCATTCGATATTTCTCCGAAATTCGATTAAAACTGTAATATTTTTAGTATTTCATGTTTACCTAAGTGTAGGTGGCAAAAATTGATCAAGCATCAATGAAATTCCTAGTGAACCATCTATGGCCTAACCCTCAAATTTCCTGAAATTTTCATTGAAATCGAATGAAAACTGTAGATGTTATGATTGAGTGTCTTATTAAAATGTCATGACTCCTGTCATACATATCACGAATATACAGTCTGTGCATCCAATTATGTGATACCTATCCTTCCTCATCAGTATCGTTCCTTTCGATGGAGAGAGGGCCCTCCTTCAAAACATAATTCTAGTCGGGATCGACACCTATGAAACTAAAAAAATTCGCCGGCAAGTTGGGTCAGTGGTAATCAAGTGTGAAGATAACTCTTTGGAAGTCTTAAGTGTTTATATTTATAATAGATGAAATAAACAAACAACATAATAACAGTTTTACTCTGCCGAGTAAAACAATTCCACTATAATCAATGTCAAAAAATAAAATATGTTGAACATTTATTAGTTAATTCATAAAAATTCATAATGGTAGGGGGGTAGCGATCGTAAAATAATGTTATCCAGAGGTTTTGTCAAAAGGTGCTGACATCTTGTTTGGTAATGCGTAAAATCAATTCAATTTAACTCAGAGATGTAGGTACCTTTACTAAAGATAAGCTAAGTATAAAGATAAGATAAGCAAGTTAGAAGAGCTTTTTAACAAAAGCTCTTCAATATGGGTCAGTGATATTTCGGAATTTTTCACAAAAATAACAGTGACCTAATTTTAAAATGTCAGCTTGGTACAACCAACTAACGAATTTTGGCGTTTTTGAATGACTCTTCACATGGAACCAATAACATGCTGATTGGACAAATTCCTCCACCGAATTTCATGGCGGAGTTGGATGCCAAAAGATGTTTCCCCACTCCTGGAAATTTACTACTGTACCCAAATTAAAGAAGGGGGTGGAGCGGAACCAATCAAAACTCGCGGAAAGAAAAGGAATTACGTCACCAAGACAATTAGATGTTTTTCCATGAAAAAAGTTAGAGATTAATTTGTTCTTTTGGAGTTGACTGTTTGCTTACCTCCTAATTTCTTTGCGACTTGCGTTCACCAGAGGGGCTAGAAAGGTACTTTACTACAGGACGGAGGTATCTCACAGCTGCAGCTGATTAGCTACCGTACTGCTGATTCTCAAAGTCAGCACCAGAGGCTTGGCGAATTCAAATTTCTCGCTACTACCAATTTATTGTTACGCCATGAGACATTTGGTTACTTTACAAGTGCTTCGATTTGATGTAATTTTGGAGTCAACCAGGCTCAAGTTAATTATTGTAAGAACAATGAGTCTACATTTTTCCCAGTACTCATTTCAATTTTCATTACATATAATATTTTGTTTGCCTTCAACGGAGTGTTTTCAGATACTTAAATCCTTTCACTTTCACATTTTTATCATTTTTTATTTTTACTTATTATCCACCTAACCTCCGAATACCTCTTCCATATAAAGTATCACTCTACAGAAAAAACTTGAAACAACAAACTCAAAACAGTACTAATTAATGTATAACCCGTGTTTGTTTGGTTATGCAAAGAAAGCTTTACGCATTTCATAGTATTTGGCATCTAACTCTAGAATATTCATTAAATATTTTATCCTTTTTTCCGTTTCAAAAAGTAATTAAAGAGAGTTCAGACATTATAAGTTCTCATATGGGGCCCCACATTCTTTCCCCACATTGAGGAGTAGATCAATAGTTGAGTAGGTGATATTTTTCCAATTTTCTCCTATTATAGGCCTTAGCATAGGAGAGAATTGTAGGATTGGGTGCTCAGGTATCTTATTTCTGTCGGCAGTATTTCGGCCTTTTTAAAAACCGCAAAACTTTGGGCACAATTGCGGTTTGTGTTAAAAAGACTCCCGTCAGTTCGGACTGTTCACCGTTTACAATATTGAGATCAGAGAAAGCAAAAAAGCCTGAATACACATTTTTCCCAAATATTGGAGGCTAAGGCCAATATCCGACAATATTTATACATGTGTGATTTTCAGTTGTGATTGAAGGGATATGTTACCAATCAGTGAATAAAGAGCGAATCGGTATTCTCCCTCATTAAATTTAATCTGCTTCATAAATAGCCCGTGATATATTTAACTCTTGGATGGTGAAGCGAGCCCTTGGCAGGTAAAACCTGGTATGGCTGAAAACATTCCATTCTGAAAAGAAACGAATGACAATCAGAAAACCATTTCGCTCTGCCTCAAACTTTAATCTACCGCATGCCCTCTCCACTGGGAACAGGAATTTGATTACAGGATCGCCGATGGGTTTTCAACCGTTGAACCTAATCATTTATACATCTGGGGTCCTACTCACATCTAAGGACCTTCCTATTCCCTCTCTCTTCGGCCGAGCGAAGCCACATTTTCTCCCCTCTCTTTCCACTGATCAAATACGAATCGAGCTCTACCAGAGCCACGCTAAAGATTTTACTCCACTTTCGATATAATGTAAAGTACGTATATGATGATTTGAATTCAATGGCCAAATAAAGACAACGACCGTGAAAGAATTGTCCTATCGAATATTGTTGGAATGTTTGCAATGACACAGTTTACTTCTAATACATAAATTCCCGTTGAAAAGAAACTAACAAATGAGGCAAAAAATACGTCAACTACAAGAAAAAATGTAATCTAAAAATCAAAGTTTTTGAATCATTTACGCATTTATGCAAATGAAAATAATGCCATTGAAAATGTTGCCACCAACCTATGAAACCTATAGTATTGGTACAACAATTCACGAATGAATATATGTTCACTAATTTAATAAATTGTTCATTTACCAACATTAACAGTTACTTTACGAAATTGAGAATAAATGTGATACATCACAATTTTTAAATAGGCAAATAATGAACTAGTTACAGGGCTTTTTGGTTTATTATTTTCAATAATAAACCTTTGTAATCGGTCAAGAAAAAAGTTTAACCCCCTCAAAACTTTTTGGTCTACATTTCAAGACTCATGGAATCCAAAAACCGAAAAAAAATTGTCCGTTCGCTTTTTTTCCAAAACTGCAGAACCAAAGTTTATGAAATATGGCTCAAAAATCTGAATCGGCCGGAGATGTACCAGTAACATTGGCATCCATTTTAATCAACCATATAGGGTAGTAATTAAGGGCTGAAATATTTATCTCGAAAACTTTCAAGGTAACAGTAATATATTTTTGGGTCTCATTTGTTAACATCACCCCAAAGAATTGGAAGAAACCACCCAGGTCGCTGTACGTTTTTCTGTTGGCTCTCCCTATAGCTAGAACTTTGGCAGGGGGAAAAATCAACAAAATGAGAGCAAATTTTTTTTTCTTTATTTAGGTACATTCAACCATCTAGTAGTCATGGGTGCTAAATGCGATAAAACCTATTTACAACTTGTAGTTTATTGATAACCTCATTAGCTTGTCGAAAATCGTTTGCTGGTGATTTGAATTGTTACCCCCAAGAGTTCTTCCGGATTCCTTGGAGTTTCAGGGTGTAGATTGTTGAAGGATGGGCATTCCAGTAACAAGTGGCGTATAGTGAGCTGGCATTCACAGGTCTTTCCTTCTTCATGAGATGGCCGCATGTCAGTCTGGTATGTCCTATGCTAGTATGCAATGGTGTCATCTTACAGTTTCATCGTTTGGCAGGATGAGGACCATGATAGAACAGTTTTATTTACTTCCTATAGTTTCTGATGTTGCATATAGTACCAGTCTGTTTACCATTTGCTCCATATTGTTCTTTTGATAGTTGTTTGATAGTTAGCGCAGATGTTAAGGTACGCTGATATAGGCTCCTCTGTTGCTATTTTTGCATGTGAGTCAGCAATTTCATTTCCTGTGATACCTGTGTCCAGGAAACCAGCCGACTGGTGGGTTCATAACTGATAGAATATAGCAAAAATCGCCTTGTAACCACGTCACTCGTATCAGCTGATATCATCCCAGTGGAATGTTTACTTCTCAAAACTGCGTTTATTATGACTTTTGTCACCTTAAGGTGGACTTCTGAAGCTTAAGTAGGTGATAGATATATTTAGACAGGGAAAAAACAAACCAAACAACTTTCAGTACAAACAAATTCAGGGAATCTATTCTAGAGCTCATTTTGAATCTAAAGATTTTCTTAGTTTTTTTTCCCCCCGCAAGGTATCTGGAAGAACTTTTGGGTAACAATTCAAAACACCTGCAAACGATTTTTTTTTTTAGTTATTCAATGTTCAAGATTTTTTCGTGTTTTTTACCTTATGACATTAAAATGGCCATAGTCAGTATATGTATGAAAAAATATACTATGTGAATGTTATACAATATTGTTATAACAACATTACATTAAACAATCTAACTCGAATATTTTTCTTACTCGTTAGCGTATTTTTCGCATTACAACTAGAACAACTTCGACCAAGGATTGACGACGATTTCTTCCTGGCGTTTTCCGAAGTTTCCAACTAAGGAGAATGTTTAAACATATACATTTATGAAAATGGGGAACTCTCTAAAGTGCACATCTGTCTCTGAGTGTATCATAATCTTGAATGAGCGATTGAGATTGTTATGTCAATTGGTACGAATGCGTTCGGTGACCCATGGGGTGAACGATTGCCCTTCGCACCCTGACAGATTGTCCGAACGCTATCGAGAGAACGTTATGAATCACGACTTCCTACATGACCTCGGGATCTTGGAACATCGGAGTCAATTCTACCCAAGCAATTGATAGAGGAAAATGGTTTCAGGCTTTCAGCTCAGTTCTGGCGTATAGTACATAATACTATCGATGGCTGGGGATCTGAATAGGCTTTGCATAGAAGCTGTCTATCTCCTCCACGCCACAGACAAACAAGGCTATTGTTCTTCAAGGGCCGGGAGCTCGATACTCAGGTTCCGATGAGGGAGTATCAGGATAGGAAACCAAGAGAAACTCGTAGACAATATGTGCTCTGGTCAATAGCCTACTTCACGACCACCCAGTCCCAACGAGAACGAAATGAAACACCTGTAAAAATAGAAGCTCTATACCTATTGTTCGGTTAGAAACTAGGTAAGTTTTGAAGTATGCGGATGAACGTATAAAGCAAACCTGTTTGTCTCATACGATTCACTGAAAGTAAATATATTGATTGCCAACAATAAAGCTCAGTCTTGTTTCGAAAGTTTCCGATATTCTGATTTTTAGCGAATTTTTGTAGAAAACGAAGCTATTGCAATGGCTCCAAAAAATTTAAAATTGAAAATTTCAAAATTTTCTTCATCGAAATCCGTTTTGGGGTTCTGAAACGAATCCTAGAGTTTAACGAGTTTTCATATGTACCTATATATATATATATATATATATATACACCTATATATATATATATACCTATATATATATATATATATGTATGTATGTATGTGTGTGTGTGTGTGTGTGTGTGTGTGTGTGTGTGTGTGTGTGTGTGTGTGTGTGTGTGTGTGTGTGTGTGTGTGTGTGTGTGTGTGTGTGTGTGTGTGTGTGTGTGTGTGTGTGTGTGTGTGTGTGTGTGTGTGTGTGTGTGTGTGTGTGTGTGTGTGTGTGTGTGTGTGTGTGTGTGTGTGTGTGTGTGTGTGTGTGTGTGTGTGTGTGTGTGTGTGTGTGTGTGCGTGTGTGCGTGCGTGCGTGCGTGCGTGCGTGTGTGTGTGTGTGTGTGTGTGTGTGTGTGTGTGTGTGTGTGTGTGTGCGTGCGTGCGTGCGTGTGTGTGTGTGTGTCTCATTCCAGACGATAACTCTCCTTAGGATTGAGATAAAAATTCCGTTCTTCAGCCAAACAAATCAAGCTCAAGGGTGAGTTCGTTGGCCAACACTTTTTGAGCACATTAAATTGGTCAAATTTCAAAACATGTACTAAAAACTACTAAAAATCGTTAAATTTATATATTTTTTTGCAAACATTTAGTCAGTAAATGTTAATAAAAAACGAACTAGAACACAACAAAATGTTTGCTAAAAAATATTCAGAATATTGGACGTAAATTCCATTAATATTTGCTGAACAATCGATTTAAAAAAAAAAAAAAAAAAAAAAAAAAAAAAAAAAAATTGCTAAAAATCCGATATCTGTTTTGAATCATAGAATACCTATTATTTAGTACTAGTTTATTTGCCATAAAGTTGGCGGTTAAAAATTCTTCGCCCTCAAACTACTCAAATTTCAAAACGATAAACATAATTTAGTACAATAAGAATCTACGAAATTTCGGTGATACGATCATGCTGCATGACTGGAACTTTTTACATATTAAACCCTTCAATTTTACTCTTTAGAAATGACGAAAGTGACTGCTGTGGGCGCAAAATAGGATCTAGCAGTTCAAAAGTCAAAAAATGAAGGTGTTCCTTATCTGGTGAAAAGCGATTCAACGCTTCGAAGACATCCAGGTGAGTCGTAAATAAGATGGTAAAACGCAGAAAATGAACTTTGAACCACGAGAGAAGATAACGAACACTGAAATGCAGGACCCAAAGAAACACGCTGCGCCGCGGCCACTCAATCCGTGAAACTCGCCAAGAAGATAGTTTTTACGTATCCTAGTGTGGGTTTTTTTTTTCGTTCAAATTCATTGATATCATGGAGGCAGGTGTGTGGAATATTTTCCCTTTCTTTTTGTGGCTACGCGCGTAATAAAGTTTTGAAATTTCCACAGTTTTTGTCTGGCTTTGATGAAATTTTCAGGTAATGGTTGGGTTAGGATGTAGATGTAGATGTTACCCCCTATCAATTTCATTGTTCCCAAATTAATACTTCACTCTGCGCATGCGCATGCCTAAATTCCACCAAACGTCATTTTCTCAGGCTATAGCAGTCTAGAGGATGGTTGCGAGAAGAAAATTTGAGCAGTCCATAACAATTTCAACATGACCGTATCTTTAGTAGCTTCTGTACCCGCACGAATTTACAATCCGTGTAACAAGCTTAATTACCACAGTTTTCAATGTTCCTAAATTAATACTTCATCCTACGCATCCGCAAACGTAAATTACCGCCAATTTTTTCAAATATTTTTTGTTTGTTTCCTAATTGACCGGTTTTTGTATGTAGGGATTAATGTAGCGATTCTTGACGATGGGGTGAATTCATCGATTGGAAATTACGATCGTTGCACCTCAACTTTTGTTTTGTACCGTTCAGAAGTTACTTATACACAATAATGTTCCTAGAAAGTGATAGATAAATAAATTATACGTTCATAATTTACGTATATTATATAATACTGCTCTTAGATAGTGAAAAATGAATGAATATTGAGTACATAATCAATTCATGACTTTTGCATTAGGTAGCGTAGTCATGCCTGTCGAAGACGAATTTATACAGTTTTGAGCCCATGGGCGTTCTTTATAGTAGAGCTTCATTTTAATAAGTCAAAAACCCCTAAGGGGCTTAAGATGACGTATTATGGTCATAAAGTTCAATTGTCAATTTGTAAGTATCATTCCAGACTTTTGAACCGCTAGATTCTACTTTGCGCCCACTGTGCAATGGTTCTGTCTCGACAAGGCCCTGTATATGTGATTTTTGACCCTAATTTCACAAACATTCGTCTAGTGCTTTCGTGCATCTAGTAGTTTCGTAGAAACGCTCTGGACGGCATACGGCGGGCTGCGGGCGGAGACGGCGCAGAGTAGTCCAAAACCTCTTACCGTTGGAAAAATTTGCTAAAAGTTGACATAACCTCGTTTTTTGGGTGCTGAATTCAAATTTCACAAAGTTAACATTTGTGAAATAGCAGTACCATGAGCTCAAAACTTATTTTCCAACAATATTTCCTCGAAAAATAAGGCTTGTACCTACAGGTCAACGAAAGTGATAGTCGCACGCAGTTAGACTTAATATTCAAATTTTCAGAAACAAATGTTTAAACAATTGTTTCTAGTTTTAATATACATAGTAATGGTAATATATAATATATAATAATATATAATAGATAATGATGTTCCTTAAAAACATATTTTTGACCCCCAAAATGTCCAGCATTGCTGGCTTTTGTTCTTTCTGTAGTATTGATGTATTTGGATCAAATTTGAGATTTTAGATTGTTCCAACGCGAAATATCGTCACTTGCATTTTCGTTGCCGTTCACCAAGAGATAGTTTCAATAAGGATTCAATGAAGACGACTGCAGGAGAATATTGTGGCAGCTGATTTTAATCTCGCAGTTTTAGTGAGAACCTTCTGAACGTATCTGTAATAGCAAAAACCCATCGCACGTCTTCGCATTTATAGTTTAACACTCTGAACTTTCATTGTTTTTCAACGATATTGTCCTTTTATAATGGAACAGATAAAAAACCTTTATTGCACATATTTTTGGGTTTAAAACACCTATTTAGTAATCAGAAAAAATTCGATTTCTCAGATATGCACCAATCTAATTTATAGATCCTATGTTCACAAAAAGCTCACCTTCATTCCAAGGCAGTATTCTAACGAGCCGATATGAACCTATTACACCCCTGGCCCTGAAATGCCTCGTTAATGTGCCTTTTGCCTAAAAACTGCCAAAAAACGTGTTTTTTTTTAAAACCGATTTTTGACGATTTTTCTACAGCTTTTAAAAAATGTTTGTACAAATTACACCACTTGGCGACCTGAATAACATTGCGCTATTACTCGGACTATTTCTGCGTCGAATGAGACCAACACCAGCTGTGGAAGTGTGATAATTGATTTTTTGCAGTTTTTCAACTTTTGACCAGGAGGGTCAAAAACACCATATTTTTAATTTTTTAGCTTTTTTCTCAAATTGTACTATTTTTATCGGAAATTAAATTGCTGATCACGTCTACACCACAAATAGCCGCGCGCTGGCGCTGGCGTTGGCTAAAACGCCTCCTTAACATTTTTTTTTGACGAAAAAACATGTTGAAGACCCATTTTAGACCATAATATTATGGTGTAGACCTAAAAAATTAAAAATATGGTGTTTTGACCCTACGGGTCAAAAGTTGAAGAGACCGCGAAAATCAATTATCCACCTCCAGATCTGCTGTTGGTCTCACTCGATGCGAAAATAGTCCAAGTAATGGCAAACAATTTTTCAGGTAGCCAAGTGGTGTAGCTGGTACCTACATCAATTTTCAAAAACTGTTGAAAAATCGTTAAAAATGGGTGAAAAGTTTTTAGGCAAAAGGCACGTTAAGGAGGCATTTCAGACCCATCATGTGTGGTATAGGCGAGTTCTGCGTTAAATTTCCAAAACGAATAGCACCTGTTAATTAAACATTAATTATGCTGGAATTTGAGTGATTTTTTTCTCAAAAAAATCAAAAGAAAGATTAACAGAAATTTTATTACGACATTCGCTAATCATCAGAAACGCTCGCATACGAGTATGTAACACATTGGGACATTTTCTGTCATTAGTTGCAGACTCGTATGCCAACTCTAAGAGCCACTCAGCTGATCCGAACCCTGAGCATCGTCAAGTAAATGTCCTAAAGAGGCTACATACGAAATTACAGCTTCCTAGAGTGTAAAGCATAGAAATTACCTATTAATATGATTTAACCACCGCTTCACAAATCAAACCGTTCTCGCAATATTCGGATCACCTACCATGAATAAAATAATCGAAACACCAGCTCAATGAAATCATCAGAAATTAACAAGCGGTTGCAATCATGTTCACAATACCAATTATTGAGAATGATCACCTGTGTGTAAACAATTATTCATATAACCATGCTCATAAGTCATCTTGTTGGCCACGCACTTCGCAGTAGTTAACATAATATGGTTGGATAAATCGAGAGCTTTCGAACGAATGGTCAACGAATTTTGTGGAATGAAAAACGATGAAGTACCATTTCCCTAGCAACGAATCGGTTGTAAACGGAAATCATCAGAAAACCAACCAACCATAACTCTTTTTTTATTAGGGTGAACTTGGGCAAGTGCGCTCTGCAGGCAAGTGCGCTCTTCTCTTATTTCTCCGCTTAGGCCACTCCAATAATTATATTCAAATTATTGATAGCTAGAACAGGTGTCCCGGAACAGCTGCCAAAATTTAGAGCTCTTTGGCAGCTGTTGCTGGCAGAATTAAAGCTCATTGAAAAGGAGGTTTCCGAACAACTCAGACTCACAGTTCAAGTTATGGATCAAAACTTGTAATTTTCAACACATCTTTTCATATTCCTCGAATTTTTTTTGGCCTGTAGGTTACTCTAGATGTTTACGCATTTAATACGCTTTAGGAATTCCAAATAAACCCAAAATTTCGCTTTTTATTGAAGGAGCGCACTTGCCCTATGTTTTCAAGGCTAAAGGGCAAGTGCGCTCCTACCCATGCGGGCAAGTGCGCGCCGACTGGTTTTCAAAATCTGGGCGCAAAACAACCCTTAATTGCATTCACCCATTGAATATTGTTTCTTTTCGTGAAATTTCTCGAACGTTTTCCGAATTTTCACTTTGTTTGCTGATGTTGCTTTGTGGTTTTTTTCGTGTTTCTTCAGATAAACATGATATTGTTGGTAGATATTTCACCTGTTCATCCTGTAGAATTGGTGCATGCAAAACCAATCCCCCATCCCCCAATCAACCTGTTCTCCTGTTTCCTTCTCGTGCTTTATCAGTCCTCCCCCAAGTTTCCCTCGCCTCCAGTCCTCGAAGAGTTTCCCTCACTCCTTCAGTCGTCCCTCCAGCTTCCCTCACTTCCAGTCCTCGAAGAAATATCGTAGCGACATTGTCGAGCCCTCAGCCAGGGTCATCTCCACCCCCAGTTTCTCCCGGGAGTTCGTCTATGGAGGAATCTGAAGCCTTCGATGAGGAATTTGAAAACCTGGCGCCCTACAATTGATTTCTACTTGAGTTTTTCTCAATTTTTTAACTCATACTTATTCTATTGGGTGCTTCAGATAAATAAAAACTATTTTAAAACTTAAAACTATTTTTAATTGCTAAAATTTAAGAATATGAAGGTTAATTTGGGGGAACCTAGACGAAAGCGCACTTGCCCGCGGAGTGCGGGCAAGTGCGCGCTTCAACATGCCTCACAAAAATCTTGATCTTTTGCATGAATGTCCACTATTTTCTCAAAATTCGAATACCACCTGATTTATAATTAACTACTGGATACAGCGAACACGGAAAAATTTGGATATGTGAAAATGTCACTTCACTATCTATTGTGAAAGTTGAACTTTGCAAAAAGGGGGGCGCACTTGCCCGAGTTCACCCTAACGCTTTTTGTTAACGCTTTCCTCGTTTATGTGCCAAAGTAATGATATAAAATGTCAAAATGCAGGTGCTGTACCAAACGAATTGTTTTGTCGGGCAGTGTTATATTTGATAAAGGAGCAAAGAGCAATCAAGAGTAGCTCAGACTGGTTTCGTTATCTAGTTAAAACCTCTCTAGATGTTGATTAAAATGATTAAAAAAAAAAAAAAAAAAAAAAAACTGGTCTGGAAAATTGTTCTACTACTTCGCAGTCATCCTTCCTCTCCAGTAAACTCCTATCTATGTCTTTTGCGCAATCATTGATAATGAAATGTTAGTTTTTTTTCCTCCTCAAGTCAAATAAAATTGTTCCTCTCCTGTTTTCAATTCTTGATATCTGCTGAGAATAGGAAACATCGGTTGATTGACAGTTAACAAAAATTTTCCTTATAATTTCAACAGAAAATTTCCCTTCACAATCTACGTGTTATTTCGTGGAATATTCACCCCCAATTTTTATTCTATGGAGCCTGGGAAAATTGTTAGCGTCGTATGTTGGACTGCAAAATGAAGTTCGTTAAGTTTTTGAAAATATCGAAAAATGAGGGCTCCGGCGGAGACCGCGGACAGACGTATTGTTTTTGGATTCCCGTATTCTGAAACGTAAACCAACAAGTTTTGTGTGTGTGTATGTGTCTGTGTGTCTGTAGTCGAGTTTTACGTTTTTTTCTTGGTTTATTACAAAGGTTTATTACTGAAAATAATAAACTAGAATTATATCCATAACGGCAGTGCACACTACGAATTCGTAGATTACTGCCAACGATGTTAATAGGGCTCTATAACTAAAAATAATTATGAAGTTAAGGGGCTTTATTATCAGTACAGAGTATTTTGAAATACCTGGATTTTCGAATCTACCAATCATTCAAATCGATAGTTCTGAACAATCAAGTTATGGATTAAAAAAAAAAAAAAAAAAAAAAAAAAAAAAAAAAAAAAAAAAAGATCTCGATAAACTATTGTTCAAAAGATTACGGTCTATCTCTGTTTTAAAAATTTCAACTTTTTATGCTCAGAAGTGTATTATTAATTTACTCTACCCTTCTCCGCACGTTGGTTCGACATTTCATCATAAATCAGACTGAATTTCTTACAAAATCATCATAAGCCACCATCTTGTTGTTAGCGGAATTGAAATCTATGAAACTTTGAGTGTAATTTCTGAAAACCTGAAGGTGAATTTGAAGTTCAGGTGAAAAGTTCAGGTGAAACCTGAAGTGTAATTTCTGAGCATAGTGCTATTTGCTTAATTTAAATTTTAATGAATTTTTCTTGATCATGAACGGAAATAGATGTTATGTAAATGGGACAGTTAAAGTTACAGCTGAATAAATAGTGGTTTATAACTTCTCGCTCAAATAATACGCTTGAACAAATTCCTACCTATTTCCGACCAAGCGAACTTCACCCTCAGTTTGAAGGTGGCCCTGTAGTGTATTATTGTAATTCTAAACTTGTATTATTTTCAATTCCAACGTTGCATAGGGGTATGGATAAGATGGGGATTTGACACAGTGCGTACTCGGCTGAACAGGCATCATTCAGAAAGCTCAAAGAGGCTTAATTTCAAATATCAGCTCTATTTTAGTGGGAAATCAAAGGCATTTAGAGCACACTGCTGATCAGAGCAGCTATTATCCCTGTCACTGATAAATAATCACAGTCGTAACGAAGCGTCGCTAAGTATACATTAATCTAGTCATAGAAGTGTGTTCCTGTAGGACAGTCCTTGTCGCTTATCGAAGATTTTCATTGAGGAGTTTCAGAAAGGGAAGAAGGCTCAGCTCTTAATGACCCAAGGAGTCACTCTTTCAAATTTCAACTTCCTAGGGTGAACAAGAGAGAATTTGGCTCACTTAGCTGATCAGAAGAAAGACCACCATTTCAGTCGCCTCTTAATGGCCCAGAGAGTAACCCTTTCAAATTGGAACTTCCTAGAGTGAATTGAGAGAACTTAGCTCACTCAGCTGATCATGAAAGAGCCCATCATTTCAATCGTCTTGTAATGACCCAGAAAGTTTCCCTATCAAATTTCAACTTCCTAGGATGAATAGGAAAGAATTTAGCTCACTCAGCTGATCAGCTGATCATTTCATTCGTCCCTTAATGACCTAGAGAGTCTCCCTATCAAATTGCAACTTCCTAGAGTGAATTGAGAGAACTTAGCTCCCTCAGCTGTCAAATCAAAACCAAATCGTCAAAACCAATCACGCGCAAAGAAAGGCCCCGAACTGCATGTTGGCAACCATAATACAATTTTGGGAGCCCAACAAATCGGTTTTCCGTCCCGCTTTTCACACGAAATACAAATTCCCGTCCATCACCTATCAATAATGTAACCCATGCTTCACTCGCATCACCCGTGAAACCCGTCAAGGCTTCTCCACTTGTCACGACTTTCCGCCGTCAACAAACTGTCTATTAGCAACCTTAATAACAACTATTTGATAACTGAATAAATCGGTTGCCAAGGATAGCGCTGTTTATGAAGTAGAAGGATGATTCAGACCTAGCCTGTTGTGCGCTGGAACTTTCCAATCATTATACGAGCGCTTCCATCAGAATCGGTCCAGCCGTCGGCAGTCTATTGGGAACATACATAGATAGATAGAAACAAACTTTGTGTTTTATATAAGGATCGATCTCGATAAAGTATTGTAGAAAAAATCACAGTCGATCTCCGTTTTAAAATTTCAACTGTTTATGTTCAGAAGGGAATTATTAATTCACTCTATCCACCAGTGCACGTTGGTTCGAGCATTTCATTGTAAATCACTCAGGGTTTCTAACAAAATCACCACAAGCCAATATCGTTCACTATTTGTTACAATACTCAGTAATCTACCACGATTGTGTCAGCTGAAATAATTCCAATGGAATTCCCACTTCAAGAAATCATTGATTATGATAATTATAAATAAAATTCATTTATACCTAAATGGACTAGTGCACCGTAGGTTGGTGTTTTATTTTATCTTCAATTTTCAGTTGATGGGACGTGCACACGCCAGTAAATACTTGTGATAATGTAAAATAGATTTATAACAATAACTACGTGTAATAATTACATAGGCCAGTGATCTTCGTTGAAGGACTTTCTAAGAGAGAAATGATTGACCTTTGTATAATTTGTAGCGTTAAAAACAAGTGACAACCCATTTTTTCCTGCGCCTTTCTCCACTTTCTTTGTAAATATTGTGATGGTTGTAATTAATCTAATAATCTTTACTCCAGGATTTCCCAAAAGGGTAGATCGGTGGAGATTGATTCCATAACAATTCCAGTTCATTCCTACCTAAGGTATTTTTCGTAGTTGGTCACAGTTGTTAACAGTTTATCGGTACCTCTGTAATAAGCTGTAAAACAGTATACCTATTCTGATAGATTTAGATTTGTGTGTTATGTATACGTTACCGGCAAAGTTTAAAATCAGGCATTGTGTACAATGCCTAGTCATTGTATAGAATACCTGAATGGAGCATGCAATATGTGAAATAAATCTCATTGTATACCTACTTTACCTAGGCATTGTATAGAATGCCTAATCGAGCACTCGGCAAAGTGTCCTTCTGATCAATCCTTACCTGGTCTGGGCACCTTAGTTGGACATATAGGTCTGAATAAAGTGTATAGTTTGGTGGTCTGGATGCTCGCAAGCTCGCATCTCAAAAATACATAACATCAAGTAGTCAATCCCTTAGTAAAAATTCAGATTAGTTAGGCATATAGGTCAGAATGATTAGTAGGTATTTACACTTTGCCTAAATCAATGGTAGGCATTATATAGACTGCCTAGGCATTGTGTACATTGCCTAGCCATTGTGTCTAAAGAGAGTTAAAAATGGAGGAATTTCGTATTTTGCCTAAAAAGAGCAGGCATTGTATAGAACGACTTGTCATTGTATACAATGCCTGGATTTCATACTTTGCCGGTAACATATACATACTGACCTGCTCGACGATTTCTTACCCAAGTCACTTTCGTAGGCGGATCTTTAATATTTTGTTATAGGTAGTACCCACCTGTAATGGTAGCGGTCAATGGCTCGATTTGCTCGCCGGTGCTCTGAAACAACGGCGCTATTTTCTTGGGCATGATCTCGTTGATTTCGATACGGCAGAACGCCGGGCGGCGCGGAGACAAGAGAAAAAGCGGTGCGCGTACAACGTGACAGCAGACGTCGAAAGGCGGCCTACGAGCGACAGACTGACAGCTCTGACGGTCCCGTCACCTCCCTGCAATCGTCCCCACTATGCCAACAACTGTGCCTCAACACCGCGTTGCTATATTTTGGGAGATAAGTAACGGATTTTGTTTCTAACTTTCATAACGCCTCGAAGGGCTAAAGGGTAGTTACGTAATCGGCCTGAAAAATGTTCTCTAAAACTCCTGTGATATATATATATATATCAGGGGTGCCCACAGGGGGGGGGGGGTCACGACGCAGACTGCGTCGTTGAAATTTTGGGGGGGGGGGGGGGGGTTAGAAAAATGAGTATTTTTTAAATTTTTTTATGAACAAGTCATAAGATTTATACTAACAATTTGCTAGCGTTTAAAACAAGAAATACAACATTCTTTATCACATCAGTGTATCATTTACATTACCTATTTAATAAATATTTTAGTTGGGGGGGGGGGGGTCGAGTCATTGCGCTTGGGGGGGGGGGGGGGGCACCCCTGTATATATTTATTTACGTCAATATAAAAAAAAAAAAAAAAACAATAAACATACAGTTTTTAGCAATTTTTAACCATTTTCAGTGATTTTTTTAGCACGCATTTTGAAATTAGACCAATTTAATGTGCTAAAAAATGCTGACCACCTAACTCATCAAAAGAAAGATATTTTGAAATGCTTGATTTTTTTAATCTCAATTCAAAAGAGAGTTATCGTCTGGAATGATATTAGATGTATATTTATTTCTTGATAAATTCGACAAACTGTTCTACTGAACTATATACTTTGTTTTTTATGAATAATGGATAAACGAAGAAAGGAAAAAGTTGTTTTTGATATTTCGAATATAAATCTAGTTCAAAGTTAGAAGTTGAAAATGAAAATGAAAAAATAATTTATAAATTGTTTGGGTGATGGGAAGGCTTGTTGACAGGGAGATGTATGTAGATAATGTCAATCACTAGGTGGAGATAATTTCAATCATTAATGTTGAGGCCGGGAGTTACGTTCGCTTTCAAAACCCACTTGTTTGCCTTTTCTGATTGGTGGAGAAGTCGGTCGTTAGAACCTGGTGGCATCTTTTTCAAAACCTTCACCCCAAAACATTGATCAAATGAGGCATCATGAGATCTTGCAGGTTCCCATTCGCAGATTCATTTGCGATGCTTTGCCAACGTAGAAAGCCTGTTGATTGTTAGTGCATTTCTGGCATACTAATTGGTGCACAGATTTTGGTTAGGTACTCTGCAGAGTTTACACATTTGTAGGAATGTGTGGTGTTTACCGAAGTAAATTGTGCACTTTCAATCACGAGGTTGCAAAATGACTAATGATTGAAATTATCTCCACCTAGTGATTGACATTATCTACATACACCTACCTGTCCACTTAAAACTTGTACTTAGATTTCAAATATTCGTGTGAAAATGCAAGTAAGCTCCCATTGACTGCCGTTCTCGATCACCGCGCCCGGCGTACAGTGGGACAAAATGCGATTCTAGGAGAACAAAATAATTTTATTGGCTATTCTCATTGGAAATTTTACGTTGATTTCGAATATACCCCATGTCCTAGTATCTAAAGTAGTCTCGTAATGCACTTTTTAACGCAAAACCTTTAAGGGGGAAAAACACGTTTTTTGATATATTTTTCAAGGTTTTGCCTATAAAAACCGACTGTAGAGCAAATTATATCTATGTAAAATGTTCAGTAAGGATTGAATGATGATCATTAATAATTTCTTGGTTCTGCTAGGTTCTGCGGAATCAGTGTAGTGTAAAAGTGGGATACGGTAAAACTTATAACACCATAACAAACTTAATTCACATAATATTTACGATTTCTTGCAATCAATCGACGCATAATGTAATCATCCTATCACTTTGATGATAGCAAAAAATCTCCTAATTATTACCGTTGGCCTGTAAAATTCAAAACCTTCATTTTCCGATCATGTAAAACTTTAAAAAGCGATAGGTACATATCTTTTTTCTATAAGATATCTAATTTTGAAAATTATGCCAAAAAACGTGTTTTTCAAGGTTTTGCATGTGATGTTTCTAGAGTCTATTTCAGATATAGGAACATGAGGTGAAATCCTATAAGAATGGCCAATATAATAATTTTGTGCCCACTGTACGGCGCCGGCAATCCGCCCGATTGCCACGGCACCCGTAAGCCATCAGGCCTTGCCGCCCCCTAGTGTGCCTAGTGGGAAATATCTTCAGGTTGCAGATTGGTCCCCTACAATTGCGTCGTTCTCAAATCATTATATACTAAACAGAAATTATTTTAAACATAATTTTGTCGTTTCCTATTCGGCCGATTGTGACTACGCAACATCTTGATTTACTATTTTCCGGAATGGAATGTTTTTAGATTATTCATTTTTGATTTTGAGTTTAAGATCATTATTTTTGAATGATTTTTATTCTATCTCATAAATTTTCAGTTAGTAGGCACCTACCTAAATGTTATACTTGGATCAGTGGGACTAGTAAAGTGAAGATGTACCGTCGTGGTAGGTGAGAATGGTTGATGAGGGGAGAATGGGACAACGACGTTCTCCCCTGAAAAAAAAACTCATGTGGAGGACGTTCCATGGTTCACCAATGTCGGAAATGGGGTGGGGCCATTCAGTAGATATGTGAGCTAGATGGTAACACTGAGAAATGAAGGCAGGTTGGTATTTCCTCTTCGTCAACAGTTGTTTTTAATAAGCGTGATTTTGCTAAAAAAGTTGTAACTTCGAGACATTGTTCCCTGCTTGCCTTGTGATTCGGATTTTCTCAAATTGGTAAGAACCCTTTCGTCAGGCAAGGTAGGTACATTGCCTATAAATTTCATTTAAAAATAACCATTAGCAAAAGTTTGTCGATGCAGAGAGGTTGATGAACGGACTTTGACGAGGTGAATAAGTGTGGTAGAATGGTGATGTGCACTTTCAAAAGTGAAAAGTTTATTAATTTTTTCATGGTTTTGTTGTCTCTGATAATACTATGCAGTACTTTGCGAAATAGGGATCATAGGTTCATGATTGCGCATTCTCTACCATCGATCCAGATGCATTTACCGTCTAAGTCTAAGATATGTAGTTGTACAGAGGACCAACTAAGAGTTAACCGGCACAATGATTAACCATTTTTTCAAATTCGGTCCGTTAATCACGGAGTTTTGTCTGTGTCAACCAATGATTTTAATTTTGGGCTTACAAAATAGTTGTTACTCAACCAATCGCGATGTAAGACATAGGTCATCTTCCTTAAACATATACCCAACTATCCCCCCAGTTGGAACGAAGTCGGCCTATTAGATGATGGGAAAAACATCTGTCAAGTCGGATGGGCAGTATAGCTTCCTCACATTGAATTAATTGAAGAAAAAAGTACAAGTTGAAATGATTGGTATGTCGGCGATTAAATAAATTTAAGTTTGCGTATGCGCACAGACTACTATTACTCCAACGGCAATGCAATTTATAGGGGAAAGTCTAGGAGGTAAAGTGCACAATCCTTGAAAATTTCAATGATTATTTATTATGTAAAGGTTACACACACACACACACACACATATATATATATATATATATATGATTTCAAGGTTATATATACACAAATATACCTATATTGTTTTTTTTCTTTTCTCCTGAAACACCGATTTTGTTTCCTCATCAAGAGACTAATTTATTTTGTTAATAATACTGTGATTGCGCATCACCCGTTTTGTAAATAAATAAATAAAAATCGGTCCATTAGTCTCGGGTTTTGTCTGTGTCGGTGAATTTCAGTTTTGCGCATACGCTATAGTTATAACTCCACTAATCGCGATATAACTCAAAGAGAATTTTTTTAGAACATATATCTATCTACTCCCCGAGTTTGAACGAACTGCAACGAATAGAGAATAAGGAATCGACGTTATAATAAATTAACGTTCGCGCATCCGCACAGACTGCTTGTTATATGACGGCTATGAAAGTTATAGGGGACCGTTTAGAAGCTATCCCGCACAATCCCTGAAAATTTCATCAAAATCATTCCATTAAACTCGGAGTTTTGCCTGTGTCAATCAATATTAGTTACGCGCATGCGCAATAGTTATTAATTTACCAATTTGTAGGGCATATTTTTAGAACATAATACCCGACCTCGTTTGAACGAAACCGAACCAACAGAGAATAAGAAATCGACGTTAGGTATGAGCAATTCTCATTTGCGAATGCGCACAAGCTACTGTTGATTAGACGGAATCGGACTGAAACTTGGTATAGTTTTCGTCGTGACAACGATTTACCACACACAGACATCAGACAGTCACGGAACCAAAATTGATCAGGAAGCTCTGGAACGCAAAAAGCAACTGACAATTTTTATTTTAGGGGACAACATTTTTTTCGATTTAAATCACGAACACAAAGCTTCTCTACCTTCGGCAGCAAAAAGAAAGAAATTCACGTTTGATCATGTACACATGCTTCTATTGATCTTACGGCATTGAAAGTTATAGGGGTCCATCTAGGAGCTAACCTACACAATTCCTGAGAATTTAATCAAAATGAGTCTAAAACTTGGTAGGCATGGTTTTAAGTAACATAATAAGTTCATAATATTAGTGATATCATAATGGTAACATTACTTTACTATGATATACCTCCACTGTTTTCTAAGTGATGTGTGAGGGAGTGGACACCTGATCGAAAATTCCGATGAAATACAACGCATTCTCCGCCTCTGAAGATTCCCTACCAGTTCGGGAACCACCCATCTCCCTTTTCCAAACTGTAAGATCGGCTCATTACGTGATTCTTGCCACTTTTGGGTGAGCTGGCTCTCTGCTCAAAAATTAGTGAAATACCTACCCTCTGGCAGTGTGAGATGTTTGCTGCAACCATTAGCACTGACACGATATTCCCAGTTTGAGTCATCAGAAAAACCCATGAGTATGATGAGAAACTCTTTCTTGAAAAATGATGAACTTCGGAAGAAAAGGGACTCCAAATAAATAAGTAGTTACCATTTAAATCAAGCATCTTCATCCTGAACCATTGAACCGGAAGGCAATGACCACTTAGAACTAGAATTAGGTCCGCACACAGAAGCGAGACTTAACAAGCAACCGCCCGAAATTCAATACATCAACTCATACCCCCCTCCCCCGCCTGCCCTTCCATATCCTGCATTATATCAATAGTTTCGAGGTGAAGAACAATAATTTCGCTGAAGTTGGTTAAAAATAGATTAAAATGCCCGATGGTTCTCCCTAGCTTAATCATACAATCAAGAAAAAAAAAAAAAAAACTAAACAACTCGTAAACGAGTTCATGGTATCTGCTTGTAAAGCAGATACCATGTTACATGGATATGTCTTTGATTGGGGATTTCATAACGGTTGTCCTCGAGAGTTGTAAACAAATCCTTTAACTTTAAACAAAACCCTGGGCCGCATGGCCGCATCCCGACTAATTCCAACGAAACAACGGCTTACTTATAGAAATGTTGAAAATAACTGTGGAGAGAAGCCAGTACAATGAGTTATTGTTAACAGTCGACTGTTGTCAAGAGGATGAAAATGTTTCCTATGGAGTGGAGTAAATGATGCTATTGCATTACGTTAAGAATATTGTAACCGGCTTATTAAAATTTTTGTAGTCCAATCATCTCAGTTTAGGAATGTAGCCAGGTACGTAAGGAGGGGGATATTGGTAGCTTGAGATGTGAACAATTATCACATAAATCAAGCGCTTTCCAACGAGTGGCGAACGATTTATGTGCGATGAAAACTGCGATGAAATTCCCCTAGCAACGGCTGGGTTGTACGTGAAAAAAACTGAAATTGTGACACAAATTTTGCATCACGGAAATTTTTGGTTGACCCCCCAGGAAAACCCCAGCCCTAAAACATTAAACATGTTAAAAAAAAAAAAAAAAAGCACTAGAAAAATAACATTCTTTGAGTCCCAATTTAATCGGGATGAAACATTCTCTAGATATTTTCTCTCGACTTACCCCAATCTTTCTCATCAGTGTAATATAATTTATTTCAAGTAAAAATTGCGAACGGAGAAGAATTCGATACAAGAAATATCATCTTTCCACGTGGAAAGTGAAACATCCAACGTTGAAATATGTTGGATTTCAACATCTATATGCTTTTTTCACCGTAAATGTCACACTTTCTAGGGTGAACAGAAGAGAATTAAGCTCATTCAGCTTACCAGGATAAAGCCCGCTATTTCATTCGCCTCATGATGTTTAATAGAAGCTCTCTATCAAATTTCAGCTTCCTAGGATGAACGGGAAAAAATTTAGGTAATCAAACAGAATATGAAATAATGCAAATTATCACACAAAGGTTGAAGGGCTATCTAATACAGAAATAAGTACTGGAAAGCCCTTATACGCAGAACACCTCTCTATACTTATTAAAAAAAGTCTAATGTACACTAGTTATGTATCTAAATATATCTGCATAAGCATTGACCCCTACGGAAGAGAAATAACTAAATTAAATATAACACCTATACTTTCCTAGTAAATAAATAACACGAGTAAATAAATTGAAAATTATTCATACAAAATAAATCACCTACCTACGCTTCAGAAGTCTATTTACAGATGACGATAGTTATAATAAACTCGGTTCCGTGAAGGAGCCATTGGAATTATATCAGCTGATACGAGCGACGCAGTTACAAGGCGATTTTTGTTATGGTCCACCAATTATGATTTGCTCCCATGTTGTTGATTATTTTGGCTAAAGTCGCTTAGGGGGAGAGAACGGATGTACTTATAGCGACCCCGGTAGTTTCATTCGATACTTTGGGATAATAACAAAAAAAAAAAAGTGGTAATAAAAAAAATCAAAGGTGATTGTTGCCTTGAAAGTTTCCGAAATCATGGTGTTTTAATATTTCAGTCCACAAATGCTACCCTTCAGGGTTGATCAAAATTAATGCCGAGCCTCTAGAACCAACTAGACCCCAAATGTGGTTTATAATCCAAGTTTCATAAACTATGGTCCAGTAGTTTCGGAGAAAAACTCTGGACTGTTTTGGATTCCACCCATCTTGAAACCTAAACCAACAAATTTTTAAGGGGGTTGAAAAAATTTATTTTCCTGGTTGATTACAAAGACCCTCAAGATTTGATTACAGCCAAAACCTCCAAGCACAACTGTATCCCCAGTTACATTCGCATTCATTTATCTCAGGGCCAATCAAACAAGCCTGGTTACCTATCACCGAATCATGGTTATTAGGCAACTAAGACTTTTGCAAAGAGATCATTCCCACGAATGGTGATCCATTTCCGTCGGAGTTACATTACCCTACGAACGGCTCCGTTGTATGAGCGGAAATAAGAGTGACATGTTGTTTAGTGTCTGACGACAATTTAGAATGGCAAGTGGAGCTTAACATATCCATGTCAAAGGTAAGCACAATTTCGGCTCCATACAAACCGCGTATCATCTTAAATGTTCTGCAGGATTGCTGAAAAGTGGATGACAATAGAAATAAAGAAGACATGTTCAGGTTAGTCTGTAACAGGTATCTGCATTCTGTGGTCCATATTATAACGGAACAGGGAAATGAAACGGCGCACATTGATACCTCCGATATAAATCTGTAAGCAGATTCTATGGACCCAAAATACTGTTTAGAAAACTGGCCTGTAGACTGTTCTGGGTTGAATGGGGGAGTGCAACTATTGAGTCCGGGAGGATATACTCACCCTATTAATGTAACAAACGCAAGGTAGTGGCTGATTGGGGAATCAAATCTACTCGTAGCAGGTCCTGTGATTTTATCGCGAGACTCAAGAAATACACATTCACTGACCTGATAATTATGAATGATATTTCCTATCTACGACAATATGATTTATTACTTACTTAATATTGTGCCAAAGTTGTTGGTCCATCAAAGTTTCGTTCTTCGGACTCAGTTATATGAACACTTAGCCATCGCTCTCAACTTCAAGACTATGGGGTAAACTGTTGGAAAGTTGAAATTTTACTAATATTCATTCCTTGAAAAATCAAGAATGAAAGCAGCTCGTATCTAATGACAATATCTATCGAGACGCTAGTCTCGTATTGCCAAGCCAACAAAAATCCGACTAGCAACCACTGCAACGAACGAGACGCTCCAGATAGGTAACATACCAGAACATATAGTTACATAGTAGAGAGGGGCAGCGCCCCCTGAGTTGCTTGATGTTAAACATGTAAATAAGTTAAAACGAGGCGACAAAATGCATGTTTACGGGCATCCTTAATTTTTTTCTCTCCTCGTCTCCTGAATATGTACCCACCCACACCTACCTTTTTCCTTAGCCAATTTTGATGCAATTTGAACCGTAGGCTACATTTGACCGAGCCAACTGCCTTTTGCAGTTTTGGAGCCACTTCGACCAAGTGGGGGGGGGGGGGTGTAAGGGAGGGGGTGAATATGAAATAGCAATCTTATTCACTTTCCCTCGTCTGATTTAGATGAAATTTGAAATGTAGGCGACATTTTTCTAGCGGGAGTGCCTTTTGGAGGTTCGGACCGCTACCAATAAGAGGGGGGGATTGTAAGAGAGGAGGTAATATGAAAGAACAATCTCATTCAGTCTGTACATTCCAAACTTTTCCTCCTAGACTACCAAAAATTTGTGATACTCCGAAATGACGCTCCACGTACAAAAGATGCCAAGCCACAAAATTCATGATAATAATTTGGATTCAGCCAATAGTCTCCTAGTATAGTGCATTCATTCTCTCAATCTTTTTGACAGCGTGTGGGAATGAGACGCTTCTTGAAGTCTTCAGATTTCAGCACAGAAGGGCTACTGTAACGATTAATTTTGTGTAATACCTGTTTTGATTGGAGTCCACCAGCCCTACATACGTAATCCAGGCATTGATCAAACCAAGACGATATAATATGAGTACAAATATTTGTGTGAAACCATTCTTCGAAAATTTAGTTTTGGCGAAGATACTCGTACTTCAACTTCGCTGAAGAATTAACGTGCCTTATGTATAAAGGAAACAGAACTTTAAACCCAAATTACATTAATAAATTAGTCTTTTGAATCGTTAGCTAGTCATGGTCCACGAATCAACATTCAAGAGTCGAACTATAAAAATACATTAATTGATGATTTATAATCGTCAAACCGTCTATCAAAACATCCAATCCTTCAACTCATCAATTCATCCGTCATCTTCAAAGAACCGCTTTACCCAGTAAGATACGACGATGATATTTATCATTTATCATTTATTATTGTTTTGTGAGGTATTAAAATAAAGATCTTATTGTGATATTGTTAGTGTAAAGCTTTTAATCGTTAATCTTCGTTAGTAGTGTTGAAAGAGAAAACACTGATGCAACCGTCGATTGACGACAGCCAAAGGAATATATTTTTCAATTCGTCTTCGTCCACCCATTACCGTTGCAGTTAGCCTTGAGAGTGTTTGTGAGAGTGTGAGTAAATGTTTTTCTTAATGACGGAGCCGTTTTTACAACGTATTCAGGGAGGGAAATTCGCATGATGCTTCGCGCTATAGGTTTAAAAAATAATATTTCTACTATTTGCCGTTCCGTTCCATCCTTCACCCATTTATCCTTTCTGTTTTCTCAATCGTTATTGTTTACTCAAACAATATTGCCGATGCTGGTCCCTTACCGTAATCGCCTTCGGGTCGAAAGACTCGGGGGATGTCGATCCAGAAGTCGATCCTAGGAGGCCTTTCATGAAGCAGAATAGTTCAGTAGGATATTCCTCCTCGTTCGTTGATTTAGCTAGGAAGAGAAGAATATACCATAGCAAGAGAAAATTACCACATAAAAATACCGAAAATAAATCTATATATGAATTATTTTATGTCTGAGATTAGAGGCCGTATGCGTGTATTTTCCTCTTGCAATGTTGCGATGTGTACTTCGGGGTATAACCTATCCTTCATCCTTCTTGCTACTATGTAAGTTGATTGTAATTGGGTAATTCCAGAGCGAATTCAATAACACAATGTAGCAAATGATAAGTTCAAAAATCATCCAAAATATGGAATTTTACTCCTAACCGGTTAATCCTTTTCCTTCACCCCCTGGGTCAATTGAATTAATTTAAGTAGTAGATCACACTAATGAAACCAATTTGCCTTTAACCGTAATTTAAATTGGTAAAACACCGATTATTTTAACCTAAATTAAGTATTAGGATTTATTGGTGAAACCGGTCCTTAGGTAAATAGCTATTTAAACAGACATTCCCAATAGTTCCACCATACGCTAGTTATGTATGTAACCTATATTCAATTGTGTTAATTTTAGTTATTTACTTCACGTCTTGTTTCTCATTCTCTGCTATAAATAAATTCTTACAGATAGCGTAAGCATTGTTTTCACTTTCGGGAGATGACAAATTTTCTTTTCGTCAAAATCGAAATTTCCAATCGCATTTTACGTTTTAGCCCTTTCTGAAAAACTGTGTCTGTGTTTGTGTGAGAGAGAGAGAGTGTGTGTGTATTTTGGGTTGCTGGGGTCGGGTTTTTTTTTGTCTCTTCGGAGCTTCTTCATGTCCCTACCCAATCAAGGTCATTCGACCCCCATCATGCAACCAGGGTACCCTCTGGGTGAATAAAGGATAGCAGAATGACCCACTAGCGCTTGGGTTTCGTCCCTTCCTAATGTGTCTCTTCGTTATGGATGTAGAAAATGAACAGCCTCATAACCCCCACCGGCGCAGGGAGGGGGCTATCCTCCCCCTCTTTTTCTTTCTCGTGTGCCCGTTGTAAAAGAGCCTTTAGCTCCAAACGTGGCCCCAGTGCTGACATCTGGCAGGTAGAGGCCAATGCTGTAATTGATACAAAGTGAGAGCCGCCCAGATATGCTTTTGAAGATTTGCGGCTAATGGTAGCAGAGGCTGTGCGTAATGGGGTACGTCGTATTAATGTATTTTTGCAGCAACATTTTCCCATACGCGCGCTTTCTGCCTTTCAATATCTTCGCCTGAGGCTCCAGTTCAAGCAGCTTGTAGGATGCGATCCTCGAAAATGGCCATGTGCATCTCTCGAATCTCCTTCGGTCTTCTTGAAGACTGAAGTGTAGAGGATCAGCGAGCAGGAATACCAACGGCCCCAGAAGTTGTGGAGGCGGTATCTGGCTCATGTAGCTGGGGAGGTATTGGAGGAAGTTGGGGATGAAGACTTTTTACCACTATCCAGGAGTTTGTGGACTATCGGGGGCCACTCTGGAGAACTCCCTGCCACATCCCTGGTGAGCGGTGGTGCCCCACATCTACTAGGGATTCCTCACCTTATGAGCATTATGTGCATGTCTGTACTTCATGACGAGGTGCATAAGTGCTGTGTCAAAACTCTACTTCACCTGTACCTGATGGTATTTCCACCCGACAGTGGCATAAAGTTCAAAGACTGTCAAGCTGCTCATTCTCAACCTGATGCTTCGATCAGGAAGACCCCAGAAAGTGTTGACCCATGCCCAAACGATTTTCAATCCCAAAAAAAGGATGGGTAAGTGGTCTTGGAGGCTAATGTTCAATCTCTATAAAGCTAGCAATCTTCTTTGGGATGCCCCAGCATCATTGATTGCCATTTCTGTCAATGATGAGGCAAGGGTGTCTCCACCCACCTCATCACTGTCAGAAGAGTTTTTATTTTATTTTTGTTTTATTGCCAGGATTCCAAAGATCTCATGCACCAATAGGCACAGTTTAAAATGACTCAGTCATGCAGCATGATTGATAGAGCGAATTTTCAAAGAAAAGTTATGGATAACATTAAATTAGGCACTTCAATCAAGATCATTGAGGCCATTCATGTCCTGAATAAAACTTAGGGGAAAGCCGAGTGAGGAGATCGCAAAGAAAATTTTAGAACACGCAGCTGGACTCAAAAATTTGGTCAATTATGGGAATTTTTCACCTAAAAATCTATTTTTCTCACTTATTAAGAATCTTAGGGATCTGGGAGTGGTCGCAATGGACTCAGCGCTGAAAAATACTTCGACTGTGACACCCCTCATGCCCTTTTGTCAAAAACCGATTTTTAAATAATTTTTTGGGACACTAAACTGAAAATTTGAGCCTGAAATCCTGGAGCGATCGGGCTGACTAACAAACTTGCCAAGACGGATTTTTCTGCGTTGGAACGAATTTTTTACTCCATATTTTACTGAAGTTATCCTCTATAAATACACCTTATAAATAAATACATACATATATATATAAATATATATATATATATATATAAATATATATATATATATATATATTTATATATATATATACATGCTACCGTTAAAATCTAGGATTGAGTTCTTTGATGTATGAAACGGAAACGGATTTGTAGGGTGTCCCGGACCCTTCAAACCCATTTTTAAAATTTTGAAGCCATCTAAATAGCTCATTTATTCAAAAATTCGCTAAAAGTGTGTAAATTTGGTTATTTGCCTTCTAGACAGGTGTGGGGCAAGTAATGTTGTTCACTAGGGAAGTACTGTAGTTATGCTCCCAGGGGTTTTATCGCTTCTCAACATTTTAACATTCGATCAAAGTGTGTATGTTTTGCTCTGTCACTTTATCACTGAGCGCGTACTTAAAGGTTAACACCAAAACTTTTATCGAAAGTTTAGAGGCTGAGAATCGAGGCCAGGTTAGTTAATCACGAAAAAACATAAAACGCTATCAACGCCACTCGAATCATGAGATAGGAGGGAAAATCAAATCAGCGTGAGTTCAACTGTTCCTCGCGGACGAGTGTGCAATGGGTGCAAGATCGTTGGTTGATTTTGCCAGCCCCCGATCGCCCGGCTTATCATGAGAAGCTGAACTTGCAGGTTCGTGGTGAATTCAGGTCATTCATTGGAATTTAGGTGTTACGAAAGAGGGGATCGCGCCCACGTTAAAAGCGTGGCTGTTTTAATGGGGTCCTATTTCTCCGTACATCATTGGGATTATACTTTTTTTTGACATTCACTTATATTTTCAGACATAAAGTCACTGATGATCATCTCATACACCAGACGTCTGAAGCCACATCAAAAACTTCTACAAGAACAATCGCAGATTGGATTTCCTACTGGAGAGAACTTAGTAAGAACTGGGCTGAAAATATGTCCTCTACACAACTTGGTGGCCAGTGTTCAATTGTTGGGATTGATGGGTCAAAAGTGGGGGGACAGGAAATATAATCGGCGTCTAGCGGGTGTTAGGACTTACGAAGGAATCTCGATTTGATCTTTACCCAGATAACAGAAGAGACGATGAAACACTGCTTCCGATAATATTGAAAAACATTGGACAACATTGGACAAACATTGGAGCTGGGAGCTTATGCATTGGCTAACACATTCGATCACGCGCAATCAATCGAATCAACCTGTCGTGCCATGAAAAGAAAACTACACAGAGGAGGAATCCAAGACCTTTATCCCCACCTTTGTAAATTTTCGTGGAAGCGTCAGGTTAGGCAAGGAAATATCGACACATTTTTGAGTTTTATTGATTGTATAAAATGCTGTATAATGCACTTGCTGATCATTAAAATGTTCTCTTACTGAAACCTAATTACCTTTTTACTATAAAATTGAATGGGAGCAGTTGTAATGTTCTTCACTAGGTAAAAACTTTACTACTGTCTCCCCCCATTTTTTACAACAATAATAAATTAATATTAATCATACTTGAAATGTTTCAAATGTACAGTACAAAAGAGGGAATTTTGTATAGACCAAGTAGTACTTTCAACAAGAGAAATCTCACGTTGAAAATGAGTGGCAATAGTAAAGAACACTCATAAGAAGCTTACCAACGATGAACTGGGATATTATTTTTAATCTAAGTTGTAGTCTCTTCGGCTCAATAAAGAGAGGTTTCTCATAAACGAGTAGCAGATTTGTATATCCATTGTTTTCACTGTTTCCAAAGTTCCATTGATAGGAATCATGATAAATCTGCGTTTATTCTAATTTCCCTTTTCATTTTATTTACTTCATGATGATTGACACCATTAGCAACATTTTTCTCTGTTCGTCTACCTGTTGCTTTGTTGTAATCTGTTCGTTATATCATTCATTCTTTATTTTTTGTTCATCACGCCAACAGTGATTGTCAATAATTAAATCATTGATCGTGGATCATTCTAACTTAAAGTTAGGCTCATCAAATATCTTTTCAACCTCGAGCCGGAAAAAAAATGCTCGTGACTGTGAGCGGAGGTTGGATTATTTATTTGTCGGTCTTCGTTGTTTTATTCGATACTTTATGGCTTATGAGATATAACTTCTCACAGATTATTTATAGCCTATCTAGTTTTCTATTGAGCAGGAATTAACCTTTGATTCACGTGTAAAACATTTGGTGCGAGCGCTGATACTAAATTTCTAACATATTCAAGTACCGCAATAAATCATTTGATTTGAGGGTTTCCGAAATTCTCACACTTCTTTAAGGTTTTAAAATATCTGTTGCAAGGCCCCATTCTACTTTTTACACTCATTCATTACAATACTGTTTTGAATTTGATTCACCTGGAATCATAATCTCTCACCTCCTTTATGGTACCTAGTTTCATATCAGGTGCGAAGCTTTGCACCACATTCTACACGATTACACTGTCCTAGGATATCTGGTGACAGTTTCCATACTGATTTCCTCACTTATTTACTGTAGTAAAATATCTGACGTAAAGCGAGATAGGTTCAGGTTCAACAGGTACGTCTTTGTCGTTGCAAAATAAAATGGTGAGCGTTTTCGTAATAATTTTCTTACCGTTGTCAGACATCGGTTGTAATTTTGGTTTATTATTTTCAATTATGAACCATTGTCTCCCCTCTCCCGACTCAAAATTATCATCACTGTTGGTTAATTACAGAAAAAGTTAAGCTTCAGAGGTCCCACAACTGTGCCTTTGTAATTGTATAGTCGAAGTTTAAAAGGTCTGAGGTAAGCCTCAAGGGGCCCTCAGTTCAGCAGTGTGCATCTACACCTAGTAATCATATTGTAGAAGTCTCAAAGGCGCTCCATTCCAAAATTCAGTTGCATAGGTTGATTAGGAAAGAAAATAGCCGCAAGGGTCCTTCAACACATTAGAGCGCCTCTGTATATTGATATCGTATTTTAGAAGTTCCGAAGACCTTTCATTCAAAATTTCAGCACCATAGGTCAATTAGAAAAGAGCCTCTGGGGTCCTTCAGCTGACCAGAGACCAGTGCGTCTCCGTTTCTTGTAACTTTATTGTCGAGGTTCTGAAGGCGCTCCATACAAAATTTCAGCACCTTAGTTGATTTAGAAAGAAATTAGTCTTAATGGACCCTCATCTGATCAATGCGCCTCCATTCCTTGTAACCGTATTGCCGAAGTCACAAAGACCGCCGAATCAGCACTGTAGGTCGATTAGAAAATAAATAAGCCTTCGGGGTACATCAGCTGATCGGTGTGCCACCGTAGGTATCTCGTAATCCTGGACAAAACATCAAACAAGTTTTGACATCAAACCAAGCTCGTAACCAGTGTTTCTCAGGGATTATGGAGGGGAAATGTGATGATGTTTCAGATAAATCAAAAGCTTTCCAACGACTGGCGAACAATTTTGTACAATAAAAATTGCAAAGCTACGCTTAGCAACGATTTGATTGTGATCGAAAATCATCAGAAAATTTCGTCCATCACAAAAAGTAACGTTTTTTGAAGTTGTGTACGAAAGCAAATAGGTACATTAAAATGTCAAAATAGATTATAAAAGATAAAGAAAGAAGAAATATAAATGATTACATTTAATCAAACCCGTCCGTCCGCCGCCTTCGAATTAAAATTAATTTAATTAGTAGTTTAATTTTGTGGCTTAATAATAGAAATAATGTGTACAGTCCGTAATTAAAACATTATTTTTCTACAAGAAGAAACATGTTTTACATACTTGCCGCACATCACATTCCTATAATAGCTGGGCTCCCATTTACCTTCTCACTTAATTTTTAAATTCTGTTCTCAAGTTGTTAAGTGTGTGATGAATTGCTGAAGGTGTTTATAATTACATTAGGTACTAACAAAATGACTAATGTACTGATAAACTTATCGATTTCACTCCCTTCCAGACGTGCATTTTCTAATATCTTTATTAAGAACAGGGAGAAAAAATCCGGTGAGTGAGGCATCGTTGTGCTAAGGCCATGGTGATTTACTTTCCTAACTCCCGGGAGTTATGATTTCTTCCGCGGCGCAAGCAAATGAGCCGTAAATCCAACCAGTGCTACGACGAACCCCTTCGTCCTCTACCGCCCTGTTTTTTGTAGGTGGGGAAAACAGCAGGTCGGTAACTTCGTCTTCCCTTGTCGCGAAAATTGCTTGTGCTGTTGGCACGAAACACGGGCTAATGAAATGGTTTAGAAAACACCTGTTCAGCCTTCTTAGCTTAGGATGTTTCTAGAACGGCCATGTTTGAAGCTGTTTAAACTTATGTCGTAGCGCCTACCTCATTTTACCAATCTCAAAAAGTGATAAACAATGTTTAACAAAACCAAAATACATTCGCTGTAAATGGCACTTGGTACTGACTAATTTGAAGACTTTATGCTTCAAAATAGCACGATACAACCTCAACGCCTCGATACGTGTCCAGTGAATGACAGACTCGTGGGTGGATTTAATCCATGAATAACCTATTGCTCTATCATAAGCCCCTCGATAGTTTATAGTATATTGCTTTTGGGCTTGACTTTTAACGAAATGAAATGGTTACCTGATAATTGAGTGTGTATCTACCTCAAAAATGCTATACATTCGAAGGACGGACGTATTAACATTCCAATACACCGAACAATATGAGATTTCATTGTTTTCGGACTTCCTACTGTGACGGGTGAAGGTACGTAACGAGAGTAGTGAAATTGCTGTGGTGGGTCTCTAAAATTTGCTAAAAGCCAAATTAACGCGCTCTTATAATAGAACCTAACGTACCATTGGCCTCACAATCACTAATTTCCTCATTGACATATGTTTTTACCTAACTACATATACTTTTATATTATACTGCTTTTTAGGCAAACAAAGATTTATAACTTATATGCATATAAATATGAACAGTTTTGACTAAGTATATATAAGAAATTTTAGGAGTTCTATATCTCAATTAAGAGATTTCCGTTTTTCTTCTTTAGTTGCAGCATCATTTCTAAACGGCTCTCTTAAATACTCTCAATGAATTGACCCCTCTAATATTTTCTGGCAGATCGTTAAACAATTGACTACCCCTGTAAGGCATGCAGGGTGTCTCCTAATTAATGGATCACCCCCTCCCCACACCATTCCTTATTTTGCAATTTAAAAAAAATATGTTAACAGCGATTTTCACAATTTTTTGCGAGGTACTACAACATGACATTTTTGCGCTCTACGAAATTGCCCAACCATGCGCAATGAACACCAACTTGTTTTTTCAAATGGAAACCCACATTTTTTAATGCAGATTTAGATTCTACGCAAAATATCACGTAAAAATATCCATTACTTGGATTTTTGAGTGCGCCAAAATGAGCAAAATCACTTGCACACAGAGCGCAAATCGTGAAATATCGAGTTTTTGAAGATATTCAATTGCCTCATATGATACATCATTTTTGGGTAATTTTCCAAGCTGAATTATGTAGTAGTTTACTTATTGATATTGGTAACATCGAATTGGAAAAAGACCGACAAACGTTTCAAAATTGCACATTTTTTCACTCATTCCCGCAGACCGCAAAGCGTACAAAAATTCCTTTAGCGAATTTTCATAAAAAAAGTGTATTTTAGTGACGCTTCCCCCCGTTCACTAGATCGGTTCTCATAACATTTGGCGAGAACTTAGCTACATCGTTAAAAAGGTGAATCTTGGTGCAGTTTTTTCCGTTCTCGCATCTTGGAAAAAAACATCCGCGCTCCGGCAAGCCGCCTGGACCCCCGGTTACCTCTATTTACATACTCTTCGAATGAAATTGAAAACGTTGACAACCCCGTGAACCCTCCTCCCAAACTATGGCATCTTAAACTTCGTTTGCTGGCTTCATCTATGGAAGTGATCTCGCGTGTTTGATTTCGGTTTATGACGTATATCGATATATTGTGAATAACACTGCGCTCACCAGTATGAAAGTTATTAACCTATATATTGCCTCAGACAATAACCAATAATAAAAACCAAATATATTTCATAATTAAAAATAAATAAAACTCCCTGGACCCCCCGGTTAATTCTATTTACAACTTCAAATGAAATTACTGAAACGCAGATTGAGTTTCAGCTCACGCGTTTCACATAAACCCGTGAAACCAGCATAATAAGAATGACTCAGATTTTGCGGTGTATCTTATCGCTACTATGTCAAGTTGTTTTTTTAATTTATCACCAGCGCAACGACACCGCCGGCCCAATGAAATCATCAGCAATTAACAAGCGGTTGTAATCATGTTCACGATATCAATTATTGAGAATGATCACCTGTGTGTAAACAACTCTGTGGGATAAAAAACGACGAAGTACCAATTTTGTGGGATGAAAAATGACGAAGTACCATTTCCCTATCAACGACGCGGTTGTAAGCGGAAATCACCAGAAACTGTTGCAACACATTTTTATTACACATAAACGTTTCATTTTCTGATGGAAATGCCAAGGCTAAACACATTCTGTGTTAAATCATTGGTTCTCCCCAATTGAAAAAAACTCGAGGTTTCCCAAATTAGGTAAAATTTATACGAACTAAATCAATCGCGACGAAGTAGTGGAAACCCATTTCAAAACGGAAATTAGTGAAAAACGTTGCCTATTTTCGCGAAAAATAAAAAGTTACAATGTTAAATCGATTTGATGGTTAGGCCATCATCACTAACAAACAATAACTTATTGTTGTTATTGTTTGTTACTGATGATGTCCCAACAGTCGAAATCGATTCAACATTGTAACTCTTTATTTTTCGAGGAAATGGAAAACGTTTTTTCACTAACTTCCGTGGGTAAAACTTGATTTTCTAAGGGCTTTTTCATGTCTCTAACCTTAATTCTAAAAAAAGGACCGGCATCTATCCGATAGGAATGCTCGTTTCAACGGTATCATCAAATTTGAATTTACACAGAAATTTAAGGGAGTTATGACCAATTTATTGACATAACGTCAAAATCACGAAAGAAATTAAAAATAATAATTTTATAAGCGGGTTAAAAAAATTGTTATGGGACAAAAATTGTTGCAAATTAGTTGTAGAATCGACTCCTGCAGTTTGCCAGACCTGTTTAGTGTACAACATGTATAATAACCTGCTCAAGTTGTATATCATATCTACACTAATTTAATTGTTCTATATCTAATTAGGTTAGGGATGGTTAGGGAGTTATGACCAATTTATTGACGTAAGATAAAAATCACAAAAAAATTAAAAATACTAATTTTATAAGCGGGTTAAAAAAAATTGTTATGAGACAAAAATTGTTGCAGATTAGTTGTCGAATCGATTCCTGCAGTTTGTCAGACCTGTTTAGTGTTCAACCTGTATAATAACTTGATCAAGTTGTATGTCATATCTACAGTAATTTAATTAAGTTTTATTTCTAATTTGGTTATGTTATACCTGTAAAATAATGCAGCTCACACGAATCATCTCCTACTACGTTAACAGAATGAGACGCGCAGTAAAACTATCATTCAGCCTCTTTTAGGATCGATTGAAACAAAGGGGGGGGGGGGGGGGGGGGGGGTCGATAGAGAGAGGGGTTCATTAGCACAACAAGAGCAGGGTGAGGGGCGAGTCCAGCCACTCAGAGGACCTTTTCCGGACCAAAGAACCTCAAAGAGTCTCAAAAGCCTTCCTCCAATGTTATCTTTAAATGCAAATTTTCCTTCCATTTTAGCACTCTCGTTCATTGCCCCTTTTCCCATTGTGAAGAAAACAGAATCAGTAATGTCTCATCCTACTACTATTGCTATCTTTATAAAGAACGCTTCGGTCTTGAAAGCCTTTCGCCAAAAGAATACTGATTCATATTTTTGTTGTATCAACATTCACTTCTTGAATATTTATTTCAATAATTGACCAGTGGACCTAACCGTATAACACTTAAAAAAGCTTTTTAAACCAAAGACTTTCGGAAGACATAGATTCCAAAAACCCATTTATGAAACAAGTCTACTACTTGGAAGTATCACATCGGTGTTTTTGATTTTAGGTTAATTATTATCAATAATAAACAGTCCAAGAAAAACTCCTAAGTCTTCATTTGCGTGAAAGAAGAAGAAAAAAGTTCCAGTCATGCAGCATGATCGTATGAGCGAATTTTTGTATTATCGTATTATCATTTAGAAATTATCGTATTGCATAATGTTGAATTGTTTTGAAATTTGATTTTTTCGCGGGCGATGAAATCGTTAACTATTAACTTTATGGGGAAAAACGTATTCTAAACAATAATCTTCTATTCAAATAAAAGTTTTGAATTTTTAGCTTTTTTGCAGTTTTTATCAATTTTTTAGCAAATTTTAATGACTTTTGAGTATACATAATTTTGTACATAAATTTTTGAATGTTCTTTTTTATGGTTAATAAACTTTATTTGAGCAATATTCTACCAAAAAAATATAAATTTAACGGTTTTTAGCAGATTTTAGCCATTTTTGGTGCTCAAAAAGTGCTGGCCAACGAACTCATCCTTTCGTCTGAGTCTAAGGTGCTTTACCGAAATATGACTGGACGATGTCACCTACCAAAAGAAAAATCTACACTGTGCAGATTTCCGCCTGTGAAATATGTGTTTTGTGTCTCAATTTAAAAATTTCTCAATTAAATGAGCTAAGTAGATCAGATCAGAAAGATCAGAAAAGACCCAATCAATTCAATCGTCTCTTAGCGTCCCAGATAGTCTCCATATCTAATTTGAACTTCCTAGGATGATCAAGAGAGAATGTAGCTTACTTAGCAGATTAGGAATGAGCCAGTCATTTCAATCGTCTCCCAATGTCCCAGGAAGTCTCCCTATCCAGTCTTAACTTCCAAGGATGAACAGGAGAGATTTTGGCTCACTCAGGTGATTAGGGAAGACCCATTAATTGCAATAGTCTAGTACCTTATAGTATATAGTAATATCTAGTACCATATGGGTATAACACGTAAAAGTAATAAATATCCATTCTCCTACACCCCTCTGCTACGCCCCTGGTCACTCCAGTCACCACAAGGTGCCGCGGCGCCTCCTCTCACTCCACCCCCCGCTCACCCCCCTCATCACCCACCGTGACCCCCTGCCAAGCGTGCCAGTTGTGCGTCTAACACGTCTAACACTCAAAGCCTCGAAAAAGACACTTTTTCGCCCGTTTTTGGCCCATAGCATCTATGCGAGTAAAGCGATCGGGATGGTTAAACGTTAGGACCAACTAGACCCCAAATGGAGTCTATGTGCGAAAGAACGGGTTTTTTAAGTCAATTCTTAGGCCTTTTATGGCCCGGACGGCGGACGGCGAACGGCGGACGGCGGACGGACATTTCAAATTCGGATTCTACGCACCTTGAAACGTAAAGTGACAAAGTTTGAGGGGGGGGTTATACAATTTTTTTGCTACACGATCATATAGGCTTATTATTGGAAATAATAAACCAAAATGGCGTACGATTTTCCTGCTATGAAAACTAAGGGAGTTGCACTTCGCTAGTAACGCATTGGTTGTACGTGAAAATCAATGGAAATAGAAAAACCTGAGTATGAGGAAAAGTATGAGAAAAAAAATCGTTTTTGTCACATTTTTGACTCAAAGCATTGATTCCTATGAAGCGATCGGGCTGGCTAGATTCTCGGACCAACTAACTAAACCCCAGTTGGAGTCCTTGTGGGAAAGGGTGGATTTTTTTCATCACGTTAAAGGTTAAAGGCCTCTTATGGCCTGGACGGCGGACGGACATTGCAGTTTTGGAATCTGCGCACCTTTGAACTTAACGTGACAAAGTTTGAGAGAAAATAAATTTGTTTTTCCTATACGATTACAATGGCTTATTATTGGAAATAATAAACCAAAATCGAAACATCGATTCAGCGGTTGTATTCAGTATAGAAATACCTGTGTTTAGAAGAAAAAGTAATTTATCCACAACTGTCACCAAAAACTGTTTGAGGGCGCGATTGAGCGTTGAACCATTAAATTTTCGAATGAAAAGTTCACACTATAAACGTTCTGAGTAGAAAATACACACCATTTACTTTACTCTTTTACGAAAGTCAAATATATTCCCCTTTCACGAGTCCTCAAGTTTTTGGTTGTCAAATTTCTGAGTGATTTTGTAGTAACTGTTAATCGTTCAGAGGCAAGCAGCTGTATTTCCACCGTCGGGGAACTGGTCCCAAATGGGGATTTCTGGGGATGCTAGCGAGTTGGGCTCTCCTCCTCTTGGGGCAAGTTCTTTGAGCGTTCTCCCGCCCCATTTACATAGCAACGGAATGGAAGGAATCCTTGAATAACTTAATTTAACTAAAAGCCTGCGAAGCAATGCAGGGTAGAGGGGACTCTGCCTCCAGCTCTATTCAGCTTTGCCATTAGTTGAATTTATCGAACACAATTGATTGCCGTCATAATGGGACAGACGGAAAGGAAAAATCTTGAGAAAAACGTTATTATATTTTATATCGTGTTATGCAACTTCAAAATTATTTTTATTGCCTACTAACCCCGAGCTTGCCCATGATTTTCTTCATGCCTAGTTTTTAAAACTCACCACAAGGACCGGTTCAGGGGGGGATTGACTACGTTTCTGTCCTTTACATCCAGTATTTTTTATCAGCAATCTGACAAGATACTCAGGTTGTTCTCGGTGACCCATACTGATTTAATTGTACCCAGCAGGTGAACTACCTAGGTGAAATGTAGTTTTCTGTAGCATACGATGGAATAGTCTAATCAATGCTTCATAAATTGAGTATATTTATATACCTCTGTATATATATATATATATATATATATATGTGTGTGTGTGTGTGTGTGTATAAATTTTTTAAATTGAACATTGACTTATTAAACTATGATAGGAATTTTGTGTTTATTAGTAAAAATTAATAAGAGCTAAATTGTGTGGTGTTTTGTTGTTGATTTTGTTTGTTTGTTTTTTTGAAATTAGCTCCGGAAGATTGTAAGGCAACTTTTTTTAAAATAAGACCAATTTAATGGGCTCAAAAAGTACTGGCAAACAAACAGAATTTTTATCTTAACCTAAACCAACCTTTTATTTCAACTTCATTTAACATTTTAGCTTCATAGGTCGAATAGCAAAGAAATTAGCCGCGGAGATCACGAGCAGTTTCACCTCTAGCTTTCTTGCGTATGTCGTGGTTACGTGCCATTGTTTTGTGTCATTGTTACGTGTCATTGTTTTGTGTCATTGTTAGATGAAAAATTTTGGCAAGACGGTATTGAAACGTATTCTACGGATAAAAAAGTCTATACCCTAAGAAGAAGCTCCATGCAAAATTTTAAGTTCTAGGCCAAGTAGATCAGGCAGAGCGACGATGCGAGAGTGAGAAGTGAGTGGTTTTTGACCAATAATTACCTAGTAGATAGGTACCTCATATTGTGACAATAAATATACGTACATTGTTTGTCATCCATAGTTTGTTCAAAGCTCTGTTCCGCAGGGTTCGGCACGGTAAAGTGAGCCCTGCAAAATTGCTTTTTTGAATCGTATTTTTTCGCGAGTAATGATTGAGGGTGGCCGGTATTTGCTGTAGTTGTTGTTAGACCTCTATCTGAAACGCACTCGTAAAAGTTTGAGGAAATTTACTCATGATTAGTCAAAATTCCGAATATTTCAGTGCTTTTCCATCACCTCAAAAATCAATATTTTAATTCTCTCCAAATAAAAATCATGAATCAAGTTGAAAAAAATACAAGCTGCAAATTTGTTGGGGTTATCCACATTGGGTCTTTTCTTTTAGGAAGTGTTTAGATCTACTTACTCCCGAAATGAATTAAAAATAGCTGGCATCTACGCATTTTAGGGTCGGGATTTTTATTACCATTCTTTGTAAGGCTAAACAACGGCCTGTGTTATCAACTGGCAGTGAACCTTCGCCAAAGGTTAATGACTAAAGCTACGATAGCTGGGCCTCGTGTGTGAATATGGAATCCGGCGCCCACTCGTTCAGATAAGAGAATCTAGTTATGTTGAGGATGCCAGTCTGGCGCCAGAATTTTAGTGAAAGAGCCTCGTCAACCTCTTTTATCCCGTTCAAACTGCTACAATGTGTCTTCGGTTGTCGGTTTTCAAGTCTGTGCTAGTCATCGCTTTCGTAGTTCGGTTGGTGCTCTCCGATGAAGGTGTGGATAATTTAGTGAAGACCGTAATAGAAAGTGGTTGGCGCGAACATGAGATTGTTTATGAACATCTGGGTAATCGGTTGCTCAGGAATCACGAGACCCCGCCGACCAACGTGACTGGGGCGACGTTTGAAATCGAAAAACCGCAAGTGGTGTCCATTGGATCGTTGAAATTAGACAATCAAGTAGAACAATACAATTTCAACAAGCTTAGAGCTAGCGGATTTCATTTAAAACAAGGTAATCGATCAAAAAACCTCTAATTTTCTCAGTTCTAGTTTTCTCAGATATATAGGCTGCACGACCAAGTTAAGTGCCGACATTAAATCTAATTGAGACAATTTGTAAAATTTTTGTTAAGGTTAGTTAACATTAATTCATATTTTCATCACAAACAAGATATATTGAGTTGAAACAGAATCTACCTGAGAGAGGCATACTTACGGTTCGAGTTTAGTTTTCGGGTTTAAGCGAATGCCAGTATAATTAAGTATCGAGGGGGAAAAAAACGTCGGCCAAGTTGGGTACGACATAGCTTCCCGTATCCACAATATGATGGTACAGTTCACGAAAATCTTTTAAATAATCTCGTATGATTTCATATTGGGTTCTTTTAATTGAAATCGAGTGAAAACGTAGAAGTCATGCTTGTTACTAGGATTTGAGTTTGAGCGTGCGCAGCAGCAACTAATGGTAGGACCGCGATGAAACTCATAATTATGGGGTAGTCAAATCGTCATTTCCCAACTACCCTCCAAATTGAAGCGAGATCGGACGAATAAGCTGGATGCGTGATGGATCTTATGTTTGAGAATTTGCAGTTAAAACGATTGATTTTCGAGTGAGGAAATTGATAGGGAACTGAGAGCCTAGTACACTTTCGGGTACTTTCATAATACGGTGGTAATGAAATTGATATGGGATGATTAATCCATCTTTTCCCTACTACCCTTCTAATTTGAGCGAGATCGGACTACTATGCCGTGATAAAAATGATGCTTGATGGGTTTTGCATTTGCGTATGTGCGTAGTGAATTATTGATCTTCGAACAATGAAAATGATAGCGGACCATCTGAAGACTAACCCGCAAAAATTCAAATACATACAAATACACTAACGAAACCAATGTTGTTCAAAATGGTACAATTTTAGAATGAAAGTGGAAATGTTGATTTTTTCGTGACAAAAATCTTCGTATCCTAAAAGTGAAAACAATGCTCCCTCAACCTTTGTAGTCCCGGAAGCAAAATAAAGTGTCAAGGAGGAAAGAAAGAAATAATCGGCGCTTTGCGCCTCGTCCTGACCACCCCCTGGCTAGTTTAGTCAATGCTGATTTCCCAAATGCAGCATCAAATTCTTTTTTAACTAACAAAAAATTAGATGAAGCTATGATTGCGGAACGTTAACAAATAACGCTAAATACCATATCAGAAACGCTATTTTTTTTTTTTTAGAGAAACGTTAATTAACTAATTTCGTTCCTCAATTTTTTTAATTTGAATTTTCCCTTGAAACTTTGTCTGTTTGCTCTATTTACCCTCACTGTTAAGGGAAAAAATAATGGAAACAATTTCACCTGCCTACAAGCATCGATATTCATTAATTTATTGATAGTTACATTATTCTAGCACGATAGGAAGAAAATTAAATAATGCGAACCTACTTATTTATCTTATCTATACTTATCAATGTTACGTTACCCAGATACCATGGTAAACCATAAAATAGTAAATATACTACTAACCCAACCCAACTGGGCATTTCAGGCGCATGATGGACGTATAAGACTTGCTCGCCTCCAGAATACATCTTCTCATCCTTTCATTTTTTGCGTCCCTGAAATGCTTACTTTTATTGTATGACAACCCAATATCTATGGGAAAGTAGGGAAAACTGCTGATCCAGGCTTCATTTCTCAGTGCACCATATATTTCAAGGTGTTTAGTGGCAATATAACCTGACTAGTGAGGTCTGTTTTGTGGTGAAAATTCATGTGTTCTGCAATGTTATGTTACGCCTCGATCCACATAAAAATTAGCCAGTAAAATATTTTTTTCTCATTCCAGTCATTAATGATCCTCAGTTTTAATTACCATTCCATTTGCTGTACAATTGATATTGATGATGGTTGGAAAGTTTAATATTTCTCCTCTTTTCTCTCAAATATCTTGTGCGTTAGATATAAGTTCCACTCCAAAGTCCATTGATACTATAGTAACAACCGCGTCGATCAAACAATATTGGGTTTATTATTTTCAATAGTGAACCTTTGTAATCGACCAAGAAAACCCATATTTTTTTCCAAAGCGTATTTTTTGTGCCTCTCAGTTCCTTTGCTAAATCATTCTATTAAAGGAAGGGGTATTGCAGTTTTGTGTAGTGCTTGATTTTGAGGCATTTTGACGACTCTTTGAGTTGGGACTTGGGTATTCCTGCTCCCACTAAGGTTTATAATGACTTTTCAGGATACAACTTTTACAAACATATGCCTGTATCGATCTCTGAGACACAGATATATTTCAACTTTCTTTGGTGAGTGATTAATATTTCCTATGGGAACCATCTTGAGGAGGGGAGGTCTCAGTTCACTGTTCTTTCTTTGAACTTTGTTCCCATCCATTCTGGAAAAAGAGTTATTGAAGAGGTGGAAGGGGACTAGGTACTTGCAGAGCAAACGGGTGTCATTTTGATGTCACGTTAACGGTGGTTGGGCAACGCGATATTAGAGAGTTCCTGGTTACCACGTTTTCAGTTTACACGGTGCCCATGAGCCATGATCAGCTGATCTGGAAACAACTCACAGCTGATGAATTAGTAGAAGTGGACGGCGTGAGTAGGAGACCGCTTGATTGGCAATTGGCAACGCAAGATCGAGTCTTAGTAGGTACGTCCTCGTTACCACGTCTTCGACACATCGCCCGTGTGTATAAACCCGAGGAAGGTTTCAGTGATAAGCGTATTCAGTTCATATTTTTCATATTAAAATTTATACTGAATTAATACATTAAATATATTATTTAAAATATAAATTAAATATATAATTATATTAAATTATACTAAATTTATTTATATACATCCTATTTTCACTCGAAGCAGTCCATTTATCGAGTGCCAAAAATAACTAGTCAACAAATCGAAGGATAAAGGTTTGCTGAAAAACGGATAAAATAATTTCATTCTAATCATATCTACCTTTTTCATGATACAAACATTAAACTTTTAAGATACGAACATGTATTATTTTAGTGAGTTTCTACACAAAATGCATATAATCTGTATATTTATACCGACCTTTATATCTACATACACCAATATTACTACTAACATAGTTGAGCTAGAACTTACTCGAACGATCGCCAAGACAAGTCGGACGGATGTGTCTTCAAGGTAAACCTGGAACACGTCGAGCTCGTCTTTGCTCAATCAATTAGCGTGATATATAAGCTTACGAAGCTTGATTTTCATTGCACAAATAAAACGGCGGAAGGACGGACAACGGTCTGATTCGATTTTTGAAATCCATGTATCTTGAAAAGCAACCAAAAAATTTTGGGAGCGAGGTTAAAAAAATTGCTTATCCGATAACAAAGGTTCACTTTGCAAAGAACACTACGAATCGAAAACAGAACAATAAACCACATGATAATAAATTATGGAATGTGAGATCTGGATGAAGGAAAACAGAGTCGGAGAAATACAAGATTTCGGAATCTCGGAATCAGCTTCAGGTTACAAAATTGATAAGAGACGACGTGTGAAGACACTTGAATACCATAGTAACAGCCAGCGTTGTTAGCAAAATTTTGGTTCTCCCTAGATTCACGACACCGTATTAAGACACCGTGGTAACCAGGAACTCTCTATTTTCCCCCAGCTGTCTCGTTGTCTAATCAACTTCTTTATTTCGTATGAAACGCCGATTTTCAATCCTAAATTAGAATAACATGTTAGTTTCAGTACAAATACGGGCTAATTTTTCATTTTTAGTTTTCAATTCGTAAACAGGGCATGGATTTAACGCGAAGATCCTCAAGTGGGGAACACCGCGGTTTAGTAGCACTAATAGTTCATTACCTAGTCGTTACGAAGTTCGTTACTATCTCTATGATAATGAACCAGGATTTTACCTGATAATCATCAGTGGAGGCAGCACTTCACGCAATATTCACGAGAAAACAGCTGAGGGATCAGGCAAACTAAGAACAATACTGCAAAGGAGTAGGGTCTTAAAACGCAGGTTTCTCATTTAAAGTATGCGAAATAATGCTAAAAACAAGGCTCTAATCAACCAAACAGAGCTTAAGCACAAAAGAACATTCTTTTCGATCGGGTTGAAGGCTAGTAAAGCTAGACGGTGGAGGCGGACTTCAGATAGCACATTCGGTTTCTACGCGACTTGAAACATAAAATAACCAAGTTTGAGGGGTCTTCAAAAAACCTACCCACAACATCAACATAATTTGTAGATAATGTGGCATTTGAAAAAAAAAAAAAAAAAAAAACTATTTTTATTTACTTCACCAGTATTTGAGTAATTTTGATGTGACCATTAGTGTTACATTTACAGGAAGGTTAGGCTGGTGGCTTTAGGTCCCTAAACGGTTGACGTTAAATGAGCCATTCTAACGTGCGACGTTGGTAACGTTTCTCAAGGTCACGTCCTCTTGGGTACGTTAGGGTAACGTTATGGGCACGTTAGTGGTCACCGAAAACTCTCTAATATTTGGACTAAAGACGTTCTCACATGTTCTCACGAACTCATCAGTTTACGACTACGGAATAAGAAAATCCATTTCAGTTCCTAGCAATATTAAAACTAAATTTAATTGTTGCATGACTTAAAAACCATGTAATCGACATTAAACAATTAGTACTAATCAAAATTATCAATATTAACATTATTCACTCTCACAAGAACTCCAACTAGGAACGAAAAAAAAAAAAAAAAAAAAAAAAAAAAAAAAAAAAAAAAAAAAAAAAAAAAAAAAACTCGGCGCTCCGCGCCTCGCCAGGGGGCAAGCCCCCTGGACCCCCGGTTACCTCTATTTACATACTTCGGACGAAATTATTGAAACACAGAATGTGTTTGCGTTGTCGCGCAACCAAGTGACAACCAAACAAGCGTCATTGTTTACTATTCATTTATAACATCAATTTATATAGTTATAGTATGAAACTACGAAAAAAAATACGAAATAAATTCGTGATAAATCAAGAGCGATTTATCAAGTAAATGTCCTAAAGAGGCTGCATACGAAATTACAGCTTCCTAGAGTGTAAAGTATAGAAATTAGCTTTAAAAGCCACTCATCTGATCCGGACCCTGGACATCGTCAAGTAAATGTCCTAAAGAGGCTACATACGAAATTACAGCTTCCTAGAGTGTAAAGAATAGAAATTAGCTTTAAGAGCCACACATCTGATCCGGACCCTGAGCATCGTCAAGTAAATGTCCTAAAGAGGCTACAAACGAAATTACAGCTTCCTAGAGTGTAAAGTATAGAAATTACCTATTCAAATTATTTAACCTCCGCTTCACAAATCAAACCGTTTTCGTAATACTCAGATCACCTGCTATGAATCAAATCATCGAAACACAAGCTCAATGAAATCATCAGAAATTAACAAGCGGTTGCAATCATGTTCACAATATCAATTATTGAGAATGATCACCTGTGTGTAAACAATTATTTATATAACCATGCTCATAACTCAGTTTGTTGGACACGCACTTCGCAGTAGTTAACATAATATTGTTGGATAAATCGAGAGCTTTCGAACGAATGGTCAACGAATTTTGTGGGATGAAAAACGACGAAGTACCATTTCCCTAGCAACGACTCGGTTGTACGTGAAAATCATCCGTCACACATTTCGTTACCATCCCGCGTTCCATTTTCGGCTAGTTAGTCCATGGCTAAAACACATTCTGTGTTAAAAAAAAACAAAAAAAAAAAAAAACTGGAGAGTGAAAGATGGAATTTACGTTTGCGCATGCGCAGAATGAATTATTGATTTGGCAATAATAAAACTGATAGGGGACCATCTACAACCTAACATGGGCATTCTTTGACAATTTCATCAAAATCGGATGAAAACAGTGGAAATTCAGGTCGTAAAAAGGATTTCACATAGGCGCATGTCCAGTAGCTATTGATAATACAATCATGTCGAAATTGATATGGGATGATCAGATCGTCATCCCCCAACTATCATCCAAATTTGAGCGAGATCGGACGCCTAGGGCGTGAAAGAATGGAGCATAATAGATTTTACGTTTGCCCATGTGCAGAGTGGAATATTGATTCCGCAACGATGAAACTGATAGGGGACCGTATACACCCTAGCCCGCACATTCCCTAAAAGCTGCATCCAGATCGGATGAAAACTGTGGAAAATAAGCTTGTTACAAGGATTTCAAATTGGCGCATGCGCAGTAGTTATAGATAAAATAATGTTAAACTTTATATAAGATGATCAAACTATCATCCAAAATTGAGCGAGATCGAACGACTACGGCGTGAGAAAATAATGCTTGGTAGAATTTACGTTTACGCGTACGCAGAGTGAGGTATTGAGTCAAGAACGATGAAACTGATAGAGGAACGTCTAACCACTAGCAAGCACATTCCCTGAAAAGTTTCTCCAAATCGGATAAAAATTGTGGAAAATGAGCTTGTTACAAGGATTTGCGGACACAAGACAGATACACACACACACACACACACACACACACACACACACACACACACACACACACACACACACACACACACGCACACACACACACACACACACACACGCACACACACACACACACACACACACTCACATAACAGAATGAACTCATAAAACGTAAAATGTGAGTGAAAAAAAAATTTTGATTTTCGAGACCAACAATTTTTTTTCATAACATTAGGAAACGCACTTTCAATTATGACTAAAGACAGTCATATTCCATATTCAAGAGCTATTGACTCCAGTAAAGCTTTTGCCATGGTTTTAATCGATGACCAAGGTCAGGCAGATAACCATTTTTCAACTAACCATAAGGGAAATTTGCGGAAAAAAAGGGTGAGCGTTTTCAACTAATTGGTTACCCTATTTGTCTTCCAGCTCCTGGGCTACATAATGGCTAACGAGGCAAACTTTAATGAATTCAAATGGGAAGTCTCAAGGAGTTCGTTTAACCAAATCGACTGCCATACAAAATAAAAACCGAATACAACGACATTTTATTTTATTGAGAGTGGTTCTCTCAAGATACCAAATACTTATTTTTCCTAATTAAAATTACTTGAAATATTTAAAATCCCGAATTCCCCAGGTTCGTTATACAACTAGATTAAAATAAGGATCGAACAAAATAGCTGAGGAGCCTGAGAGGCTATTTTCATTTACAAGTTATGGAGTTGGAGTGTTCAGCTGAGGGACCTCACTAGCTAAATTCTGTCCTCGTCGATGCTGAAATTTGGAATGGAGCGCCTTTAGCACTGCTTGAAAAATGTTATTAAATACGGGAGGCAATTTATCGTCTGAGGGACCTCTGAGACTCATTTTTTCTCTAATCGAACTACTGAAATACATTAATAATGTATTTCAATTTCGTGTTACAATTATTGTAACTAATTTGCAGAGAGCGAACATAGTTTCAAAACTACATACAATGTGTACAACCCTTCTACTTGATGGAAAATACTAAGCCACAGATCCTTTTGATCCACATCTTCATTAATAAACGTAAAATTAAGGGGCCCTGGTAGTGAAACTGTGAAATGCTGTGAACCCATTTACGAGTCGCGAAGCCCCGAGTTCCGATAATAAATATCTATATCTATACTATTTTATAAGAATCAAACTTCGTTTATCGTTAAAATCGCCGAAAGATGCTGTCTTTCCTGAGAAATCAGCAAGAATATGCAGGAAATGACGAGAAAAATGCATTCTCCGCTATGGTTTTTTCCACCTTCCTCCTCGGAACATCCCCTACACACGTCGTATTTCAACAGGGTTTTTCCTACGAACTCGGGATGGACAATTTATATCCCATCGCATCTATACATCCCACAGAGAGCGAGTGTTACCCAGTCGTAACAACGTAATTGAAATACATGATGGATCCGTCTCACGCCGAAATCGAAATATAATAGGCTTTTTTTGATCAGTGATCTCTTATTCTTTGGAAATAGGAAAGCGCTGATACCTAATTTGATATAGGTACATAATGGTTAACTCATATTGTAAAGTAATTACGGGTCCGATGTGGTCCTTGTTTGAACTCCAATAAGAAGTCTAGTCTTAATCACATTTTTCCTAGTAAAAGTTATTATAGGTATCCAATCGTAAACTGACAATTTAAATTGACAATAGTGAACAGCCGAAAAAAGGAATTAGCCAAGGTTTCAGCTTGCAGTTGTGACCCGGAGGCTGACAACCCCACGTGACGGTAATAGGGGTTTAAAAACAAGGGACAAGGGCTCAAGCTCATCCCCCCTAAAATAAACCTCACAATAGATATCCAACATTACATATAATAATTATCTGTGCTTATAGGGTGCCAAGAGTATTGGCGCTTGCTATAATTTCATTTCGTTGTAATTTACAGAAAATTCGACGGTGGAATACCATTACCGATACCGGGTGGGGAAGAACGGGATGGCAGAAGGCAAACTCATCGCAGAAGCTCTTGAAACGATTTATGACGTAACTCTCACGTCAAAACGTTTGGAAAACGACACGTGCCAAACGGGACTCGAACTTCTCACAGTTATCAAGCAGGTTCCACTTCTTGTTGAAGTGAAAGGACAAAAAACAACCGACGCCATGAAATTAGCCCATTCGATTAACCGGTGGTTTTTGAACGAAGTGAACAATTTTCTTTACATTAACGTGTACAGAGCTGTAACTGACAGTGTTAAAAAGAACAACACCCAACTTTGTTAAGACTGTGTGGTGAGGATGGGTTGAAGTATTTCAGTCTGGCAAAAGATTGCGTGATTTCCAAAATAAACCTACCTCAGAGCAAGTAAGAAAAAAAGACTGCGAACATCCTTGTTCAAAGAGTAGATATTTATTCGTTCTTCAGAGAACTGATTTGACACAATCAACTAACTAATGATATTGATATGTTGGACAGGTAGATAGGTGATCTGTGTAGCAAAACTGAACTAACCTAACAATGAACATTAGGTGAGAGGCACCGTATTCAATACTTTCTTTCACCTATCTAGTTTATTAGGGTGTTATAAATGTTTTCTTGTTTGTCACCACAGAAATGTGTGAACACTTCCAGAAACAAAAAGCATTCAGCTCCTGCCCAAGAGATTTTAGGAACTAATGTAGAATTAGACGTAATATTCCCCCTTTTAAGAACCATCATGCTCCTCTAATGTACTTTTTCTTCGAAAAACCATAAAAATTCATCAATCTAAAGTCTTCACACGTCGCCTGGTGGGAGTGTTGGCTGATAAGTGGTCACGACCCTTTTCACACATGCTGGGATGGGTGAAAGTGAAGACCCAGCTAGCTGTAATAAGGGCAGTCTCCATGAGACTACGCGGGACTAGGAAGAAGATTAAGTCCCTGGGATTGGAAGACGGAGCTGCACTACCACGATGTGACAGCCAACTCTCCGAAAGTCACGAATAAAGAAAATCTAAAATCTTATAATTCGATCTTACATTCTAATAGAAAGTATTTTTCAATCACACTCGCTCTTCAGATTTTAAATAAATCAAAGACATCCTCTCGTTGCAGAAAAATATTGATTAGTGGGGTGCACCTATAAATTGGTACTCCGGAAAATGAGTAAGTAGGTCATAAAGTGCATGTAGTGTACGCATGTGCGATAATGTATAGTTGAAAGTGAGTTTGTACTCGAGGCGGTAGATGAAAATTATCTCAGAAATTCGAGATGCAGATTATCTTGCAAATGAGATGCAAAGAATAGTGGAACAAAACATCTGAATATATGATGTTACTCATACACTTGATCCTATAGCCAATATAAGTATGCCAATGTACAACTAACAGTTCAATCAAGAACTGTATCACAAGAATATAAGTATATTTATCCGTATTGTTACGTTAAAATAAAGGTTTAAACAGCTAAACATTAAATTATAAACCGTGATTCACAGCTCATGGATGTCTCTAAAAATTCAGTGTTAGGTACTAAATTTTCCAAAGACTATTTCAGTTCATCGTTTTCGGTTTTGTATAAAAGTAGTAAGTACAATGAAGTCACTACTTATACACTTGTTAGAAATTTTCGCAGTAGATATGAACACGAAAAATTGAATTAAGTAAACAACTACAACAAGGTTGATAGAATTTTTGAGATCCCCTGGACCATCGTTGACCTATTTGAGATTTCGGAGAGAAAAACATCGGACAGCAGATGAACGGATTTTCCCCGTTTTTGGAATCTATAATTTTGAGAGAAAAACCTACGAGCTTGGAGAGTGGGTGAAAAAATTGTTTTTCTGGTAAATTAAAAAGAACTATTATTTAAAATAGTAAACCAAAAATTGTGTGGTCTTTGTATTGTCCGAGTTTCACTTTTCAACCGATTTCTTTTTCTTCTCGACTTTTCTAGTTGTCACACTAAGCCTCTGGATAGAGGGCATAGTGAGGATTATTGCTGAAGAACGAATTAAAAAACTAGTAATATTTGTATGTGCCATCGTAAGAAACTTCTTCCTCATTGTTTAACAGTTCGTTCAGTTAATGATAAGGAATCTTGAGGAGACCGTCCACTGCCCTACCCTTAAGAGTTATTAGTCCGGGATCAACCAGTAAATTAACTGCGCGATAAGAGGCAGAAGTTTTAAAGATCTGGAATTATGGGATTGAACGCCCTAATTCCGGAAACCAAGAAGTCAGACGGCTAAAAGGATATTTTAAGTTGTGGTGGATTTTATAAATTTGAAACAAATTTAAAAAAAACTCGTGATAAGACGCAGGCATGCATCTAGTTGGAATTGGTTCTGACCACATCCCTGATAAATACCTCGACCGTATCTGACAATTTTCTGGATGCTTTCTGTAAATCTGACAAATTTAAAAATTTAAAAAAAAAGTCAAAAATTACGTCGTAAGAGGCAGGAACAGAAATAGCTTCATCTCACTCAGACACATCTTCTAAAGCACAATTCAATCGAATCTGACGATTTTTCTGAAGGATTTCGGTGAATCAGACGGACCAAATTTAAAATTGCGTAAAACTTTCAGAAGTACGAAAACTGGTTTTGTTTCGGCTCAGACCACTTCCTTGATTATTAGTTCGATGGAATATTTCAATTTGAATGTAGCTTCAGGCTAATCTTGAAAATCTAAATACGTGAAATAATAGTAAAACGTCGTTGTAAGGATCATGTAATTTGTGATGAACGTATGAATGGCTTCATTTCACGCAGGCTTTTATGCTTCCTCAGGGGCGGATCCAGACCCGTTTGGGGGGGGGGGGGGGGGGGGGGTCAATCTTTACCTCTGCATAATCGGATTCGTCATAGCTCAGCCCTTTTAAAAGAGTAAAAGTAACCTAATTATAATTTTCAAAGGTCGTCGTTGATCGCGATAGAATTACCTTCTTTTAAAATAATTCCAAGTAAATTTCTAAACTAGTTTTGAGATATTTCCAATACAGCATTGTGAATATATCATTCTCGATGTTGATTACAAAAATTTGGAAAAACCTTACTCTTGTAATTCAGAATCAAGTTTTCCCCTAGTCATAAAAGGTATTTGAAGCCTTCAAAGTTAAACTAATATGTAACCCCCAATTTCATCTAATTCCCTGCAGTATAGATCTACTATCTCGTAGAACTGGTCGCCTAGAGTCAAATTTCTAAACACATTCCTCCCGGAAATTCTTCTTGTCCTTTTTTATTTAAAAAAAATTGTTCTTCTCCCTAGAGCTAATTTACGGCATACTTTCTACCATTGATCCAGGAGATGGCCTTCGAGCCAGGGCACGCATAGAGGACCTCGGGCTTAGAAATGTCCCGAGAGGTAGACTGTTCCTGACGTTTTAGACTTATTTCACGTTTAAAAATTTTCAAGATTAGCCCGAAGCGACATTCCAACAAATTGAAATATTCCATCGAACCAATAATCAAGGATGTGGTCTGAGCCGAAACAAAACCAGTTTTCGTATGCCTGAAATTTTTAATCAATTTTAAATTTGGTACGTCAGATTCACCGAAATCTTTCAGAAAATTCTCAGATTCGATTAAATTATGCTTCAGAAGAGGTGTCTGAGTGAGATGAAGCTATTTCTGCTCCTGCCTCTTACGACGTAATTCATTTTTTAAAATTTTAAATTTTGTCAGATTCACAGAAAGCATCCAGAAAATTGTCACATACGGTCAATTTATTCTCCAGGGATGTGGTATGAGCCAATTCCAACTAGATGCATGCCTGCCTCTTATTACGAGTTTTTTGTCATTTTTTTTTTCAAATTTCTAAATTCTATAAAAACTTAAAATATCTTGTAAGCAGTCCGACTCTTTGGTTTACGGCATTAGAGCGCCCAATCACATAATTCCAGACCTTTAAACTTCTGCCTCTTATCACGCACTTAAATTTCTGGTAGATCCCGGAACATGATTTACGAAATTCTCATAGGTAGTTCTTAAGAAAAGTTGTTCATTTTCAATATATTTCTTCAAATAAAACCAATCCAGTCATGAAGATTAATTATTGACATTTCATTACTTTAGTGGCCTTAATAATAAAATAATTTCACGATTAGCTACATGCCTCAGATTTAGTTGTGTGAAATAGAAATTTGTATTTATTTGTAAATATACGCCTATAATGTGTTTGTACATCAAGTTAGAATACATGTTTAATTACACTTATATTTTTTTTTAAATCCCAAAAATTCTGATTTCTTATAACAACACCCTTTATCTCCCGATCGCAACGCCCAGAAGGGCAGCAGGAAATGTATTACTCTTGCTCTTTCTCTATTTGTTTCTAACTGGTAACTCGGTTGCTTAGCATTGTGACCACCAAATATCAAATCAGAAAAACGTCTATTACAGGCTCAAGAGTAAGGTACTGCTGAAATGTCACCTAAAATTCATGGTGAAAAGGCGGGCAAAATAAATTAAAAATTCAGGATAACGTAATACGTAAATCGTTTTTTTGTCTTCAACGACTTGAAGGAATTTGAATGGTTTAACTATTCCTTATGATGGCACGGATTGTCGAATAAACCTTATCTATATTTTAACTCTGGTAGGCTATGAGGAAGGGAGGGGGGAGGGGGGGGGGTGCACCTACATCGTAAATCAATGGTTCCCAACTCAACTTCCACCGGGACCCACTAGTTGAAATTCTTGAGGCTCGCAACCCAAAAGTTAAATTTTATGCAGAGGGGCTCAGACACTGCAAACCCCTATTCACCGAAAAAAGTATGAATTAATCGAAAAAAATAAGAGCTTTGTTTTTGAATTACTTCAAAACGTGATGGCTGTGTTGCTTTTTCAAAGATGCACAATGTTGTTAAAATAAAGCTACGTGAGTCTAGTTTGAGTTTGCATGAACTGATTTTCGAACTTTAACTAGAACTTATACAAGTCGGTACAACACACAATACGCAGTATCCATATTTACCAATATATTTTATCGCAGATTCGGAAGCTACGTGAAATATCGTGGAAGAAGAACCATCACTCAAATTATATAGAGCACGAAAGCGTGCACGATTCCTCACAAATTGCGCAAAATGCAAAATGTTGAGTTTTGTGGTAGGGGATAGTCGTGTACCTCAGGCTGGTTTCCTTTAAAACAAGTTTCTGTACCCTGAAAACATTTTTCTGTCGAAATTTGGGGGTTTCTCTCTAGAGGGATAATTAGCCATATAACTGCGAAAGAAAATTTGAAAAAAACTTGGCACACCACCCACACCAGCAATTTGAAAAAAAAAAAAAAAATTACAAACTGGCCTGAAGTACAACCAGGGCATGTACCTACTTCAGGCCGGGCATGGTTTTACCATAGGTCACCCCTTTTTTCAACAGGACCTCAAAAAATGCAACAAAATAAAACATGAACACGAATTTTAGTAAACAAACTTTAGTGATAGATGATTAAGGGATACTTTTTCACTTTGAATCAATAATGTTTCATTTTAGATATTGACAATACCATATTGAAAAAAAGAAAAAACACCCCAACAATACAGGAATCTCATGTTCTCCCTGCAAATAGCTCATAGAAATTAGGTAATGTTTCGTTTTAGGAAGCATTTTCATTTTGGTATTGAAAATATCAATAACGCTCAACTTTAAGTGAAAAAATATGTGAAGAAATATCTTTAAATCGTGTGTTACGTGTGGTCTATTTCCAAAGCATTTCAGTAACTAATGGATACGGAGGAGACCTCATCGATACCGTTTGTGATAAGGTTGAGAAAAGAAAGCAAGGATAAAGTCTCCAATTTGACTGGGGAAGATGAAATTTCGGAAGAAAAGCAATGGATCAGTATGCATTATTATGGGAAAATATCTGATAAAATAGGTGAAATTATCTCTTATAGGGGTTACAAAACGGGTAAAAAAAAGAAAAAGTTTAAGCTTTACTAAGTTGATGTTAAAATCAGTGTTCTGGATAAAAGTGAGATTTATAAATTAAAATGTTGTTGTGGCTACGAATATTGAGGTCAAACTGTTAGGAAATCATGGGAGTTCCCATAATTTATGGGAACATTGTGAATCGTGCCTCCCAAAAGGGTTTACACATTTACAGGTATCCCAAAGGAGCTCCATCTAAACTACATCCCCGTCGATCGACTAGGAAAGAAATTAGCCTCAGAGTTTCCGAAGCTGATCCGAGTCCCTCCATACTTTGTAATTGTATTCCAGATCTTCAAAAAGGAGCTAATATCATTGACAAGCAAAATGTGGAGAAGTTACCTAATATATGTTAATATATCATAAATACAAATTATTCGCCTCTTTAAACGCAACAAACTAAAATCTACGTATAATAATAGATCCATATCATAGATATAATTTGAGATCGATCGAGGCACCCACGAATTGAAATTAATGAGATAAAATAAGACACCTAAGATTCACTGATCATCTGACAAAAGTTACGATAAACTCAATAATGAAAAAAAAAAAAAAAAAAAAAAAATATATATATATATATATATATATATATATATATATATATATATATATATATATATATATATATATATATATATATATATATATATATATATATATATATATATATATATATATATATAATAATTATATTTAAAAAAAATTATTATTATGAAACTGAATTAAGAACAGACAGGCTTTTTTAAATTAAGATATCGAAGTGAAACTTGGAGAGTGTTTTTGGGGTGCCTGATACAAAGTTTATTGACCTGTTCTTTCACATTTCCTGCAAAGCGTGAAATTGTGAGGTGCGTTCTGATTATATATTACACTAGCTGACCCGGTGTGCTTTGCTGCACTCGATAAAAATAGAATTACGATGAAAAGTCAAATCAATCAGTTAAATTTGAATAGAGTTTGCAATTCATTCAGCACAAAATAAATTTGATGGCGGACAGGATATTTTCCCATGAAATGCTGGAATGATAGAATGATAGAAATTAGTCTACGGTTTCACTCAGCTGATCAGTGCATATCAGTATCCAGTAATTTTATTCTAGTTTCCCCCAATAAGCCCCACTCTATGTTTCATCACCGTAAGTCCATTAGGAAAGAAAAAACATTAGAAAAACCGGACAATAGAAAACGTAATATATTCACATGACAATTGGTCAATATAATTTGAAAAAAAAAAAAAAAAAAAAAAAAAATCCCTGGTCTTCTGTGTCACCCACACACACCTTCTCTTCTTCACTCTTCCAAATCGGACCTCGCAAGTTTATCAGGCGTAACGTATTTTTGTGCGTTCTGCACAATTTTTTGTGCGTTCTGAATAGTCATTTAACTCAGCACACACAAAAAAAAGAGAGGGAGAGAGTGAGAGGGGGGGGGGGGGGGGGGGGGAGGGAACTACATCCTTAAGTTCCTGATTAAATTTGAATAGAGTTTGCAATTCATTCAGCACAACATAAATTTGATGGCGGACAGGATGTTTTCCCATGAAATGCTGGCATGATAGAATGCAGAAAACATGGGTTCCTGGGATTCATCAGGGGATGGACTTGCTCAACGGTCATACGAAAATACCCTTTGACTACAAGTGGTTGAGCAGTTTAATTAGTCTCGCAGGTAACTGAGGGCGTCTCGCCTTTTGTAAGATTCCAATGAGAATTCCTACGGGTAATCAAGACTATTAGTTCCCGTTTGAGTGGCCGATTGAGAATGATCCAGGTGTTTCTGGGAACTATTGATTAGCGCGCTAGAACACGCTTCTGCCTTCCCGTCATTCCCTCGTACAAATGAACGAAGGCAACTACATTTTCAAGATAGTAGAGTTCCTGGTTACTACGGTGTTCTAATTAGCTACGGTGCAAGCTCGGTGTTTTACGCGTCTTCACAAGTCGCCTCTTATCACATGTTTTGTAACCTGACTACTGATTCCGACATCTTGTATTTCTCCGGCTCTGTTTTCCTTTAACCTGATCCCAGTTTCCATCATTCATCATCGTGTTGTTTTATTTTGTTTTTCAATTCGTAGTGAGTGATATTTGTAAAGTGAACCTTTAATCGGCCAAGAAAGTTTGTTATCCCCTCGTTCAAATTGGTTGGTTACGATTCAAGATACGTAGATTTCAAAAATCGAATCAGTCTCTCGTCCGTTTGTCCGGCGTTTCATTCGTACTATGAAATTTAACGAGAAGTATTAGACGTCGTAGGCCTATAATTATATTATCACGCTTATTTATTTAGCAGATACGATTTCGACGATGTGTTCCAGGTTTATCTTGAGGGCACATCAGTCAGGAACACTGGCGATCGTTCAAGTAAGTTTTTGCCCAATTTTGTTAGTGGTAATATTGGAATGTGTAGATATATAGAGGTTGGTATATACAGACTTTATGTATTTTGTGGAGAAACTCAGTAAAATAATACATGTTGGTATCTTAATAGTTTAATGTTAGTATCTTGAAAAAGTTAGAAATGATTGTAATGAAAAGATTTTTCCGTTTTTCGGCAAACCTTTATCCTCCGTTTTGTTGACTAGTTGTTTTTGGGCACTCGATGGATGGACTGCTTTGAGTGAAAATAAGATGAATATAAATACATTTAGTATATCTTAGTAAAAATATGTATTCAATTTATATTTTAAATAATATAGTTAATGTATTAATTTAGTATAAATTAATATGAAGAATATGAACTGAACACGCTTATCACTGAAACCTTCCTTGGGTTTATACATTTACGGGCGTCGTGTTGAAGACGTGGTAACGAGGACGTACCAAGACTCGATCTTGCGTTGCCGATCAAGCGGTCTCATATTCACGTCGTCCACCACTACAAATTCGTAAGCTGTTGTTTCCAGATCAGCTGATTATGGATCAACTAAAAACATAGTAACCAGGAACTCTCTATCATTGCAGAAGCCCATACAACGAAAAATGTACATAAAACGCTGTAAATTATTGCTATTGTAATGTTTATAATTATCGTAGTAGATAGCACTTATAATGGGTGTTGAAAGGATCTCTCAGGCGCAGAAGCTTTATTTGCATTCGCATTTATTTAAATACGACGAAATGTCATAGGTAGGGACATCGGAAATTTCCTTTGATTTCAATCATCATCATCATTATCAAGACCATACATTTTCAGGTAGCATTATTTTATTGAAGAGACAAGTAAGATAACACATCAAATTATTAGGCAAATAATATTGGTATATGTAGCTGGGTAAAGGTAATCGCACACTAGTACCGCAGCGGGTCGGGTCGTAGATGGCTATCGCTCATCCGGCCCCTTCGTTTCTGTCTAGTATCCTCACCTGACCGTGGAACAGAGGCGGATGAGCGATAGAGGATACTAGACCTTTTTTGTGATATTTCGTGTTTCGTTCTATAGTTTTTCCCACGATGGTTCTTGACAATTTACCTGAAATTGCCATAGCACTTGCGGTAGTAAGTGCTACCCAGAATCCACGAAAAAAAGGAGGTTTTGGTCCAAATCTTTATACTTGCGAACGATCACGTTCATTCACCAAAAAGTCTTAGGTTACTTACCATAGAGTTTCCGTGGTTCTGATCCCACAAGTGAGGTAGATAACTGCTTTAACACGTCATCTGCTGTTGATAATTTGACTTAGCACTCCTTTTCTCATCAGGCATTTCAAAATAATTGCGAATTGACGGGAAAAAATCACAAAATTGAATGATGAGCTTCGAATTCAAGACACCGGATGATTGATAACAGATGATAACAGAAGTTGGTACAAATGGCGGGAAATAAGGTAAAAGTAGGAAGGAAGGAAAGAAAATATTGAAACGAAATTGATCACCGGCAGTGATTATTATGTATTATTGTTGTGACACATGTGATATTTTCCAACCTGTTGGTATACACTTGAAATTCAATAGTTGTTTTCTGAAAATATTGTGATTCTATTCAAGAATATAGTTTATTACGAATTTATCAAGAGTAATTGATTCCACTGTTATAAAAGGTTATGGGCCCAGCACGCTTCCACTGCAGGAAGTCTGAGGTGTTGGACTTAGTTCATTCAGACATTTGCGGCCCTATGAGGGTGAATTTGATTGGAGGAAAAAATATTTTATCACTTTCATTGAAGAGCCACAAGGTGGTGTGAGGTTCAATTCATCTCAAAAAAGTCGGAAGCACTGGAAAGTTTCAAGAAATACAAGAATAAAGTTGAGAAACAAACAGGCACGCGCATCAAAAATGTTTGCAAACTGACAATGGTTTGGAACATAAGTGAAACTAGGCAGAACTGTGTGAAATTAGCTAGTAAGCATACCATTCCAGTGGAAGGAAAAGGAACAGTCCCCCTTTTAGTGGCAAACAATGCAAAGCCACTAAAACTTATGCTCGAGGAAACTCTCCTTGTACCAGATCTGAGAACGAACCTATTGTCAGTGGGGAAAATAACGGATAAAGGGTACAGTGCAGTTTTTAATAGTGACGAAGCAATTGTATCTGAAAATGATGGAATCGCAACAGTAGCCCTGATGACTGGACAATCCGGTGGTGGTGAGAAATGGATTCTAGACAGTGGATGTTCAACCCACATGTGCAGGGATGAAAGTGCATTCAGGATGGGTGGTTCAGTAAGAATAGAATCGCTGGAGAAAAATAATTATGATACCAAGGACGAAACCAAGCAGTAACTTGGAGGTACAGGCTGATCGTCAAGACAATATCCAGTCAATTAATTCAAACAATCCAGAAAATTCTGTTGAAAACGGTGACATTTGGTTTGAAACTAATTCTGAAATGGAAGTTGAACCGAATCCTCAAGAAATACTACACGAAGAAAGAACGCAAGAAAGAATACATAGAAGATCAAACAGAATACCAAAACCAAAGAAGTGGGACTGCTGTGAATCCAAAGTTGACGAGGATAGACAAATATCAATCACTACAGAACCATTGGGCGAAATTAAAGTAAAAGACGCGTTATCTGGACCAAATGCAGAGGCATGGATGGACGCGATAAAGGAAGAGTACATTGCCATGTTAAAGAACAACGTTTGGGAAGTCGTAGATAAACCTGCAAACAAAAACATTGTGGGAAGCCAATTAATTTTGGTAAATAAATTCAAAAAGGATGGAGGACTAGAACGGCGAAAAGCCCGGCTAGTAGCAAAAGGATATACGCAGAGGCCAGGAATAGATTTTTTTGAAACGTATAACCCAGTGATGAGGATGAGCTCGCTCAGAATGATAATGGCAGTAGCAGTTCAGAAAGGGATGCTAATTCACCAGTTGGATGTAAAAACTGCATACCTCAACGGGGACATTGACACTGACATAGTGATGGCAATTCCTGAATCGTATGGCGAAATCCTACATAAAATTATAGAGAAAGAAGAAATCGGAAGTGAAATTAAGGAAAAAGCGCTAGCTCACTTAAAGAAATTGGAGGAAGGAAATGAAGTAGTATGCCAAATAAGAAAAGCTCTCTACGGACTTCGACAATCGGGAAGATTATGGTATCAAAAACTCGATCAACAGCTGAAATCAAGTGGATTCAAACCAACGAATGCTGATCCATGTGTATACACCGGAACGATAGGCTCAGATTTTGCTATAATCGGAGTTTACGTCGACGATTTAGTGTGTGCTACTTCTTCAAAGCGAGCTATGGATGAAATTAAGGCAAAATTGAAAGCAAATTTCGACATGAAGGACATGGGGGAAATTCACTATATTCTCGGAATTGAGATAACTACGGAAGTCGGAACACTGAAGATGTCACAGACGAAATATATAAAGAGGATTCTTGAAAAATTCGGAATGGATCACTCTAATCCAGTCATCTCGCCAGCTGACTTAAACGTTAAATTAGAAAAACCTAAAAGTCTGATACAGCACGAGATTAACGAGTATCCATACCAAAATTTAGTGGGATCTTTGATGTATTTGGCCACATGCACGAGACCTGACTTGGCACACACTATAAGCATGCTTAGCCAGTTCAACACATGTTTCCAACGAGAACATTTCCTTGCTGCAAAACGGGTGTTGCGATACCTAAAAGGGACACAAGACCATGCTCTAACGTTCTCAAGTTCAGGGGGAGAGCTGACCGGATATGTCGATGCTGATTGGGCTTCATCAGTGGACGATCGGAAGTCCTACACTGGCTACACGTTTCTACTTGCTGGTGGTGCAATAAGCTGGGAAGCTCGGAAACAGCGGACCGTCGCACTTTCTACTACAGAAGCGGAATACATGGCAGCGACTGAAGCCGCAAAAGAATCAATAAGCCTGAAACTATTACTGATGGAATTGAACCCAAAGATAGTTGAAGAACCAGTAATACTTTATATTGATAATCGTGGGGCTCGAGAACTAGCGCATAATCCAGTACATCACCCTCGAACTAAACATATTGATATCAGGCACCATTTTGTTCGAGAGGCAGTAATATCTGGGAAAATTACCCTAAACTATAAGCCCACAGAAGAAATGGTAGCAGATATAATGACGAAATCTCTGCCGGGTCCAAGGCATCAGACATTAACTTCAAGCTTGGGAGTTAGGAGCCAACATCCAGCTTGAGGGGGAGTATTGAAACGAAATTGATCACCGGCAGTGATTATTATGTATTATTGTTGTGACACATGTGATATTTTCCAACCTGTTGGTATACACTTGAAATTCAATAGTTGTTTTCTGAAAATATTGTGATTCTATTCAAGAATATAGTTTATTACGAATTTATCAAGAGTAATTGATTCCACTGTTATAAAAGAAAAAATGCCTCCACACGCTCCTTTGTAGGAAGGTAGGATGGGCTGGGCCTTCCTTCCTTCCTACTTTCCTCCCTCCTTCTTTGCTACATACGTTCCTTCACTACCTCCTTCATGGGCGTGGATCTTTTTTTGAGGAGGTACGAAAGGAACTTGTGTAGCGGCCTTCACACTCATTGTCGCACCCCGATCACTAGGTAGTACTAGATAACAAAGAAGTATTGGCGTTCGTATGCTATCTGGGAACGGACGGATAACAGGAAAGGTCCAAAAGAAATGTTTTCATTTCAATCGTTCATCTACCTTTTTCAAGACAACCAATGGATGGCGATACTTACCTGATACCTTCCCTGACATTCAACCGTCGTCCTCATTCAATCTGGCAAATTGCTGGACCAACAGATACGATCGCTCTTAGGCTTGCCTCCGAATGAAAAGGCATGAAATACTAAACAAAGAGCAATAGGCACCTTCGCACATTAAAATATCCAACGCCGATGTATCGAATATACCAATTGGATGTTATATTTTCCGCGCAGAGAAGTGATTACATGAAATGGACAAGAAAACAAGTCAGGGGTTGTATAAAACTGCCCCGTCATGCAAAAGCGCAAGCAGTTCCACAGGACGGGTGGATGGAGCGAAGGAGATTCGGGAGGGGGGAGGTGTTCGGTTCAACCGAAAATTTCCGATTCGAAAAACTTTAGAAAACACCCAGCAGGAGACAGGCCGGGTGTTAGGGAGTCGGTTGATTTCGGTTGCTTTGGAGGGGAGAGCAAGGCAGATCATGAATGAAGTTTGTCCAAGGTTAGATAGAACAGAAATTTTTTGAATGGGAGCTCGAATTCGATGGGTCTCGAAATCATTTTTACAGCCTGACCGTGACAAAGAGCGGTTGGGCCGTTCAGCATTCTTAACAGCTCGTTACTTTATATCTGCTTCTGTTCCATTGTCGCTGTTTTTGGATTCACTGTTACTATTACCAAAATAACTGATAGCGACGAACTACTTAGTTCATTCCACTCTCAACTCACCATAAACCACATTGCTAAATCAATTATCAATAATAATTTAATTATAATTTATATTTATAATTGAATATAATTATTTTAATATAATTTTAATATAATTATTTTAATGTAATTTTAATATAATTTTAATATAATTATTTTAATATACCTAATTACTTAATTGTTTAATAATTATAATGATTTAATGTACTATCAGCACACTTTGAACAATGTTTAATTCATAAAAATAGTTTATTTTTGAAGAAAAAAATTAAGAATAAATCAAACAGTTTATATTTTTTCCTTTTTTGCGATCTAGACTGCTGGTCAGGCGGAACCTACCTCGAATACCCTGACCAGCCGCCACTTGTGCGCGTTCCCGTAAACAATACCATTTCCCTTGATGCGGCCAATCCCGCTCCGGCACTAGCTTGCGCTCACGTTACAAGCGTTGAGTGATTAATACAAGTAGAGAATTGTTATTTATCCATTATTAACTTTTGAACCGACTGCAGATGCTTCTGTCTATAATTTATTGTCTTTCTTTTGACTAACGGATATTCGGTAAAAATACAAATAAAATATTAATAATAAATAACGTTGTCAGTTGTGTAATTCAGCTTCTAACGACTCATCAAGCATTGTTCGGTGGCAGTTAAAACCGTTAGGATTATTATAGGAACGTTGCGTTTCTTTGGGTATCTATGCAATGTTTACGGCTGGGTGGTGAGATTTAAATAGACGCAAGGACGACTATTCTGGAATATACCGTTCATTAGGGAAACTGCTAATTAGTTTGACGCATTCATCCAAAGGAGGATGTTCAGGTTTTATATCCTAGTATGTCTCGTACATTTCATTTCAGCGGTTCCAGATCCAAAAACCCTACAAGAGATGATCAGTAAAGGATGGGCGGAACACAAAATATCCAATACTGATGTCACCAATAAATTAAAGAACTTGATTTTCTCTGGAATTACTCTGACGGATTCAGCTGTGTCGAGCAACGGTTTCATGAAGCTCACTGGAAAACCTACGTACAAGAAGACAGGTTCCATATCCGAAACCTTACTGAATGCTGAAATCGGTAAGAATTGAATCTTCCTACTAACTTAGAAATTCTTTAAGCATTCCTCCGTGACTTTTATTAATATGTTTTGGTTTTGCTTCCGAGTCTACCTGAAAGGTAGCGGAAGGATTGTTTTCACTTTTGGGAGAAAAAAAATTTTTTTGGTCTCCAAAATCAAAATTTTCTTTCGCATTATACATTATAGACCATTCTAAGAATGTCTGTCTGTCTATCTGTGTGTGTGTCTGTCGTGTGTCCGCAAATCCTTGCAACAAGCCTATTTTCCACAGTTTTCATCCGATCTGAATGAAATTTTCAGAGAATGTGCGAGCTAGAGAACAAATAGTCCCCTGTCAGTTTCATTGTAGTCAAACCAATACTTCACTCTGCGCATGCGCAAACGTAAATTCCATTATGCTCTATTTTTTCACATCCTAGTCGTCTGATCTCGCTCAAATTTGGATGATAGTTGGAGGATGACGATTTGATCATCCCGTATCAATTTCAACATGATTGTAACATCAATAGCTACTGCGCATGCGCCTATGTGAAATCCTTGCAACGACCTTAATTTCCACTGTTTTCATCCGATTACGATGAACTTGTCAGAGAATGCGCGGGTTAGGCTGTAGATGGATGTGAAGTATTGGTACCTAACTGCTAAATTTCATCTCTTATTGCCAAGTCTACCTATAGGTAGCGGAAGCATTGTTTTCACGGCAATCTATAGATACCAATTATGTTACGAGTATATGTTTCTGAACCGAGTTGGAAGCTGATGCTGAGACCAGAAGCTCCTTTCATGGTTAATGTCTGGGCTTTACACTTTAGGATCTCTTTTAGCACTTCATCATTACGATTTCGAGGATTACCCGTACGGAATAATATAAAACCAGGAATATTGATCAACATTTTTTCCATTCATAAATATCCTCACATTTTCGTTAGCGACAACGCCACGATTTTCACAAGAATCCAAAACCTACTGCAGAGAACGAAATTTTTCAAAAACTGATCGAGCCTGGGCATCCTGCAACCAATAGCTTAGCGGAGCAAACCGTACAGACACTGAAGCAAAGATTGAAGGCACTTCAAGACGATCCCCGGCCAATTCACATGAAGGTGAATAGGTTCACAGTTCACAGTCAAGGAATTCTTCTTCGTTATTGAGCTATGCCTCTTTCTTGTGGGAAATCCCCGACTGAGCGTGATCTCAATCAAACACTCAGGATAAAACTCGATGCACTCCTACCGTACCATCAGTCAAACAAGTCAGAAACTTCATCACTTTTTCTCCGCTCATTTAATGTGGGGGAGGGAGTTCAAGTGAAAGACTACTCTCAGACAAACAAGTTGATTTGGGTATTAGGACGAATTCGTGAGAATTTGGGAAACTCCCCTACCTTGTGGATCTTGATTCTGGACGAACAATCAATCTAGAGTAGAACAACTCCGGTAGACACTCGTGAAGAAGGTTCATTTCGATCACCCAGGTGTGACTGTCAGACGAGATTCACCACCCTGCCAAGTCCCTCAACTTCCAACCACTATTCACTCCGACGTTCATGTTGACGAATCTCCCTCCGAACGTCCTGTTGAAGAACCTCCTGAAAATCTTCCAACTACTACACCAACTTCAAACCTTCATCAAAGAATCTGGATTCAAGAACTCCTTGTAGAACTCCAACCATCGAACTAAGACTGTTTAGACGAACTCGCCGCTTACCGGAATACCTAAAAGACATTACCTATCCTCAGGTCCTATGTGGTACAGCGTTATGCTAAATTAAGTAGGGAAGACTGTTATAACCCTAAAACTATTATTAAGATCTATATCTCCTGTTGCTACCCAATCATGTGGACCCCATGTTATAATCACCCTTGTTCATAATTCTTCACAAAATATTCAAACGTGCTATCATTGAAAATAAATTTAATAATGTAGTTATCAAATAACTATACTATATGGGTGATTCTCACAGAAAAGGTCAGTTTTGAGTTTGACTTTTGAAAAAAGAAAAAGTGATCGAATCGAGCTGAAAAAAATCACAGATGCTCTCTATATCGTATGTATCGAAATTCGAAGCAAATCCAAACAGTAGCGCTTTTATTAATTCAGAAAAAAAAAATATTTAAAAATTTAGGCGGACAGGTCGATGACACTAGGACAGGGCGATAATGCGACCCGTTGATTCTCACCATTTGCATCACCACCCTGTCCTATCATCATAAAAGGAAAATTTGCTATAACTGCCAAGAAACGTTAACCCTCAACATTTCAAGTCAAAAGACCGAAAAACGTGACCACTGTACGACGACAAACGAAGAATGACAGAAATTCTCGAATAAGTCCTAGTAGACCTTCACAACGTTCGGCTAAGTAGATATGTGTTTTGAATGGTCAATACGAGAATATTGGATTACTAAATGCGAGAATACGGGAATACTATAAAATCCAAAAAACATAATAGATTTGCCTTTTTCCTCATCGTCCTGTCCTTTTCGTCATCGTCCTGTCCTCGAATTTTCAGGAGAGGACAGGTTGATGATGGACAGGTCGATGATGATTCTTCAGTTTTTCTCAAATGTTTCACCTTGTGGCAAGCTTTTTCCCAAATTCGGCATATAACATGAAACTAGACCGTTCGGTGCACAATAAAAATACCATAAGAAAAAATTGAGTTCAATAATCACTTAGAAAAAGTGGACAGGTTTCTGACGATTGTGATTGACCAACCCACGGTCCAGCACACATCTGCTCCCGCTGACGACCACGAGTTGACTGAATTAAAACGAATGGCGGTTTTTCTGGTAACTGAGAAGGGCGCGAAAAAAAAAGCGGCAAAAAAAGCCGCTAAAATACAATTGTGACCGCGAAAATTCGAAAACCAATATTGGACAGGTCGATGACGGCGATGCTCCGGACACACATATTTCCATCCAAATACACTTTTCTAGCGGTTCTACATTAATTTTATCGATCAGAAACGCATCTCAGAAATCATACTGATGTAGAAAAATTGAATAAAATCCAAACTCAAAAGCGGAAAGACCTTTAATTAAAGCTTGAAGTTGGGAAGGTCGCATTGGGACAGGACAGGTCGATGACGATTTGACTATATTTAGTTAATTTTCTATTTAAAGGAATAAACATAACCTAAAAATGGAAAAAAGGGTTCTAGATAAAAACCTATACTACAATTTAAGACCTTCGCCAGCTCCCAAATCCTTATTGGGTCGCCGCAACTGGTCCGGACATCACTTCTGCCCCTTTCTGTGAGAATCACCCATATACTATAATAAAAGTAACCGATAAAATATACGTTTTTAATAAATTTCAAAAATGTCAATTTTTTCTTCCAAATCGCTTTACCTATTGTTTACTGGACCTTGTAATGTACAAACAGTGCCGGTATATGAACTCAAATATTTTCAACAAAATTATAAATTAACACTACTTTTTCTTCGAGATACTCACTAAATCTGAAAAAATTAATAAGGTCACATTTGAAATGTGGGTGAAACCCTCGGGGAGGAGTAACGATAATCATTAGAAACGCTTGCATACGAATCTCCAACACATTGGGACATTTTATGTCTTTATTTGCAGACTCGTATGTGTTGCAGACTCGTATGCAAGCTCTAAGAGCCACTCAGCTGATCCGGACCCTGGGCATCGTCAAGTAAATGTCCTAAAGAGACTACATACGAAATTACAGCTTTCTAGAGTGTATAGCATAGAAATTGGCTTTAAGAGCCACTCATCTGATCCGGACCCTGGGCATCGTCAAGTAAATGTCCTAAAGAGGCTACATACGAAATTACAGCTTCCTAGAGAGTAAAGTATAGAAATTACCTACGAAAATGATTTAACCACCGCTTCACAAATCAAACCGTTCTCGCAATATTCGGATCACCTGCTATGAATCAAATAATCGAAACACAAGCTCAATGAAATCGTCAGAAATTAACAAGCGGTTGCAATCATGTTCACAGTATCAATTATTGAGAATGATCACCTGTGTGTAAACAATTATTCATATAACTATGCTCATAACTCAGCTTGTTGGCCCACGCACTTCTCAGTTGTCATCATCATATGGTTGGATGAATCGAGAGCTTTCGAACTAATGGTCAACGAATTTTGTGGGATGAAAAAGGACGATGTACCATTTCCCTAGCAACGACTTGGTTGTAAGCGGAAATCATCAGAAAACCAACCGTAACGCTTTTTTTTTTAACGCTTTTTGTTAATGCTTTTTTCGTTTATGTGCCAAAGTAGAGACATAAAATGTCAAAATACAATGGAATAAATAAGACATTCACTATCGACAAAACGCTTTGATTCTTTAGACCGTCAACAAGTGATCTACGGTTATTAGAGATCATAATTACCAAACAGGGAAAAAAAATCGTCACCAAAAACCGACAGAAAAAACCGTTATGCGCCTTTTATAATGATTTTCACGTACAACCAAGCCGTTGGTAGGGAAATGGAACTTCCGCAATTTTAATCGCACAGAAATCGTTCACCATTCGTTGGAAAGCTCCTGATTTATCCAACCATATTATGTTAACTACTGCGAAGTGCGTGGCCATCAACCTGAGTTATGAGCATGGTTATTTGAATCAATTGTTTACACACAGATGATCATTCTCAATAATTGATATTGTCAACATGATTGCAACCGCTTGTAAATTTTCTTATGATTTTCACGTACAACCGAGCCGTTGGTAGGGAAATGGAACTTCCGCAATTTTAATCGCACAGAAATCGTTCACCATTCGTTGGAAAGCTCTCAATTTATATAGTATTTTTCTTGTAGTTACATATTTATTTATATAATATTTATAGGGTTTTAGACCAAATTAAATGTCTAACAATTATTTATTTTATTATTGCCAAATATTGTTATTATTCACGTGCAACCAAGCCGTTGGTAAGGAAATAGAATCATCGCAAAAACACATTCTGTGTTCCTATGATTTCATACAGAGTATGGAAAAAGAAATAAACCGGGGGGTGCAGGGGGGCGGAGCCCCCCGCCGAGGCGCAAAGCGCCGAGTTTTTGTTTAAATTTCAACCTATTCTCAATACAACACCCACGGCTCGCTTTTCCAAAACTCGCAAAGGAAAAGTTTCCTGGTGCGGTTAAAGATTTTTCAACTTCAAATCTGTATTTCCCCATTTTATGAAAAATTCACCCTAGCATCTGTAAAGCCGACCAGCGGTCGCTGAGAAAAATTCCGGAGTTTATTGAAAATTTTTGTTTTACGGGCGAAGCAAAGAATGAAAGGGGGCGTTACTTTTTTCTCACGTCGCATAGTGTTGTGATCTTGGGAAATTTGGTGGTAAAAAGGCCTATACCACGAAAATTGATAATACTACGTATCGTGGTTATGTTACCTAATCTAATAGTGGGAACAAATAGAAATAAGATAAACAAAGAAAAAATATAATCATTTTGATGCAAAAAAGTTTAATTGATGAAGTTAGCTAAATATAATAATAAGTGATTTTGGCCTAACGGATGGTCGCTTTTCATTAATTTTATTAAAATGAAATTTTCAGTTGCAAGATATAGGAACCACGAAGTTGAAAATGGCCGTATTTTACTCGGCTTTTGTGTTTCACGGCCCAAATTCAGTGATATAATTTTGTTTTTTGTAGCATACTATCGTTTGAAGCTTCTTTTTTTTGTGGGGGGGGGGGGGGGGGGGGGGGGACAAATAAAAGTGGCCTCCAATATCATGAACAGTAAAACTTGAAAAGTAAGCATTCGTGTGAGAGATTTCACTAATCGCTTTTCAGCTAACCGAATCCAACGGTTATGATAAAAGATCACATCGTCAGATATATTGAGGCTTGAGAGGTACCTCTCATCCCATCAACATAATTCTGAGCTTTGGGAGCACTAAAATTAATTTTCACTATAATAATAATTCATTTAATTTTCACTCAATTGACTAATTTTCGATGCAACATAAGTTAAGCCCTTCATTTAGAAATTAAAAAAAGAATGTGCACATTGTGCTAATTCGAAATTATTCATCCTAATTTGTTGCTTCGTACTTTACCACTAACGTGAATTTGCTCATAAATATGTTTTTCATGATGTTGCAGTTGATCTGAAAATCGGATACACTTACACTCTCGATACCGGAGAACATGGCGTACTAAATGTGACATTTAAAAGTAGAACGTATTCGATGTCGTTTCATTCTTCGTTGGAAGGAGGGAAAGAGTGTAAGACAACTCTTCGCCACATTAAACTTGGGATCGAAGGACCACCAACCTTTGCTGCAACGGGAGATAATTCTGACGACGCATTAAAAATGGTAAATCGAATACGATATTCACTCACGCTACAGTCTCGCTCATTCATCTACTCAGAAATTATGAAAGCAATGCAAGACAGTATACATAAACGAAGACCAATGTTCTGTTCAAATGGACCTGTATTAAATGCATCAAGGAGTTTAATTTTTTCTCCTCGCGCTAAGGCAGGAAAAATGGAAAATCAGGCAAACAAGGTAAAGGGCAGGTAAAGTAACGTCAAGATGTAATTATAAAACCTATCCAAGAAAACCTAGACGAAAGCCACGAAAATTACATCTGAATCAACGAGGAGCAAGCATCACTAGAAAAACCATCAATAAAGAAGAAGCTGACGTGAAAAGTAGGTAGGTAGTCCAGCCGTTTCCTCGGTTGCTTATAGGTAATAATGAAGAGCTTGTAATACAATAGGTAGTCACTGATATTGACGGTCAACTCCGAAATCCTGTCTTCGATAAGTGGGGCAGTTATTTTGAAAGTAGGTTTCAGCAAACAAATAAATAAATCCTTATAATACTTGTTAAAAAATAACAATAATTAAAAAAAAAAAAAAAATTAAAATAAATAAATTAAAAAAAAAAAAAAAAAAAAATAGTTCGACTTTTTACGCCTCTCAATCCCGTTGATGTCTTCTCGTCACAATTTAAAACAATGAATAATGTTTATATGCTCAACCGATAACGTGTTTTATAGTATAGGGAGTAAGGGGAGAGGGGAATATACTGAGTGACGCTTTCAGGTAAATTGAGAGCTTTCCAACGAGTGGTGAACGATTTTCGCTAGACGAAACTTACGGACTAACACTTCCCTGGCAACGGAGGGGTTGTGCTTGAAGACCCGGGGTGTTACTATTTTCGTTGAGGAAAAAAAGCGACACAATTTCAATGTCCCCCCTCCTCCCTCGAGAAATACATAAATGTATCCGCTTCAGAACTAGTTGGTTCGCCTGACCAGGTTCTTCACAATGTTTGAAAAACTGGTTTCATCGGACATTCATTTAACACCTTTTTGTTGTCATAGAGATGCTTGGTGTTTTTCAATTGAAAATAATATATAACTATTACAGAGGATCTTGAGTTCCTGTAACAAGAGTTCCGTCCGCTTCCACACAAGGGAGCTTGGCTGGAAAGCTACTGGGGAGTCCGTCTCCCTCATACAGCAAAGAGTATCATGACCCGTACAGTGTATTAACAATGTTATTAGAACCTGATGAGGGTTGTGGTGTTTAGACGAGAATGGTTCAACGGTGACGATCTGGTATCATTGATCGAAATGGTGATGGAATTGACTCTCAAACATGTTACTATAATCATGAATGGTCGTTTTCGGATTCAACTTCTGGAATATTGACGTAAATGAGGTGGGTTGAGTTGCAAATTGTTTTGTTACCGTGGGATCTTGGAGCTGGAATGAAAGCTTTCTGATTCGAGAATCACGGTTCTTAAATGTGGATAGTTTGCATGTGAAACTGCTTCTACTACATGATGAACGAAGGGAATTATAAATCTACTTACAACGCATTCATAGCTCATTGTGTCTGAATGGTTTTATTTTAAGGATCACGAAGGTCTGTTTCGAAACGAAACTTACTCAACCAGAGGCTGTTGAATGAAGAGGTGGTTTCATTCTTATAATTATGGAAAAGTCTTGTTGACTACGATCTGTTCAGTTTCATGCGGCAATAAATCCATATTAAGACAGTATAAGAAAAAATAAGCATGCTTGTCTGTGATTCAAAATAAATTTCAATAACCATAGGTTAAAAAACGCAGTATTTATAATGAAACAACAAGTACGTAAATATTGATTAAGCCATTCTAAACCCGATATTTCAAAATCGTGGCTATGTCATGAAAACCCGTGGCGAAATTATGTTGAAGAGGACTTGAAGAATTGTGGTCCCGGACTCTACTACCGATATGAAATCCTGTTACGTGTGGTGAGAGGACTAACACTACTCTACACTCTTCTTCACTGTTGTAAAATATTTGGTGCGCGGTTCACACACTGTAGACCTTCCTCAACAATAGACTTACTCTTCTGTAAGAAGAACGAATGATCTAAAAACTTGGGGTGCAGGGTGGTACCCCCTGCCAGGGTGTAAAATGTATTTTGCAAATCAAATCAAAGTTATTGTATAACTGTATTGCTTGTTACTGATAATGAACTAACCGTCGAAATCGATCTAACATTGTGACTCTTTAATATTTTCGTGCGGAATTAGACAACGTTCTTCCTTTTTTAATTGAAATGGGTTTTCACAACTTCGTCGCGAGTGATTCAGTTCGTATTGAGGCTAGTTAAAACCAGAAGAGGATGGTCGTTGTAGAGGACGAAAAACGTGTATCTTTGTTGTAACACAAGTGGGGTTGTTATTTTAAAAAAGAAAAACAATTAAGTGGCGGTGCAAGTAAATTAATGGAGATAACCACTAATGAAACGGAGGTTGGCATTTTTAATTCGCGTGAACGAGGGTGTTGGAAGTTGGAAGGGGAAACCTCTCTGAGAATGGGTGGAGAGGTCAAGTGGTTTGTAGCCCCTAATGACTCTGGAGCTGGCCAACTTAAACGTCTCGTTAGTTTTTGCCGTATGGAGAGGCAAGAAAATGTGTTCTGGGTTAACGAAGAGCCATAGAAAGTCAGAGCGAGCCCACGCATAACATCAACCTCACACAAGTAGTTAGAGATTTAAAGCAGAGCACTTAACTAACAACATGGCGCTCTCAAGAACGCCACTATAACGTACAGAGGGAATTTGATATCCTCGACAGGCAAGTGAAGAGCTGCAAAGAATTGAAAACTGCGGGTAACAATTCTAGACCTTAAACTTCAAAATTTAATGGTAAAGTGAAAATCAAAATACATGAAGAACCCCCCTTGGAACCCCTTCTTCTCCTTCCTGTTGTACGTACCTTACACAAACCTTCAGACGGCTAATAGAATAACGCTGGAAAAGTGTCATTCCAGAAGATTACCCTCCATAGATAAAAATCGAATATCAAGAAAAAGTTGAGTTCTTTGATGCATTATAGGGATTTTCCCGCGCTGGTTAATGAATGATTTTTGTGAGGAAAACGGATACATTTTACTGGATGCACCTCCTCTACTATAACCCAACATGAATGTGCTACGAGCAACCCTCACTCACGACCATCATGCAGTGTGAAATACTTTTACATTGTGAAATCAAAAAAGATATATTCACGGAAATGTGGAAATTATTGTGGAAATATACTCACCACTACCCTCGTCATCACTGTGAAATTTCAAATTGTTTCATTTAGCGGCAGAGGTCTACATACAAATAAACGTTCAAACGTTCTTTATTTCAAATACTTATGACCGTCGCACAAAGAAATCGGTGGGAGGGGGGGGGGGGGGGGGGGGGGTGAAGCTCAAAATTTCCCCCCTGCTGGGACTAAAACTTCCCAATTTACTGGACAAAAATGCCAACTACCGTTTTATGTCAGTATAATCGTATATTTAACTTTACCTTCATTAAAACCTTAATAACGGGTAACGTTATTATTTAAATATAGAGGTTAACAAAAATTACTAGATAATAAATCATAATAATTTCCGAGTGATTCCCTGAGGGCTGACTGCAGTGTGACGGTGTTCACCCATTAAATTCTCATCTGAATCTGATTCCTCATGATGTAGGTAGTTATCGTAAGTAAAACTTTCGAATGCTTGATGTAGGAAGAGTTTCAGTGGACCTCAGTAACTGTCACTGAGTGAAGAAGTATGAATGTTCGTTATGATGTGGACACAGAGAAGGGGAAAGAGTGATAGGTACTAGAAAATTTAAGGGTAATTAAAGACCACCGGGTAAGAATTGTCCATTAAACTGATAGTGCTGCGGTTCCGTTCAACGTAAAGCATTGCGGATGGTTTTCTTAGATTCTTTGGCATTAAATTTATCATTGGCAAGCAAAAAAAAAAGAGCCTACACTATAAAGTTCAGTAATCAATAAAATTCTCTTCAATTTCATCTTAAATAAACTGCATGGTAGGTCAGGGTAGATCATAAGGGGTGAACAATAATTATAGTATAATATAACAAAATTAATTTAATAATGTCACAGAATAATATCGTGAGCGTCGTCAATAAGGTAAATTACGTAAAAATAAACATCGCTCAAATCACCGATCAAATCACTGATAACGCTTGAAACGCCTCGAAAGGGGAAGAAAGTTCGACCGGGAGCATCACGTACATCCATTCTCTCGGCACGGGACGCTTCGCGTATTCCTGCTAGAACTTGCCGGGGAGCACCGAGTACAGCGCAAATGACTTTCACCCTTACAAGTAGAGGATTGTTATTCATCCATTATTAACTTCTGTACCGATTACAGATTCTTCTGTCTATAATTTATTGTCTTTCTTTTTACCAATGAATATTCGGTAAAAATAAAAATAAAATATTAATACTAATGTTGTCAGTTGTGTAATTCAACTTCACTAACGACTCATCAAGCATTGTTCGGTGGCAGTAAAACCCATTAGGATATGAGCTGACTTAATTAGATTAAACCTAATCTATTATAGGAACGTTGCGTTTTCTTTGGGTATCGATGCAATGTTTACGGCTGGATGATGAGATTAAATAGACGCAAGGACAACTATTCTGGAATATACCGCTCATTAGGGAAAGTGTTTATTAGTTTGACGCGTTCATCCAAAGGAGGATGTTCAGGTTTTGTACCCTAGTATGCCTCTTACATTTCATTTCAGCGGTTCCAGATCCAAATACCCTACAAGAGCTGGTCAGTCAAGGATGGGCGGAACACAAAATATCCAATACTGATGTCACCAGTAAATTGAGAAACATTACGTACTCTGGAATCACTCTCACGGATTCAGCTGTGTTGAGCAATGGTTTTATGAAGCTCACTGGAAAACCTACTTACAAGAGGATGAGTTTCACATCCGAAACCTTACTGAAGACGGAAATGGGTAAGAATTGAATCTTCCTAGTGACTTAGAAATTCTTTAAGCTTTCCTCCGAGACCTTGATTAATATATTTAATTTTTTTGTATGAGTAACTTCAAATTTGGTTATTCATATGTCAAGGTTTTCAATTATTGGTTTATCATTCTATAACAAAATTTTTTATCCAGTGCGGAATAACGTTGGTACTACCGAATCAAAATAATATATTGCTTATACATCTTTAGGTAGTTTGTCGAATCTAAACTTCCTCGTATCCGTAACATGAATGTTTATATCATTGAAATGTTTTAAATGATTTTAATAGAATTTCCCCATGAAACGGCTCCGTCATCAGCAAAAATCATTAGAAACTAACTACTTTTCGGATATAAATTTTTCTGCAAGCACTGAACAACATTGAAGCATGTGTATATTTTTGAGCTATGAATAAACCTGTCGTTTCGGGCAACCATAAGAAACGGAATGGTTTCAGTGGGAAATATAAGATAATATAGTAATATCTTATCTCATTAATATAATAAGATAATCTCTATCTATAATATCTTATCTTATCTTATTAATATATAAAAGCCGAAGTCTGTTCGTGGGTTTGTTTGTTTGCACCAGTATCAGGGCCGAACGGCTGCACCGATTATCATGAGGGCGGAGTCAAATTTAGGAGCAAGTTCCAGAATAGAACTTAGGCTGCATTACGATCCTTTAGACTTACTCCTCCAGCGAGAACTCGGCTTTTCCTAACGACGTCACCCGGATAAAGTTTTTCTTTTCGAAAAACTGGTCATGCGCCGAACTTTTCGCGTCAAATGTGGATGGTGTAGGTTCACGTGTTAAGAAGTTTCGATAGTAAAATTCAACGATACCAAAACGTTTTTGGTGGGTTGAGCCAATCGGTTTTTATTCCTTAAGATATATCTCCATTTATTAGTACAATTAGAAACTTGGTTTCTAACACTTGAATTGAAGCCTTTTTGGGACTGCAAGGTACTTAATCGTTATATATGTTACTGTAAAAGCCTGAAGTGCGGTAAATGTTAGGATTTACCAGAAAATCCTAGCATTTCCCAATATTGTTGGTGAAAGCCCGAAATTATATGAAAAACGGGCATTTACCGCTTGACAGTTGGTTAATCTTAAGATTGACTGACCAATTTGGTAAATGCCCAAAATACCTTGTGTGAATGAGGCATTTCGGACTTTTACCAATCTCTCTTTGCAAATGTGCGGATTCCCCACGACTCGTTGGTAAATTAGTAGTAGTACCGTTAGTAGTAATTAGTTAGTATCGTTCACCTTTATTTCAGCTTTTACCGCCTAACGCTGGGAAATGTTAAGATTTACCACAATCAGTTGGTAAAAGTCCAAAACACGCTCTCTTACTGAAATAATGCTAGCTTTTACCAAGCTTCTTGGAAAATCCTAAGATTTGCTGGAAAAAGTCCGATTTGAGTGCCAACACTGGGCTTTTACCAACAATAATGGGAAATGCTAGGATTTTCTGGTAAATCCTAGCATTTACTGCACTTTGGGCTTTTACAGTAACATATATAAAACTCGACATTTGCGTCTATCTATCTATTTGTCTATGTATGTTCTCAATATACGCTAGACAGATTGTGACGAGAGCGGTCGTAAAATGATCAGCATTTGAGAGGGAGATTCTCTGGGTCATAAACAGACGGTTGAAATAATAGTGTCTTTCCTGGTCGGCAGCGTGAGCTAAATCCTCGCTGTTCACCATAGAAGGTTAAAATTTGATAGGGCGACTCTTTGGGACGTTAAGTTGGCGATTTAAATTATGGGCTCTTCCATAATCAGCTGAGTGAGCTAAACTCTATCCCGTTCACGCTAGGAAGTTGAAATTCGATAGGGAGACTCTCTGGGTCATAAAGAGACGATTAAAATGTTGGATCTTTCTTGATTGGCTGAGTAAGCTAAATTCTTCCATGTTCACCCAAGGAAGTTATAATTGGATAGGAAGACTCATTGGGACAATAAGAGCTGATTGGAATTATGGGCTGTTTTCTGATCAGTTCGGGCCTGATTTTGCTACTTTTATGCTCTAATTCGGCACGCTGCCTCCGTAGTTACGAACGCAGTCTGGATATGGTTATTTCAGCAGTCTGTGCACCGACTAACCCGTACAGGTGGGTCCGTGCAACGCACTGGTAACCGGCTAGTTCATTATAAATTCAATGTAACTAAGGAAAGATGTTGATTGGTTGTCTCGTTCTAAAAATGTGACGGAAATTTTCACAAGACCCCCAGCCCAAAAAACATATATTATAGATGTTAAAATGATGTATATCATGCTCACATGTACTTAGTTTCATCAGTCTCTTTCTAGATTACGTGTCTATTATTTATATAGATCACAATCCAACATTACAATCTGACTAGGACTATTGGTCAAACAGAAAATATGACGCGAAAATTCACTTGATGAGAATGAACCTGTTGAGGTGAAATTTAATTGATTTGATGTGATCTGTTTAGGTGGGTAATCGATAAAAATATAATAAGTTTTTAATAATTTTCAAAAATGTCAATATTGCCTTCCAATTTTCTCTTTCAAATCGATTGCCTTATTATTTATTTAACCTGTATTGTGTACAAATAGTGCCGGCATTTGAACTCTGATATTTTCTGCAATAGTTTAAAGTGAAATACAATGGAATAAATAAGACGCTCATTATCGACATTTTGGAGGAGTTACCACAGAACCAGTGCTACGTGAGGCCAGAGGCGAAAATTTGGCTCTGATTGCTGATATTAAGGTGGAAGGAGTCAGGAAGAGCGGGAGGCCGGTGTTCATTGACAACCGCATTATTAGTGCCGACGCCGCCTCTCACTATTCCCAAGCCTGGTCGAGTGTGGCTCAAGCAGCTGCAAGGGAGAAACACCGAAAGTATGACCAGGCTGCCGAGGACCTGAGGCTCATTCTCGAGTCTCATATGGTTGTGTGATAGAGTTTCGCACAAAGAATGCGGAGTAATCGCTAAGAAAATCGCCCACACCCAGGTCGAAAGATGGAAAAAGGCGTTCTTCCAAGCCCTTGGCTGGGTGAGGGTGAAGCTTCCATTCTCCATCATACAAGCAGTTTCACTCAGGCTACGCAGAGCTCGTCGGAAAATGAGGTCACTTGGTTTGGAACATGGAGCTGCCTTCACGCCCTTGTTACTAGATGAATAAACAATGAAAGTGTCACCTAAAACAAGAAACAGAATTTCCTACCTCCCCCTCCTCCCTAAATCTTCAAGAATTGCTAAAGAATATAACATCTTGAATTTTTTTTTATCGATAAAAATGATTGCCTACCAACGGAATGCTGTTCTTAGGATTCTTTAGACTGTCAGCAAATGATCTGCTGTTATTAGAGATCATATTACCAAACAGGGACAGAAAGTTTGGCCAGGATTTATTGAAATTAACGATGATTTTCACGTACAACCGAGTAGTTGAATAGTTGCTATAGATCACATGGCTTCCAATCGTCCAATCATAGCAAACGACTCATTATATCACTTGGTTACCCCACGCAATATGTTTATATATATATATATATATATATATATATATATATATATATATATATATATATATATATATATATATATAAATTCCGTTTATTTCAACATATTCTCAATATAACACCCATGGCTCGCTTTTCCGAAACACGCAAAGGAAAAGTTTCCAGCTGCGGTTAAAAGATTCGTCACTTTTCTTTCTTTTTTCAACTTCAAATCTGTACTTCACCAGTTTGTGTACAAAACACCAATATCTTCTGTAAATCAGATCAGCGGTTGCTGAGAAGAATTCCCGAGTTTATTAAAAAATTATGTTTTGCGGGGGAAGCAAAAAATGAAAGGGGATTTTTTCTCACGTTGCATAGTGTTGTGATCTTGGGAAATTTGGTGGTAAAAAGGCCTAAACCACGAAAATAGATAATACTACGTATCGTGGTTATATTACCTTAATCAGTAGTGGAAACTAATAGAAATATGACAGAAAGAAAAAGATGTAATCATTTTTAGGCGAAATAGTTTAATGGATGAAGTTAGCTAAAAATATTACGAAGTGATAGGAAGAAAAATCCCTTAGCGAAATTTTCACTCACTTGACTAATTTTTGACGCATCATAAGGAAATAAAGTATGAAGAAAACTCCTAGTTAAGCCCTTCATTTAGAAATTTAAAAAATAATGTCTACAGTGTGCTAATTCGAATTATCCATCTTAATTTGTTGTTTCGTAGTGTACCACTAACGTAGATTTGCTCATATGTTTTTCATTATGTTGCAGATGATCTGAAAATCGGATACACTTACTCTCTTGATACCGGAGAACATGGTGTAATAAATGCGACATTTAAAAGTAGAACGTTTTCGATGTGGTTTCATTCTTCGTTTGAAAGAGAGAAAGAGTGTAAGACAACTCTTTCCCGAGTTAAACTTGAGAACGAAGGACCAACAAGCTTTATTGCAACAGGAGATAAATCCGACGAAGCATTAAAAATAGTGAATCGATTACAATATTCAATCATTCTACAGTGTCGTTCATTTATCTACTCAGAAATTATGAAAGCAATGCAAGAGAGTATACATAGACGAAAACCAATGTTATGTTCAAATGGACCTGCAAATAATGCATCAAAATATTTTCATCGCACTAAGGCAGGAAAAAATGTAAAATCTGGCAAACAAGGCTTAGCAGGTAGAGTACCGCCAAGATCTAATCATAAAACCAATCCAAGAAAACCTAGACGAAAGGCAGGAAAACGGAGGAAAACGGATAAACCATGATTTTACTGGATGCACCTCCTCTACTATAACCCAACATGAATGTGCTACGAGCAACCCTCACTCACGACCATCATGCAGTGTTAAATACTTTTACATTGTGAAATCGAAAAAGATATGTTCACGGAAATAGAGTAAAAATCCTACGATTTTTTACCCCTCTCTTCCATCACCACCACCCTCGTAATCACAGTAAAATTTCAAATGGTTTCGTAAAGAGGTAGAGGTCTACAAACAAATAAACTCATTTTTGCAGGGCCGCTAGACAAGCATACCTTGATATGCTAGTAACATGTGGACGAGAGACTATCAAATAAGTACCTAATTTGAAATAATTGAATTTTCTATTATCATCTGAGTGAGCTCTGAAGCGAATTTCTTTGCTATTCAACCTATGAAGTTGGAATTTTGTAGGCATGAAACATTCCGTTTTTTTAATCTGAATCAAAAATTTAGTAAAGCTAGAAAAAAAAAAAAAGATTGACACACCTACCATGTACAAAGGCTTCATACTTACTTTTATCAGTCATAATTGATTTCTTATGTCCGGTGAGCCCCAACGATTTGATTTCCCAGGATATGCGTTCAACTGGAGATTTAACAGCTATTGTGTTACGAAAATAAAATAAAATAAATAAACGAAAAAAAAAAAAAAAAAAAAAAAAAAAAAAAAAAATAAAAAAAAAAAAAATAAAAAAATAAATAAAAATTCCCGATCGAGAGATAGGTAACTCACTTTTGAGCGTTCAACAGCGATTTTCAAAATGAAGTTTCCTTTACATTGAATAAATGATGATGCAATTGAAAAGAGAAAATTTTTGTATTTCCGATACACTTGTTGCACAACATTGTACAGAAAAATTGATTTAAATTTAATTACAATTCTTCATTATGAGCAATAAAAACAATAGAAAATGGTAAAGATCTGAAAATGTGTTTGTATGCAGAAGATTCATTAGACATAGGTTTTTAAATCAAGTTAATTTGATAGTTAACAGGTTCTATCTAATTACAGATATTTCAAATAGTTTTATTTTTTGGATAGTTACAGTATTGGATGTTGATTGGCTCTAATTAGTAATAATCTGTATACCAGTGAGCTACGCTGGAAGACTTTCGAGTACAGGAATAATAAAGTTATTTACTGATATTTAGGTTCATCCTACTGCTATTGGCGAGTAGATTGTAGCCCGCACTGATGGTGTGCAATGCGGGTCTTACATAGATCAGCGCCTTCCTGTCGAACTTGTGTTTTCAGGTTTGACGTTCAAGATTTATCTTCCAATCAAACGTGTTCCAGTCAACCGATTGAACATTATTGGATGAAAAGGAATTAACAATAATATAATCTAATCAGGCTCCTCATAAATTTTGGCAGACAAAAAAAAAAAAAAAAAAAAAAAAAAACGGAAGTTAGCGAAAAACGTTGTCTATTTCCGCGAAAAAATAAAGAGTTACAATGTTAAATCGATTTCGACGGTTAATAAAACAATAATAACAATAACTGAATACACATTAGAAGGGAACTGTTTGTTACTGAATTGTTTGTTAATGACGATAGCCTAACAGTCGAAATCGATTCAACATTGTAACTCTTTATTTTTTCGTGGAAATAGACAACGTTTTCCACTTACTTCCGTTTTGAAATGGGTTTCCACAACTTCGTCGCGAGTGATTAAGTTAGCCCAAATAAGTTCAGAACATTCACTTTGACTCTTGTTTTTGCATCTTCAAAAATGAAACTTTTGTGATTGACCAGAAAAGAAATGACATTGTTGTGTAATGCTTGTATTATATAGGAATGTTCCATTTGCTTCGACGGATTTGTGTTGGGAGCAGTCGAATATAGGGAAATCAATAGGTACGTATTTTCCTCATACTTTTAGTGAAGCTGATCGATTGTAATCAAAAGCATTTTCATTAGAAACATTTATTTTTTAGATATTGTGTGGCTCCGAATATAAATATTATAAATTATAGCTGCGTTGTCACACTATAGTCCGATTTGTTGAAAATCTGGCCGAAACCCGACAAATCGAAATTTATAATTGGATTCTGAAAATGCTAGGTCTAAGATTAGGAATCATATACGTGTATCTAATTATATGGCCATACAATGTGCACTACCGACACTTGAGGAAAATCTGCAACGTCAATTCCCAAAAAGATCACAGAAACCAAAAAAGTACTAGGTGGGAAATGTCTGACGCAATTATTTCTCGTCAAAAGAACGGACTTCCTTTACTGTCACAAACCAAGTCGGCAAGTGTCCATGGTGAATTATATAAGTAAATTTTCTGAATGATACAGAAAACAACACGGTGCCTGTTTAGTCAGAGAAATAATATTTACAGTTACCACACCCAGAGAGACTTCGTTCGAAATTTCGGCACCGTAACAGGAACAAAATAAGGAACTCAGCTAACTCTGCTTTTTAAAGTGTTAGGTACATCAAGTTTTAATTTATTATGCTCTATCACACCCAGAGAAGCCGATTCACGATTTGACGTTCAAGATTTATCTTCCAATCAAACGTGTTTCAGTCAACCGATTGAACATTCAATAGATTGGATTGGAACAGAATTGGGTACAAGCCTCGCGCTGTTGATAAGAATGAACATTTAGAATGAGAGGCACCATTCCAAAGTCCAGCATCTTCAGTTGAATAGGATCAAAATAATCTACACAGTTCATTCTAGTGATTATAGTACTTCATCAAGTTCTAATTATCCTCTTCCATACCCAAATAGACCTCGACCCACTGTTCAGTATTTTAAGTTCAATAGAAACAAGATTAGCCACAGATCCGTCTCAGTGATTAGAATGGCTTCTCAAGTTGTAGTTTTATACTCACCCACACCCAGAGAAGCCGAGTTCGAAAGTTCAGCATATCAAGTTGAATTGGAACCAAATCAGGCACAAAGCTCTCTATGCTGATTCAAATGAATGGTTCCTTAAGTTGTACTGATATACTACCATATCTAGAGGGGCCCCGCTCCAAAGTTCATCATCTAAGACTAGTAGGGACAAAAATAGCGACACAGCTGACTCTGCTGTTTGGAGTGGTTCCTCCAGGTTTCATTTACAAATGAAAAATTAATGCAATTATTTACCAAGTCTACATTTTACTAGTCCCCCTGATATAAGTATAACGGCATTCACGTAGGCGGGTACTAATTGAAAATGTACGAGATAAAATAAGACACCTACCAACGCTTCACTAGTCCGCCCTACAAGAATTATAATAAACTCGATTGAATATACGATGAAAATATGCGTAATATGTATCATTAAATAACTTCAATTAAAGAACAAAATAAAATAAAATAATGAAAATAAGTGTCCTTGGGCTTACGGAGGCATGTCATACACACCTAAAAAGAACTAAGGGATCACATTTCCTTATAGACGTTGCAGACCTCAGAACAACAGGACAAAGTTCACATTATATCTTATGATTAGGTAAATAATGGAAATGGGATGCACCCTATTCTTTTTTTTTTCTCAAACACTGAAAAAGACCAGCGATATCAAGCTCCGACTTGAGCCAAAACAGAATGAATCGCGCTTCTTCATGGTTATCAGCTCTAATCTCGAGGATGGAATAGGATATTGCAATCCTGGCTTCACCATCGTGTTCAGCCTTAAAAAATCTTTGAAATGACGCGTCACTCGGCAAAAAATGGAAAAATAATTTTTAATGTATCCAATAACATCCCCCCCCCCCCCCCCCATTGAGTAGTCAAAAAATGGTTTGGATTTATTTTTATTTTCAATGACGCATCCCATAAACGGTCTTCCAAGTTTCACTTCGATATTTTAAAAACTGTGTAAAAAAGTTAAGGGGGACAGGGTTTGGTACTTCTCTTGAAAAAAAATGCTCAGATTTCATTCTGTTTTGTCTCATGTCAGAGCTTGATATCGCTGGTCTTTCTCAGAGTTAAAAAAAAAAAAAAAAAAAAGAAAGAAAAAAAGGAAAGGATGCATCCCATCTCCATTAGGCACCTAATCACCAGATATAACGTGAACTTCGTCCGATTGATCTGGGGTCTTTGACATCCACAAGGAAAAGTGAGCATTTAATTCTTTTGAGGTGTGTATGGGAGGTGTGTATTGAGGTGTGTGAGGTATGTTCTTTTGGTCTTCGTAGGGCATCAGAGCCTTCCTATTCACCCAGGAGGAATTTGACATTAAATTTGATGGGGAGCCTCTCTGGGACATAAAAAAACTTCCATTAGGTACAAAACACGAAAAAAATCTTAGAAATTGTATAACTCGAATATAAAACGTTTAAAAAATCTCTATAAGGAACTTTCGACCAGAAATGAGGTCTAAAATAGATCTCTTGATTTTTGCCCACCCAGTATATTATCGTTTCTGAAATATATGAAAGCAGGGGGAGGTCCACGCTCATGATACTCGTGGTAAGGTAAAAAGAAGGTTTTTGCATGAAAACACATTTTGTGATTTTTGTCGATTTTGGGAACCTTTCTACATTCCACCCTTCAGTTGAACGGTATCAATCACCATTTGGCTCCAGGCGTAGTAGGTATAAAAATCTCGCCACAAAAAAAGTTTACATACTTGGGGGACAAAAAAACAACGATCTGCTTCCTTTGATAAGGATAATCACAATATTTATGTAGGTTCGGGTCGGCATGCACCGATCGCAAAAGAAGCAAATAAGCATGTTCAGGTGGCCTCGGCAGTGCCGATCGGCATGACGATCGAATACTATAGTCGGCAGCTGAAGGTGTTATTAGTCCGTATGAAAACCTCTCAAAGGAATACTAAAAGCGTTACCGCCTCCGCCTCTTACCGGGCGAGACATCAGCATAGCGCTACTCACACGGAACTCTTCTGCCTTCCCTAATTCACACCGGAATCACAAGGGCTTATCTGTGAATTAGATCTCTGAAAAGGGTGGACAGAGGGGGGAAGGGGTGAAGGGATGATTGAACAAAGGGTGGAGGGGGCGCATGCGCACTGACTACCTCCTACCGGTAAATAGGAGCATGCCGCCTCCCGCCGCCTTCAGAAGCGATCTACTACTGCGACCATGCTCACCGCCATCAGAATCGTGTTGACAGCCGTCCTCATCGTCGAGGTACGTACTGATTGATCATTTTACTAAAATGTGAAGTACTTCATTAGGACGACATATTTATGAGAGCGAGTGTACAAATAGTAAGCTGACTCCCGAAACCACTAAGTGATCATTAACTTCTTACTCAAGACTCCCCTCCTGACATTAGAACAAATTAAGCTGTTCTTAAAAACTAATTTTGAAACAGCAAATTCAGAACAAAATCAATGATTGTACTAGAAAATTCGTCATCTATGGCAAAACCACTAAATTATACATATTAAACAAACCTGTAATATTGAATAGGAATACGTTTCTTACTTTAAGACCGAATGCCAAAATAGTTATAAATTATTCTCACAACCACCTCAAGTGTCAAAGGAAAGTTATGCTTCTTGAAAGATTTTGAACAATAAAAAAAATAAACATTTTTTCCTGTAACTTCCCCCATCGAAGAAAATTCGCCAATCTAATCATGTTAATTCACTGATCTTGGAAATCGCGATCTAACTTTGTCTGTCTGATTGTAACAACAGAAAATCAATTCTCCACTTACTCAAGACCTCAATTACTAAGCTTATGAATTATTTATTAAAGAGTTGAGAAGATCAACATTAATGTAAAAACAAGTATTTTCCATCGTATTTTCTTTCTTTTGATTTAATGACCTAAACAATGGCATGGAAATATACATCCTTTACCTGTTTCTCATCGAAATCAGTAACACGTTCCCATTTTCCGCAAAATTTACTCGGTTAAAATAAACTCAACAATGTACGAGAGAAATACTTTAGTCATTTTTAATGCCACTTTTATAACCGCCAATCTGCTGGGAATTTGGAATCCGGATTGGAAATTTTATAGTTGTAATTTTTGGTTTTATACGACATATTATCACCCACTTTATAATTTATTTTACCACATGATGTGGAAATTTTATAGTCTTTATAATCCAAATTAAGTAAGCAGGGCAGCAGAAGTTTAAACGACGAAGGAAGTAGCTGACTCCTCAGCACGGTCCAAATCGAGTTACATTGTTATTGGGTAATACTTAATTGGGAAATACTTGATTGGGTAATAGTTTATTTTTTCATTTCTGTGGAATAATGAAAACCGTGCCTGAAGTTTATCTCTTTTGATATATTTAACTCTATGCCCGCCGTTATATTTTTCTCTTCTGCTCACCTGCAATCCTGCATATTGTGATGAATCACCGATATATTCAAAGCATCCCTCTTGTCTTTTGAAGCCTTCAGCTCCACTATTGCGATATAATATTCATCTTAAATTTCCTCAGAAAGAATCTCGAACCTCTTGATGTATTTTTATGAATGTACATAACAACCTTGCTAACGGGTAGATTCGTAATCATAAAATAATTTTTAGCGCAATACGTATAAAATGAGAGGTAGGAAGGTCTTTATTAACATCCCAGTTTCAATTAGTTCCACATCTTTGCTTCCCTTACTTAGCTCATATAAATTCAGATAATAATTGCCTCGTAAACAAGCTAAATGTAAGAACCAAAATAATCGATATAGCTTCCTCAAGTAATGGGATCACAAGCCAATACGAAGAACAGAGCAGAAAATAAAATTGTTCAGGGTCAGTTTTATACCAATTACTGTGTGTAGGAAAATCGACACCCTTTTTGACACCTGTTGCTGTTTATGAAGGACGCATTTCATACTTAGATAACACCCACGAATTTACCATTGATGCTGTCTTCTTAGATCTCTGATAATTCTCTAATCATACCAAGATCTCGCGGTATGATATTTTCGAATGACAGTTTAATTTTTTTAAATTATTATGGACATAAATTTGATCAGCCTGAAAGGAAAACTTCAACACACGTTTATTTTGCTCTTTAATTTATTATTTACAATCAACCAGTCACTCCTAAGTCATCGCATATTACGAAGTTCGGTTATTACTGACTGATTATAATATTTCGCTCCTGGAACTATGTGGAGGAACATTACAAATAACTGATAATTTAACTACACTTTTTGTGTGGTTATCGGGCTCTCGTACTCGAACCCTCTCTATGATTTTGATTCCTCCCTTCCTATGGTGAACCTTCTGTAATGCACCAAGAAATAAAAGTTCCAGTCATGCAACGCGATCGTTTAAGCGAATTTCCGTAAATGACAGTAACATATTATTATCTTAAGTTGTTTTGAAATTTGAGCCCTTTGAGTGCAAATAAATAGTTAAATACTAGTTTTACGGCAACAAAACTCGTTCTAAATACTATTCTGCGATTCAAAAAATATTTAAAAACTTTAGTTTTCTTAGGGACTTTTTATCTGTTTTTCTTCAAATATTAATGCAATTTCAGTACATTTTTCTGCATAACTTTTTGCACAAATTTTATAATGTTCTCGTTTTGCCGTCAATAAACTAGGGGTAGACATTTTTAAAGCAAATGCGTAGGTAGGTATGTTTTATACAGCAGTATTTCATTACATAATATTTATGTAACTGATATTACCTTGAGCGAGTATAAATCAAATAATACGTATGTCTCAATGAATATTCATCCGCACAAATATGATCACTCACCTGCCGGGAAGGCATCATGAATGATTCTTGGTGTTCAGTGAATATGTTCGGTATTTGTTAAAAGATAGAAGAGAAGAACGAGAAACGATCGTGAATACGAAATTATCGAGTGTGTACGATGTAACGTTAATACTTCCGTTCAAGCCGGCATAATTTTACCTGCTGGCTTCCTCAGTTTCGTACTTTCAGATATTTCTATCAAGAAATAATCAACTATCCACTTAAACTTTCAGAACATAAGTTATATTTTCTATTGATTTCTATTATTCTACTGATTGATTACGTTTTACTATTGATTTCTTATTCATTCGGCATTAAATGTGTGAACAACTAAAACGTTTCCGTACATGTAATACACATAGCGAATCTGGCCCGTTTTGGATAGAGAAATCCTTTTTTAAGAGTGATTTTGTCCAATCTATGGCCCATATATTCTCGTGACGTCACGCCGGGAGTAGGTTCGCGTTTCAGCCAAAGTCGGCCATGATACCACCCTACGTCAATGAATTGCTACTCAACCAACCTATTTCTCACAAGAAGTTTGCCGTCTCACGTAACATAATTCGTGGTTATAAGGCCATTTTTCAACAGTTTTGTTTTGAAAAAGTATAATATTGTAGCAATACAAAGTTTCAATTCGACTAAATGTTATAATAATCATGCCTGCCAGCGCAATAATTGGTTGTAGATTGCTGATCTAACGTGAACGAGTTTTTATTTGGACTAGGAGCCTACTAACTATAGTAGTTAATCAGTGTCAGAAAACTAAATAACTTCATTCGTTTAGGCTTTGAGAATAATTAACCTGAAAAATAGTAAAGAAAAGATGATTGAAAATTCCTCAGGTGTCTGCACTGCTGTGTAGGTACCCAGCCATTGCTCAGGTAGCTTCATCAGCGTTTTATTAAAAGTTCGTAGTACAAGCTTTACTTGTTATATTGAATGAATAAAAGGAGAGATTTGATAGTTTGTCAAAATAAACAAGGCAGGTTGTTGCTACACCAAGAAACGAAACTACTTTGGTAGTTACGTACGTCCTACCAGATTTGCTGTTGGTTCAAAGTGCCTAAACAAAGTAGGTGGGTCGTTGCTTTGCCGACGAATACAACCGCTGATTAGCAAGTTTGTCAAATATCGAATCAATGAATATGCAACATTAATTAAAAACCAGCTGCAAGGAAAAAACCTTGAAATGCATTCCTCTGAAGGTAAGATTTCATAAAGACGGCATTGGCAGTGCAGTTATTGCGCGAGTTTTGCAGTTACGCAAATTTTATGGACAAAAAAGGTAATTAGGTACCTACTTTCGTTTTGATCAATGAAGTATCTACATGAACAAGTAATAATATACGGAAAGTATGTAGGTATACCTTACCTCTAGGTACTTACCTTTCCACATGTGATACAACTTACTATTCCCGCCTAACAGAGTTCTCATAACACATTCTTTCACAAGACCACTTCCTCAGTACTCTAAAGATTTTTAGTTTCAATTGATTCAAAGAACAGTTCTAAAACTAGATAGGTAATCCACAACATTTTTGCGGCTGATGTCTGGGTCATCTAGAACACTTGTATGTCAACTCCCCAACACACATTTCATATGGATCTCTACCCCACAGATTAAATCTTGCATTCGTAGCGTTTGAGGTCAACACCTGATAATAACTTGATGTAATTTGCGTACAATTTATCACCTTGCATATTACAAATAATGAAAATATTGCCTCGGAACTAGGTGAGACTATGTTATGCTGTTGTCCAGCTGTGACTACAAATGGGGCATTTCCGCATATGTTTACTCGTCACCATGACAACGAGGTGAAATAACTTTGATTTCGGTTGCCTCGATGTAAGGATGCGCTAGTGTCCAAGTCTCGAGAATATCACCCATATCCAAGCCTAGTCACTCAGAAGAATTCTGTATTTAATAGAAAATTTGTACACCTATAATTATGTATTCTCCTTAAGCCACTCATTAAATACATACGGTCTGTAATGCAATTATTTGAAATGAGGAATACCGGCATGTTTGCTATATATTTTTTAATGAAAGCAGAAAAAATTATAGGATTACGGACTCCAACCGCACTCTTTTACAAAAAAAATTTCACAAAGAATAATCGAGTTACCTACATCGACTTTTTGAAGAACATTTAATATCCTAAAATTTGTTTATGACCAATGTGCTTCAAATAAACTACGAAAGCTCCTTCCAAGAAGTATATATACATAGGTAAATATAGATAAACAAAAACACCTTCGTGGTGAACGCAGAATACGTTTTGACATTTTATGTCTTCACTTTGGCACATGAACGAAAAAACCGTTAAAAATAGCGTTAACAAAAAGCGTTAAAAAAAGCGTTACGGTTGGTTTTCTGATGATTTCCGTTTACAACCGAGTCGTTGCTAGGCAAATGGTACTTCGTCGTTTTTCATCCCACAAAATTCGTTGACCATTCGTTCGAAAGCTCTCGATTTCTCTAACCACATTATGTTAACTACTGCGAAGTGCGTGGCGACCAAGCTGAGTTATGAGCATGGTTATATGAATAATTGTGTACACTCAGGTAATCATTCTCAATAATTGATATTGTGAACATGATTGCAACCGCTTGTTAATTTTTGATGATATCATTGAGCTGATGTTTCGATGATTTGATTCATAGCAGGTGATCCGAATATTGCGAGAACGCTTTAATTTGTGAAGCGGTTGTTAAATCATTTTAATAATTTCTATACTTTACACTCTAGAAAGCTGTTACACAAAACTATTTGGGATGCAGAGTAGTAAATCATCATCAAATTTATTTAAGAATGGTAAGTCGCTTGGATACATACAAATAATAATTCATACAAAAGTCGGCTTGATTCAGTGCACATGGAGATCCCATCTCTCCAAACAAAAATCTTTTCATTTATGTGTAAAATCTAAATAATGTTTGTTGGTTGCGTATACAAGAAGGTATCGGCATGGAAACTGTTCGATAGCTACAGTAATATTGTATAAATAAACTTTAATACACTGAAAATAGATGAACTGGAACACTATATTGATGGACGGTCGGATGTTACTAGAAGTAGGTACTGGTGGCTACCTACAGCCGCAATATTGAAGTAGTCGCGCGTAGACAGAAATGTTCGGCAACTGACGTTCATACTCTCCCTTTCAACATCCTAACCCTAGTGGAACTGTACCAGTTGAAAAACAAAACTAAAAATACACCGGAAAACTGAATTTCCACAATTTCTCTGGTCTATCAGAGGTGCTCTACAGTCCGATGCCCTCGGGAGAAAAATACAGGTAACTTCACTAACAGGATTGCAAACTTTGCAGTTATCCCCCCTACGTGAAATGAGCGTTAGTCGAGGAGAGTAGGTGTTGGTCGAAAAAGTTTTGCTGTGATATCCAAAGTTAGGAGTTGGTACCTATTGCTGAACCGTCAAATATGATGGCCGAATCACTATTTTAAAATATGGAAACCAGATCAATCAAAAGACAATAGGAATGGAGTTAACAAAACTAGATTATTAGGTTATTTTACATGCATGGGAGTTTTTGCGAGTTAGGGTTGTAGGTATAGTGGAAACCTCGAATGGAAAACAACTAACATTTGTAGGCCGGTGTCTCGTGACCTTTCCAAATAAATTCATTCCCTTAATAACGTGATGTGATATCTTGAAAATCTTTCCACTATCACTATGTTTATGTCGGAAAATAGCGGTCGAGGACCCCAATTCCCTTCCACATAAATTGATGGGTCGGTTAGAGAAAAGGCCTCCCATGAAAAGGCCATTGGAGGGGCTGTAAAGGGTCCCATCTCCGTTGGCATGATAACGTCCCTAATCTCAGGTCAGCCTTCAAGGAGACTTATCAAAGGTGGATCTTCTCTTGCCTCCTCCGCTCCTCTCTTGCGAACCTCTCAACGTGGGTTTCTGGCCGTAAATTGTTTTCCTCGTCTCCGGCCATCTCTTCAGAGAGGTAGGCGGGTAATCAAGCGTATCAGTTTGAAATATCCGAAGGGAGTTGGGTGTTTTAAAACTGCCCAAGTTCACAATTGGGATTCATAATGACGGTATGAATACGGTGATTAGACGTCCCATTTGGGCGGGACAGTCCTGCTGTCCCGCTTTGGAAAGATGTGGCCCGCTGTCCCTATGATTTGGTGGGAGACAACCATTTGTCCTGCTTTGAATGAGAACATCCCTCCGATTCGGGGGCTTACCAACTGTTTATTAAAACAAGAAAGACGAAACATGAAGGACGAAGTGCGGTTTGTTGAGACATTTTCATTTTATGATCTATTCAGGAAATTAGCACTTACTCCGAATATATCCCACGTAAAACCACTTATATTTGTACCTAAAATAGCTGCTTAACGTGTTTTTCCTTAAAAAAAGAAGAAAAAACTCGTTCCGTCAGTAGTTTTCTACTTTACCTCTTACTACAACTGTTTAGAACAATGTTGATTTTGCAGCATGTCGTAGAAAACTAATTTCTGCATCGATTCACCACCAAGAACTGCTACATTAATCTAAACATAAGGTTATAGTCCGATTTGTAAGTGGCAAAACTCGGGAACAAAAACAGTGCATAATGATGTATTCCCAGAAAGAGTCCACTATAACTCGATTCAAGTAGCCCGAAATACAATTAATAAGAAACGTTTGCAATCCCTTTCATTCGGATGTTGTATGAAATTAAGAAGCCCAACTTTAAAATTTTTTGATAATAGGTAGTTGGTAAAGGTCCAATGTGCTCTGACAAAAGAGCTTCCAAGATGTAGATAAAACATTATTATATATGTCTTTGTGATGAAGCCTACCGCTTTGGATATTTAGAAATCTGGTCACCTATCTATTAATATTTCAATTGAATATTGGTAACCTTGTTGAAAACAAAGAAAGTCTCTTAGGACAAAGGACTTAGGACCACCATAACGATTTTGAATGGTCATAACTATAACCCCACTCCTACCACATCCATCCAATCTCTCCTTTGGCTTAAGTCAAAAAAGATGCTTAGAGTCACAAATTCAAGTTCGATTAATACAGACTTATTACTATTACTATTGCAATTATTGGTTGTTTCCTAATCAGCTGAGTGAGTTAAAATCTCTCCTGTTCATCCTAGGAAGTCGAGATTTGATATGGAGACTCTCTGAGACATTAAGAGACGATTGAATTGACTGGGTCTTTTCTGATCAGCTGACTGAGCTAATTTAATTGAGACATTTTTAAATTTGGACTCAAAACACGTATTTCATAAGTGGAAAAATAAGACATATCTATGTATCGATGTGCATGTAGTGTAGATACTCAATATCAGTTTAATGATGCAATTTGTCATAGGATTCAGCTGCGTGGTTTGTTAGGATTCTTGCCGTAATTATTGCTACATAATTTCGTTTCAGTTTTTAACCCTCTCCATTTTTGCCTTTTTGTCTGCGTTTCGAAGAAAGACGCTTCCTCAACGGCTAGGTCGATTTTCGTCTTTCGTACAGCCGTACGGGAGCGTGCTGATGGACACATCTCACCAAGACTGAAAATATATTCCTAATATCAGATAATAATATTATATTTAATTTATACATGTTAAATGGGAATATGAGCCGTTTAAAGTTACCGTGGATTAGTACAGCGGTCTTCCACTTTAACTCTTCAGTAGTATGCCTCAATATGATAGTATGCTGCTCAATGTCATTGAATGATATAATTTCAAAAGAAATACACTTACAATGGAATGGAGGTATTTTCTTGAAATGGGATTTGAAAAGGGTGAAACAGTGTTACATACTTCGCAATGGTTTTCAGGATGGAATCCGTAATTTTGTTCATAGATCAATGTCCTAGCAAATTTTACTTCCCTAGGGTGAAGAAAAGAGATTTAGGTAACTCAGCTGATCTCAGGATAGAGCGAGTCATTTCATTCATCTCTGAATGTGCCAGAGAGTCTTCCAATCAAATTTCAACTTCTTAAAGTGAACGGGAGAAAATTTCATATCTACACTCACCCTCCCTTCCTGTACAACCTCCCATCACTAGGATGAAGCGACTCCGAGACCCCAAAAGCCACATTGTCTTTTCCATCGTAGCTTACGTTTCAAATTTCGTCAAAATTGGCTGTGGAGAACTGGTTGTAAGTAAGCAAAACAGGTGAGACGAGACAAGTCCGAAAACAAGCATTTTGTCACCTAATTTTAGCTTATATAGAACCAATATAACGTTACACATTTGGCATCAGGCGACTCAGGGGGGCATGCCCTTCCCAGTTCATGCCTATAAAATTGAGTTTGGGCCAACAAGGTGAATACTTACTTATGTCAGCTTCTCTGGATTTAGTACCTCATTTAGTTGTCTTTTGATCTGGAACATGCATGAATGCTCTAAATCCGAATACTCTCAGATTGCTCAAATCTGGCTTTCGTCCAATCCAAGCTTTTTCAAGAAACATACAATTCACAGCACACGTTGGGGAACGATTCTTCAAAAGTATTGCAGTATTGACTGCTTCACCCCAAAACTTACGTTGAAAACCAGAATCCAAAAGCATACTTCTAGCTTTTCGTTACAGTTCTTATCGTCCTTTTCGCAACTACATTCGGTTCGGGAGTGTAAGGAACAGTAGTCAGGTGTCTGATTCCTACAAACTTCAAATATTCTTGAAAAACTTTATTGGTACATTCAGTGCCATTATCTGTCTTCGATTTCTTGATACGTTTGCCTGTTTCTTTCTCAACACCTATCTTGAATGCGTTAAATTCATCGAAGGCTTGATCCTTGGATTTCAGCGAAATTCCCAATGTTTTTCTGGTATAGTAGAGGTACGTAGCACCACCCCATGTCGTCTCACTCATTGGACCGGCAATGTTGGACTGGACAAGTTCTAATACTTCTGTGGCTCTAGTTCCCTGATACTTTTGTTGAAAGGCTTTAGCTTGTTTCCCTTCCAAACACCTAACACACGGCACTTTTTCTTGAGTCCGTAAGAATAGATAGGTACCACATGTTATATGTAATTCATCTACTTTTGCTCGAAATACAAGTAATTTTCTCCAATTCCTCATAGCATCTTCGTCGCATTCTACCAAATAATCGCGGAGAGTTTTAATTGCATTCTACAAATCACTGATTGAGTTTTGGATCCCTGCTTCTTGGATCATCCTGGTGTTCGCATGATGTTGCGCAAGATTGGCCTCCATTTGTGATATAAATTTAGCAAACGTCAGCCGGCTGCCGCAGGAGTTTATTGTGCCCCCGAGAGAACCTTGCGGCGCGAGACAAATATTCAGTTTTCACTGAGCTCGATGTTTCCACCTTGAACGTTTGCGAGAGACTATACCTAATTAGAATGGGTATGATTTTTACAGAAAAGTTTTCTATACATTCAGAATCAGCTCCACAACACGCGCGCATAACTTTCATTTCCTAGTAAATTTGTTATTGCCTCAAAGATCACAGAGCATCCCGTTATTTAAATAGTTTGAAGCTTGAACTGTTTGGAGTGGTCGGAACCAACTTTGGAAAACTTCATTTATTGATGATATATTGGATCTACTTTAGTAGCTGCATCCTTTCACTAAACACACGTGAAACTTAGGTATACTAAATTTCGGCGATCAAAGCTCTGGTTGGGATACAATAATATTGCTACGAGGGAATTCACTTTGGTCAACGATGTTTGAAACAACACATTATTGCTTCCCTTGAAAGGGAAGGGCACGCCGGTATTGGGATCGGATGGAATTGATTCAACTTTAGACGGCGAAAGGAGAGGGGGTTGGGTGTGGGAGACCAGGGGAGGGGGGTAGAGGATAACGCTTCAACGGACAGAGGAATCGTAGGAGGTTGGCCTGGGGGCACGGTTGAAGAGAAACTTACAACACTACACAAGGCCGCTCAGGGGTTGGGGAGCTATTCCCCGAGATGAGGTAGTACTACTGACAGGATAGTAGGTATTCTCTATCCAATGTTTATTTTCGGGGTGCTCCCGTTGAGAAATCAAACGTTCAGTGTACACTCAAACAACCATTCTGACCATATACATTCTCGCAATATAAAAAGTTGTTTTCAAGACGTAATACCTCACAGTTAAATTGTATTGTTTATTATATCAACACACATAAACTCACAAGTTTTAAAACACAATAGAAGGCCGCCCAGAGAGCCTCATATCCTTTCGATATGAGGTAGTACTACTGATAGGATATTAAGTATGTTCTATCCGATGTTTATTTATGGGGAGCTCCAGTTGAGAAATCAAACGTCTTGGTATTCACTCAAACAACCATTCTGACCGTATACTACTACTTTCCCACAGTATAATTTTTTTTCGGACGTAATAGGTACTCCTCCTTGTGCGGTATTGAGTTTATTAGCAAGGAACATGCTCTAGTCTTGAGCTAACCGGCGAAAAGTGTCACGTTTTTTGGGAGACGCGGTTGAGAGACGGCAGTTAGTCACAAAATTTTAGCATGGACTAACTAGCGAAAAACGTTACGCGGATGTGTCACGAAGCACGCTTTAGCCTTGGACTTACTAGCGAAAAAGGTTACGCGGATTTGCCACGAAATTTTTTGACATTTTATGTCTTTGCTATGGCACATAAACTTAAAAAACGTCACGGAAATTGAATGACAAAAATTGCTCACGAAAATATTCTGATGATTTCCGCTTGCAACCGAGTCGTTGCTAGGGAAATGGTACTTCGTCGTTTTTCATCCCACAAAATTCGTTGACCATTCGTTCGAACGCTTTCAATTTATCCAACCATATTATGTTAACTACTTCGAAGTGCGTGGCCAACTAGCTGAGTTATGAGCATGGTTATTTGAATAATTGTGTACACTCAGGTGATCATTCTCAATAATTGATATTGTGAACATAATTTATTGCAACCGCTTGTTAATTTCTGATGATTTCATTGAGCTGGTGTTTAGATGATTTGATTCATAGCAGGTGATCCGAATATTACGAGAACGGTTTGATTTGTGAAGCGGTGGTTAAATCATCTTAATAGGTCATTTCTATGCTTTATGCTCTAGAAGTTGTAATTTCGTATGTAGCCTCTTTAGGAAATTTACTTGACGATGCCCAGGGTCCGGATCGGATGAGTTGTTCTTAGAGCTTGCATACGAGTCTGCAATATACGAGTCTGCAACTAAAGACATAAAATGTCCCAATGTGTGGCAGACTCGTATGCAAGCGTTTCGTTTTTTCTTGGGGAAAATGACGTATGGGTTTCTTTTGATTTTCACTTACTTTTGTCAAGTTTTCCAGAATAGGACGATAAGAAATGAAATTCACAGCGAGCCTACTAATGGTTATCTTTATGGTTTGTAGTAATACACTGAAATTACTACAAAATCGGACGATCAGAAACCGGTGTTTCAGTAAATATACGCTAGTGCTTGGGTAAATGCTGGCATGTGTCAAATGTATTGGGAAACGTGAAGTCGCTAACCTGCACAAGCCCTGAAAATGGCATCGTAATCGGTAAGAAAAGTAGTTCCCAATACACCAATAAGCTGTTCATAAATCTGTTAAAAGTAGTTGAACTAGTGAAATCTTGGTTTCTTTTGATTTTCACGTACAACCAAGCCGTTGCTGGGGACATGAAACTTCTTTAGTTTTCACCGAAAATAAATCGTTCTCCACTCGTTGGAAAGCTCTCGATTTATCAAGCATTTCTTTCGTTCTTCTATTCATGTCGTAGTTTTATACTTATTTATGTTATAAATGAATATAGTAAACAATGCCGCTTGTTTAGTTGCCACTGGGTTGAGAGGTTAATCTTGGTTATAGTGATTGTAGACGCGCACCATAACAGAAAATTACCTACTTAGGTATTTCCTTCTAATTTCTATTTAGTTTTAAATTTATTTACAAGATATTAATCTAATAATGCGATGTTATAAATGATTAGTAAACGATATTATTGTGCCACTTGTAAGCCTTGTTTTGTTGTCCCTTAGTTGAGGTGGTAATCTTTATTATAGTTGTGCTGCTTAATGGCAGAGTAATTAGTTTGAGAACATCATAACTATAAGAAAACAAAATAAAATATTTCTAAATTAGCGGGAAGAAAGAATGTTCCATGTTTCAGCATTTTAGCCGAAGGCTCAAAGCGGAAAGCAACCGGGGGTTCTAGGGGGGCGAAGCTGGCCGGGTTATCTGTATACCTTTTTCTTCATTTTTAGCAGTTTATGCTATAAAAATAATTCGTTGATTATTTAAAAACCAGAAGTATTGTTTTTTCTTAGTATCATTAGTATAATTTTTACATTGACCTAACCCCGTAATAAAAAATGGGAGTTGGCCGAATAAAGTCCCTGGATGAAGAGTTACTTCATACAGGAAATCTAAAGGAATAAAAAAAAAAAAAAAAAAAATAATAATAATAAAGTTATATATATATATATATATATATATACATATACCTATATAAAATTCCATAGAGTCTTACCTATTCAGATTTCATGTTAAGCTGTGATTACTTTGTTTCAATGTTTCGTTAAATTTTGGGAGAATAGATAATCATAAGCTTTGAATGGCTTACTTAACTTATAAATGTGGCTAGATGTGTCAGCTTTCTCTGAAAGTGAAGACCTAAATTACGTTACTCATGTATTACGATGTAAAGCATGGCTATGACCTCTACAATGGATGTTTCAGTAGTGATCCAGTAATTAGAATGAGGAGATGGCAGTGAGAGGGGATGTGTGGCTCATTGTAGGACTCTCAAATATAAGGTTGGTTATTGACCTCTTATAATTCTTTCACTGTGTTGGACTCGTTCCTATTGTTCCCCGAGTATAATTAGAGTTGGCCTACTCAATAATAATAAAACATAATTCAAACATAGCGGATCATAATTCGACCTGTTAACATTAAATTGCTGTTGGGACCCAAGGAAGGTTGGTTTTAGTGTTTCGTTGCACCGGGACAAATTGGATCCCTTCAACAACTAACTTAACTAAAACGGTAAAAACCAGTACGTTTATAAGTTCATGCTGCACTTCACCTGCAACTTTATTCTTCCTATTTTGAGTAGGTACTTCAATATATCTTCGAACATGAACTGCGCGCAAATAGATAAAAACTGAAACCAACAGAGAATGATGAGAAACAGACCAGGTGTACTTGGAATTTCATGATTTCAAATACCAACTCACTTTATTATATTTTTTCTTGCTATTTCATTGTGAGGGAACACACAATAGGCCTTCGGGGAATACTCGGTCGTTCATCCCAGGGCATTGGAGAGATTCTCTTTTCTTCATGACTCCTCTGAATAACAAAATCTGAAATTCGAGTCGACCAAAGTGTACCATGCTCTTAGAAGATGAAATATCGACCCACCCCAAATTTATGGTTCCCTTTGGAAGATTACTGACGTGATATTTAATTATTTTAAAACTTTTATGGAACAATAATTATTGTTCTCTTTTTCTCCGATGGTAGGCATTGTGGTCAAAGGAGTGATTACTTTTTATGTAGTAGGCAGAGATGGTTTATGGTTTGGTTTCTTGTAATTACGAGGAGTAAATTTGAAACGCGATCAGCATGCCGTTTTAGTACTTGCTCGATCCCCCATTACCAATTCAGTCACGAATGGTTTTCCGTCACTGTTCTCGCCAATAGTAATTCATTGAGTTCGCTGGAATATTTAATATGAGGAACCTTGACTCGTACCTTTCCATCCATGCGCTTGACTGACAATTGTTCATTTGCAGTTGGTTTGTCATTACAGAATTTACTGTACATTTGTTAGTGTTACAAGTGAAACCTTTTAAATACTTACTTCTCATGTATACTCTTCGCTGAATAAAATGCTAGGTATTGGGAATCAAATAGCATAAATGAGAACTATACCCGAATTCAATTAAAAGTAATCCAATAAATGTAAAATCGATTGAAATCTGGGGAAAGACGAAAACCGGAAGGATATTGAATCGACTTTGTACATTATACTTAAGATAATGATTTAATTTTTAATTAGAGTAAATTGAATGAAAGGCTTCCTTCGTATTTTTAAATTAAAAATGATAAATTAATAAAACGGAATAAGTAAAAAAATATAACTTTTTTATTCTCTAGTTCCAAGGATTTTGAGATCAACTATCCAATTCACATCATTGTATCTATAATTTAATGAATAAGCAGTTTTATGTCACGTAACTTTTTCAATGTTTCAATAACTAGTTATAGGAATAACTATACTGCTCCAGCGTAGGCAGACCCACCCTGATCTGTGTGTGATGGTAAACTTCTTTCCAGAACATAAAAAAATAAAGAAACAAAATAAAATAAAATAGAACAAAATAAAAACCCAACAATTACTTGTAATGGAATCCTATTGGATTATTTTCCTATTAGATTGGAATAGTTTCAGAATAGAATCTAATCCACTAATGAAATACTAAAAATAGGCGTATTTTCCACAACCACGGGTAGTATTGTTCATTGGATGGCAATTCAATTTCGAACATTTGAATTTGATTCTGATGACTCAACCGACAGATCAAAATGCAATATTGATTAATCAGTCTATTGACCTCCTAGCGCATGAGCTCTGAAAGTGTGAAGAGAACGTATATAATCTAAAGAACGGCCTGGTCCCCCTTCGTTCTCCGTTGGACCAATTGGCGGCGTCTTTGTGCCTTAGATTAGCAAACAACGTTGACTTGTTAAGGAGATTGAGCAGGCTTGGGGAGAGACCTAGGATCCTGCACACCTCCGACCTACAAAAACTGCAAGACAACAATAAGACACGCCTTATGTAGGTTGGACGTATCAACTGTGGGAGACCTGAAGCTACGCAAACCCACATGCAGTAGGTGTTTAGCTCCCTCCTGGTTTTCTATGAGACTCGTGGCAAAATTAATTCTGAAATTTGTTTTGTTGGCGACGAATAAGATGATGAGTAATGTTAAAAAAGGGTGATACGAGAAAGTATAACTAGTATGGCAAATAATAAGTAATAACAATTGAAAGATTTAAATACAAAATCAACAAACCCGATAGTGACCTATTTTTGCATTATAATTTTCAGCTGCTATTTTGTGGCTTAGTGATTTCAACCTGTTTATTATTGGCCACAAGTAGTTATGTATTATCTACGTTTGTTACAGGTAAGATTAAAACCACTATAGAGCTCTGCGGAATAGCATTTGTTCACAAACGTAAGTAATTTTGAAACAAATTTTTTATAGATTGAGGTTATTGACGAATGATTTGTTTTCCGTTCATTGTTTTTCTGAAATTCAGAGATTCTCATACTAGGTTGAGAATTACGGTAATTCAAGAAGTTAACTATTGAGAAGAATAAGAATAATCAAGGAAATATAATTTTAGAGTGAGTGCTACTATCAGAAAAACAGAGCGGATATTTTATATCGTAGTGTAAACATTAACTAGGCAATCTAAATTACCAAAAACGTACATAAAATTTGCATGTTTAATGGTTGGTACCAATGTATTTGATTCTGCATCACCATGAAGTATGGGCATGCATGATCTATAAGCAGATCATTGAAGTACGAAAGTTCTCACAACATGTAATTTCACTAGCCTTGATTAGCATAGCCATCGTAAAAGAAATGTTTTACACCTATCAAGCTGTAGGAAACTTATGAAGCTGAACGGACGCAATTTGGATTGATGTGTGTTAGAAGTGTCTCACCGCAGCACGGAGTGAGGCACAATTAACGCTTTTGTAGCAAATTCGTCAACTATTCACACGTTCAACATGTATCTACACTTCTTCATTACTAGCGAGCATCCAGACCACCAAACGGTACACATCAATTTTATCTCTTTGTCTAACTTATCTATATTTTACTTAAAGGCTTGATTCACGATATTTTGATATTTGAGATGCAAGTTTGCGAGCATCTAGACCACCAAACTCTCATTTTGATCTAGGTATTTGTTTAACTGATTGCTAGGTAACCGATTGTGAAAGTCAGTGATCATTCATGAGATAGCGCTAGTTGTGCCCCATTCCGTGAACGGCGAGACTCTCCTTTGCACGTTAATATGTCTCTAAGCTTAGGTATCTTCCATAATATTATATAATTGTCATGGATCAGGAAAAGTCAGGAAAATAAATTTGCAACGTCACGAAAAGTTTTACAAGCCAACAACTGATAAACATATATAGGTTCGGTTTGTTTTTGAATTGGAAGATTAAATAGCTGGAGCCTATTACAATTATAAGTGGTTCCTATTAACTAAAGAGGGAATATTAGACGCAAATTGTTGAAAACGATTCCGTGCATGTGTATCATTCTCAAACAACGTCGTCTTGTTGTCTACTATCGTTGGTCTTATCGTACAGGTCATGCTTCAATGACTAGCATATTTGGAACGGGGGCCAAGTTGCAGTGAATTTCTAAGTACCACATGCCTACAACATTATTCGTAATTTTTTTTCTCCAGTTTTTTATTCCCTATAGTAATCTTCTAGATTAGTATATAATCTTATAATCTCCAAGATATTTCACAGTTTACCTTACTTTACTTTACCTTTGCTAATTTCAAACTTCGTGAATGATGTCTTTACTAAACTCCTTCTTTTTAACCCTGATTTCAATGTATGCGGGGGCGTGAATGGGAGTACCGAAAGGAGGAGTACTTAGCAAGGAGGAAAAAATAATACAATTCGCCGTCTAGTCACCTATACGTTGTTTCAATTTTATCAAACATTAAGAAATTAACCTTTACCCACATGACTAAGTTTAAAACTAGAGAAAAGTACAGTTTTAAATTTTTGCTGAATGGTGTGTTGTTGCGATTTCACATTACGACGACGAATGTATTATCGATTAATGTAATTTATAGCTTACTTGGTGTGAAACCGTGTTTTTCTACTGGAAATTTATGGAAATTTAAAATGTAAGGTGGCTTCTTACCTTGTCATTTTTACCTTGGAGTTCCAAAAAGGCTCCAATTAAAATTTCAACAATCACGTTTCAACTTGTTAGTTGACAATTTCATTTGTCAACCGTTTCTTATTAATATAACCTTAGTTACGTCAAAACTCTTCTCGACCAACATTGCTGCAGTTAATGGCGTTTTTAGTATACATTTTTGAAGTTCTACCATTACGAATAAAAGAGTGTTCGGCTCAACTCACAAAAATTGTTTTGGTATGTTTGAATTTGTTATTGAATGTATGTGTGTGAACCCAGTCTATCCACATTCGACGTGAAAAGTTCGACGTATTTCCGGTTTTTCCTAAAGTACTAACCCGGGTACTTTTTCCTAAAGTGCTTACCCGGACGATGTCGTTAGGGAAGGCCGAGTTCTCGATGGAAGAGTAAGTCTAGAGGATCGTAATATAGCCTAAAACCATCCCTGGAACTCGCTCGTCAATTTGCGCCCATCACCCTCAAGGATTTTCTTTTTCATTATAACAACATTATACCATATAGGGATTCAAGCGGGTTTGCAACGCTGCAGCAGTTACTACAAATTGTGGTAATCAGAAGCTACTAGACGGAAAAGAACGCTTACTTAATTGCTTTACTTTTGGGTTCTATGACTACTAATCAATACTAAAAACATGGAGAACCATCCTGATTAAATGAGTGAGCTATGAGAATAATTCTGTTGCTCACGGTCCTTCAAATATGAAATTTGAGACGTCAGGAAAACTCACTCACTACGTTCTTCACGGTTCCTCGATTTACCTATCACTCACTAAACTACATCTCATACTGCCAATTTGTTTGGGAAGTGTTTGGAGACATTCGAGTGGCCACCCGTCCACTAACTCTATTCGTCCATGTTAAAATAAGTGGAAAAGCCCCCTTATTTTTGGCGTAGGTGTTCTCCCATGTCAGCCAACAAATCAGCCAACGATTTTCTCCACCATTCCTTACTTGAATCTCATAACCTTAAAGCTTTCATACCTTCTGAACTCTAACAAAGAATACCTAGGTACTGTCAGAAACGTACCTATTGATATGGATATCAAAGATATAAAACAAAAATTGTATTGTTTCCAGTAAATATGGAAGGTAAGGCTGTTAAAAGGGCTAGTTATGAAAGCATTAGAGACTTCGCAGGATCACACCTTTAGAGCCAACCGAATCTTTAAAAATTACTTTTCAATCTGAAACACTACGCGATAAGGTTCAACTTTACTATGCAAAAAGAAAATCGGAGAAGCTATACCGCCCACCCACTAGGCAGACGTTTTTTCCATTCAAGATCATTATTACTCAGCCGGAACCTATAAAAGACCCACCAATGGCTTTTGACTCACCTTTTGGGTACCTTTGTATTTATATCTATAATCCCCGGTTACGCATATATTTGTTTTTGTAGCAACCTTCTACCTACTATCCTTCAATTCCCTAATAGGAAAACGAACCGTACCGAGCAACCAGCGTTGTTATGTAACACCTTTCATGCATTCGTGCACCTTTGTTCTTCAAGAGGTCTGAATTTTGTAAGTTGCGATCCGAAAGCATTCTCAGATACACCTGTTTCTCTACAACCTAACTACCAAAGAAGTATCAGGATTTAACAAATGAATTTAAATCGGATGAACACCGATCTATGCGTCAGGATAATTTACACGGAAAAATAATAAACTTTGTGTAATTAATTGCAGACTTTTTACTGTCTCCCAGTCGCTAGCCTTACCAAAACAAGGTCCCCACGTATACTCAATTCTACATTGAAAGACTTTTAATGTTTACTCATATCAAGTATTAAGTCTCTTATTTAAACTCATATTTCAGTAACAGTACGGTGTTTGTTTAGCCCTTATATTTCATTACAGCTTTATATTAGCCCTTACTTGTACAGTTTGATCGTTCAAATTGATCGTTCATTTTTTCACATTGATATTTGTACTAAATTATAAAAACACTGGTTTAAACTAGGTTTATTATCCCGAATGATTCTCGATCTCCCAATCTATGTACATAATGTATTCATGAGAAATAACTCACACAAATTGCCTACTGCTGTTCTTCCAATATCAAGTTGAACATAGTTAATACACTAGCCAGTATTATATAAGTACAAATATATAATTATTATGTATAAAATGTGTTTGATGTTTATTTTTCGCAGTAATAGGGAAGGACAAGAGACATAATTCGGTGAAATATCCTCGTTACGTTTTGAATCGAACAGGGATTTTCAACTTGGCGACGAATGAGTTTCTCTTGTTATCTACCTTTAATGAAGGCCGATACACATACTCCCCAACAGCGTTACGCTGCGACCTACCGAAAGGTTAATTAATATTTACTTCCCTTGTTCCACCCGAACAAAGTTTGCTTTGAAGAACGAGCTCAAAAGGCAAACACCGTTGACGGGCTATACAATTGAAACGACACTTTATTCTTAAAATTATAGAAGGTTGTTATTAAATCGAAATGAATTGAGAAGATTTGGAAATGATTCACAGTAGTAAGGAAGTTTTGGGCTTCAACGATTGACAGTTAGTTAATGCGACATAGGCACGCGATTGTAGGTATTACCATGGTACGGATTATATCTCCTCGAAAGTATGAAAACTCAAGACTTTAAAAAATCGATTAAGAAAAAGAGCGGGTGCAAAAATTCAGAATTCAGTGACATAAAGAAATAGGGCCATGGTAAGACATAAGACATGGTAATTAGTTATGACCAAGAAGGTATCGTTGATTAGCACTGACTTACCCTCAAAGGCCCCAGATAACTGTAAGTAGTAAAGAAACTATGCGTGTGTGGAATGAAATTAAGCTTTATTTCAAAAATTTATGTTTACAAATAATAACCTAGTTTTGGTTATATATACTCCATCACTTCCCCCTCATCTTTTTGTCCTCAAGCTATTTAATTGGTCCGCACGCATCTTTCGCTGTACTCCATCTACTTCCACAATGTAGGAGTCCGAAGAGTTTATTGTTGGAAACTGTCGGGTCAATAGCGTTACTACGTATTACATCATAGATTGAGGCGAGGATGAGCAAATGGTATCTTATGAATAGGAAATTCTCGGTCCGGGCTTACTAATTTCTAGGGGTCCAGTATTAATGACATTTCGGTTATGGGTGACTCGCATTAACCTGCTTTTGAAGCTGTGGGGTCCGGTAATCTATGGTCTTTATCACCCCGCAATAAAATCGCATTTTAATGAATTCCACTAATTAAAATCGATTCAGGAGGGTCCGCGATAAAATCACCCATTCGGCTCCGTTAAGCCCTATACCGTTGGTGATTTACTGCAATCTGTTTTAACAAGAGGGTCGTTCAAATCATGGCCCCATTTGCACCTTATTTCAGTAACATGTTTAATCAACTGATAATTTAGGTGATTTCGTGTTTAACACTTAAACTGGTCAAAGACCTACCCAATGATTGCTGGATAACGGGTGACTGCTTGACGAATTTTTCATTTTCGGTAGGTACCTATATAGATGACATGATTATTCTTGGTTAGGGACTCATTTGATTCAGCCTCATAGTATAATTATTGTTGAATGTAGTTGTAGGATTGATGTATGAATTGACTACCATGTACCCCCTACCTACTCTTGTTACTTCTCTAAAGAACTCAGAAGAGTTGGGAAACTGTAAAATACGTAATTTTATATTTATGAAGTAATTTGAGGTTTTTAGCGTAGTTGCGAAGTTCAGAACCTGCTGGGCTTAAAGAGTTCATGTTCACAAGTTTCCTGCGATGAAAGTGGGATCGTGGATGTCGGCTGAGTTTCAGTGATGTGAATGTTGCATGGCTACTCTCTGATTGTTTCGGAACTTCGTTGAATTGAGCTTCTAGGTCGAGTCCGACTTATTTTTTGTGGTTTTGAATTGCATCTGTGGGAAGCGTCTGACTGATCCTAATTCCGTCATAGAGATGATAGTCATGTTGATAGTTTCTTCTCTCGGCTACCTTTCTGGTCGCTGGTAGGACTAAATCTACGCGCTATAATGCATCCTGGCAGCATTGGCTTTTACTCGCTCTGCGAGCATCCTATCACTATCCAAAGGGACTTAACCATTTAGTAGCATGAGTAGCAACTATTCTTGACTATTAACTATATGAACTGCTAATAAGACCCATATCAGATGTATTCTAAATAATTCTGAATTCTGATTTACACTCACTGGCTTCGAGTATCAAAACACACATTGTCTAGACGTTCTCTTTATATACATCGGAGACGTATTTGTGTGGTAATCCCGGGACATCGGATGAAAGATAGAGGAGTAGATAGAGTGAGAGTATAGGGAGGGAGAGAGAGCGAGTGATAGAGGGAGAGTGTGTGTCTCTTACGAATTGTCTAGGTCGAGAAGAACGACGTTGTACCCATAAAGCCTGATTAACCCTGGATGTACCTACTTGTTTATCGGTAGTAGCGTGGATACCGTTTATACTTGCTGGCCTGATAAGTGAATAGTGGCGAAAATCTAAAGCATCCAGTATGCCGTGGAATTGAGTCAACTATGTGAAAAACAAGTAATTTTACTGTGAAATGGTTATGGTACATCATACATTTCAATACAGTTTCGAAAATGGAGGAGGGTCGATGGATGGATGAAATAGAAACAAACAATTTAATTACCCAGCCCTCAATAACATCGTAGAAATTCCACCCCTTCACTCCTATCCTAATGAGCTCATATCAAAACGTAACTATTAAATGGATAAACTGCATCAGATGTTTTCTCTAATTTCCATGATGGTTTATTTGTCCCATGTCTTGGAACCAAATACAGTTGGTAATTCAGAATGTGAACAACAAATTGTTTCAAATAGTTCTGCAGGATGGTTGATTAGGTACGACCTTAAAAGGACCGAATTTAGTAGTTTGAATAGATTAAGATCGACAGAACTGGCTAAGAACTAAGGGACAGTCAAAACGGCATCATTGTCACCGATCGTTTATCACCCACTTGATGGTTCGCCCTCATTTAATCCCATAGATAGTCATGGTATTCGGAGCTTCCTGTTACTGAACAAGAACAGCCATTAATCATCAAAAAGTATCTTCCGCTTACAGAGTCCTAAGGAAGGCGTAGCTTGAACATTAATTATAACGAGAGATTAGCGGAACGCTTAAACAATTTACTGAGTTTGCTTCTACCTATCAAGTTATCAAGGTGAATTGGCTCTGTTCGCAGTTATTTTTGAACGAGCCGAGCTAAATTGATCTTTCCAGGAACTTTCGTGTTACCATATAATATAATATATATCGTATAGTACATGATGAATTCGAATGTATAATTAATTTTACTTGTTTATTCAGCGGGTGGGTTTAAATTCAACAGTTATATAATAAGAAAGGTTTCTAATATACAGCTACATACTTTCTCAATCTTTCATTACACTGATGTCTGCAGGAAACAGCACTAAATGGTAGGTTTGAAAAGTGCCCCTGTATATATCTGGAATGGTAGTATGTGTGGTATATAATCGTATCATGAGGGTATGACATGTTTGTGGTACTGAAATTCTATGAATTACTAAATACAACTACTAATACTGAGTAAATCCCCACCTTTTACACTACCTATTAAATGTGAAATAATTCGAGGTGTTTCTGAACATTTAAATTAGATACTTTGAAATACAGATATTTCTAAAGGATGTAAATGTTCGTAAACAAGCAAAACTGAACTTGTTCTGAGAATTTATAAATACATTTCTTTGATTTCCAGTTCCGAGTTTGCCCGCGCATGTAAGGGAAAAGTCATTTATAGAAAGTGAACAAAATGAATAATTCAGTTCTTTTATTTTTGATTCACCGGCAAGTCATTCATAGTGAAGAAAGAGCGAGAGGTTTTTTTTTCCCTACTCATTATCTCCCTATGGAGGGGGGGGGGGGGGTGCGGTCATGACATGCAAAACTGGGAGAGAAATGTTTGTTCCTCCTTCTCCCCTCATGAGAAGGTCGTGGATTCTGCGAATCTGCAATTTGGGAATAATTAACAATTTTGATTTATCACTACAAACCAGGCATTGGGAGTAATGCATACATTACTTACCAATATATTACTATTTTACGTCTTTAGGGCAGATTGTATGAGATGCCGATTTATCAGGAATGATTAGGGCCCATAAGTCACTTTTGACAATTTACATAGACCCTTTGGTATAATAGTTTGGGGTAAAGCCACCAGTACGACTCGTGGATGAAGGACGGATTTTTATTGTTAAAATTTACGTAAATTGGGAGGTAAAACAATACATTTGGAGGAAAGGTTGAACTTATTTAGCTTTCAAGACGATAAGATGGTCACGTCAATAGTCTTAACTTGTGTGAAACGGTTATCGTCGGCGGATGACGAGACTGTCGTTTCGTTGCGCCTCTGATTTCCATGAAAGTTGGGAATATATAAGATTTTATGTAGCTACGCCTACTCCTACAGTCGGGTAATAGATAACAAAGAACCACTCCCTCAAATATAGTTCACAAACGAGAAATGTGCATAGGGTCACTGCCATTTTTCAAGATAATCTACTAGTTCAGCACTCTCATTTGGCTGCAGTGTAGGTGATAGAAATCGAACAAAAACTCCCTTGAATAAAATAAATTATTTCTAGATAAGTAATCATTAATGGCATAGCTGATTTCGTACGAAATTATGTATACGATTTCTCATCTTTATAGCTACAACCATCCCTAAGAGAAAGGGTCACGAATTGGAACTTCCACTTCAAGACTCTAATGCTGGGATCTCGAATCGCCTACTTGTACAAGTCAAAGGATCCTATCCTAACCCAAAGCGCCGTTCTTAGTGGTAACTTGTGTTAACGCTCTGCTAAATAATAGATAATGGGGTTAGAGGTTTCGACGTGAAGTAATCCTCTGTGCTCGAGACTGAGTGATTTCCCTTGTGCTGCGGCAGGTACTCCCTTTCGCCCTCCTCTCGACCCATCTCTCAATCACCCAAGCCTCGCGGTTCCGGCGTTCCCTTTCAGTGTCTCAACTTAGATTTCGCGATTCAATATCTTATCATTGAACTCAAATTTCGAGCCAGCCCTCCGTTCACTCATCTGACAAAAGCAATCCTCACGTTGTGCGTATAATTCTTTTCCTATTTGCGGTACCTACTAGGCGATTTCTTGAGGACATTTCAAGCTCATTCTCTATTAACGGTTTTTGGATTGTAAGCGCAAGCTTTGTATTTTATTTAGTTCATTCCAATTTAATTTTGTTTCAATTTACCTTTTAGGGACACTGTACTTCTTGCACTCTTCCTCTCTTTTCCCAAGCACGGATACCTTTTCCCATAACTTCTTAGATTAACCATCTGGTGCAAAGCGTCACACAACTTTGCTTGCTTTTGAAATCTTATAGCAGTTAATGTGATAAGTTCACATGAAGCAATAACAAAAATATAGAACTGAGTGAGTAATTTTTTAAGGAATAATTTGATACCACCAAGATGAATCTCCCGAAACTCGAAAAATAAAAATAAACTCAAAAAAGGGCTGGAAACACTTCTTTTTTTTTTAAATAACAGCTTATAACGTGTTTTTCTGGGAATAGGGGACATTGGGTAATGTTTGTTACTTTATAATGAGTAACTCCGATGCATGTGTTCAAAATCCCTCGGTCTATTTAGGATACATTTCAAAAATTCCCAGAAAATGAACGAAAACCGAAGTTTTGTAGGCATCCGATCTGGTTCTGCATTGCATGACTATTTAACTAAACGGGGAATTTTGAGCTGTGATCTCTTTGAACATTAATACATGGTGTTGGTCTTCACTCTACATTATCCTACATACGAAACCATAGAGTTGTAACTTCAAATTAAGTGCATAAGCAGTTGATGACGCCTTTCATAATTTCATCTCTCAAGGTCCCACCTAGTATCGACAATAACAAGCTCAAACCCTTATTATAATAACCCCTCTCCACTCAAGGGGGCGAGGCAATGAGTAGCTTTAAGCAAAATCTTCAGAACCAATTCTGATCCTCCATTTGGAGAACAGCTGATGACGACCGCGACGCCCGAGGCAGTCGGACGAAAAGCCCCAACCTGGAATGGTTTTATACTTTACTTCTTTTTACTTTACCCTTATTATAATGATAATTCGTTTACCTACTTCTTCGGTTACTAGGAGAAAGCTCTTGGTGCCTGAAGTTAATGGGGAAATATTCTCATGAATATTCAAAACATTTCTCACTCATTGTGACCTCAGCTGGGCCTATGCTTACATCGCTTTATTAATTTCTGAAGTTTGCATATTTAGAATGGTTATTTGTCAAATCTATCAAATAAATATGAGAATGTTGTTGCGTTTCTCCTAAGTTCCTGGCCAAACGGCTCAACGGATTTTAATGTGGTTTATTCCAAAATTATTAGCAAATTCTAGGGATAGTTTTAGACTACGAGTATATTACAATCCTCTAAACAAACTCTTTTATCGAAAACTCGGCTTTCCGAAGAACAACTATGTAATTAAGGAATAACCGGACATTCATCGAACTTTTCTCGACAAATGTGGATAGTGTAGGTTGACGCCTAAAGAAGATTCGATAACAAATTAAACGATTCCAAAACGATTTTGGTGGATTGAGCCGAGTAGTTTTTATTCTTGAAGATATATAATAAAAAGTTGATATTAAAAACGCCTTATTAACTGCAGCGATGCTGGTCACGAAGAGTTTGAACGTAACTAAGTTTATATTAAAAATCGGAGTTTTTAAGGAGGCTTGACGAGTTCCTAAGATGGTTTTAGGCTCGGGTAAAATCTTCTTTTCTTATCGCACAGTGAGCTCTGAGGCTAATTTCATTTCAATTGAAACTGTGATTCCGAAATTTCAATGGAGCCATTAAAAACTGCTGGGTTATAATGATATCGTACGGAGGACCCTTGATCTTCTGGGTTATCTCTGAAACTAATTTCTCTCCTATTGTACCTGCGATACTGAAATTTGAAATGGATCCATTGTGGGACTGCTGGGGTACAATGACGACGTACGAAGACCCTCGATCGGATGTGTGAGCTCTGAGGCTAATTTCATTCCTGCTGACCCTGCGATACTGAAATTTGAAATGGAGCCATTAGGAAACTGCTGGATTACAATGACACCGAACGGAGAGCCCCCGACCAGCTGGGGGAGATCTGAGGCTATTTTCTTTCCTATTAAACTAATCATGCTTAATTTCGAAATTGAGCCATTAAGGAACTTTTGGGTTAAAATGACATCGTATGGAGGACCCTTTTATCAGCCGAGTGAGTCCTGAAGCTAAGTTACCTACGATGCGGAAATTTTCGTTCTCACGTATTCTAGTGGAGAGGCTGAGGCGAGTGAGGCAACAGAAACATCCGATCATCGAGATATGGTGGTTGTTTATACTCGTCACAAAACGAAAATAGTTAATTTCCTCTGTCTCCTCGAGCAGAAATAATGTTTTACGTTAGCGGAAACTTAATAGCAGCTACCACCTGTATTAACATTTATATGGATCCTGACTGAAAGAACAAACCAGGGTATCGGGACGAACCGCGGGTTACAAGACAAACCACGGGGAGAGAGACAGCACATTACTATACTGACATTTCATACTGAGCTTCCATGGGACTTTAGAGTATAATGGTATAAACAGGTTAAATTACCCATGCATCACCTCAAATATAAGTGACATACATTTGATGAAACCTAGAAATGAAAAGTATTAACGAAGCCTGGGGCGTCGTGTAAGATTAATACAGGCTCCCACAGAAAATGCTCCGAAGAGAACTGATTGGTGAGTTTCTGAACTTGACACCCTAATGGCAGCCGTTTGGTACACAAGGGGCACTTAAAATGGCCTGCTCCAATGGTCCCTCCCCATTTTCTTAATGATCTTAAACTCCATTAAAAGCTTTTGGTAAATCAATATGTACCCCCTCCCACGTCATCCACCCTGAGCAGCACTCCACTGCCTGCCCTCAGAAAACGGGGCATACTCAGATTTTTATGGCCAATTAGCCTGCAAAATTAAGGACCGAGATTTATAAGGAAGGCTCAGAGATGAGACCATTAGACTGTTTTTCATCCGTTACTTCCTTAGGAGAACTTCATTTGCCGGATGGATTTATCACGCGATTTATCAAACGTGCTATTTTCTCATATATTCGCATTCAGATAGAAAGAAATTGATACCTACTGAAGTGATTCAAATTAGAATCGTCATGCGTATTATATTCTGCATCTCGAAATTTAAGATTAAAGGGAAAATATTCATAAAAATATTTCGAAAGTCAGTAACTACCCACTGTAATTAACCAAACGTTCACAATTATGTTCTATTTTTACACCACCTGATATCTACGGTGTGAATCGTATTGCGCATGTGTTATTCGTTCACACTCCAAAAAGTAATTCATTGATATTTGTATTTCTTAGATTAATGGATTTGAAATAAGTTCTTATTTATTAACGATTCTGAGAATAAATTATACAAACTAAATAATCTAAGCTTTTCTCATCATTTTCCAATAATTGAAACTGGACTATCGAGGAATTACTTGTCTATGCTATATATAAATATATTCACTAAAATATAAATGATCAAATTAAAATTTCTCTAAGATTGAAAAGTGACTTTCAGTGGTTCAAATATCAAAAAGAAATAGATATAAATACCTCAACGAACAAATATAACTTTATATCACTATAACTCGTATACGGATAAGAACATTCAAATGATTACAAATTGGCTTATTATTTAGGCACAAGCCGTTTCAGTCTTTACAGAACGAGTTCGATTCCTTCTCTATATGCCTTTGTGCCCTCAGATTATTGTCACATATCTACTCATAACTTTCTTTTTTAAACCACAATTTCCATTTGATTCAGCTGTAACAGCTAATGAAAATAGCAAAGCCAATCAAAAGCTGGGTATTGTACTCAGCTGTCATCAATCGTATGTAAAACATAAATTATTCATACTCATATCGTAGGCGTGGAGCGAATCACTAGTTCTGAAAGGTTTTCGAATGAAGAGAAACAATGTGTAGAAAATCGAGGGAGGGGTTTGCTCAACTGTAACTGTGGTCAAAATGCTTATTTTAAAACACATAACGAGTTAGAAAATAATTATGTGTTTGACATGGATATATGTCTTATGGCTTGGGGGGTCATTCCAAAATTTGCTTGATACAAAAAAATGTGACGTTTCCAATTCCCGTGGTGGTAGAGACTTGAAATTCGGCATTCAGAGACTTACATTAAGCAGAATGAGGCCGGGATCTACTGAGTGGCTCCTACACTTTATTTCTATGCTACCCTAAAGAAGATCATAGTAAAGGATTGAGAGGAAGAAAAGAAATGCTGAGCTCAATAAACAATATACAAATTTTTCCCTTACTCTGAAAAACAGACGTATCCATGGTCAGATCTTTTTCCCAGTAAGGAAGAAATTAATTTGGAGTTTATTTCTATCTCGATAACTTTCAACACAAGAGAGCCAATTATTGTTTTGATTCGATCCGAATTGTTTATCCTTCCAATAATTATGAACTATCTATCACAAAACTGATGAAAAAGAGAGAAATCATACTGATTTTATGGCTTCAAAGTTTCAAAAATACCCGTGCTCACGTTCATTCATGATAACTTAAAATTTTTTAATAACCACGGTTAGCGATTCTCTCATAAAAAAATGAATTATTTTTTTAAAATGAATTTCTTCGATTCTGTTAATCTGTGTTGAGAAAAAACTGTACTAAATGAGCAATTAACTAATAGATAATAGAACAACCTACTTTTTGACTATGCGAACGTACAGTAGATTTTTCTTCTTCAGTTATATTTTTAGTTTGAGTCCAGACCCATTTTATTGACACTGATATCCTTTTAAGATCCAAAAAATGAATTTTCTAAATTCATTAAATTTTCTAAATGAAAACTCTATACAAAATTACACGCTCTAATCACTGTATCTTAGAATACAAAAATGTACTCAAAACTTGTAAGCTTTATTTGAATGAAATTGCAAAATTACTAGACAATCAGCATTCACTATTGAATTGCAATGATTCGATTCCACTTTTGGGTTTAATAATCTTAATGTTTCTAGATTTAATAATCCAATAGTATTCTTCAATTGTTTTTTCAACTAAAAAATTTTGTAGAGTCCTTTGGATTCAAATAATAGTAGAATCTCTGAGTTTTAGCGAATTTGTGTAGATAAAGAAGCTATTGTATTGGCTCCAAAAGTTTTAAAATTACAATTGTAATAACTAATTTTTTATGTTTTTAAATTTATATTTCTTCGCAGAATATTACTCAAAAGAAGTTTATCAGCTATGAACTAGAACATTGAAAAATGTACGCACTAAATTATTTTGAAAACTTTTCAGTTAAATAAATTGTAAGCTGTAAAATTTTATTAACAATAATTAAGTACTGAAAAATCGAGAGAAAAAGACTGCAAAAATGAATGATTTTTTTGTGTCATTTAATGGATAGGTCACAATTTTATTGCACTCGAAGTGCATAAATTTCAAAAAAATTGAGCATTTAGCGAGTTGCGGGTCTTGCATTGCCAAGCCTTTAAAAAACCAACTAGCCGCCACTGCAATGAACGAGACGCGCCGAAGTAAGTAACATAGTAAAACTTCGATCCAACTTTGGCCCCATCCCGTATCACCCTGTCGGTTCAAACTTAATTTTCTTTGCATATCCTGGAAGGGGCATGCCCTCTAAATCGCCTGATGCCAAATATGTAACGTTAGATCGTCTACATAAGATAAAACGAGTCGCCAAAATGCATGTTTTCGGTCTTCGTCAATTTTTTTTCTCGTCTCAGCTTTCTCGGAAATATGAAATCCTCTTCCGTTCACCCTACAAAGTTGAACGTTGATAGCGAGTCTTCTGGGACATCGAGATAAAATAAAACTCAAGGGGTCTTTCCTGATCATCTGAGTGATGGTGGGGCTTTTTTGATGAGTTGAGTAAGCTGGTGGGGCTCTCTTGTTCACTCTCGGAATGTGAAACTTGAAAGGGAGTAGGTCATCAAGAGATGAACAAAACTACGGGTTTCATCCTGATCAGCCATGTATGTTAAATTCTGTCTTGTTCACCCTAGAAAATTTAAATATGACTGGGAGGATCTGTCGGACTACTGTAGTCGCACGAAATTACTGACTCCATCCTGAGCAGTCTGTACATTCCAACCTTTTCCTCCTAGACAACCGATAATGTGTGATATCCCCCCCCCCCCCCCCCCCGATTATACGCTCAGCGTACAAAAGATGCCAAGCCACAATAAGCATGATATCATCCAATTTGGGCCAAGCCAATGGTCGGATCGCCGTCTCCTAGTACAGTGCATTCATCCTCTCATTCTTTTTTACTGCGATAGGGAGTGAGAAGCTTCTTCAACAGCTTGGCTGATTTTCACGTATTGCTTAACCTTACAAGTAGCCGTGGTGGTAGATTCACACATCACAACGAGTCTGAAAACATATTCCTAATGTTGAATAATAATATGTTTCAGGTATTTATTGGGGGTATGAACCCTTTACTGTTACTTTGGATTAGTACAACGCTCGCCCACATTAGTAAGAAGTATTGGTGAAGCAAATGTAATTGTATGTTATAATTTCAACAGAATGACACTCACAATGGAATGGAAATAGTTTCACAAAATGGGGATAAGAAAGGGAAGAAAGGGTGCATACTTCGTAGTGCTCTCATCTTAAAGTTGAAGATCTCTGCAATGAAGAGATCATGGCAATGTTGGGAGATCCGTTTGAAGGAAATATTCCCCCACCATATTTTGAGAACAGCAACAATGTTTATGTGAGAATTGGTCGGTATCACTCCGTGGTCTCACTCTCAATCGTAGTGAAAAAGAGTGAGGGCATGAATTAATTGTACCATGAGACGGCGAGCCGACTGTTGCCTTGGTCCGAATTGGATGGTGCCATGTATGCTGCTTGGCATCTTTTGTACATGGAGCGTCTTGTGGAGGGAGGAGGTAAATTTAATACAAAAATCACGAAAATTTGCTCGTAAGACAGGAACATGACTGACTGGAACGTTTAGTCTTCCATCAGAGTAATATTAATCTAGATCAGTATGGGACATACTTTTGTATGTTCACATAGGATATTTGCTATATCAAACTCAATGTTTCGATGTGGGATAACAAGTCTCTTTGATTTGTGAGTACTGACAAATTAACTTCCACTTCAAACGCAACTACTAATTGAAATCAGGTCTTAGAGGACAGGAAAGGGAAAAGGACAGGAGTTCAAGCGAATTCACTGCAAGTAATAAGAGTAAAGCTGGCTCGACTCAATTAGATTGTTGTCCAAGGCACCAGCTGGCTGTCTGAAATTAGAGTCTAAGAAGTCTTTATAGTGAGGCGAGGTCGCGCAATTACCAGGCCTACCTTCTACCAATTAAACTTTCCAGCAAACTTCCAGGAAATCCACTCCGAACGACTTATTTGGCGTTGAGTCGAATTGCATAATCTATAATGATGTCCCTATAATAATAGTTTTGATGACATTAAACAATACTGAGAATCGTACTTATCGGGACAGGAATATGTCGATAAAACTATCGGTATTATAAAATAAATATATAAATAATCTCTCTCTCTCTCTCTCTCTCTCTCTCTCTCTCTCTCTCTCTCTCTCTCTCTCTCTCTCTCTCTCTCTCTCTCTCTCTCTCTCTCTCTCTCTCTCTCTCTCTCTCTCTCTCTCTCTCTCTCTCTCTCTCTCTCTCTCTCTATATATATATATATATATATATATATATATATATACATATACGGTTTCTCAATACTGTCTGTATTAATGGGAATATTGAGTGTGGGGGGTTTTACGTTGAGATCTTCTATCTCTTTACAGTGAGAATCATTAAGATAATGGTTCATGGTTCATTACTTTTTTAAGAAGGCATAAATATAAATATGCCATCAACTCTTGAACGGTGGAATTTTTGGAAAGGATTTCAAGTAACCAGAACCGAGTGGATTTATAAGTGAACCTGTAAGCGAATGATATTTATAATGCTAATTATTAAGTTGTATATAATAGCTAGGATGATTGCAAATGTTATATATATAAACAGACACTCGGGTCTTTTCACCTCATAAGAAATTCAGACGCTCCGAGAATTGAACATTTCTAATAGCTTTTAAGCTCACATCACGTACATCTTCTGAGAAACCCTTGTTATAAATGTCCATCTCATTCAAAACTTGGCCTTTCAGAATGAAATGTAGCCTGCACTTTTAATCCCCCTCTGCTGTTCTCTCCTACTCAAACATTCTTCTGGAGGGTGGCATGATCCCTTGCCAAGCAATATCCTATCCTCCCTTTCTTTTCATCAATGTTGTATCCTCCTTCATTTCGTCCATCGTCTGTGTATTCCGTGGAATGTGAGACTAGTAATATTCCTTTCTGACCTTTTCCTGACAGGGCTTAAATTCATTAGGTACTGAAGATGCCATGCCTGATCTCTCTTATTATATATTTATTTATTTCAGGTTTTAAGCGTTTTTGTGTGGGCATTTTTTTAGTGGGACCCTTTCTTGTTATTCAATTTGGATCGGATAACATACTTGTTAAGGGAAACTTTCCTATCACAGAGTATATCAATTAAATCTTTACCTCAATAGATTGTAAGTGAATCGGATGCGCAAAAGAAAGGAATTCGATGTGAGGGTAAACGGCGATATAATCGGCGATTTAATTCATGTAGAAGTATTAAATTATTGAAGAATAAAATTTATTGTAATTCCAAGGAATGCCAAAACTGCAGACTAATATTGTTTGTGCACTGCTGTTCGAAGTGCTGAATGCAAGAGAGGGAAAGAGAGATGTCGCCGAAAGATGGCAATCGGAGGTTTTAAATATGTGTGGAACGGACCTCCAGGATTTACAAAAGCATTAAATAAATGAATGAATAAAACCTTGAATCATCTTGAGCCTCCATTGAATATTGTAGGAACGTGGAACACGCTTCATTTCAAATTTTCACAGGTTGAATAACTAAGAACTTATCTCCGGATCTCACTCAGCTGATCTGGGAGGCTCTAGACTTCATGCTTCGTTTCTAGACATCCCAAGAGTTTTCCCTTTCAAATTGTAGCTTTATAGTTGAGCACCAAATAAAATAACTCCAAAGCTCACTTCGCTGATCTAGGGGACCTCAGACGTTACAATTCATTTCTAGATGTTCCAAGAGGCCTCCATTCCAAATTTCAGCTTCATGGGTTGAATAGTAAGGAAATTAGTTGTACCGCTAATTAAGTCTCGTTTTTTTTCGACAGCACTTTGTGACACTTTTGGTTTATTATTTCCAATAATAAGCCTATGTGATCGTGTAGCAAAAAATTTTTATAACCCCCCCCCTCAAACTTTATCACTTTACGTTTCAAGGTGCGTAGAATCCAAATTTGAAATTTCCGTCCGCCGTCCGCCGTTCACCGTTCGCCGCCCAGACCATAAAAGGCCTAAGAATTGACTTAAAAAACCCGTTCTTTCGCACATAGACTCCATTTGGGGTCTAGTTGGTCCTAACGTTTAACCATCCCGATCGCTTTACTCGCATAGATGCTATGGGCCAAAAACGGGCAAAAAAGTATCTTTTTCGACGCGCGCACGCCTGGCACGCTTGGCAGGGGGTCACGGTGGGATTTCACGTTTGCGCATGCGCAGTAATTACTAATGTCACGATCATCTTGAAATTGATATGGAATGCTCAAGTTGTGTTCTCCTAAGAAACCCCCGAATTTAAGTGAGATCGGACGAGTAGAGCATGAGAAGTTTCTGCTTGGTTGAATTTACGTTTGCGCATGCGCAGAGTGAAGTATTGAGTTGGGAACAGTGAAACAGAAGGGACCGTCCCCCCTCTAGCCCGCACATTCCCTGAAAATTCGATCCAAATTGGATGAAAACTGTGGAAATGAAGCTTTTTACAAGGATTTACGGACTTCACCTATAGTGAGGGAATCAGAAAGAACGTGGAAAAGTCATATCCATGGTACACTATAAACTTACCTTATATACCTTTGTAACTAATCATGAAAATATAATAATAATTACCCCCTTCAAAAAACTTTCGGAATAAAAACATAATTTTCGTTTTGGCTCTCCAGCTACCTTCGTCCATCGTTTTTTATTGGTAAAGATCAATATTATAATAAAGTTGGGTACGTCTCCAATCTAGTCTTTATTTCTACTTACCGATAAATTTATTTTTCAGAAGAGTTGTGATTATTATCTTTGCTACTAGAACCTATAGTACCTACAGTTTTTCTAAGTGAAAAATACGAGTTCTTATTGTTTTTGAATTCTATACATATCAATGTAATTATGCCAAACCGAGTATACTGGTAGTTAGATTTATTTTAATTAAGAGCACAAATACTCACCCACACTTTATCATGCTTCATGTGATAATTTAACGTTTTATGAGTTGAATTTTACTGTTAACTAATTCCCTTACTTGTTGCCTAATTCTCTCACTACAATGATTTCAAACATGATCATATATCTCCTGGATAACAAATTTCTATGAACTAAGTTTTCTCCAGCATAATTAGAAACATAAGCATAGAAAGGATTAACGGGAGAAATAATATTTTAAACTAAATTTTTTTAAATTTACGAGAATGTGATATGGTATATTTGGCAGATGGGCAGAGAGATCGATGTTGAATCGAAGATTGTTCTAGCATTCACACGTTTAAGAAATAGGTAGTAATTGAGAAAGAACACCTATTCAGAGAACAATGTCTACGTCAGATGTAGCAGCATATGCAGAAAAGAGAAAACGATTGAGCCAACTGTTGAACTAAATTCAAGTGTTTGTGGTAGGTACCTAGAGGTTGAGAAAATGTGTGAAGCGCCTCTAAAACGGGTATTGCGCCATCCTTCCCCTTAAAGGAGTTCGAACGGTCCCTGAAAGAGAGCCGTATGGTAAATAGGACCCTTCCACCTCCAACAGCCTTTACGGGTCCTTGGGCTCGGGGTCGCCTCCATCGCACCTTCCGCTTTGAATAGCTGGAGAGGCTTATCCTGGATCAGGGACCGGTCAGGATGAATGATGCAGTCTCGCCCTTACGATCTCATGCTCTTCCCTTCTGGGGTTCTCCGAGCTTCCTTTATAAGCATGAAATTTTAAAAAATTCTACCGCCTCCGTCTCTTGCCTTGTACTTTTACGAAGGAGACCAGACGTAAAAATGAATGAGATAGGAATTTAAGGTAGATTTATTGTTTATAGAGCACCACCGGCTGGCACAAAACCCTTCGAAACACACACTCTGTGGAACTTGTAAGACGAACTCAAGTCAATCGTTTCTTACCTAACTTACGAGAGAATTTACAGCTTTTTCGATTTAGAAAACAATTACATGATAAACATCTCGAAATCCATTGACGTTGCTACATGATAATCAGTACGTTTAGGAAGCTTACACGTCAAAGTAAGAGAGAAATGCTTTGCTACACGGAACTTTTTCGAAGGTGACAGATAACAGAAGTAAATTCATCACAATTTATTACTCAATGGTCTTTGGGATAGTCCTATATGAGACAGTGGACGAATAATGACAATGTGATACTCTTCAGAATTACAGTTATCCCAGAATCTGATTTCATTCCTATTTAACCAAACATAGTAAGTAAAAATGTAGAGTCTCAATATTATACTATATTTAAAAAATAAAATAAAATAAAATAAAATCTCTGAAAATTATTACTCCGCTGTTTGTTATTACGAGACCTAGTAGATAATCCTGGCCCAAAGATTTTCAGTCTGCTTCGATCAATTGGCTCTTGCAAAAAAACTATACATGCGATAATGCAGTAGGCCGGACATAAAAAGAGCAACTCGTATTTTGGGAAAAAGGTATTGAGCATGTAGGTAGAAACCTGAATCATAGGAAACCTGAACATTTTTGTATTCTCGTTATTATTGGTTAGGCGATTTTTGAGAACCGATTTCGGTGAAATGTCAACTTGAAAAACGATTTCGCACACTAAATCAAGTTTCATAACAATTTCGGTTACCTGGGTGGGGTTGTTGCAGGTTCTCCCTTTTTTATATGCAGCATCGCCGTTTTCATGAGCAGCTTCCTCGGATTACGAACCCGGACCCGTCTTTAGTTGCGGCCGTGATCATTCTGGTCAAACTGGTAGGAAATTCAGGGAAGCAGTTGACGAACATGAAAGGATTTCAAGGATAATATGGGTAAATCTGAATTAGCAAATTGTCTTATTGAATCCAATCATAGTTTTAATGGGAAATAGACAGTTTGTAGAAATACTTCATTTTTGTCCCAAGGGTGTTATGTTGAATCTACTTGAAAATTTCAAAATGATCAAAGTGACAAGTCTGGTAAATGTTTAAATAAGGATATCCCTCAGTATATTTCACCACTACATGTACATATAATCCATTTCTGTAAAGCCTGGCATCATCCCCTTGGTGAAACCAGATTGAGTACCTAATTCTTACCCTTCTCGTCACTTCATCCGATTACTTATAATACCCTTTACGTTGTATAAACTTAATTGGTTGTACCTCCTGCCCTTTCCTTTCTCTCGACCAACGGGATTCAACCTCCCCTCACCTGTGGCTATATAAGCCATGTCCTTTTTAACGTATTTTCAGTTATTGTTTGTTACTGATGATGACCTAACCACGAAATCAACCAAACGTTGAAACTCTTTATTTTCGTGGAATTAGTCAACGTTATTCGTTAACTTCCGTTTTTTATTGCTCCTTAGTTCATTCGAAATGACGACCTCCATCGGGATCTCAAGATGGAAACAGTGAAATTATTAAAAACTTTGCGACTGAACGCAAGCAATGACTCCATGAACACAGAACCTATACGTCAGCTAGACAACAGCAACGTCAACCGATTTCTTGAAGAACAAGGCCTCTCGACCATGTGACGGGATAATGTGACAAGTGTTGTGTGAAAATTATTTAATAGAGTTGTCGTCATTGGGCTATATAATGAACCTGTTCTACACTGTTCTATAATTGAACCACAAAAGTAAATTAACTTGATGGAATAAGCTCAGTAGTTATATTATTTTCATAATAAAGACATGAAAAATAAAAATAAATAAAAATAGTGTAATGTAAACAAGGCAAATTAATATGTTGGATTAGAGAGGTCAATCTTGGTTCGGGGAAGCTTCAACCGACCCACCTGGGTTACTTGGTCTATTTGAGGCTAGGACCACTACCGCCATTTTCCTATCATTTCTATTGACTAACCTAATTCTGCGAGGGTATGCATGTGCCACGGGAAATGAAATTATGAGAGTTATACGAGGCAGCTCTAATACACAGAATATTTAATACTAGCCTACGGCTACCATATTATTCAGAATTTATCCATACAAATAATATATATATTCATGAAGATTTAGAAGGTTTGTAATAATTTTATTTTTGCAAGATTAAAGTGGAGAATCGAGCTTTACTGATCAGCAATATCTGTTTAGCGATATATTCACAGGTAGGATTACAAAATATGAAACGGTAGCCGGAGAAAACACATGACAAATAAATTTTATGTTCAATCCGACACGAATGGCAACACAACGAACCATGCTCAATATTTCATTCAGTAAAATATTTCATTCCAGGTCTTGCCTTGAACCCAATCAGCAGCGGGAATTCCTGCATTCCGTTAATTGTATTACTGTTATAAGAAGTGAGGTTCGTTAGAACGAAATCGATCGTTTACATACGAATTATACATTATATATTAATCACAGTACTTCTATATAAAAAACAAAAACAGTTTTATATTGCCCAGTAGGTACATCTATATTATACTTTATTTTATGTTTTGTTAGGAGTACGTTTAACTGATTAAGTGCCTTGACATATATATCTAGCTGTTTCAGTTTGGCTCAATTCAAAATGCAGCAATTCAGTTTCAGTATAAAATAAATCAACCTCAGACTATTGGCTGATGAAGTGCGATTTTCAGCAGCTCAAAAGAGGGAACGTTTCAAATCTTAACTTTTCTACGTTAAATGCCTATGTCGATATGAACCACTATATTAAAATACTAGGTGGTTCACCCGTGCGTTGCACAGGTTGACTTGAATATTCGCAAGCCCCCCTTCACCCATCAGATTTTAGAACACTCCTATAGATCTGATTAAAAAAAGTCTTTACTTAGAAGTACTTACTTAACGTACTTACTTACAAATTACCTATTAGGACTAAACTACTGAAATCAACCCCCACTCTCTCTACACAAACACCCCCCATATTTCATATTGAAAATACTCTTGATAGGTAACCCAAAAGAACGTTCAGAATAATCCAATTTCATTCGTCTCAACATCAGATTACCAATTCGTTCGGTGATGACCAAATTATTTTGTTTAACCGCTCCCTCCCTCCTCCCTTTTTTTCCTTACCACAAACACCTATCTATGGTTGAGAATAGGAAACATTTTAATAGCTTGTGATTGAGGTTGACATTATCAAAACTTATTCGCCCAATCAGATCCCCAGTTTGTTCAGTCATGTCAAAGATACCCCTTTCCAAACCCTCTCCCCCCCCAAAACACCCCTTTGGGTCGGAATTGAAAATTTCTAAGAAGGCTGTGGTTTTTTAGTGTTATCCAAACTTATTTTATCAATCAGGTCCTCCGTTTATTCAGTGATGTTCAAGATACCCCATTCCACAACCACCCCTCCCCCCAATGAAAAGAAACATTATGAAATTAAATACTTATCTACGCTACAATACTACGCCTATTGACGACAAAAGTAATGATAAACAAAATTTCTTGACTAGAGAATTCTATTGAAATTATATTAGTTGGTTTACAAGTTCCTAATATTATGTTCACGCATAGTAACGACAGAACCATTGAAATAGAGACCACTACCCTAATGGTTTTTAAGACCCAGACTTTTCGCCTTGATTTTCATCCCACAATGCTGATGAAAAGTTCCGAAATTGCAAAACCGATTTCGACTCATACGTGATTTTCGATACACTTTTCCATAAACTCTCAGTAATTCGAAAGAGAATCTCTGTGTAATTCGACGAGCGCACGGATGGATTAAAAAAAGTATTTGGAATCCACGCATCTTGAAACATAAATAACCATAGACATTAAGAGGGGGGGTTCCACGTTTAATTACGAAGGATTCGCAATCTTTTTTCTCTTTAAAAACGAAAATATCTGCTACCGATCTGTATTACTTATAAAAGACAGTTCATTTAGCGTTACCGAAGTCGCTCTTACTGTCATTTTGTTTCCACTTAACGAACAGTACCTACTGTTCTTGTTGAATTCCTCCATACTTCTTTGACTACTTATCCAGGGCTTGGAAATATTGGCTTCGCTTTCACAATTATGGGTTTCTGGTGCTCTCAAGAGAAACTTAATGTACCTTAAAAATCTGCTGGAAAACAAATTAACTGTTTTCCATCTAATTCAAAAATTCATAGAGTCTTTGGGTGTTTTCTGGTTATTTAATCAAAGTATCATCATATTTTTTTTTTCATCGGCCATTATTATCCTCTCTCAGAGCTGGTACGAGTTACTACAAATCTCACACATTCAACACAAACTGACGTAGAATAATTTGAGCCTATAGACTGTCACGAACGTGCTCGAGGCATAGGAGAGCCCTGACGGATAAAGAAACCGGAATATCAAAAACTAATAAGCTCCCAGGGGATACCACTAAATTATATCCGAGAGTCAACGGTTGCGTAGAGTTATCGGTTGTGTCAACGGGTCGACCACCGAAAGACGCTGCTCCCCACTGATCATTCTCGAATTACCCATCCAATTGACGTGGTAGTCCCTCCTCACCAATCCGCTGTCGCGTGATTGAGCGTCCGAAGAGTGAATCAGCTTATCCTCAGTAATCTTCCATTGACAACTGTGGCTCAGCTCATCACAAACCGGATACCGCAAGTCGTGGGAGGTCGTGGCGAATTCGGATTGGATCCGACACTTTTTAATCAGAGAAAAAGGTATTATAATCTTGAGGTATAATATTAGGTATTATAATCTTGAATTGATCTAAATACACAACCGTAATATTGTAACCATATACAAGTATTGAATGTTGATATTCAATACTAACCATTTATTTATATAACTGAAAAAATTAGTGAGATAGGTCATTACGTAGATATATGGCGCGCTGCAGCCTGGCCAGTTCCTCCATTGAAACTAAACAGGGAACGGTCCAGGTTACAGCTCGTGACCGTATGATTTTGGTCTGAGTCTAACTGTAACACCCAACTCCAAGTACGAAGTTTCACCTGTACGTGTCATTGCAGACGATTCCTCTCCTTAGGATTGAGATTGAAATTTCAAAAAAATCTATCATTCCAAACGAAAGGACGAGTTCGTTGGCCAAAAATTTTTGAGCACATTTAATTGGTCAAATTTTGTAAAATGTACTAAAAAACACTAAAAACGGCTGAAAATTGTTAAATTTGTAATTGTTTGCAGTATTTTAGACGAAACTAAATTGTCAACGATTAAATAGGACATTTAAAATTTTTTGCTCAAAAGTATGCTGGAAAACGTACTGCTAAAAAATCTATAAAAAATGCAAAAAAATCTCCTTTGAATCGTCGAATTTTATCTAGTATGCGTTTTTTTGCCATAAAATTGGCAATTCCAGTCATCCGATCATGCTGGATGACTGGAACTTTTTTTCATATACCTATGTCTGAATGTAAATGGAGAAATTTTCGTGGTTATTTTCTATTAGCTCAATATAAAGATCTGATTGAAAGCTTTCCAAAAAGGTGCTATATGATGCGTATCTATCCAGAAATAAGGCTCTTAGAATTAATTTAAACGATGGTCCCCCCCCCCCCTCCTCACGCCGAAAGGGGACTCTCAGCTCTCTTGCAATACTACGTCACGTATGTATGATCTTCCTACCCGTTTATTGGCCAAACTAAGCTGTATTTTGACCTATAACAAGGGGATTTTCAAGTGCGCTGAAGCTGAATCTGAGGTCGAATATGTGAAATTCATACCGAAGGAATGAAAACCGGAATGAAAAGGAATGAAATTCATACAGAAGGTCGAAGTGTGAAAATAGGTACATTTTCTTTATAAAAGTCAATTTTATTTGCGTGTGTGTGTGTGTGTGTGTGTGTGTGTGTGTGTGTGTGTGTGTGTGTGTGTGTGTGTGTGTATTGGTGGCAGATACTTCAATTCTCAAAACTGGATAGTTGGGCACTACATAGTCCAGTTCTCACCATATTCATTTTGAGGTGCGATGGGGAGGTAAATGCTAAAACATCCTGTTTCTTCGACTAATCCTGGTGCTAGGCGCCAAGTTACTTATTTGTTTAGTTTGTATTTTTAATTGAATGTCGCGTCTAACATGGACATTTTGACATAACTTCAACTTTCCTACGTATAGTGACGTAGTACTTGGCGGGCGATTTCGCTTTCAAAATCTGGACAATAGTTTGTGCAGAGCACCAAATTTTGAAACATCATAACTGGAGAAAGATTTTTAATTGGAGGAGTGCGCTATTGGTATAAATGACCTTAAAATGGAATGCGCACCAATTTAAAAGTACAAAATCAAGTGGGAGGGGGAGGGATATGGAAATGTAATGATTTCACTCCCCTACTTACACGTATAATTATAATATAATAATATTATTACACGTATAATAATATTATAATAATATTATTACACGTATAATAATATTATTACAATAATATTATTATTGTAGATGGCAGACTCGTGCTAGGTAAAGATTTTCATATCGAGGAGCTCCTCAAGCAAACCCGCACGACCGAGCGGTCTTGAAGAAGGGTATAGCTTCTGCGCCGTATGCAATATCGTCGGTAGAAGAATTCCGCAACAATGATGGCTTATAAGGGGACTACTTACATTATAAAACAGTGAGTCAAGAAACATGTTGTAAATCAATATACGATTCAACAATAAAAAAATAATGATGAATTAAATCAGTTTTAAAAAATCGATAGAAAACGTTGTTGATTCCAAATAATGATAGCAAGGACGATGAGGATGAACGAGCTTCTTTAAGATGTTTTTGGATGTACCTATCTATTTCCATCTTTGATGCTGTGGAAGTGAATTACTTTTGGTTTATTATTTTCAATATTAAACCATTGATCAAGATAATTGATCAAGAAAAAACAATTTAACCCGCCCCCGCTATATTTATTATACGGGGTTTAATTATTGTTGACCAACGGTCTACGTAAAAGAATTCAAAAATATTAAAGCCTTTTATAATAACTTGCAGCGTTTTTTGTTAGTTGTTGATAGTTATAATCCCGAAGAATCTATTGAAACCACCCGAAACGCTGCAAGTTAATCAGATTGCTCTCCTTAAGGGCTAGTAGAACTTTGACCGGATAAAAGATTATGAACAAGAGAAAATCAGAACTTGTGGAGCATGGTACGGATCGCCTAATAAACTACCACGGTCGTACCTGCTGATCTCATTTCAATAGAATTCTCACTTCTCGAAATTGATTATATTATAACTTTTGCCACCCATACCAACTTGGACTAGTGAGCGCAGGTAGGTGATTTGTTTAATCCCCATTAATTTCGAGTTGGTGGTAGTTACCTAGGTAGCAGCTTTTGTAACGTATAGGTGAACCGCTCGTAGTAAAGTGTTGAATTAAATTTAATTAATTTCTCCACGTAACTCGTCTAGGTACTGTAATGCATATAATAGACTTCGTATTGTAATTTAGACTTGTGTTCTGCGTAGATGGGCTACGTATTGAAATATTGATAACCGTTGTGACTAGATACATATAACGGTTTCAAGGAACTAACTGTTCCTTCGAGTTTGGATTGATATCATTTTGTTCTCTTGCCTACCTTTCTCGCTTGCTTCGATTACTTTCGGTTTGTGGATGAGTTGCTTCCTATATCCATTGAAAGCAAAATAATATAATTATCACAAGATGTGCATTATTCCTTTAGCGAGAAGAAAATGAGCCCCTTCTCCGGCCAATCGGTATCTTCTACCAACACCAACCCACAACTTCTTTCACGGCACTTCATTCCCGCCGTTAGGAACCCCCTGGAGGGTCCAAGAGAAGAAAAAAGGGCAGCGCACTCCATTGTTCTCCATTCTCCCCCCGTTGTGTCGGCTTCATCTCATTTGTCCTCGGATTTATTATTTATGGTCATTCCATTGTGTTGAATCACTCCATTGAAGTGAAAAATAGCATTTCCCTTCTGACACTGCTTCACCTTACAAAGGTAATGGCGTAGGTTCTAGTATGGCGTTAGTTCTACGTAATTTTGGAAAATAAAAGATGGTATATTCTCCGATCTTTGCGTTCATCAAAGGAATATTTTGCACGGTGTTGTTGAGTGTGAATTATGGCTTCCCTACTTGAAATGGTTTACAAATGTTTTGAGTATCTATAAATTACAACAACGCATGCTAAAGGCGTGGTATTTCATCTTTAGATTATGGAAACTAAGTTTTTTATTAGGCATTCAGTCAGTTAATTTACAATTAATCATTAATTTGTTTCCACTTCTAAATATTTAGGACCATCTGTGTATAAATAGGTGTATCAAAATTAACCCCCCCCCCCCCTCATCAACCCAATCAAATTAGAAAGCAATACTACTTATTTTTGAATATCAGAATAGAGAGTTACTGGAGTTAAGAAAAAATCATAATTTACATTTTTGTTGAATTACACTCCATCCTAGAGAGTTTTTATCAACACTGAATACAATGATGAACAAAAAATAGGTGTTGGCTATTTCATCGTATCATAGAAATATCGATAGAACAAGAAAATTAACTTAACTTCAAAGTTATTCATTTTTACAGTTCATTACTTACCTATATTTTGTGATAAGTTGATTTTTGACTTTATCATCTTATTTAGCGTTAGACATCCAATTAAAAAGAAATGAAAATTAAAAAAAATATATATATATATATATATACCTATATATATATATTTTTTTTCTTTTTCTTTTAATATACATAATATATAATTAATATATACGTTAATTCCTCTGCGCTCTCTATCTTTTTCCATGCATTGGATACCATGTTTTGAAATATATTTCATTCTAAAAAGTTAATATTTGTTATACTTCGATATCTCCGAAATTACTGAAAACGTGAAGAGGATTTTGCTTTTGATACACTTTCTACATACCATCTAACAGAGTCATAAAATATATAATAATAAATTGTTCCATTGCTGCCAACCAACCATATTAATAATAATAAAAAAATTTATAAATAATAATAGTTATAAAGCGGTGAATGTAAATGAAAGAGACATGTTAGTAGGTGTGAGGGAGGGTGAGAGAGAAGGGGGAGAGACAGTGCGAGAGAGAAGGTGAGAGAAAGAAGGAGAGAGGAGACAAATAGTGAGAGAGAGAAAGAGAGAGGGAGAGCGAGAAAGAGAGTGAGTGAGGGAGGGGGGCATTAGCCGTACATAAACAACCTAGCTTGAAAGATACGTCCTTAAAACACATATTTCCATTTCACGATGAGATTTACTTTTATCGGACAGATATTTATTCCATTGGTTATTCACGCAATGCACCAACTTGAGATGACAAGCTTATGCTTAATGTGTTTGACGTAGCATACTAATCTTTCGGATTATCCAAAAAGTTGGATATATCGTTAAAGCACTGTTTCAGGAAGTCGTACACCCAAAACATGGAAAATGATAGATGACAATTAAACATCCCCCCTTCAAGTTTTGTAGATTCCTTCTTGAAGTGCTTCACATTTGCGAGGCTGAAGTTCTAAAGCATTTAGACCCAGTGTTAGCACTTCATTTTGCCCAAACCACAATCCAATATCGTACGTTTTACCTGAACTCTCACCCCATACCACAGCATACAGCTTGATTAAACCGCTCGCATGCGACCAGCGAGCTACGTTCTAATCTTGAAATGAGGGAGGATGTCTTGGAATATTGTTTCAACACCTGTGCACTCGCTACTTCCAAACCTCCTCTGTTTTCGTAATATTAAATTCAAGCATATCAAGTTTGTGAAGGCTGACGGGTTTCAGTATACTCATCTACCTATTTATATCAAAAGGTTGACGTGGCGTGAGGACTCTATGTATAGTCTGCAACCCGAGTACGCAGATTTATTTTAGATTTATTGACAAAGAAGAACGTACAACTAAGTAACTAGGAATCACTACGAATGGGATTTCTATTACGAGTAAATATATAAACATATAGGTACTGAAAACTAAGGTTTTAAAAAGTTTTCAGAGTTTCAGATAGAAGAAAAACATATATGCATACACAAAATAAAATAAGCCTCTGAACACTAAAAACGCTGCAAATTACTACACAAAGGTTTATTATTTAAGTAGTAGGTAGCCCTTTAATTAAACAAAGTCAATTATTCATAGTCCAAATATATCTGCAGTGGCATAGAACTACCGAGGAGAAATTAAATGAAAAACACCTACAATTCACTAGTCTTCTGAATTTAACACAAGCTGACCCACCAACTGAAAATTAATTATATAAAATAAATAACATACCTACGCTTTGCAGCTCCATTTATTCTTGACAAAAGTTATAATAATCTGAATTCCTTTGGAATTATATCAGCTGATACGATCGTCATAGTTCATTAGGTAATTTTTACTGTTTCACCTGCTGCGATACATCCCATGTTGATTTTTTTCCGTGTTAAAGTTCTGGCCCTTAGATAGGAGAGCAAACCTATTATGAAGTAACAGCTACCTGGTAGGTTTTTTTGGATTCTTTGGGATGATATTTATGAATTATTATCAAGCCCCGTACATAGTAAACCTGTATTAGATAGCCCTTTACCGCAGAACACGAAATTAACCAAACGAATTTTTCAAGAACCCCATTTATCGCTATAAAATCGTTAAAATTCAATCAAATGAAAAAATGGGCTTCTCCGCGTGAAAAAACATGTGCCATACTTGGAGTTGCCTAACAACTGAATTTTGACCAAATTTTGGGATTGCGCATTGGGCCTCCTAGAGCGGGTTGTGCAAAGCCGAAAAATTCGGTTGAGGGGTCAAATTTTCTATATATATGGATATATATATATATATATATATATATATATATATATATATATATATATATATATATATTATATGAACTTAAATGATAGACATTTGAAGGTAAAAGAGTGATTTTGATATTTCGAGTAAATCTTTTTCAAAAATTACTCTTCTAATTTTGAAAAAGATTTACTCGAAATGTCAAAATCACTCCTTTATACTAGTCAAATTTCTATAATTTAAGTTCATGTAATATATAGTTCAGTAGAACAATCAATAATCAAGTGTATATATATATATATATATATATATATATATATATATATATATATATATATAGAAGTAATACAAAAATAATAATAATAATAATGAAATCAGCTGATATGATTCCGATGGATCCATCAGCTGAAACAATTCCAATGGAACTTGGAAATAAATAATTTGCAGTGGGTTTTTTCGTTAATATATTTCTAGTTCCCAATTTCAAAAATTTTGGCAAACTAGGTAACTGTTGTTGAATAGAATGGTGGTGGAGTAATTCGAGTATCATCTCCACACAAAAGTGATTAAATTAGAGGCAAATTCATCTTAGTGAAACGAGTGGTAGTTAAATGTGTTTCTACTTAAAAAAGGATGGCCTACAAATGTGGCTGATAGCATGTTATATTCGCAGCCATTCAATACTAATCGCTAATACGACACATGTTACTCAGCATTTATGCATTTCTCACGGAATGGATTAAAAATAAATTAAATAAATAAAATTGAAAATTCCAACGTAATTGACAGAATGGGGTAAAATACTACGGAATTGCAGATGAATTGCCCTATGTACTGAGCGTCACTGTTTTTGTGATAAAAAATCATCTCATAATGATGAAATGAGAGATGGAAGGGTGTTTTATCCTTGACGCGGAAGCTCAACGTCAACGGAATGAATAAATTGGAATCCACGTAAAAGGGACAGCCCTCTGCCCTTCATCTATCACAAAAACAGAAAGCAAGTTTTCAGAATGCGTCTCGAAGTAACAAATATGACGGGTCCTCTGATATAATGCTATGCTTCAACTTCCAAAGGCTTTCGCTTGTTTGAGTGGGACAAATGCGTCGGAGCTCTTTTTTTCCTACCCGCTCTCGCTTCAACCCATAAATCTGAGAAAAGAAGACGACGGTGGGCTTTGGAAAACGGGGTTCAAGGAGCGAAGTGTGGGTAGGGCCTGGCGAAGGAGCGGAGGGAACTCGGAACATTGTTCCAGAACGAATAACTCTCTTACCTTTCTTTTATGGGCCTTTGTCGTCTGGTTTTTATTGCATGTGCTAAAAGCTCGGGTGAGTTGGCATTGAGTATTTGGCCTCCGGGATAAAGGGAAAAACTCTGCTCGGGGGTTTCTTTGGGGGTTGCCTCAGTTTCCGGCATGCTTCCCCTCCTTACTGTATCATGGGGATCCACACTTTCCTGTCCATCTTAGTTCTTGAGATGGAGCTGTTCATAGCAACCACTTCTTAGAAAAGTTTAGACGTTATATATAGAGAAGGTTTCGTACTGACGAAAATGGCTGGGGACAGAATGACTGCAGAGTAAGGAGCGTGAGAGAAGAGAAATTTAATATTCTGTTGAAATAACTTACCCAGAAGTACTTTGAACTCTAAGGGTGCGGATCGGAAGGGTAACACGATTTCAGGAACTGGTTCGATTGCATTTAAATGATGTTCAAACTGTTAATACCATGTAAAAAACCACGGAGGAAAAAAATTGTAATGAATAACGTCTAAAAACTTGAATGTAAACAGGATGGTGGTTTGAAGAACGAATAAACAACAGCTATTTACCCAATAACACTAGTCAAGCTGGCCATTAACGGTCCGATCTGCTGCACTACTTTGTAGGGCTGCAAGTTCGATGCGTTTTCACCACTCACGCTCCGACTTGCAATCCAACTTGAGATCCGCTTTCCGATTTCCAGTGGTTTGGCAGCATTTTTTCATGTGGCCACACGAAAAAAGGTCTCATTTAATTTAATTTTTAACTTTTTTGAATTCTCGTAGGTACGATGTACGCAAAGTGACATTTTTCTCACGTATATCAAAGTTGGAATTGGCTTAATATCTTTGATGCACAGTTAGCAGCTCTACTTGTGAAGCTTTACGTGCGTTTCTATTTGTGTGGAGAGCACAAGTTGTGCCCCACAAACATCTACTTTCTCGATATACATCGATAAACTTTGAAAGAACTTCAGAGTTATTTTTGAAAACAAACAACGCGTTCACGTGAAAGACGGCAAAGTTTTACTACGTGAACGCAACAAAGTCAACTTTCAAACTGATTGCCCCAATTCAAGTTCCAAAGCAATCGGAAGTTGTAGGCGGATCTGCTTCACCGACTCATCCGATCGTCCGGACGCCTTGATCTGGCCCATTCACGCTCCTGTCATGGGACTGGTGGGACGGCAGTTTTCTTGTTGCGCTCCTTTTTCCTGTTTACTTTTGTACCTAGTACCTATTTATTCTTCTGTACCTATCTATTTATTTTTGTACCTTGTGACAGTTCCCGCGACAGGCGCACCACGGGGCACCTAAGTTCATTACAACCTATCTATTTACTTTCGTACCTACCTATTTATTTTTCTGTTTATTAAGTTTTAAGTTATATGAATGAAAACCTAATTATTTTACGTTTGGTATTTTCTCATCTATTTTTCTTGAAGTGACGACTTTGCAACTTAAACATTAATTTAACTAGACGTTCAATAGCACGTCCGACCCCCCCCCCCCCCCCCCCCCCATCCCCAGTGCTATCTAAGTCCAATTCTTCTTCATGTTAGACCTCCGTAACATCATTTTAGGCGTAAATCTGATCTGTTTGTCCAACTAATCTGGATTTCGCTAAAAGGATAGATTTAGGATATTTTTTATTTTTGAGATGCGAGCTTGCGAGCATCCAGACTGCTAAACTATAAAAATCAGTCTTATCTATCAAATAGGCCTGTTTCATCATACGGAGGCTGATTATTGTACGAAGGCCGATTATGGTTTATAAGGAGGCCGATTTATTATACGGATGCTGGTGGTGGGTAGGGGGTGGGGGGATGGCGGTGCTATTGAACGCCAAGTATTAATTTGGGGTTTCGAAAATAAAACATATGGGACTTTTGGGATACAATTGAAGTAACGAAATAACTTAATTTAATGTTCAAATTGAAATTACTCAATATAAATTAAGATGATTAAATAATCAAACTATATAAATACGAGTACATAATGCGTTCGCGACAGCTCCTTAGTCGGATCCTACATCGGACGAAGGATCGGACAATAAATCGGACTGTGAATGGCCTGCTTTAAAATCATTATTACATAATAAAACCGATGTTTGTCTGACATTAGATTGTTGAATCTTTTCATTAAACACGGTTCATATTTATAATCTGAATTTATGGTTATCATGGTTACACCGTTAACGACAGCGGGAGAAGATAGGACCACGGAAAATGGATTTATCACTATAATACTTCTGTCAAAACAGACCATTTACAGAGAAAACCGCCACCTTGAGCATATTAGTCTATCACAGCCCAGGTTTGCACACAGAAGCTTCAGATTTTGGTGCAATTTATAGGAAAAAATTATATCGAAAGATTTTTGACAACTTTCTAGCTTTCTGAAGTTGTCCCTTTTCTATAAATGGAGTCAAACCTTTTCTGTGAGAATGACCCCTATATAAATTTCTCCCTTGAGGGGAAAAACAATAGATCATGGATATGTCAAAGTTGTGGACATTACTTTACACTCTGTTGGGATGTTGGGAAAGTAAAAATGGACATTACTTTCCACTCTGTTGGGATGTTGGGAAACTAAAAGTGGACATTACTTTCCACTCTGTTGGGATGTTGGGAACGTGAAAATGGACATACTTTCCACTCTGTTGGGATGTTGGGAAAGTAAAAATGGACCTTTCCACTCCGTTGGGATGTTGGGAACGTAAAAATAGACATTACTTTCCACTCTGTTGGGATGTTAGGAAAGTAAAAGTGGACATTACTTTCCACTCTGTTGGGATGTTGGGAAAATAAAAACTCCCGCGCTACTTTCGTTCCGTGCTAAAACAGAAGTCTAAGTCGGTTGTTGAGGAAGGCGGAATTTGGTACTTCATTGCGGTAGTACCTCATTGATTTCTACCTAGCCTTCACTTTTCTAATCTAAAGTGCCGGAGCGTTGCATTTTGTGTGGAGAAAAAAAATGTCGCGAAACATTCCTTAACCCTCAGCCAAAAGACATATCCATGTCAATTTAATGAAGACTTAAATCCCTTTCAATAAACCATTGCAATCGCATTGCCAAGCTTTCAATGAACCATCATTGTAACATGATCGCGTCGAGATAAGTAACAAAGTGGGACTTTGGCCCAACATTGCTTCCTACCGACCTCACCCAGTCGGCTCTAACTCATTTTTCTTCTTTTGCATATCCTGGGATGACTCCATGAGTCGCCTGATGCCATACGTCGTGTAACGGTAGATAGATTCTATATAAATTAAAACGAGGCGTAAAAATCCATGTTTTCGAACTTTCTTCATTTTTTTTTGTCTCACCTCGTTTTTCTGATCACCTACTTCTATCAGTTCTCCCCAGCCATTTTTGTTTGAAACATAGGCTAAATTTGACCTGACGAAGTGCCTTTTGGGGTTTTTTTTTATCCGCTACGACTCAGTCCTGATCAGCTGAGTGAATTAAATTCTCTCTCATTCACCCTAGGAAGCTTGAATCTAACGAGTAAAAAAATATATTTGGCAGCCATAGGCGATGAGAATCATAAAACATTATTCTTAGTTGAAGATAATATATACCTACAAAGGATACATTTAATTTTTGGGTTTACTATCTCATTGAATCATTCCGAAACCGATCCAAAACACTTTATCTCTATGTAACACCCATTAACAGACAGTATTTTCAAGTATTTCTATACTACGACTTTTAAGATCAGCATTTAGAATTTTCAAAATTCTGTGACGTCAGGGGAGATTTCGTGAGAATAAAACCTATGGAGAAATGTTTAGAAAGGCTTCTAAAACGAAGGTCAATAATAATTTTTAGGTTCTGTGGAATCAGTATTGTACACAAAAGTGGAAAAGTTATGAACGGTAAAATTATAAAAAATCATATCGCTCTTAAATCGTATTTCAATTCATCGTATTTTCAATTTCTTGTGATCAATTGACACAGAATTATATTCTCTACAAATTTTCTGTGGGATAGAAAAACTATTGTTCGGTTTTTGAAAAAGTGTGTTAAGAAACTATTTTAGATATTGAAACATGGGGTACATTCGGAATTAGCCTGAAATTTTCCTATAAGAATAGCCAATAAAATAATTTTGTTCACTTAGAATCGAATTTCGTCTCACTGTGCGAAGCGACGGTCCGACTATTGGCTTGGCCCAAATGGGAAAGTATACATTTTGTGGTTTGGCTTCTTTTGTACGCTGAGCGTCTTTTTGGGTAATTAAAATACAAATAGTAACTTACAACTGCAGTAAATTACAATGGGCTGGCCTTGTCAGCGGTAACTATAAGTAGGTTTTCAGGAAGGAATTTTCTTCACTCAGACTCTGAGAAGTCGTTAAACTCACTCACCACGAATAATGATATTTTTAATTCAAAAATATTTTTAATAGGCACTTGGGTCTTGAAAATTATCGATGGGCATTTAGAATTACCGCTAATGAAAGGAATTTAAAACACGCGATCAACTTACTGACATTAAACTCATTGTTTGTAGTTGATGGGACTAATGAATCATTAATGAAACGCGATGTTAATAACTCTTGGTCGATATTTGTAGGTATCACTCATTTCGCTTATCACTGCATACTGGTCCCTCGTATCCTGTTTATCGGATGTGACCTTTCATATGTGATATAAAGCTTATTGCTGGTAGTTGATCGCAGTAAAGCATCATTCAATTTAAAGGGAAACGAGACGTTACCCTTTGGTTTATATTTGGTATAAATCGTCATGCTTATCGGTTCATGGTGGCTATATGATACCGATACTGTGTGCACTACACTTTTGCCCGACTCCATTAATTCCCGCACCCGGCTGCCCTTACTCGAATAACGATTTGAACGGTACCATCAAACTAACGACCCTTAATACCACCTGCTTCGCAGGTCCGGCCGTATATTTTTTCGAAGGTAATTTAGTTAGGGGTGTTTGAGAATTTATCACGACGTATGCTTTAGGTGATTATTTAGTCAGGTCTATAAAGAGAGAAAGGGTATTCAACTTATAATAGTGATCTGAAGTCTTCACATGGATGCGTCATGGACTTAGTATTAATAGTAATAATATTTTATAAGTATATTGTTGTTTAAGGTTACTATATTAACGTCATCCTACTCTAAAACTAGACTATTGGTCTAATGGCAGCTCACGAAACGAGATCATACATTTTATCCCCCCTTTTCGCTTTGCAAGCGATTCCGTCTTCATTATTGCTTAACAATATGATTTCTGAATACTTGTTCAATCGGAAGTTGGATAGTAGTCCCACATGGCTTATCTATAGAGATGGTATTAGGCCACAAGACTCTCATGATTTTCAGTAGAATGAAACGTCTGTTCTTTTGTGATGGCTTGGTAACATTTCAGGTATTAGTACCAGGTTTAGGTACTTTCCACTACTGTATAGCAGGACTTTACATTGGTGTTGAAAAATCTTAGCTTCAACTCCTGTGACAAGTTCCAGCTATTCCATAAGGAATAGCGCTGTAAAAAGCCCCATTCATTTATATACCTATATCTTTGAAGCACCACCATACTTAATGACTACGCTGCCAAGATATACAAAGGGATACCTGATCTACGAGAAACCACACATTGACTGTATCACTTATTCTCCTTTTTTTTTTGAGCGATTTCACTTAACTTTGGTGGAGAGTTGAGTATCACGTATTTCTTCCCTTTCGAGCTAATTTACTCAACTTTAATATACAGTTGAGTATTAAACAAAAAGTGATAACTGTTGTTTATACAAACTGACACTCTAATATTAATTTATTTAGTTAGGTAAATGTGTTATATTCACATGTTGATTATCATGTTGTGTTGTCAACAAATAAAATCACTTCGCCTCTAAAATCTATCAAAGATAGTTGTGCTAATTTCACTTATAAAAATAACTAACTCTGCTAAAGTAAAATTCACTAAAAATCACATATTTACAAGAGGTTATGCTCCTAGCGAGCTTCCACTGAAAAGTAGTAAAAAAGGTACAAATATAAATCAAGTACCAACCATGAGCGTGAAAATTGAAACGCTAAATAAAGACAACTTTGACACTTGGAAAGTCCAAATGGAAGCCCTGCTTGTCAAGAATGATGTACTCGGATATGTCAATGGAAGGAAAAAACGTCCAGTCGTCATTGAAGGAAATCAAGACACCATCAAAGCAGCAGAAGAATGGGATGACACCGACTTGAAGGCACGAGCGGACATCATTTTAGCAATATCACCTTCGGAGATTAAACAAGTAAAAGATTGTATAACATCTAGAGAATTATGGTTGAAATTAGAAAGTATTTACCAATCCAAAGGTCCTGCTAGGAAAGCCACCTTATTGAAGCAATTAATTTTATATCGAATGAAAGAGGATAGCAACGTTAGGGATCATCTTGCAAAGTTTTTTGACGCAGTAGATAAATTAAAAATGATGGAAGTCACAATACACCCTGATATGTTATCTGTAATACTTCTTTATAGCCTCCCAGATAGTTATAACAACTTCAGATGCGCCATTGAATCGCGAGATGAACTGCCAGATCCTGAAATATTGAAAATAAAAATAATAGAACAAGGGGATGCTAGAATAGATAATAGTTGGAATTTAGAGGCAATGACAGCGAGGGGTAATAATTACAGACTACATTCTTCTAAAGGTAAAGAAAACTATCAAAATAGATTACATACAGAAAAACGACAAAACCACGAAAAACAAAACTATCAGAATAGGGAATGGACTGCTTATAGGCCGCAAATCGATAACCGAAATTGCCCGTACTGTACTAGGCGAGGTCATAAACCATCTTCCTGCTATTACAGACCAAAGGCAAGAAAGGTAGAAGAAAGGGACAACAGCTTATTCACTGAAGAATTTGCTTTGAAAACCAACTCCAGAGTATGGTGCTTGGACAGTGGATGCAGCTCCCACATGTGCAACGAGGATGAAGCGTTCACGTCTCGAGAACCCATTTCTGATGGAAAAGTAAACCTCGCAAATAATGAATCGACAAAAATTCAAGGTAAAGGTACAGTTAGAATAGCTATAACTAGAGATGAAAACGTAAAAATTATGACACTAAATAATACACTACATGTACCTGACTTACGTACAAACCTCATGTCAGTGAGTAAAATAACTGATAAAGGGCATGCCGTAGTATTTACGAAAAACGAAGCTGTAGTTCAAAATGATGAAGGCAGAATAATACTGACCGCAAAACGTAAAAATAATTTATATTATGTTGAAGAACGAGGTATCGAGAATTGCCGTGTAATTTCACAAAAAAGAAACATTAATAATATCGAAGAATGGCATCAACGTTTAGGTCATCTGAATGAAGGGAGTATGAGAGAAATCGTAAATCACCGTAGGGCACTAGGAGTTGAATTTAGTGGACAACTATCTACCTGCAAAGTATGTGCCATGGGGAAAATGGCACAGAAGCCATTTCCAACAAAATCTTTTAGAACTTCTAAAATTCTGGAAATCATTCATACAGACATTTGTGGACGGACCTATGCGAACATCATCCAAGAAAGGTTCAAATTATTTTTTAACATTTATTGATGACCACACACGTTGGTGTGAAGTAAGATTTGTGAAAAACAAAAGTGACGTTCTAAATGAATTTATAAAATATAAAAATTTAGTTGAAAATCAAAAAGGGGGTCGTATAAAATTTTTACAATCAGATAATGGAAGCGAATATAGAAATAAAGCATTTGATGAATTTTTAGATAAAGCAGGAATAGGCAGAAGATTGACTGTGACGCACACTCCAGAACAAAACGGTGTAGCAGAACGAAAAAACCGGTCGCTTGTTGAAACTGCGAGATGTATGCTGATCCAGTCAGGACTGCCACCATCATTCTGGGCAGAAGCTATTTTTACTGCAAATCACGTTCGGAACAGGTGTCCTTCAAGAAGTTTGGATGGAAAAACACCATTTGAAATGTGGACAGGTAAACCCCCTATTCTAACCCATTTTAGAACATTTGGTTGCAAGGGCGTTGCTCTTGATAAATCACCAACCAAAGGAAAATTTCAGCCACGAGGGAAATCGTGTATTTTTCTTGGTTATTCGGAAAGATGTAAAGCGTACAGAATATTTTTGGAAGAAGAAAGAAGAATAACTGAGACAAGAGATGTAAGGTTCCTGGATGAATTTCAGAAAGAAAATCAATATGAAGAATTCGAAACGAAATTGAAGAAAGAAGCAACTGAGAGTAAATCAATTACAATACCACTGAAGAAGACAAATTCAAGAAACGGACAAGAAGGAGATAATCAACAACAAAATTTAGAAGACGCTGATGAATATGACACAGCTGATGAAGAACCTGACCCGATAACTTCCACTACCAACGATGAGCAGCCAGTAGTTTCCAGCCGAGGGAGGGGAAGGCCTCGGATCATTCGGTCTGGAAATCCTGGCAGGCCACGGAAACTTTATAGGCCAGTTCAACCGCAGAACTGTATTTTGGTGGGTGAGGGAGTAGTTGAAAACTCTTTCACGTTTGAAGAAATAGCTAACATTGCTGACATATCCATGAAAGACGCAATGAACAGCCCAGAAGCACGTGAATGGAAAGAAGCAATAATATCAGAATATAGCTCAATAATAGAAAACGATACATTTGAATTAGTAGAACAAACAAACAACATTAATAAGATTGGGAGCAGATTCATTCTTAAAGAAAAATTGAAAGCGGATGGTTCTCTAGAAAGGCGAAAAGCCCGTTTGGTGGCTAAGGGTTTCAATCAACGGTATGGAGTTGATTTCAGAGAAACTTATGCCCCTGTGGTCAGAATGGGCTCAGTAAGATTGCTCTTGGCATTGTCTGTAGAACTTAGATTGGAAGTTCATCAAATGGATGTCGTAACAGCCTTTCTGAATGGAGACCTGGAAGAGACCATTCACATGGAATTACCTGACATGTTTGAAGAAGCATTGACCAAGATAATAAAAAGAGGAGATACAAATCTGAAACAAAAAAGTGAGAAGTTACTGAAAAACTATGAAGAAGGGAAACGATTATGTCGTTTAAAAAAGGCTTTGTACGGACTCAAGCAGGCTCCGAGGCAATGGTACAAAAAGTTGGACCAATGTCTACGAAAATTCTTGGTACCATCAAATTCGGATCCATGTTTTTTCCATGCAAAGCGGGGAGACGACGTTATCTTTGTTGCATTTTATGTTGACGATCTATGGATATCATCAAGTAGCATCAAATGGATAAATGAAGTAAAAAGAGAACTGAAAAAATCATTTAAAATGAAAGACCTAGGTAACATTCACTACGGCCTGGGAATAGAGTTTCATCAAGACATCGACGAGGGGACGATCTCGATGAGCCAGAAGAAGTATATAGCTGAACTTCTGAAAAGGTTCGGCTTGGAGGATGCAAAACCTGTAGCGACACCACTGGAACCTGGGATGAAACTGAAAAAACCGGATATGATTCCTTCTGAAAAAGAGATGAAGAAACTGCCATATCAGCAACTCATAGGCTCCTTACTTTACCTTTCCGTTTGCACACGACCTGATATAGCATTCGCAGTGAATATGTTGAGTCAATTCAACAATGCATACACTAATGACCATTGGGCAGCGGCAAAAAGAATCCTGCGTTATCTCAAAGGCACGTCTGATTACGCGATTAAATTTCGTAAGACTGGCAAAGGACTCATTGGTTACGCTGATGCTGACTGGGGTGCGTGTCCAGATGATCGGCGATCTTACACTGGATTCGCATTTCTTTTGGGAGGAGCAGCAGTCACTTGGGAAAGCAAAAAACAAAAAACCGTAGCATTGTCGACTGTAGAAGCAGAGTACATGGCTCTAGCTGAATCTGCGAAAGAAGCAATTTTCTTAAAAACATTTCTCTCTGAGCTAAACTATGAAAAACTTCAGTCATGTGTAACTATTTACAATGACAATCAAGGAGCTCACTGTCTTGCCAAGAACCCAACTCAGCACTCTAGAACAAAACATATAGACATCCGACATCATTTCCTGAGGCAATGTGTTGAAGAAAATAACCCTATAACATCTCCTAAGATTCCATAATGGCTGCTTTAGTGGCCGCTACTGACCATGAGAATACCTGAATTCATAGCCTAACCAAACATCACTAAATTTTCTCTAAAGGAGGTGGGAAGTATAACGTCTGCCAAGAGGGTGGACCAAGCCAGATAACCCTACTTTCCCCCAACTCCTCGGTCTTGTACCAGCTCACCCTCTTCTCCCTACCATGGTGATCGTATTTGTCGATACTAGAATAAGTGAAGAAGCTATACCGGCCGCTCAACTTGGCAGACGGCATTTGTTCGAGTAAAATTCAGGTTTAGTTGTGCACTGCGGTGCTGGAATTTGGAACAGAGAGAATTTACGGATTAATTAAAATACATATGAACGATCTATATGGGAAGAATAGGAACTGTCACACACTATTTTGAACGATGTACAATATAATACATGTATAACTCAATAATATTTTAGATTTCTCGTGTTTTTTGATAGTTAGCATACTGATTTTTATCCAACTGGAGGTGGAGTTTGAGTTACTAACAAGAATAATAAAAATAAATATATGCATAGGTATACATATATTATACAAATACCTAGGTACTGATGGATTCTAAGCTAATGTTATTAAGAAATTACATAAAAACGCATTTTAAATTATTTTGAGAGTGCAAATGGGTACTCTGAATTTTGCTGCGTACCTAACCAAACTAATTCGACTCCTGGTGAAACCTAGTTTGGTTACGCGGCAACATCTACTTAGTAAGGACATTTTCGAATTAGGAAGTTTAGCCTAGTTTACCTAAGTGGGCTAACATAGACAATATGCACTAGCATTATTAGTGAAAACCGTAAGTTTCATAGATGACCCTGGGGCCCAGTTATGGATGGAACGGACAAACGGAAAATAGGAATCATGGACGTAGAGGGTGTCCAAACAAAGTTTGGCTAGGCTAAAAAACGACATTTCGTAATATTAAAACATCACTTTTCTACATAATTAGCAAAGTGTAATGTATGTAAAATAGACTATACCGTTGAAAAGCTAAGTTTCAGAGACTGTATCTGGTGATAGTGGCTGTCATGACAACCAACAACATAGGTTGTTAGCTCTACCCTACAAAGCAGTAAATCAGTTTCAGTAGTTGAATAATTTGTATTGGCCAGATCAATTAATTCAATCAGATAACTTAGTTAATTGTGTGCTTTATATGGTTACCTACAAATTAGTTAGGTGGGAAAGTAAATATTTTTGTGGAATATGGACTTTTATTTTATTTATTGGATTTTCTGATGTGTGGCGGGAGTTTACCTCTTATGTTACAACTTTATTTAAAAATATAATCGGTCCTATGTGATTAGCACAATTTTTTCAAATACCTATATTCAAAACTGAAATACACTAGTGACACTCCTAAAATTATGTTGACGTTCGGCAATTACCGCCATGAGAAAAATAAATAAATAAATTCTTAGGTCGTTTTGTTTTTAATCCAATTTTTTGCCTGATGATTGTCCTCAAAAATTTATGATAGATCCTTATTAAGATAGAAAATTTAAAGCTCATTTAAACGGCATTATTTGTTTTATTAGTAGGTGTGTTTCATTTTATGAGAGTTATTGCCATTTTAATTTTACAAGGTTGAATAAAAACGAAAAAAGCTTAAACTTTAAATAACTTGGAAAGTAAGGGTTTAGACAAAAACAACACGGAGGAATTTTTATTTGAGAATGACATGAAAAATCGAAATCCGAAGTTTTTGCACGCCAAGTGGTAAACCCTGTATATTTTCTCATTTTTGATATTGTATATGTGTATATTTCTTATTTCTTACTATATCATTCTTCGTCGAAACTTTGGTTTTGAGACGTCTTTCATATTTACTACTATAGACAACAAAATGGAATGAGCTAGTTTTGATAGCATGAGCCACATAAGTAGGTATATGAATTTCTGGATCGAATAGAAAAGTTGTAGATAAAGTACCCTCTACAAGTTCCTTCGCACGTAAAACAAATTTGCATTAGCCCCAAAAATTCCTTTTACGAATCATAATTTTTTGTTTATGAGAAGATAAGTTCAAAAGGTCTCATGCAAGTTGAATATACTTTGGGGAGGGTAGGATCATAGGAGAGATACGAGTTGAACTCATTTCACAAGCCAAATCATCTTCTTCTGACTTGGAAGTCAGTAAAACCCACCCCATTGCACGGGATGACGAAGAGGGAGAAAACCACATAGAGCGGGGGTGCCAGCCATCCGTTATTAGTCCTCGTTCGAACGACGGCCTCGTCCATCCATCTTTGTCCAGATGGGATTCTTCATAAAAACATCAATATTCATGTCTGAGCCGAGGCCTGAGATGAGGTTTCGTTGATTAATGTGTCAGCTGCCATCGAGGACTCTTACAGTCGCGACCACTTACTGATATTAGCATGCAAACAACCAGTGAACCGAGCTTGAGTGTGGCAGTTGGCTAAATCAATACTACCAGTTTTCCTCCTCTTGGATTTTCTAGATACATATTTTTTCCATAATAGTTGGGTATCAGTTTAGCTTGAAATAAAATGCTAGTATTAAAAAAATCCATTTTTCGTTTGCAATATGCTAATGTTATTGCGTTTTCACGATCTATTATTTACATTATTGTGTAGACCGCCAATCCTGTCAACAGCTTATAGCCGTACAATATACAAAACTGTAAAATTATCACTCATTCATGAGAAAACGAGTGATATAATGTACCTATCCAGGGTCTCTGAAAACGTGACCTAAATAAAACCTGAAATTACTGAAAAAACAGAAATTAGGCAGAGTAGAAGTTAGTAAATGGGTAATATTTACCAATTTACCGTACATTGCTTCGCTTTGTTTGAATATAATCATTTACTTATTGTTTTTCAGGTACTTTAAAGTATTTAAACCAAAAACAAAAATTTACAGTTGTACCAGACCTGAGATATTATGTTGTTTACATACCTACAATTTATAGGATTCATGGCAATCATCTGCATTTATACTTTCAATATCAACATTTACTTTGACCTCTGAAGTTTAGAGGTAGATGTAAGGATATCGATTCCTGTGATCTATCATGCAAGGTCAAACCCGTAATGCATCAACAGTCCACTGCTTGGGGCCACCATTGCCTAATGGCCTCATCATAGTTGGTATTGGTAAACTGATGGCCACTCAGGTGGCGTTTAAGGGTAGAGTGATGGGACCGTGGGAGGTGGTAATTGAATGTACACGTGAGTTCACACGTGGTTCAATCCAGCGAAAGGCTTGAGAATGACGTATCGCCACCCTCGCCTCTGAGCAGAGTGATGGCGTCAAGCTTCAGCTGTTGCGCCGCTTATCTTGACAGATTAACATTTCGCAGTGGAGCGCTGAGTATAACATCTGGGGCAAACGACAGGCCATGCCTCTTCAAGTCCTTTCACAAAAAGTAAATATTGCATTTTGTAAATAGCTACTTACCACCCTAATTTTACAATCTCGGTTGTCTATAAAAATGTCTCGGGGTGAATCCAGATCCAGTTCATAACTTACAATCACTCCTTAAGTACTTTTTGGCTCTCACCTCCATTCACTGATAAGCTAATTAAGTGATGCATTATGACAGGAATGACAACTTCTAAATGTTTATTTTGTTCGTTCGTTCTGTTTACCTAGTCCAACAGCAGTTTCACTGCTGTCCTTCGCATGTCTACGTTATTTAAATCGCCATCTTTTTTTTCATTCTTATCTCGATTTGTTACCGCTCCCCTCACGCGTCTGTTCTCTAAAGTTCTGGAGAAGAATTAGATGACCAATAAAAGAAAAAGATAAAATAAAAAAAGATAACTAGGTAGGAAAAGTATCTTACGGTGGTAGAAAGCTTCCAATGCATTTTCAAGTAACTGGGCGGATTTCCAAGAAGTAGTTTACTTGCATACAGTGAGAAATAATAAGATTTTCTAAGCTGGTCATTTACGATTTAGTTGCCGGTAGTATTTTGTCATTCAGCTGAGAATTTTTTAGTAGTTATTGGTGGCGCAAGCTTATTGATCTGCCCAGAAATGTGGCTTCAACCAGTTCGGCGATGACAAAATGTACCTTACATGTACTGCTAAACAAGCAAGAATCATTTCTGTCTACATAATAAAAATTCTTTTGTTTTGCGCAAATTGTGTCTGGTGTTTATTCGTCGCATCAAACAGAAGTGAATTCAGTATCTATTCAGACGCATCGACAGTCGCTTTCGATGAAATTTTCGGGGTGTGGCCCTCAACCATCCTCTGAGCCGTTGGAAAAATACTGTTAGAATGTTTTTGGTACGTAGGTATAACATTTGTAATTTTTGATGATAGTATCAGGGTTAGCCCAGTAGGTTCCCTCTGTTTACCTTATTGTAAGCCCACAGAGAAGGATTGAGACCACTAAGTACAAATTGCGAACTCCCCATAGAATGCTTAGAACACTCATGATTCTGCCCTTTTTGAGATTATTCTCATAGATTGTGTGGATATCGTTCGGAACATACCCCTATGAATTTCCTTATATTCCTAATGGTGATATAGCATTTGCGCAAATGTAATCATGAAATTTTCATAACTTTAATAATTTTGATTATATTTCTGTGTTATATAGCCCTTCTACGCAGATCATTGGTCTATAGTTATTAAACCCCGTATGTAATATATGATCAGAACATGGCGCATCGTGCCTCTGAGAAGGGTTCACACTTTTACAGTTCCATGAACCCGCAATTTTACGCTTCACAGTAAAGATGTTTTAAAAAAACGGGAGAATGATGCTTGAAGTGGAGTAGTGATTTGAGAAAAATAAAATTGGTTGGGTACAATCTACAGCCTAACCCACAAATCCCCAGAAAATGTAGTCAAAATCCGATGAAAAATTGTTCCTCTGAGCACACTTTTGTGCGTGCGGAGGAGCTAATAATGATGCAACCATGTTGAAATTAACATGGAATAATTAAACCATTGTCCCCCAACTATGCACCAAATTTGAGCGGGATTGGAAGCTAGGGCGTAGTTAAAGTAATAAAGTTTAATTTTTTAGTTGGGCTTCAATAATTGGCAATAGCAGGAAATTGACTTATAGACTATTATTTTTTCAAAAAATTGTCAAAAACCACCATACTATAATTTTCCTCTTAACGGATTGATATCAAAATGTGTGCCATTACCATACTAATTAAAAATGGCATATTTTACTTTCTATTACGTGAGTAATAGATTAAATATGAAATTGGTTGGATAACATAGCTTTGGTAGGTCACGTCGAACCAAGTGATTGATCCGTTTCCCTTGTATCGCACTTTCCCATCTTTCCCTCCATGAGGTAGGCTTCAACCCAAGCTTTCCATCTTATATTTATTTCATGACTGAATGAACAGATCTCGATTAGTGCTGGTAGAACTTCGCTTCTAGGGGTTGTTATCCAGCTACGGCTCCGCTTCAAATATTAAAAGGGGATTCAGGGATGGCTCCCATAGTCGTACCGATGGAATGGCTTAACACAGAAAGGAGCTTTACGGAAACTAGCGATATTTGATAAAGTTTTAAAGTAGCTGAACGAGAAAAACGTGAAAAAATCCATGCTAGATGTGTGGAATGGGAATAATGCTTATTACGTTTTCCATAATTCCAACTCCTCAAGCCGTTTCTATATACAAGGATTGTTTGACTGTTGCCAATTTATTGTAGAACAGCCAGCCATCCTTCTAAATTAGTTTTATATGACCTAGATGACTCATTCTTTCTTATTTGTCTAAAGATTCAGATCAGAAATATCTGAAAAAGTCTGCCAAGTTGGGTGTGGAACATTTATTCCTTTGTCCGTCACATGACTGTATAGATTCATACTTGAAATGTTTGAAAATAGAAAACATAATCAAAAAGCATAAACCATTTCCCTGAATGAGTTGAGAGAGACTTGAAAAGTTTGAAAATGTAAAGCATAATCGAAAAATATAAACCATTTAATCCTTGATAATTTCACCGAAATCGGATGAAAACCGTACGAGTTACAAAGATTTGAGGTTTACGAAAACGCAGCAGTTACCAACGATTCGATCGTGTTGAAACTCATATGGGGTCAAAATCAAATCGTCATTTACCAATTACCCTCTTATCTTTGTGAAATCAAACGGATAGGCTTGATAGATTTCACGCTGCGCTGCTTGTAAACTCATATATATTCACCTATGTGTGTGTGTCTTTCCAGACGATACCTCTCCTTAGGATTGAGATAAAAATTCCGTTCTAGTGCCAACAAATCAAGCGTTCCAAACGAAAGGATTAGTTTATAGGCAGCACTTTTTAAGCATAGTAGAATGGTAAAATCCCAAAAAATGTACTATAAAATTCATTAAAAATGGCTAAAAAGGGCCATAAATCGTTAAATTTATATTTTTTAGCAGAATTTTAAATTTAGTCTTAAGAGTTTTATCAACGATGAACTAATAGGTAAATTTAAAAAAATGATGTACAAATTTGTGTTGAAAACTGTAGGTACTTGAAATTTATTAATATTTTCCAAAAAATATGTACCTAAATAACTGCAAAAAATCAAAAATCTGTTTTGAATTACAGAATATTATTTAATACGAGTTTTTCGCCATAAAAGTGTTATTAATTAATCCTGAATTTTCAAAAATATTTAACATACCTAATATGAGTACAGTAAGATTTACGAAAATTCGCTCATACGATCATGCTGCATGACTGGAACTTTTAGCGAATCTTCTTAGATTGCAATGGCTCCAAAATTTTTAAAATAAAAATTTTCAACAATTTTCTTCATCGAAATCTGTTTTACGAAGTTGAGAAAAAACTTCGTTCTTTCACCAAAAAATCAAGCATTTCAAAAGAAAGCATGAGTTCGTTGGACAACAATTTTTGAGCACATTGAATTGGTCAAATTTCGAAAATGTACCCAACAAATCACTAAAAATGATTTCCCCCTCTGATACGCGTGTTGTGCCGCCTGGAGTGGTATCTGGGTTAATTGCTCTTCCCTGATCACAAGGTTCACAATCTTCTCCATGGTTTTCAATAGGAAGGACATGAGACTGATGGGGCGGTAGTCTTTTGCATGGCCCTGTCGGCCTGCTTTCGGAATAAAGACCACCCTGACCTTCCTCCACATCCTAGGAATGTGGTTCAGTGTATAACTGGCCCTAAAAATCTTAACCAGCACCGGCACGAGAGCCCCCCCTCCATGTTGTAGCATGGCTGGGATGATCCCATCCGGGCCCGGAGCTTTATAGGGCTTAAATGTGCCCAGTGCCCATTTAACTCTATGGGGTGTAAATATCCTGCAGAAGCTGCATACAAGGCTTTTCGTTAAATTGCCAGGACCCCCTCTCCCTCCGGCTGCACCGGCGCCCGTCGGCACCGTCCCAACCGGATCCGGTAGGAGGCGAAATGGGCCCGACTGCCCCGGTGGAGGGCCCCGCGCCCCCGCCTTGGACGCAGGCTCCCCTTCTCCTCCCCTAGCGGGCGTCCCAGACTCTTGTGCTGGTGTGTCCCGAGCAGACCCACCCAGCACCGCCTGGGGCACAGCTTCCGCCGGAGGCACTGCTGCCTCCGTCTCAGGAAGCCCTCCCCGGGAAGCCACTGCCTGTGCCGCAGACCCCGGAGGCGCCCTCTACTTTTTTGCAGAATTTTAGTCAAAACTAAATTTTCAACGATTAACTAGGACATTAAAAAAGGTTGCTCAAAATTATGATGTCGCCTGGTACCCAGAGCCTGCATACTAACGACCAGACTTCCCTCTGGCCACGCATCCCTCGGCGTACGCTACGTTCCACCTTGGAAAAACGTACTAAATTTTCAACGATTAACTAGGACATTAAAAAAGGTTGCTCAAAATTATGATTAAATGTCATTAAAGTTTGCTACAATACCTATAAAAACTGCAAAAAAATTCAAAAATCAAAAAACCCTTTTGAATTAGTGGAATTTTATTTAGAATAAGTTTTTGGCCATAAAATTGGTTTTTAAGCATTTCTGTCAACTAAAATTGCTCCAATTTCAATGCAATCCAAGATAGTTTACGAAAATTCGCTCATACGATCATGCTGCATGACTGGAACTTTTTTGTGTTCTTGTAGGTCGTAAAGGAGTCGCGGAGGTCGAAGGTCATCATGAACATCTTGGTTCATCACAGTAGTTTTATTACACAACTGATACTTGAACAGGTTTGGAGACTGAGGGCGCCGGAACATTTCGAGTTTAATGAGAACGATATCTTCTTCAAAGGGTTCAAAAATATTGTATATCCTGCTAATCACCGCAGCATGTTGGTAACTTTCGATCACTCACCATAAAACGAAAAACTAACAAGTAAAATAAGGAAGAGCTGAGAAGAACGAAAATATGAAGCTGAGATTAGAAGGTAACCACCACAGAACACAAGTTAGTAAAAGCTTTTTTATTGCACATCATGAACTCAAACAAAACAAGCGCATATCTCAGCTGATCTCTGATATATACAGGGTGATTCCCTCGTAGATGCAAAAAAAAAAAAAACATTTGAGTGAAACTATATCAAAAATGGAGTAAAATGCCGCCAACTGCATATTTTTATCTCAATCCGTTCTCGAGATATGATTTTTTAAAGGTTTTTTCAGGAAAACCGTGTTTTTTTTCTTTTAAACTCAAATTTATCCACTTTACTTCATTCAATTTTAACTTTTGACCACATTTTCGAAATCAACATTAAATTTACTATAAGAATAGTGTACTTGAGTTCTTAAAAAGTACCATCCAAAGGTCCTCACATCAGCTCAAACATTGACGATTTTGAAAAAAGAATATTTCTGAAAATCTTTAAAACTTTACTACTCTTCCAAAACGAATCCTGGAAACTGGCAAATCTCATGAAAACTGCTTCGTCTAATATTCTTTCCAACGGTATAATCAAGTTTACTTTTATTTTGTTATTTAGTGGAGAAAATAATGTTTTAATGTTAAAAAATGTGGGTTTTTCAATGAAATTGTTGGTTTTCTCGAAAGATGACCCTCCATGAACCTACGAGTATGGGGTCGGTTTCTATGTATTTTTTCACGCTGTATCGAATGGTAACATTTGTAGATCTCTCCAACTCCGTTATAACCGAGTTTTACACTTAAAATCGCAAATGTTTAGTTTGTTTGTTACGATTAAATGTATGTGTGTTATGGGGTAAAACTAGTTAATTAAAGTGTAAAACTCGATTATAACGTAGTTGAGAGATCTGCAAGAGTTTCCATCTGATCCAGCGAGAAAAAATACATAGAAACCGACCCCATACTCGTTGGTTCATGGAGGGTCATCTTTCGAGAAAACCAACAATTTCATTGAAAAACCCACATTTTTTAACATTAAAACATTATTTTCTCCCCTAAATAACAAAATAAAAGTAAAATTGATAATACCGTTGGAAAGCATATTAGAGGAAGCAGTTTTCATGAGATTTGCCAGTTTCCAGGATTCTTTTAAAAAGAATAGTAAAGTTTTAAAGATTTTCAGAAATATTATTTTTTCAAAATCGTCAATGTTTGAGCTGATGTGAGGGTCTTCGGATGGTACTTTTTAAGAACCCAAGTACACTATTCTTATAGAAAATTTAATGCTGATACCGAAAATGAGGTTGAAAGTTAAAATTAAATGAGGCAAAGTGGAGAAATCCGAGTTTAAAATGAAAAAACACAGTATTCCTGAAAAAACCTTTAAAAAATCATATCTCGAGTACGGATAAAAATATGCGGTTGGCGGCATTTTACTCCATTTTTGATGTAGTTTCACCCAAATTTTTTTTGCATCTGCGAGGGAATCACCCTGTATATATATATGAGAGAGAAAGCGTTAAACTCTAGATTCGTTTCAGAATGTTGCAAAACGGATTTCAATGGAGAAATTTTTCGGAAATTTTGATTTTAAAATTTTTGGAGCCATTGCAATAGCTTCATTTTATACAGAAATTTGCTTAAAGATTCCCATAAAAATATAATTGAAAGAAGTAAATAGAAGTAATTGGAGGGAGTTGAAGGTATGAATACATTTTTATCTATTAATTTTTTATTATTGACTTATAATGGGTTCACCAAAGATTTGAGTTTTTAGTATTTTTCATAATTTTTTCTGTAGATTCTGTAGATTTTATCTGTCCTATAGAAGGCTTGAAGGATCCCCTTGGTTGCGAAACAATAAAACAATGATGGCACGAAGATAATACTGGAGCATACAGTCTATGTACCAATTGTTATGTAATTCAAACATTTTTCAATAATTTCTACACAAAAGATCTAATTTAATGTGTTATGTAAATAGAAGGTTAAAAGTTTAAACGACCGGTATGTCATGCCCGATTGACAATAAGCAGTTCTTCTTAATACGCATATTCTCTTTGTACATATATAATGCATGATTATATACATACAATACGTTGCTACACCTATTATAAAGCTTCCTGCTGAGTTAGAGTATGTGCACGTAGTTTGGTGAGATGAGGGTCGAGTTTTTCCCTTACGCACCCCAACCCACACGTCCTGACAGCTGTTAGGGAGCTGGATGCCTTTTCCACGGGGGTTAACGCGAGTAATTTCATTAAATTTTCAATGTCGAGAAGAGAGAGAGAGAGTGCGAGAGAGAGAAAAAAAGAAGCGGGCTTGGGAAATGCTGGGAAATGGATTCAGCTTGACGAGGTAGCTTTCCCTTAGTAACTACCACGCCTCTTCAGCCGGTTTGGAAAATCAGGAAGAGGGGTTTCAACTTTTTAATCAAGTTTACATTCTCTCCTCTTCAGTAGGAACGTAAAACCTCGTGATAAGTAAACGACAAAGTTAACGCAAACGCAAATCTTCAAGGTTTTCCGGTTACAACTTCTAAATTGAGTTCTAAAGAAGAAGAAGAACTTCAATATTTCAACTATCCGGTGTTTTATTTCTGTGATTATTAGTTGATATTAAGATACGGAATAACAACACCGTAACCATGATTTGGTTCTTCGGAATGATGAAGTAGAAGTGGATAAAGATTGTATTAAATGTAAAAATAAATAAATACCAAAATACGACTCGAGTATAATTCTCCAATTACAGGAAAACGCTGAAAATTATTATACTGTTTATTATTTCTGTATCGGATAGCCCTTCAACGCAGAACACCTGTCTGCACGAATACATAATTATTATTAAACGAAGTCTATTATGCACTATCCAAATATATCTCCATAAGTGTAGACGACTTCCTAGGAGAAATTAATTAAATAAAATAACAGAAGTACAGATTAGTAGTCCTTCGGAATTTAACACGAGCTGACCCACCAACTAAAAACTAGTGTAGTAAAATAAATCACTTACAAGTTCTTCCACAGGCGAAAACAATTACCTATAATAAACTGATTTTGTCATAAGATAAATCTATTAGAAGCATATTGTATCATCTTATCGGAAGTATATCGTATCAGCTGATAAAATCGTAGTTCATAAGGCGATTTTAACCACCACCAGTTACTATTCACTCCCGTGTTGATGTTTTGTTTTTTGTCAGTGTTCGAGCCTGTATGGAGAGCGAATGGATGAACTCACAGCGACCTGGGTGGTTTCATTCGATTCTTTGGGATGATACGTATCTATAAACGATCCTCAAGAAAACATCACTGTCATCTTGAAAGTTTTCAAGATCTCGATTTATTAATGATTCAGCGCTTAAGTACTACCTTTTAGGGATGATTGGGTCGATGCCGAAAATACTGGCATGTCGTCGGCTGATTTGTTATTTTGCGGCCAAATTTAATAAAATTTGGTCCAGTAGTTTTGGAGAAAAGCTTCGGAAGGTGGCATTCGGTGTACGGATGGACTTTTGGATTATTATTTTCAATATTGAATCTTTGTATTATTCTTTTTTGGAATCCACGAATCTCGAAACGTAAACCAATAGTTTTGTAGGGGAGGCTTATAATTTTGGTTTTTTTGTTCGATTACAAAGGTTTATTATTGAAAATATTAAACCAAAATAATCAACTCTCAAATAACAGCCCAATAACCATGATTTGGTTTGTCGAAATGATGAGGTAAAAGTAGATAAGGGTTGTATAAAATTTAAAAACAACTAAATACAATAAAATTGGTTAAAAAAAAGTATACAATGATACTATCTAGGTATAACTCCTCAATAAAATGAAAAATGTTATACTCATGAAGGTGATTTTGAACATTAAAGTTACATATCCACAGTTTTCATCACTCACGCTGTGTTAAATTTAAGTGTGATTTGATGTGAGTGAAATCGCTATTTTACACTATCTTCATTTCAGAAAGAAAATAACATGGTTATAAAATAGTTCCTTTGTTAACCGCATCACGTTATATTTTTTGATTATTGGTGGCGTTACGCAGCATTGTCGACTGACTTCTAGACTAAGAACTCGGGGTTGTGTGACTAAATATACGTGTATACATTTACAGTAGAATTATATATTTTTTACAAGAGCAGTAATATATTTTTGCGTAGAATATGAAAATTACGAGGAAAATACCATTATACTTTAACCATAATATACACCCCTCCAACGCCACTCATACAACGTACACATCGCCAGCTGTCGCACCACTCTGTCCAAATGTTTGTGTTAATTAGCTAATTTTCATAGAAAATGAAGCTATTGCAATGGCTCCAAAAATTTTAGAATCAAAATTGTCAAACATTTTCTTCATAGAAATCCGTTTTGAAACATTCTGAAACGAATCCTAGAGTTTAAAATTTTTTCTTATATAAAAAATCAAGCTTTCCAAACGAAAGGACGAGTTTGTTGGCCAGCATTTTTTGAGCATATTAAAATGGTCAAATTTCAAAAATTGTGCTAAAAAATCACCAAAATTGCTAAAAACGGCTGAAAGTAGCTAAAATTATACTTTCAGCTACGTTTTAGTCAAAAGAAGTTTATTAACGATGAACTAGAACATCAAAAAATGTATGCACAAATTTATGCCAAAAAATATACCTAAATTTCATTGATATTTGCAAAAAAATTAGATAAAAACTGTGAAACAAAGTTAAAAATCTAAAATTTTATTGGAATCGCAAAACACTATTTAGAACAAGTTGTTTGCCATAAAATTGGTTGTTAACAATTTCTTTTCACTGTAAAATCATACAGTACGATAAAGAAATTCACTCATACGATCATGTGGAAAGACTAAAATATTTCTGATAATAGTAGTGCCTATAAGTATTCCCTCTCTCTCCTCCCATAAATTCACCTACCAACTCCGTAATTCGTTCCAATTTCTGCTTATTTGCGCTACGATATTGTTCATGACGTTCTACTTCTTCATTTTATTTTAATGGGATGATTTATTAAACATTTTGCAACAAAACAAGCTCTTCTCAACGAATTGAGGAGCGGGTCACAACTGCATAAATTAGTTAAAAGTTTTACTTTATTTTCATTTTTCATTTTTTTAGAACTTCATACCAAAGTTATACAAAACCACTTTTCTTGAAGCTCAAGTCCTTCCCCTCGTCTCACTTATGTTTCGAAACTTTTCTAATATCATTTTCATGAACTACTAGCCGCTCCGGCTCGCTACGCTCGCCTCCACGTCCAGCCGGGGGGCAAGCCCCCCGGACCCCCCATTAAGTTGCTCGCTTCGCTCGCAACGTGTGGCGTGTAGGGAATATTGCTCGCTTCGCTCGCAAAGTCTGGCATGTAGGATATGTTGCTCGCTTCGCTCGCAGAGTCTAGCATGTAGAAAATGTTGCTCGCTTCGCTCGCAAAGTGTGGCTGTATACATGCGATGTATTACAATTGAAACATGTAGGGGATGTTGCTCGCTTCGCTCGCAAACGGTAGATCCCTAAGGGTAGGTTTAACTTCTGTAGGGGATGCTGCTCGCTTCGCTCACTTGAGGAAGTTATACTGCCCCCGGACCACCCATTAAATTGCTCGCTTCGCTCGCAAAATGTGGGGTGTGGGGGATTTTACTCGCTTTGCTCGCGAACGGTAGATCCCTAAGGGTAGGTTTAACTTCTGTAGGGGATGCTGCTCGCTACGCTCGCTTGAGGAAGTTATACTGCCCACCCAACTTGGCAGACGTTTTTTTCTGTTGGGGAATTCTTACTAACAAATTAAATCTTATAAAACTACGTGGAACCACGAAACGTTTATTAGGGGATGTTGCTCGCTTCGCTCGCAAGGTATACCTGTATATGTGTAGGACAAAGTCCGTATTTATTCTGTAGGGGATGCTGCTCGCTTTGCTCGCTTGAAGAAGTTATACTGCCCACCCAACTTGGCAGACTTTTTTTTCTGTTGGAAATTCTTACAAACAAATTAATTCTTATAAAACTACGTGGAACCACGAAAAGTTTATTAGGGAATGTTGTACTGCCCACCCAACTTGGCAGACGTTTTTTTCAGTTGGGAATTCTTACAAACAACTTAAATCTTATAAAACTACGTGGAACCACGAAAAGTTTATTCGGGGATGTTGCTCGCTTCGCTCGCAAGGTATACCTGTATATGTGTAGGACAAAGTCCGTATTTATTATTTGAAATGGCTCTCGCTTCGCTCGCAAGGTATTGCGTAGAAGTGCAAATGGGAACCCCCCTGTGAGGGTCCCTTCAGGTAAGCAACGTTGTGTAACGGCGGCCCGTGGTCGATTAATTTCTGATGTTAAACGCTTCCCTCGCAATCCCGCTCGCAATTTGACCTACTTTCCGTCACTTTTTTCGATATCCGACTTCGGATTCAGATTCGGCGGGATCAAAGCTGTATTTCGCCCGCGAAAACCGTTCCGAAAAACGTACCTTTATGGGGTATATTTTAATGGGAAAAAACCAAGTATTTCGGCGGACTTTTCGAGAAAACGGGTCCGTACTCTCGCATTTTTTTGACGCATTTTCCGATACTTTTTTCGCGAGCCGATCACGTCGTCGTCTTCCTCGTAGAAAAACCTACGAAACCCGTATTTTTCCGGAATTGTCAACGGCCGTTTAGAGGGGTAGGGGAAGCGGGGAAGTCCAAAAAGCGCACATTAATTCTTACTTCGACCCCCCTCCCGCCCTACGGCCCATGGTTCGGGTGGGATTCAACAATTTTAAATTCGCTCGCTCCCACTTTTGGAAAATCCCAAAAAGATCCCCCCACTCGTAGATCCGGCCCACTCAGCCGTTTGGCCGTGCATAGACACGACAGAGCGACAGACAGACAGACAGACAGACGGAGTTTCATTCTTATAAATAACTAGCCGCTCCGGCTCGCTACACTCGCCTCCACGTCCAGCCGGGGGGCTAGCCCCCCGGACCCCCCATTCAATTGCTCGCTTCGCTCGCAAAGTGTGGCATGTAGAGAATATTGCTCGCTTCGCTCGCAAAGTGTGGCATGTAGGGAATGTTGCTCGCTTCGCTCGCAAACGATAGATCCCTAAGGGTAGGTTTAACTTCTGTAAGGGATGCTGCTCGCTTCGCTCGCTTGAGGAAGTTATACTGCCCACCCAACTTGGCAGACGTTTTTTTCTGTTGGAAATTCTTACAAACAAATTAAATCTTATGAAACTACGTGGAACCACAAAAAGTTTATTCGGGGATGTTGCTCGCTTCGCTCGCAAGGTATTGCTGTATATTTGTAGGAAAAAATCCGAATTTATTCTGTTGACATGGCTCTCGCTTCGCTCGCAAAGTGTGGCATGTAGGGCATGTTGCTCGCTTTGCTCGCAAACGGTAGATCCCTAAGGGTAGGTTTAACGTGTGTAGGGGATGTTGCTCGCTTCGCTCGCAAACGGTAGATCTCTAAGGGTAGGTTTAACTTCTGTAGGGGATGCTGCTCGCTTCGCTCGCTTGAGGGAGTTATACTGCCCACCCAACTTGGCAGACGTTTTTTTCTGTTGGAAATTCTTACAAACAAATTAAATCTTATAAAACTACGTGGAACCACAAAAAGATTATTCGGGGATGTTGCTCGCTTCGCTCGCAAGGTATACCTGTATATAGGTAGGAAAAAACCCGTATTTATTCTTTTGAAATAGGCCTGCAGGTAACATTGTGAAATACCTGACAAACCCCTTGACGTCTTCGTAGAGCCTTCTCGCGAACACGGCAAAATTAATTTCTGATGTTAAACGGTAATAAAGGGTAATAATCCCTAAGGGTAGGTTTAACTTCTGTAGGGGATGCTGCTCGCTACGCTCGCTTGAGGAAGTTATACTGCCCACCCAACTTGGCAGACGTTTTTTTCTGTTGGGGAATTCTTACTAACAAATTAAATCTTATAAAACTACGTGGAACCACGAAAAGTTTATTAGGGGATGTTGCTCGCTTCGCTCGCAAGTCCGTATTTATTCTGTAGGGGATGCTGCTCGCTTCGCTCGCTTGAAGAAGTTATACTGCCCACCCAACTTGGCAGACGTTTTTTTCTGTTGGAAATTCTTACAAACAAATTAATTCTTATAAAACTACGTGGAACCACGAAAAGTTTATTAGGGAATGTTGTACTGCCCACCCAACTTGGCAGACGTTTTTTTCAGTTGGGAATTCTTACAAACAAATTAAATCTTAGAAACTACGTGGAACCACGAAAAGTTTATTCGGGGATGTTGCTCGCTTCGCTCGCAAGGTATACCTGTATATGTGTAGGACAAAGTCCGTATTTATTATTTGAAATGGCTCTCGCTTCGCTCGCAAGGTATTGCGTAGAAGTGCAAATGCGAACCCCCCTGTGAGGGTCCCTTCAGGTAAGCAACGTTGTGTAACGGCGGCCCGTGGTCGAAAAATTTCTGATGTTAAACGCTTCCCTCGCAATTCCCCTCCCAATTTGACCTACTTTCCGTCACTTTTTTCGATATCCGACTTCGGATTCAGATTCGGCGGGATCAAAGCTGTATTTCGCCCGCGAAAACCGTTCCGAAAAACGTACCTTTATGGGGTATATTTTAATGGGAAAAAACCACGTTTTTCGGATCTCCCTATTAACCTTGACTGCAAGGTGTAACTCGTCAATATTCTCCCCTAAAAATCTCAATTTCATCCCCAAACTGATTTGTTCACGGGACGATTCCAATTTTCGTCCCCTTGATTGTCTGTGGAACTAAGTTCTCTTATAGAATCCAGTAAAAAATCCAATAATTTTGAATCTAGTGTAAACCATTTTTAGTCAAACAATACATTAATAGTTCGATGATGCATAGTCTTTGATTAAGATCCGTTTGCTTTGAGATTACACTTTGTATTGGCTATGTTTGGATCTGACAGGGATTCATCAAGGACTTTATTTTATTATTATTATTTTGTTCTAAAATAAAGTTGAGCTGCTTTATAATTTAACGAGTATGTTCAAAATTTTTATTATGATCAACTCCTAGTCTCCGGACAATTTCTTAACATTTTGGGGATAAATTGTCAATACTCTGCTATACAGGGTGTCCGGTTTAAGGCAAACGAAACTTCAGGAATCAATTCTAAAGGTCATTTCAGATCAATCTTTTCTCCAAGGAATTTTAGTTAAAATGCTTAGTTTTCGAGTAATTTAATTTTTAAGATTATTTAAGTATTTTGAGCCATATGTCATTAACTCGGCCATAACTCCCCTTATAGTCACATAAAACTCAAAAATAAGGAAATCGTTGTAATGAAAAAATCTCAACTTTCCAAAGGCAGAGTCAATTTTACTTTTGCCTTGATAATTTGGGTAGAAAATTATGCTTTAATGTTGAAAAACATGGTTTTTCAATGAAAACGATGGTTTTTACGAAAAAGTTACCTTATGCAAATACGAGTTTGGGCCCGGTTCTTACGTAAGTACCTATTTTTTCTCGCTGAATCGAATGATAACACTTGCAGATCTCACCAACTCTGATATAACCGAGTTTTACACTTTAACTCACGGATTTTTAGTTCATTTGTTATGCTCAATTTTATGTTTTTTCCAGAGTAAAGCTGGTTGGTTAAAGTGAAAAATAGGTTATAATGGAGTTGGAGAGATCTGCAAATGTTACCATTCGATTCAGCAAGTAAAAATACGTTCAAACCGTCCCCAAACTCGTATTTCATATAGGGTAATTTTCCCCGAAAACTCTCGTTTTCATTGAAAAAATCATTTTTCTCAACATTAAAACTCAATTTCCTCCCCTAATTAACAACGTAAAAGTAAAATTGACTCTACCTATTTTAAGAAAGTTTTCACCGTGGAGTGCTCTTCCAAAATAATGTATACTTAGAACAGAAATACAAACGGGAAAATAGAAAAATTCTGAGAAATTTTCATCATTTGTTTATTAGCCTCTTTTTGCGAATTGGGTTAGCTGAAAAAAATATTGGTTTGGCTACAGGAAGATCGAAAATTTATAGTTCTATCCAACGATGTCCTTAATTGTGAGTCTACGGTGACGCTGAGGGGAGTTATGGACGTGTTAATATCATAAGGTATAAAACATGAAAATAATCTTAAAATTAAATTACTCGAAAACTAAGCGTTTAAAAAAATCTCTGAGAGGCACTTTCGATCAGAAATGAGCTTTAAAATTGATCCCTGAAATTTTGTTTGCCTTAAATCGAACACTGTATATTTATCTTGTCTTTAAATTGTTATGGAAGCATTGAATGCTTCTAATCTGTATACATCATTTGTTTTTCTTCTTATAATATGGATTCAATTAATAAGAACAAAAAATTATAATAATTATTTTTTATTGCAATATATGTATCTTAGCATATATCCTAGCCACTTAATTATAAATAAACTGAACTCACATATTAGAGGCACATCCTCAAGAAAAGGCAAAAAAAAAAAAAAAAAAAAAGAAAAAAGAGTTGAATGATAAATTAATAAATTTATCTTAGTCCTCCGGGGAAAATGTTCAGTGAGCATTGGACACAAAATTATTTATATTTATGAAATAATACTTGTGTGTACTCATTTCGCAACAACAAATAAAGGGGGGGGGGGGGGTGGCATGTACGGCTTGTTGGGAGAAAAGTTTCATACGGCGGGCGTATGGTGTTCGGTGCCGGTGGACGGATTTTGAAACATAATCCAACTGGAAACAAGTAAAACCAACAAGGAAAAGGTTAACCTTTTCCTTGGTCGATTGCAAAGGTCAATTACAGAAATTCATAACTACAAAAAAACCTGTTCCATTAGTTTTATCGTTGTTGATTAAAAAAGCTAAAACTACAGGCTTTTGCATTAGGTTTTTTGGGACTCTCAACAATATGTGACGTTATATGGCGCTTTGCTTCATATTCATGCTTTATAAAAAAAAAATCTTCAGGAAAGACGAGAAGTGCTTGACAGGAATTTGGTGAACAAACCACCAGTGGAAACGGCTTGTAGGATGGAAAGGCTTCTCGATATTTCACCCCCAGTTTATTGCCGCAGCGTAAACATTCCAGAAGGGTAATTCGGAGGCTTTTTGAAACACGCCAGCATCTCATATTACGTTTTCAACAAACCCCTCTGAAGAGCTGATCCATCTAGTACTTACCAGACCTTGGCGAACACACTTTTCCTGCTCCCTCGTGGCTCCTGGCGAACCCGGATCGTGGGAAAACCCTTTTTGTGTTCCTTTTCACCCTTGCGGTCTCGCACTTCATCTGCCTGTCGTGTACAGTGAGGGGAGATGATGTCCTCGCCATGTAAGAAGATATGTTGAAACTCGTAACACGGTTTTGTAATATCGTCGCGAAATTTTGCGGTTTCGGTAGTTGTTCCATTCGGCGAATACGCAACAAAACATTTCTTACAAAGTCACACTATGCTTGATAGGAGTTTCATTTAGTTGCTATTTTAGCCCAAAGTCTTGATTTATAAGCATTGGCAATAATTTATAATTAACTAGCTGTGCGCGCTTGCTAATCTTGTACATCCTATTGCGTACTCATCATAATGATAAGTTTGAATTATTTTTACTTCTTTTCAATGCAGCCAGATAAATATTCCTACCATCTAATCATGCCGCACACAGTAGCATCCTACGGCAGATATATAAATACACTAAGCTTGCGACTGGATTTAGATGTAGCCCAAGAAAAAAACCTTCTTATTCTAAAAAAAAAACCTGTTTGGCTTAAAGAGTAAAAATCGTTTTGGTCTTGTTGGGTTCGTGGCCTAAAAATCCTCTAAAATGAATCCCGTTATCACAAAGATCTACCCAGATGACGTTGATACGTTTTTCTATATATAATATGTTCGGTAGGTTTTGGGGATACGGATATAGCCCATGTTCTGGCCATTAATTGCTGATTATTTTAGGGGAAAACGCACTAAAATCGGTAAAGCCGGTTTGGAATCTATACTGAGCAGACATACTTTTTTGTGTACCTATTATAGATTGGTTTATAAGCTACCGATGTTTAAATCGATACGTGGATAATTATAATGAAATTAAAACATTTAATGTATAAGAAAATAAAGTGGTGTACCATAGATGACAGGACCTCTTCCGTTAACTTTCCGTGAGGATCAAATTTCATAAATTTGTAACGGACTGAAATTTAAGTTAGAAAAATCCAACCCCGAATCATGTTCCTAACTATTGTTCCTAACGCAACATCCTAACTATTGATGTTTGATTCTTACCTAAACCTATCTGGCTTGAATTCAAACATAATATTTGTCGAATCCATTCATAAGTTGGTAATTTTCATGGCCCCATTTTAGATCATTTAACCAAAATTTTGAGATGCCTTGAACTTCCCGCCTTGCATAGCTGAAATCGGCTATATTAAAATAAGAATACTAAAAGCGGAATCGAGCTATTTTGTACTATCAAATTAATATGCAAAAGTAATAAATAAATAACTAAATTAATAATAATTATAATAAAAATATTTTCATTATTCCTTCAAAAACATGTTGTAAAGTGACGATTTGAACTCAAAGTGATTATATTAAATACTTATTGTATATTTGAATTAAGAGCTATTATTTAGTAAGAATGGCCTATTTTATAGCGATTAAGATATAAATTTAAAATATGAATGTAACAATTAAGTGTTGTTATGATGTGAAGAACAAGAAAATAAAATAGGAGGTTATTATTTTTTTTTCACCAAATTTTTTAATGTAATTGGGCTTGCCAGTATCTAAATAAATAAATCACTAATGCACGCATGTTATTCATGTTGAATAATATCTTCCTTCCATCACATGAATATTTTGCTTTAGAGTAGCTCAGCCAGTCTAAGCAAGTCAAGTAGTTTGTATACCCAAACGAGCAGGACACAAGAGAACTTCAAGAAGATGGTGGGTGTTTGATAAAGAATTTTCGAAGTTAAGGGAGAGTTGAAGATCCAAGTTATTGAAGCAGATGCGAGGGATTGTGGTTCAAGAAGGGAAGGCTGTTCCGAACGAGATAAGACGGGGTCTGAGCCTGACAGACATCATCTCTAGGGAGAAAGGAACTTTAAAATCTCCAAGGGCTCGAGGAAGAGGATGATGACGGCCAAGGGTTGATGTAGGGAAATACAAAGACGGGTCCGCGGGCTGGCACGAAGAAGTCGGGGAGAGGCTCGGGGTGGTGCAGAGTTAATATTTGTCAACCATCTTGTGTGATGATACCAACTCATACATCAACTTAAATTGCTCTTCGCCGAGAGAGTTCGAGGAAAAGGTCGCCAGCGGGGAGGGAAGGCTTTGTGTTAAAGTTGGCGATTTTCTTCGGGTTTTCCGCTTCAATGCGCCCCTTCGTCCCGTCTTTCGGAAGAGTTCCACTTTTTTTTCCAAGAGGGAAGAAGTATAAGAAAATGGCTTCTATTCCCCAAGATCCCACATCGATAAACTACATTCTTGTTGTATACAGCCATATGTTAGCGTTAGCCCGTCTGAACTAGAATGTTTTTTGCAACACATGAAAATGTACTGCGAATACGCATTAGTTAATGATTCATCAATAATTCGTGCACCTATAACATCCGTTGGTACCTACCCAAGCAGAGAATTGAAAGTTTTGGGGGCCCGAAGACTGTAAAGATTAAGATCGAAGGTCCCTTTCCCTCTTGAACCTTCTTTCTGGATTTCAATTACTGATGACATATTAAAAATCTGTTAGGTTGATTTCTATAACTATATTATATATTAAGTGTTGGGTGTAAGAAATATTTTATACATAAATCCCAGATAAGAATTTCTCAAATCATTAATTCATTAAAGTACCTATTCACACCCCACAACAGTTTTATGTTACACAACAGAGATATATAAACCTTTCAAACGTAGGCTTTAATCGAATAAACATCGGCATAAATTACAAAAACAGGAGAGAATTAAGACAGTACTTGTCAACGAATAATTGAGTTGAATTCCTGGGTGATGGGTCCTTTGAAATCTTGAGATGATCATAATGATGTAGAATATTCATTACATTCTCCCCTTTTTATTTCCAAACATAGTCTTCAAACGTGCTGGTGGCTTCCTGATTCTCTACGATCTTCTAAGTTCCGATGGAATTGAGGATTTGGGCAACTCGCTGGACTCCTCCGAAGCTGTGAATGATGCGTTTCATTTATTGGTGCTGGGTTTTGGTTGGATTCGGGATCATCGTAAACGACTTGAGGATGGAGTATTTGAGAGTCTTCATCGTTTAATTGGAGACCGAAAACAGAATCATCTCCTTTGGGAGTCAAGTATTCTTTAGTTTTATATACAGAGTAGCAGGAGTTGCTATTGCCAAGTCATAAGTTGTGCTTCATAACACACATTAGACGATAAAAATCGGAAAGTACCTTTAAGCGATCTCCATTTTCAACTTCTGACTTTTCCAAGAAGTTTTCGAAAGTATGAAACCATTGACGCCACTCTCGTTGAGCTGTTGGACTATCAGGTTCAGTGCAAAATTTATCAGGTCGGTACAGTTTCTCCACTTTTATGTTTATTCGATTAAATTGAGATAAATAAACCTTTCAAACGTAGTGTTTAATCGAATAAACATTGACATAAATTCCAAGCGCAGGAGAGAATTGAGAAAGTAACTTGTCAACGAATAATTCAGTTGATTTCCTGGTTGATGCGTCTATAGAAATATTGAGACGATCGTAATTAATAATGTAGAATATTCTTATTGTTTTGGAAAAGATAAACGTTCTTGAAGAACTCCCATATACTCGTAAGTACCTACCTATCGTATAACAGCTGCAACGTCTGTCGAGAAAAGAGAGGGATGGTAGAAGCAACTTTTGAACTCTTCTCTGCCTTTTTTCAACTTAGTAGTACTACTTCAGGAATTCTCACACATCATACCGTTAGCATAAACTTCAACACTTAACAGAATGGAACATGAGTTTAATCTTGGGTTCTTCAGGACATGACGGTATGTTATGTACCTAACGGTTTCGTTCATCGCTATACCATTCATACCTATACCATATGAACCACCATATGAATTTATACAACGAACACTGAAAAAACTATACCTGTAAATGGCTTCTGCATGTATGTGTTGATGTAGTGTATTAGCCATAAACGGCCGAACACTCCAAGCTTAGGTTTCCCTCGAGAGCCGAATAAGGAGCATGCGAAGCACCTACTAATGATACAACCATGTGGAAATACATATGGACCGCCCAAATTAATCGTCTTCTCCCAACTATCCTTCATTTTTGAGCGAGCTCCGGCAACTAGGGCGTGAGAAAATTATGCTTGACAGAATATAAGATTGCTCATACTCAGAGAGAAATATGAACTTGAAAACAATGAAACTGACAAGGGAACCATTTACACTCCAACCCGCACATTCTCTGAAAATCCCATCAAAATAGGATGAAAACTGTGGAAATTAAACTTGTTACAAGGATTTCACATTCGCGCCTGCGACGCAGCTACTAAAGGCACAGTCATGTTGAAATTGGCACGAGATGACTAAATCATTTTCTTTAAGATATAGTCTGAATTTGAGCGAGATGAAATTGCTAGTGGGAATTTCACTGGAGAAAAACTATTTTTCAACACCCCTACTGGCCAGCTCGGAAGCAAAATGCGTGTGAATGAGCTAAAAGTCGTTTTTACACTGAGATACAAAAAAATATCGATAAGAAGAAAATATCAATAAGAACCCAGCAACGATTTTTGGAGAAAAGAAAAAAAAAATAATAATAATAACATGAATTCAAAAGGTTGACTGATCAGTAGGACCGATAGAACCTAGCCAACCTCTGGACCAGCACATTTTATGAATAGGAGGTTATTCAAGGTTAAGCACAGGGGGGTAAGGTGGGCATAAGCGAGCGGAAAAATATCGTGCTTGGGGCCTGCCTGGGCCCCACGCCCAAATAAGCAATTCTACTCAATAAATATAAACTAACTTCTGGAGTAAAGGAGCTACAAATAGTTACTTCGCTTAACTATGCCCTTTCATATTCGTATCGTGTAAATTTCATCCCAGACACTTTCCTATTCACTTATAGCAAAACACCACAATAATTTTGTGGAATTGTACGTTATAAAATGAAACGTTTGTTTGTACTGTAAATCAATGGGGAAGGGCCAGAGCTGAAACTTGCTCGATACAAATCTTGTATAGCATTTAACCTAAAGTCGAATGAGCTTTGGGACTTTAATAGAATTAATATTCAGATGGCTAGGAGATTGTAAGGTGTAGAGGAGCGGACCGAAATTGGCCCAATTTTTGACATTTTATGTCTTTACTTTGGCACATAAACGAAAAAAGCGTTAACAAAAAGCGTTAAAAAAAGCGTTACGGTTGGTTTTTTGATGATTTCCGCTTACAACCGAGTCGTTGCTAGGGAAATGGAAGGTACTTCGTCTTTTTTCATCCCACAAAATTCGTTTACCATTCGTTCGAAAGCTTCCTATTTATCCAACCATATTATGTTAAGTACTGCGAAGTGCGTGGCCAACAAGCTGAGTTATGAGCATGGTTATATGAATAATTGTTTACACACAGGTGATCATTCTCTATAATTGATACTGCGAACATGATTGCAACCGCTTGTTAATTTCTGATGATTTCATTGAGTTGGTGTTTCGATAATTTGATTTGTAGCAGGTGATCCGAATATTGCGAGAACGGTTTGATTTATGAAGCGGTGGTTAAATCATTTTAATAGGTAATTTCTATACTTTACTCTCTAGGAAGCTGTAATTTCGTATGTAGAGTCTTTAGGACATTTACTTGATGATGCCCAGGGTCCGGATCAGATGAGTGACACTCAAAGCTAATTTCTATGCTTTACACTCTAGGAAGCTGTAATTTGGTATGTAGCCTCTTTAGGACATTTACTTGAAAATGCCCAGGGTCCGGATCAGATGAGTTCAAAGCTTAGAGCTTGCATACGAGCCTGCAACACATACGAGTCTGCAACTAAAGACATAACTTGTCCCAATGTGTTGCAGACTCTTATGCAAGCGTTTCTGATTTTGAGTGAGTATTGAGGTAGTTACCAACCAGCTCTTGTGATGAAGGAAACCTAATACTGTCCAGTAAACTAATACCAGATAACCTATTACCAGATAACCTATTACCAGAAAAATCATTTTTTATTGTTTGTAACTCCGTTATTTCGAGAAGCAATTAATATTTTTTGGGGTCAAATCCTTTTCTAATGATTTACAAGTTTTCTAATGCTCTACAACATTGGTACATAAGATTTTACATAGACAAGAATTTCCTCATTCAAACAATTATTCCAAAAGATGATCTCAAATCTTCTTCTGAAATGAACACCCATTTTCGGCCTCGGCTCCGGAACTAGATCTGAACAGATTGATTTGCAAAACGGATGTTAGTGAAGAAAAATGTCCATTTCCACGAAAAATAAAGAGTTACAGTGTTGAATAGATTTCGACAATTGAGTCATCAGTAGGAAAAAAAAAACAAAACTTAACAATCACTGATTAACTACTGTTAATTTATTGTTTGTTACTGATAAAGATCTAACCTTTTAAATTGGTTCCCACAACTTCATCGTTTGTGATTTAGTTCGTATAGGTGGATCTGCGTAATCATGATTTTAGCCAATTTGAAACAGAGCTAATTCAAGATTTCAAATGAACGATTTCATATACCTACTAGTTAAACATATTTTCCAGCATTATTTGCACCAACAGTCATAACTTATTAGAAGCAACTCGAATCACAAAGGCACTTTTGAGTTGACACCATTCGGTGACCCAGCTTTAGTTGCTTGAATCCTAGGGATATCTTTGTGACGAATGATATCGAGAATAACTTGTGTATCCGAACAACATCAACTCGCAATATGGGAACACTGGTATATTTCAATATTTGGAATTTTTGAATTATTGGGTGTCCAATCTCGCTTTTCCGACCAATGGATTCGGGAGATGAATAATTTGCCGTCCTTGAATATGCAGTCACGTATTGGTAATCAAGCTTCATCTGAAGTTGTTCCCTGAACAATCTTCATTTAGTTCACACCAGAGTACCTACTCCTCATACACTGCGAAACAAACACCTCAGTAATGTGTTACAATTATACACAGATCAACATTCAACTTTACCCTCCTCACAACCACAGTAGGAGTAGCTTTGTGTTCTTGCAATGTAGGACCTCGTCAATGTTCGACTATTGTCGCTGATCCTCGGATATCTGTGTTCCCCCCTTCTTTCACCTTGAACTTATCAATGTTCTCATTCTTACTACGCAAGTCGTACGTATTGTTTCTCTCCTGAATAAAACTAATAATTTATAAAAGTGAAGTGTTCTTCAATTAAAATAAAACCCCCAATCAACAGGTTAATGGGCTCAGATGCTTCGTGACGGTACGGAAGACGTGAAAAACTATAACAGCGAAACCGTAAGTAGAAATAATCAGCTTAGTTCATCCGCAAGTTTCCCGTCCTACCACCTGTAGACCGCCATGGCCGAAAAAGATTCCTTTTTTACACACGATTTGAGTTCGGTAGAAAAACTAAGAGATAAAATAAACTACCCATTATGGTTATTCCATATCAATGTTATATTCAAATCGCAATCAATGTATGGAATGGTAACCGGCGCTGAAAAACTGGTGAGCTCGGCAAGTGCGGAAGATAAAACGGCATGGGATAAAAAGGATGCTATCGCACAAAGGATAATTCTTTCTACGATCGATCGGAAAATCATAATGCATGTCTTAAATTGTAAAACTTCAACCGATATGTACAAGAAGTTGTGTTCAATTTTCGAGCAAGACAAAGAGTTGAAAAAGACCGACGTGATGCAACAATTTTTCATGTATAGATTTGATCACAGTTTAGATATGGCGTCGAATCTGAGCAAGTTGGAGAACCTTAGGTACGAACTTCAGTTGTTAGATAAAAAGATCGCCGACGAGGATATGATCGGGAAAATTCTTTCAATTCTTCCTTCGTCATACAGCACTTTTATGACGGCATGGAATCTTAAACCCGCTAATGAAAGAAAATATTCCGAACTCGTTCCGTTCCTTATTAAAGAGGAAAACTTGAGTTGTGTGTCGGGAAGTAGTGCGAGCGAGAACGTCGCTTTCCACACGAGAAATAAAAACAAAGCAAGTAAAAACCAGTATCCCCCTTGTAGTATATGTAAAAAGCGAAATCACCTTGAAAAGAATTGTTTTTTCCGCAACAAAAACGGCAACAAGGATAATAATAATAGAAACGGAGATCATAAAAATCAAAGTAACAGTGGAGTCAAAAAGAAAACTAATAATGGGAAATCTGATGTCGCATTTTTGTCAACTTTTGTATCTTCGGCAAATAATAATAACTCATCTGTATGGGTCGCAGATTCTGGCTCAACCTCTCATTTAGCGACTGACGCTGGTTTCCTGAACGATTTCCATGCAACCTCTAAAACCATAGGCACGGCGAAGAAAGATAATATAATGAAAGCAGAAGGCATAGGCAGTGTAAAATCAGATAGCTGTTTACTTCAGAACGTTTTGTATGTACCTACCCTTACTAAAAACCTCCTCTCAGTTAATTGTGTTACTGAAAATGGTGGAACGGTCATATTCACTCATAATAAAGTAAAGATTTTGAAAGAAGATGAATGTGTTCTAGAAGGTCACAAAACTGAAGATGGTCTTTTCGAAATAGACTTGAAACATTCTAACAATGCCTTGTTTTCACCGAATATTGATGAAGCTATGTTATGGCATCGTAAGCTAGGCCATCTCAGCTATGGAGGCATGAGAAAGTTGATGAAAATAAGCGATGGGCTGAAAATCAATGACCATATTTTCAAATCATTGCCGGAAGTTTGTGAAATCTGTGCCAAAGCAAAGCAAACTCGATTCCCGTTTAACTCCAAGAGGACCAGAGCGACCAGGCCACTTGAAATTGTTCACTCTGATCTCATAGGTCCCATAGAACCATGCACATGGGATAATAAACGATATGTAGTCACTTTCATCGATGATTATACCAATTTCGCTATTGTATACCTACTTGAAGGAAAATATGAAGTTTTCTCTATAATAAGAGAGTATGTAGAACTCGTTGAATCCAAATGGTGTCTGAGATTGTCAAAATTAAGATGTGATGCTGGAAAAGAGTACATCAATCGAAACGTCATAAACTATTGCAAATCTAAGGGTATTGAAATCGATAAGAACATACCTTACTCGCCTCAGCTTAATGGGAAAGCCGAGCGCTTTGGACGATCGTTGATGGAAAAAACCAGAGCCTTGCTGTTTGACGCACAGCTAGATAAGGAACTGTGGGGAGAGGCAGTGCTTACCTCAACCTATTTGCTCAATCGCTGTCCTTACAGCTCTACTGATGTGACACCTGCAGAAAACTGGTATGGAAGAAAGCCTAATCTCGAGCGACTCGAAGTCTTTGGTGATGTAGCTCATGCAAAAAACTTGGGATATTTGAAAAAGCTAGATAGCAGGAGTTCTAAATTCATTTTTGTGGGCTATGCTTCAAACGGCTACCGCCTGTGGAATAGTGAAAAACGCAATATTCTCACTTCGAGGGATGTGAAGTTTGAACATCGTGAAAATGCCACGCAATCTGGTGAATTATTTCCTCTACTACTTCTTGAGGATCTAGAACCTACAGTCGTCAATAAAAATCATGAAAATAAGGAAATTAAACAAGAAAACTTGACAGAAAATCTTCCAAAACCGCAGACTCCTGAGAGTTTCACACAATCATTGTCACAAGAGACGTCACCTGAGAGTTCTTTCCAAGAGGAAAATGAATCTGGAGATTTTGAGGGTTTTGATGATGCTTCAGATGATTTTGAAGGTTTCGAAGATTCCTCGGAGAATTTCAAAGATGTACCAGACGAACAACATGACACTACTCAGGAACAAGTGGACACTGGAGAGCAGCTCTTGGGAAGAGGAAACAGGAAGAAAATCGGACCTGCTAAATTCGAAGATTTTGTTATGCTTTCGTTCCATGAAGCTATCTCTGGAACTGATAGCGATGAGTGGAAAGCAGCCATTCAGGAAGAGTGGAAATCACTTCAGAAAAACAAAACTTGGCGAGTGGTGGACAGAAATTCTGTAAAAAAACATAAAATAATGAGCAATAAATGGGTTTTCAAGATAAAGGACGATGGAACCTATAAAGCTCGTTTAGTCATTCGTGGTTGTGAGCAAAAAAGTGGTGAAGACTATAACGAAACATATAGTCCGGTCGTTGCAACTAGTCCTCTTCGAATGATGTTCGCCCTGGCAGCTATCAATGGATATCATATCATGAAATTCGATGTTAAGACAGCTTTTCTGTACGGCGATTTGACGGAAGACATCTACATGGCTCTACCAGAAGGCTTCGAACAGGCTGGAAAGGTTGTGAAACTTGAGAAAGCCCTATATGGGTTAAAACAAGCACCCTTAAACTGGAACAAGAAAATAACAAACGTCCTAAAAGCTAAGGGCCTTATTCCCAGTAATATTGAAAGATGTATTTTCATAAATAAAGAGAGCGAAATGTTCCTAGCGATTCATGTGGATGATGGACTGCTGATGGGAGCTGATAGAAAAGAAATGATGAATCTTCTAAAGGAACTAGAAGCGGAATTTGAGATGACAACTGTTGAGAATCCTAAATCTATTCTGGGTATCGAATTAATAATTGATAAAAACTATATAAAACTGCATCAACAAACTTATGCTGAACAATTAATCAAAAAGTATGGGATGGAAAACTGCAAGATCACCAACACACCGTTAGTTCCTCTAAAATCGAAGAAAGACAGCCCCACACCATCCAGTTCGGGACCACGTCAATTTCCATTTAGAGAAGCTATTGGCAGTCTTCTTTATCTAACTAATAAAACGAGACCGGATATAGCTTTTGGTGTTGGCTATTGTAGCAGGAAAATTGAAAATCCCTCTAATGATGATGTCTCCAACTTGAAGAGAATACTTCGTTATGTCAAGGGCAAGACCCAAACCGGAATTGTGTATCCTAGAGGGCAAGCTAACAATTCGGAGGAGTATGTGTTGAACGCCTACAGCGATGCGGACTTCGCAGGAGATCCAGACTCAAGGAAGAGTACGACTGGGTATTTAATAATGTTTGGAGGTGGTCCAATCAGCTGGTGCTCCAGAAAACAATCCATCGTGGCTGTTTCAACTACAGAGTCTGAGTACATCGCTTCAACCGAATGTGCGCAAGAAACTATATACCTGAAGACACTAATAGAAGAAATGACGGGAAAAATAGTGAAAATTGTGTTAAATATTGACAATCAGAGCAGTATCAAGTTAATTCAAAATGGTATTGTAAATAAAAGGTCGAAACATATCGACGTCAGATTTAACACACAAACTATTCACAAAGGAATTCATAAATTTCAAAATTTGTTTATCAACGTTTCGCATTTTGCGTTATCAAGATATATATATATATATATATATATATATATATATATATATATATATATATATATATATATATATGTATATATGTATATATATACATATATACCTATATGTTTGTGTGTGTACGCATATATTTGTTCTATCGATATATATATATATATATATATATATATATATATATATATAAAATTGTTAAAATCCAAGAGTCGTTTTGGAATGCCACAAAACGGATTTCAATGAAGAATCAAAAATGAATGAGTCAATGAGTTTGGTTGTATGTAGTAACTATTCATTTAGTAACTAGTCATTTGAAACCTAAAAGCGATTGTTACAAACGAAACTACAAGATTGATACACCAATTTCTTTTCAACACCAGCGGTATTAACATCGTTCGGGTAAGATGACTAATCAAAAGATCTTCTTGAAGTAGAGTGATCAATAAACACTTGAGCATTAGCTGCTTGTGACAGTGGGAACAATCAATAAATTTATTGTTGTTAATACAATGGGTTTAGTTCTCTTTAATGTATACCAAATATAATCACACCTTTGGTAGGTATCGTGGATTTTCTGTTTTGTTTAATTTATAGCCCGTACTGATCGTCCCATCCGTACAACGAACGCGTAAACCAGTTAGTTAGTGCGAGTATCAATTTTCTTTCTCTACTTTGCGCCATTCAGTAGTTTATGAAGCTATTCATTGCTATACTTTGGACTCTGGAAGATAGCTCGGGTGCCAAAGGAACACGGAAGGGGCGGACGCAAAGTCCCCATTGTTTATAGTAGGATTCATGACTCCCGTTAGGAAACTTGCGAAACTAACAGTTTCCACTCGGTTATGAAATTGGGGAGGGAGGAAAGCCGGAAAGTTCTGGACTGAAAACTTAGGGCCAAGGGAGTGGTGTCTTGGAAACTAACACTTCGCCATGTACCCCCTTGTCCCCCGTTCCTATTTACTCAAGCTTTCATCTCCTTCCTCGGTCCTCGTCCCTGTTTGCAAATGAGTACGAGAAGTGAGAACCTCCAGGCCAAGTCGAACTTTCCCTCAAAGAGATGGTTTAGCCTGACAGGATGAAGGTCCCTATTGTCTTATTCCTAGAAGTTTTTCCATCATGGAACGATCCACAATAGAACTAATCTCGTGGACACTTGATGGGTGAGAAGGATTCTAAGACTTCCTTATCTCAAATTAAAAAATAGTTCTTGTTAGTTTTTCTTAGTTCTTGAGAATCCTAGATGGACAATTATTTACTAATGTTGAACTAGAATCAACTGAATCACGAGCAACTCTCAGAAGCTCATTAGGTGATGAACCGAGTTGAATGAGCTTATAATGGACATCTGAAATGTAGGTAGGTGATCTAGGTGATCTATTTTAGATAATTAATTTTCAGTTGGTGGGTCAACTCGTGTTAAATACTTGGAACGTGTAGGTGTGCAATTCAATTTAATTAATTTCTCTTCGGTAGACGTCTACACCTATGCAGATAAATTTAGATACCTAATGTATAATCGTCATTGTTTAATAATTTAAACAGCATAAGGAAATAATAAACCTTTGTGTAATAATTTGCAGCGTTTTTCAAAAAACTCATCATAATTCACGGGTGACTTATATTACGGTAAGAAAAAATTATGAACCTCATCTACGTCAAACTAAACATGTATATACTACACGTAAATTTCAAGTTCTGCAAAATTTCCCCAGTATTTCAAATTTACATTTTTAAATTTAAAACTGCCCATCCAAGCACCACCAATACCGGTATACTAGCGACTGCTGCTGGAGTATTTAGTCCAAGTACTTTCTTGAATGCGGTGGATAGAAGTAGATGGTTGGGAGAGAAATGGAATGACAACAAGACGAGCTCAAATAATGACAGTAATCATTTACCTAAGTGGTAGATGGCTAAGATGGGTTTCACTTGTTACTCAGGAAATAGCGGCATTAGCATTAGCATGGGTATCGCGAAGAAGGAAGAGGAGTTCTGAGAAGCTGCAAAAGAACCATTTTAACAAATGACGAAATTCCCTTAGTCCCTTTAACAATTAACAGACAAAATCCGTGTTCTGTAGCTACATCAATATTGTATCAAAAACATGAGAGTTTGGCTGGACCGAAAACCCTATTTAGTGATTTCGAAATGTATTCAGATTTCGCCTGATTTCGAAACTTTCAATATCTGTTGATAGGAAATTATAAAAAACTAGCAGGAAAAATAACGGACGCTAGAATGAGTACACCCTAATAAAAAATGCCTTTTCTCGAATCCTGCGATAAGTTAGACTTCCTTTTCCTCGTGCGCTTTTCACCCAAAAGACAAAGTTTCGAATATTTACACTCTATCCACACACTATTCGTGCTCCGCCAACCAAAATTAATAATGTCAATTCACTATCAATCTACAAGAATGTTTTGCACCCAAAAATCACCACAAATTTTTTCAGTCGCGTCGTTTGTGTAACAGTAACCAAAAACAATATTCGAGGCCTTTCCTACCAGTAAAAAGGCTTTAATCAAGCGTACCTACTATCCCCCTCTATAATAATATGTAAATTGGGTGTCAACAAATAGCCAAGAAACTGCAATGATTATGATGACAGATTCCTCTTTTTATGTGTGGCAGGTAATAAGGCGTTCAGAATATATATTTTTGAAGATTTGAATTTATGAACAACAACTGAACAATTCAACCCACAAAAATAGTTTTGGTATAAGTATTTGGATTTATAATAGTAAGTTCTATCCGCCTGATCCAATCCCAAACTCATTTGACGTGTAAAGTAGTTCCGCATACGAAACCCGTACCCCCGAACCCCCGTACCCCCGTTGCCCCGTTTTCCTTACTTACGAACACAGAGTAAGGTAGGTTGTACAAGTTCCTGCTGTAGGAGGAACTTGTTAATCTTGTTAACCGGGGCAACGTCGTTGAAGGGGTGTCCGAGCTGATGACGAAGGAGGAGGTTTGGAGGTGTCTACTATAGCCTAAATGATGATCCGGAACTTTGCGATCGTTTTGAAAAACCCTCATCAACATTTGTCAAGCCATTTGGGCGTAAATCGACCTTACACAGACAGTCAGGCAATCTGACAGACATTCTTCTCTGTTTTATATAAGAAGGATTAGGTTCATTCCAATCGCTCAAACAATAGAGAGTTTTTTACTTCTCGTATTCATTTTCTCGTATACGAAAATGGTCTTTTCGAAACGAGATGAGGTTTTCGTTATGTGGAAACGCTTTCCGGAACGAGAACAGTCAGCTTTACTCGTGCTCAGCTTTTTCGGAATCGTAATTACGAGACGACAACTTGACCTTTCTCTAGGATAACACTTTAGAATAACTTAGCAACTATCATGCAGTTGGCATGGGGACACACACCCGACAAAATTGCCTGGCTTCTCCCCGTGCCGTCTTTTGTTGTTGGTTTAACCTTTGTATTTGTCTTTTTTACGTGTTTTTTCCCCGCACCACAACCAGAAGGGTCATTAGCGGCATTTTGTTCTTGCTTTCGACGTTTTATCGAAGATTTCATCTTTTTCATTCTCAAGATTTCGTTTCAAGGTTCAATTTACACGTTTTAAAGATTCGTGTTGTTTACGGCTGAATCTTTTATATATGACGTAGAAGTAAGTGGTCGTTGTTCCTTACTTCATGTTATATTTCGGAAATGTCAAATATGTCAATTGAGCAGTGATTCACTTCAAGAGTCACGTTAACGTCTTTATAAGAGTTCTCTTCCTCTCGAGTGTACGAAAACGCTACGAGAAATCAATGCGAAATGGTTAGTATTCATCGTGCTCGCTCTAACAGTTTGTTTTCGTGTTTACGAGAAATACCAATACGAGAAATACAATAAACCCTCCAATTCTAGAGGGGATTGTAGAATTGACGACCACGAGTTCTGGACAAAATGGATTTTATTTGAACACAATCGGGACTTAATTACTAAATACATAAAATTTTCTGAATAATCAAAATTGGAACTTCCAAAAAAAAGACGTTCGCGAACAATCAATTTGAGACACGAGACTCTAGATCCTGACCAACTAATCTAAATTCTTACTAAGGGATTGACTACTTGATGTTATGTACTTTTGAGATGCGAGCGTAGCGAGCATCCAGACTACTAATCTAAGCAGAAAACTGATCTGTGTAAAATCTCTTGGCGACTGGAGCGCTGGGAATGCCACGTAGTCAAACTAAAGGGCAAGTCAGGGTCTTGAGTCCCGTGTCTCAACTTGATTGTTCGCGAACGTCTCGTCTTCCAAAACTCCTACCACCGCGACCGTTGTCACGTAACTCTCACTCATCGTAATGTTTTTAATCCCCTGCTCAACGTCTTTATGTTTTGCTTCTTTTTATTTCACTTCACCGTAAAGTGAAGCATTGTTTTTAGTAGGTACCCATTACTGCTAGATGTGTTGAGTTACCAGTTTTGGATCCCATAATATTAGTAACCACTTCCTTAAAAACTTCTTCCAAGAAAATCCGTTTTCAACCGCCGAGAACCGATCACTTTATTCTAAGAGGTACGTTTCCATATGATGTATACCTATGTAAGTACCCATATGTACTCATGTACTCGTAATACAATGTGTATGAGTAATTCAGTTACTATTAGGTATAACGAAATTATAATTTCACTCTTTCGCTAAAAAAAAAAAAATATTAGGCATGGCATACCTACAAAAAATAATAACCCAAAAATATGTTATAACTAAAAGCAAAAAAAAGGTGCTCCAAAAATCATTTGCACAGTCATAAATATGTGAAAATCATTTTTAGATCTTTGTCAGAAGAATATCTCATGGAAACAGGTCATCCACCTAAGATTTCAACTATACCTACGAGTTCAAAACAATTGCCTTCTACAAGCCGTGCACTCAACTTCAACGGGTACCTATAATTTTGTATTAGAACAGTTGTGCTCGAGCACGAATGCAAAATAATGAAAAACCGTTTCAGTTTCTGTGAGTGGACTCTGACAGCTTAGATTGCTCTTTCACGAAGTTAAAGTTCCACTGAGAAGTGCTACTATGGCAAAATAAAAGGACGTAAAAGCTACGAACTAGTAGTCCCCTCGTGATTCGATTAAACTCGAAAACCCTTCGAGTTAATCCGGTTTTTTTAGGAAGCTCTTTCTCGGGGTTTTTCTCCCTAAATCCCTTTCAATCTTCTTAATCAAAGTAGAATAAATTAATGATCCTTGAGTTTGGTAGCGCATATTGCCATTCCCAACCAGTAAATTCGGGGTTTAAAATACCATTTATAATATATCGTAATATATCCGGAAACACCGAAAAACCTACATTTTGTACTTTGTGGAAATGTGTAAGCAAATTGCAATCCTGTTCAATTTTTCGGTGTTTTCCTAAGGTGGTGCAAATATCAATACGAGGTTCTGCATGAAAAAATACTATAAAATCATGTATTAGGTACATGTGGTAATTGAGTATCTTCAAAACTCAGTATTTCACATTCATTGCACTTTCGGAGCGGAATTGCGAACTTTTGGAGCGGAATATTGCCCATTTGCGCGTACTCAAAAATCGAGTGATGGATCATTTCTTCATGAATTCAAATCTGCAATAAAAAATGGGGGTTTCCATTTAAAATAACGACTTTAATGCAATTTCGCACGTCTGCTCACGTGCGTAATGCGCAATTTTGTCATTTAGGGGATCCTTACAATAAACCATTGTGATTGAAAAAAAAAAAAAAAAAATTTATTTTTTGACCCATTATTAACTATTTTAGCGGGGGGGGGGGGGGGGGGGGGAGTTTTCGGGGACACCCGGTTTATATATATATAAAATGAAAATACTCTAGCGAACGGAAACGAAACAAGCTTCTACTTCTACACTGTAGCTCCAACCGTGAGGTGACAAAAAGTTTTTGAATCATCACAGTTGCTTTACTTGAAACATAAACGAGGTACCTTTTTATACCGAGGTACAAGTTTTAGAATTTGAATCACGCACCAGAATTCCGTCGCATTCGCATGTTTATGGTAACCAGTTGACCTCAACGTTTTGCAAGACCTTCCTAGCTCTTTCAAGACCTTCTAGTGTCTGAAACAAAACCATATAATCCAAATCGCTTTCTCCTCTATGCACAATTCATAGTTATAAATTATTAATAGATTTAAATGAATGAATTTTGAGTAGTACAGGAAATCAAAGGGTGGAACTCACCCCCTTACAGAATAAATACGTACCCGAATCATTCCGAAATGCATGTTCTCTCAACTGCTGTAGCCCTCTCCAATATGCAATGAATTCTAAATGAATGAATACCTACCTCGCTATTGCTATAAAATTCAGGCTGTGACACAGCGTTCGCTTGTTGTTCCTCTTTCACCCCATGACTATGAAATGACTTGAGTTGTAAAAATTAGACTTCAATGCTGATGGTTCTGTCTGAAGAGTATAGGGATTTTGAGACAAATTCTAATAGAAATAGGCTTGGGAATATCTCGGGAATACAAAAGACACTTTATATAACATCAAATACTGCAGCCACACAAAATAAATATAATTATGTGAAGTTTGTTCTGGTGCTCTTAAAATTCATGAACTCATTCTTAGCAGAGGCTTTTCGTAGGCCCAAAGCGTAAAGTTATTTTCTCAAGCGATGTCCAGTAAGTTTGAGTTAAGTTTTGTCTGCACCAAATCCAACATTCATGACCTGGAAAATCAACTTCTTTCTTTAATTATAATGTGGAGTTGTAAACTGAAAACTACAAAGCAATTTTGCTCAAAAGCAAATGGAATTGGATGTAATAAAAAAAATATATATATTAATGCGAAGCTATATCCAGTGCTATCATCTCATATTATCTATACTTCAATACTTTATTGAATCTCCGTAGGAAATTCTTCATTCAAGTTGCTATTCAGAGAGATTTTTTCTTCAAGCATTTCATCTTGAATCATGAACACGTTTAGCACTTCCTCTTTACGACAAATGTCTGCCAAGTTCGGCCAGCAGTATAGATTCATCACTAATTGTGACATGAACCGATAGATCTTGAGAAATCAATGCTCCAAATAACCCTTGTTGGGGCTTGCGCACTCCTCACCATCAAATCAACACCATCCACCATCTGAAGTGAGGTTTACAACGGAAAGACTATGAGCTAACAGGAATGATCCCTGACCATTTCAACAAAATCGACCTTTTCTTTTGCGACAACGAATCGTAGGTTCGCACGTGCACAATGGTTACAATAACCTAGCTGTTACTCTCAGCTGATCCATACGTAGTATGAACTCTTATTCAACTTACAATCAGTTGATTCCGGGAGCCTATACTTTTTCAAAAGTTGATCTGGGTATTTCGCTGCTAAACATCAGAAATTCAGTTTTTAAGTTCATTCAGATATAATTTATTATCAATCATCATTCGTGGAAGTCTCGAAATCCACTGTAGTGAAACAAAGGGACTCCGGAGATAGCCGTTTTGCTGGAGTAACTTCGATTGTCTGCACGAAAGTTCTATAGAAACCTCTAAATCGCTAAACAATAATGGCCTTAGGGAGTTTGTCATTTCGGGATTATAACTTATGAAGCCTGAAAGGGAATTCAAAAGGAGAGAGTGTCCGAGGATGGCAGAGGGGAAATACTCTTTTTCTTTTCAGATTTCCCCTTTCCGTTTAACTTTCCTCGAGAATTGAATTCCGACGGTTTCCAATTCCGGAGAGAATCTTTAATTGAATCTTTCGGGTTGTTCAACAACTTCTCATTTTTTGTGTGTGTTTTTTTGTTAATAAACTCTTTTTTCCTCTCTTTTTCTCGTTTTTATTGAAGTTATTTATTCAGTTTATTTTGAGAGGAAGTAGATACTTTTGAGCATTGCTGTGAAATAGCTAACCTTCAATTACCCAACGAAACTTTAGTTGGGGATAAATGCAGGTATGAAATACATTCACTGAACGAACGTGAAACATTCATAAAAAAAATTGAGGGTATCAATGTAATAATACTAATTACTTTGAAAGGAAAAATGTGTCATCCAAGCAATAAGTATTAGAAGTATTTTTAGTGAACTATGTTTATTTCAATTCGACTGCTTCCTTTCAGCTTTTTACTCAAGAATTATTTTTGCGGACACACAATAAAATTGTCCCCCTATGTAGAATTAGTTGTCATGAAACGTCCACAAAATCCTCAATTCGTGTTTACTACTTTAATAGTTGCAAACTAGGTTGGTGAGTGTTTCAATTAACACAGCCATATTTGCGATTCGCAACATGGATTACTGACAAACCCAATTAGGCACAGTTTTCATCAAAGCTTGGACCCACCTATGTTTCAAGGTTCAGGACTGGCAAGAGAGGGCAAGTTGATATATTTTCATCATAAGCCCAAACCCAAAAGCGAAACACCCGTGTCTATGGAAGGGTGAAGTTAGCCAGGAACCCTGAGTTGTAGTCTGGGGTTAGATGTGGACGTTAACGCAGGCCTAGGGCACCTTTCGCCCCTTTCAGATCCTCTCTTGTGCCGTGTTGCTAGGGATTACTCGGCTCATCCGAGACGCGCTCACTGTAAATGGGCTTGCGGTGAATTCAAAATGGACCGGCCGCGTCAGCCTTCACACCACCATTCTCTTTTTCCAATGATTGCACCAACTCCAATCTTAATGCACACATAGCTATTCAAGTATGGGAGAAGCTACTCTAAAACTAAAAAATTGTAGGTAGGTCTCATAAAAATATTATAGCAGCTTCTATAGTAACGACGATGAACCTCCTCTATCGGAATCGGACACAAGTTGATAAGCCTAAAATACGAATGAACTTGTTTTGACTATAAAGTCGATTGTATAGACTATAGTTTATAATGTATTTCTATGTCATTATTTGTTATGCTATGGTTTATTTTGGGTAGGTTCGCTTCACTGCAGTTGATATGTCAATTGGTGGAGCATGATTTAACGAAACAGAACTGCACTGGTCTGTAACAAAAAGTATTTATCTTAAATTTATAGTACACAAAAACGGATCATTAGGAATTCAAAACATGAACCTAAAACTTTATTATCTGAACACAAGTAAATGCCTCTTCTAAAAAAGTTGATCTTTCTGAATCAAATATTACTATAGAGATGCACTAAACACCACAATACTTTGGCGAATAAGAAGATGAATAAGAATACTATGTGTGTTGCTGTATAGCCATGTATAACTGTATAGTTGACTATATAACTATATAGATAATGTTGTACGACTTGAAAATCAATGGAAGCGTTATTATATTATCATAAACCGATTGGAAGTAATAATTTTAGATTTCACTATACTGAATAGCCATACTTATCGCCTTTTAGCTGTTGAAGTTCGGGTCCACAAGATGAATATGGAATGGGTCGGATTCACATTAGCTAACATCCACGGTAACTCTGACTTTGAAATTTTGGTTGAGTTCATTAGAATCCTTTGGGAACACAGTGCCGGGTTCGATATTGCTGATGCATACCAACTCATTGACAGGTCCTCTGGCAATCATGGGACATCCCAACAGAAAATGGTAATAAAATGAAATCAGTTAAAACTTGGATCCATCCAAAATCTACGGGAACCCACCGCTTTTATAATATTTACACGAATATATTCGAAACTGGCAGTTTGTTTCTAATTTTGATTCGAATCGTGCTTTATCATTTTATGCAACTTCATGTTTTCTTTCCGGTTCGTTCAATTGTTTTTCACGGTCAGGAAACGAGTAAATACTTTTAGATTCATGTATATGCGTGTATTGGTGTGACGCATGGATACAGTTTTCTTGTGTATTTGTATGATGTATACCCCTGCGGTTTCATAATTTTATTCACACTTCAAGGAACAGCAGGACGGAAGGGAAGAAAGTTGAAAATCGAGATCAGGCAAAATAACCGTCTGCTATTGAGTTATAATTTAATACCAGCGATCCCTCGTTCGATTTTTCCGATTAAACCCGCACGGGAGTGTGGCTTAGTTGAACCGTTCAATCAAGAAAAAAAAGGTAGAATAAACTGAAGGGAGGTCGTGAATTAAAAAAAAAGTTCAATCAGATAATCGGCTCTAAGCTGAGAGGATTCGACTGAGATTAAGTGCGGACGATTTCGTTCAGGATTCGTGAATGAAAAGAGAGGGAGGGAATGGATAAAACTTGAAAATTTATTACTTTGGAAGCTCCATCATTACCCATAATATTGGAGTTCGTGACGTGAATTAGGCACTTATATAGAAAATATCAAAAGCTATCCATCAAAAATAGAAGAGGCTTCTTAAATATTGAGAAACCTACTCCTTACTTTCATTAACTAAATTAAGGTCCAACAGAAATTGTTTATTAATATCAACCTGGTTGCCAACACGTCTAATGATTTTTCCGTGTTCTGGATATGTCTTAGATGATTGATTTTGTACAGATCAATTTTTAATGAGGAGGAATGTAATACAACCTCGAATACTCCCAACAGCTGCAACTGGATATTGAATAGAATAAGAACAAACACAGATTGAGCAAAAGCAAGAAGATCAGAAGACGAACAGAAGCAATAAGAAATTAAACAACCAATAAGCAGTAGCGAATAAGATTTTATGAAACCACCAAGAGAAAAGAAATCTCCAGCTTAGACTGATGATTTTATCATGTGATTTTTGTGTGGTAACGAACACAGAGAATCAACAAGTGATGTATGGCATGTGTTATAAAATAAAATCAGAAATGAGGTCGCAAGTAAAGAATGGTACATGGAAAATTGAGGATCGTGAACGAAATGTAAATGTAATTGCTTGTAGGATGGTTCGGAAGGATAAATTTAAGATGGATAGCACTCTTGAGAGAAAAAAGACACGTATAGTAGCAAGAGGATTCGGTCAACGGAAGTTGACTTTCTTGAGAAATTTGCTTCTGTAACGAAACTAAGCTCAGTTTGATTGCCTCTCGGTTTCACTGCTAAGAAGAATCTAAAACTTAGTCAGTTTGATGTAACAAGAGCTTTCCAAAATGGAGACCTTGACAAAGAAATGTTCATGGAATTCCTAGATTCACTCAACTATATACTTGAATAAAATAATTTTGGAAAGTGCCAACGTCGATAACGATATGTTTGAACAAGTAAGTACAATGCTCGTTGGTGTAATAACAAGATTTTACGAAAAAAATTGATTTCTGCATATAGCATTATACGGCCTTAAACAAGCTGGTCGGCAATGGTACAGAAAGTTGGACACCAAACTAAGGAGTTAGGTTTTCATCAATTGATAGCAGACCCCTGAATTTACACAACAGCGAATGGGGAAAACATGATGATAGCTGTTTACGTCGATGATTCGATCATGCATCCTCAAATGATGACAATCTGGCGACCTCAAAAAAAAGTTGACATTTAGGAGAAATGAAATTTTTTCTTGGAATTTAATTTCTACAAGAAAACGGAATTATCAAGGTCCATCAGAAAAAATTTAAGTATAGAAGAATTCAGAAAAGAACAGAAGAAAATTCTGTATGAACAATCGCAGGTCATTAAGAATGCCAATGGAACCAGGTCTCAGACTAGAAAAAGCGAAAACCTGCAACACTAATTTCCTTAGTCAAAACTTAGTATGTTCGCTGATGTACCTGTCCATTGCTATGCGACCTTACATTTTTTACACAGTAAGCTACCTTGGGCATTTCAACAACTATTATGACACAATCCATTGGAACGCTGCGAATCAAGTGCAGAGATATTTGCAGGGATTTCTAAAAGTCACGTCACAACGTACAAAAATGCTGGTGAACCTGACTGGCTGGGTATGCTGATGCTGATCGAGGTTTATTCTTAATTGACAGGAAATCCTACTCCAGGATCTGCTTCACATATGCAGAAGGTGTAGCGAGCTGGGAATACAGAATACAAAAATGTGTTATCCCTGTCAAATGTTGAAGTTGAATTCTTCACCCTAGCAAATGCTGCCAAGGAAGCTATACACCTGCAGAGCTTAGTAAATGATATTGGGATTCAGCAAAAAAGTTATTGTAATTTACAATGACAACGAGGCTGCAGGAAAGCTAACTGTTAATCCCATCATCAGCTCAATGATAGATCAAATTTGGGTGATAGTTGGGGGATGACAATTTGAACATCCCATTTCAATTTCAACATAATTGTAACATTAATAGCTACTGAGCATGCGCCTATGTGAAATCCTTTTAATGAAATAATTTCCGCTGTTTTCATCCGATTTTGATGAAATTGTCAGAGAATGCGCGGGTTAGGTTTTAGATGGTCCCCTATCAGTTTCATTGTTCCAAATCAATACTTCACTCTGAGCATGCGCAAACGTAAATTCCATTATGCTCTATTTTTTCACACTCTAGTCGTTCGATTTCGCTTAAATTTGGATGATACTTGGAAGAAGATGACTTGATTACCTCGTATCAATTTCAACACTATTGTATCAGTAATAGCTACTGTCCATGCGTCAATGTGAAATACTAGTAATGACACAGTTTTCATCCGATTTTGATGAAATTGTCGGCGAATGCGCTGTTTCGTTGTGTAGATGGTCCCCTATCAGTTTCATTGTTGCCAAATCAATACTTCATTCCGGGCATGCTCAAACGTAAATACCAGATAGGTAAACGAGGAAGCTATGCGCCACTCCCAACTTGGCAGACGTTTTTTTAATTTTTATTCCACGCAGCTTGAAACAATAATAAACAAATTTTTAGAGACGGTCAAATTTTTCTTTTTCATCTAACTTTTCCTTTTTCTCCTTTTTTCTTTTCTTCTCTTTGCTCAATATTGGATAATAAGAGACCAAAATGTGTGCAAGCTTGTTAAAAATAAGATGAAGCTGAAAGAGGAGCAGTTAGATACCTACATCATTTTTCATGTTTGTGCAAAGACTGCATTGAATATTATTAATATATATTTTTATATTTTCTATATTCTATAATTATATTGAACTTTCTTTGTAAATAATAAGATTCAAATATGGTATAAAGCAACACATGTTTCATTTTTGTTACAGGTGAGTGGCAGTTAGATACATGACAAATAACTACATTAAAACTGCAGCTAGTAAGTTTAGAGTTTGAATTTTATGTTTTCCAAGGGTACATAATATTGTCACTATATTTGAGATAGAATCACCAACTGAGCGAGTGTTTGGAGATTTGGTACAATACAGAATTTAATATATCTCCAAAGACTCGCTCAGAGGGTAATTTTTCGCCTTCAATAAACAGAGCACGTAACAAAACGCGAAAAAACGCAAAAAAAAAAAAAAAAAAAAAAAAAAAAAATTTTTTTAAAAGGATATTTATTTAAAACAGAGGGGACGTCGAGTTGCTTTTGGTGAGAAGCCTGAATCAAGTAGGTAACTCTTTTTCCCCTCACTACATTTCATGAAATTTAATTTCATTTATTGGCAACGCAAACATACTTGAAGTATGAGAAGGTATGTCAATAATACGGAGCGCAGAGTCTCAGCAGGCGGAACAGCCTCAATGGTTCCAGGGTTAAATTATCCATTTCTGGGAAAGTCGAAACGTGAAGGGGACGCCCTGAGCAAACCATGGCACCCGCCAAGACCCCACCCGCGAACCCATACACAGTCGTTCAATAAATACTCACATAATCTAATAGACCGCACAATAATAACAATATTTTCAACATTATTACAGCTACACGGTTTAAATGGATGCAAATTGTACACGCGAGAGTACTTGAAATGTACTTTTTTCTGCTGTTGAGAAACTATTATTATACTATAACTAACTGATAATAAAACTTGATTGTTTGTTTCATCGTTTCATTATTGTTCATAGTTATTCCATTTTAAAAAATCTCTTAAAGTGTATGGACATGTGTAGTTGTTCATTTCCAGAACTATGAGTATATAGAAACTAATCTCAAATCTGTTGGCAAATAGTTATAAATTGTTACACTCATCATGAGAACGCTTTTGAATGTCTGAGGTAAACACCGTTATAGAATACTTAAAAAAGAAGCCTGACTTGAATTACAATGACTTGTATATCCATTCTTCAAAATTAAGACTCGTTGCTTTTCAAAAACAGGAGTATTCCAGTGCATACAATGACATCAGTGTCGAAATATCGAGACTTTTCAAGTGTAACTACCTGTGATCAGAAATCGGGGTCTCAACAACTACCACAGTGTCTCCCGGACAAACAGATTTCTAAAGAAAGCGAAGTCAATGAGCGTTGATTTCTCGCTGCATCTAGTCGGTCTCATGTTATTATATAAAAGTTAAAATTGTGCCCAATCAACATTCACGGTTGTCGCCATTACTCTTAAATTAATATTATTCGTCTCCACTCTTTTTAGTTCGAGTATTACTTACTCCAGACCTACCTATCATATTTGTATCCAAACTGGCGTTCACAACGTGAAAATCAAGAATAATGGTAGGTAGATCATTGACGTTCAACAGAAACATTATTCATCTTGGCCAGGCAATCGGCATAGGATACAGTTTCTCTTTCCCTATATCCAATCACTCTTTCTATCTGCCTGGTAACCACATAATGTATTAAACTTGGGCACTGTGAGGATCGCTGCAGCGGATGGTGTGAGAGTTTTACTGGTTGCTAGCCACAAAGTGTTGAAATAGGATATCGAGTATTATCGAAGTTATTTCAATCTACTGATGAGATCAGTAAAAGGTACTACCAAACCTCCGAATTGTCATGTGCCGGAAAAATCCTAATCCGCAACCATCACATCGTGTTGGTGACACTGCGCGGTGAACCACCTAAAAGTTATAAAAACCTCCAACCTTCGGAATTTCAGCATGCAACTTTGATAAATCATGTTTTTTAGGAGAACAGTTCAAATCCGATTTTATTCTTTAAAAACCTTACAATGAATTTTACCAGTTGACGCAAGGATCGTCCAAAACTTAGGATTCAACGATTTTTTGAACAGTCTCATAAAAACATTATCGATTCAAATCCGATATTAGCACGCCGAATTAAACCTTGGATTGTATCTCTTTTTCTTTTGCTCATGAATGAGCAAATATCTCTTTTAGCTGTGCTTTCGTCCCTAAAAAAATGTTAAAAACAGTTAATATTTGAAAAAAAAAAAAAAATAGATTAAAAATCTGACAATTCACGATTATCATATCGTTATTAAAACCTGTTAAATAAGACACTATTAGCTTACTAAGCATTACAACGAGCGAACTTCACCACATTCGGGAAAACTTCATATTTTATAAAACACGTTACGCTCAAGGGAACAATATGTAATAACTATCCCCCAACAAATCCCGTCCTTTCACAAATGCCTAAATACCTACTAACGGATTTTTATTAAGTTTGGATCTTTAAAATGATTCTGTGGCTACCCCGGTCAATTCTGGGAGCTCAGATTTTTAGAGTGGTTCATTTTCAGTATTGATCGGAAATTCCAATGCCAACGAATAGCAAATGCCATCAAATTGTTAGGAACGATACTGCTATACATCAAACCTCCCAAAAACATATTTTTGACCTATTGCAACAGTATAGTATTCTCATAAAGCGCCATTATTTATAAATCGCACTGGGCATTATACAGGGTGTCAACACCCTGGGTTCCCAACCTCATATTTCAATTTTAAGATTTTTTCCGTGATTTTACCGCACGTCACTAACTTGGTAATAACTCCCTTAATTTTCATGTAAATTCATATTTAATGATACCGTCGGAAAGAGCGTTAGATCTACTATCTTCCTGATACAAAATTAACTTTCCCAGTTGATTAAATAAGAGAGAAATTGGCTGTGAAAGTGAATTTTCGCTGGATTTTCCAGTCCGTTCTTCGGTTATTACGTCATCAAGAGAAACCAACGTTTTTAAAAAACTTTCCCAAGATCTCAGCTTTCGAACGGTATTGTGAATTTTACTTTTACTTACTCTTACTGCATATTAGGCGAGAAAATTATGTTTGTATGTTGAAACAAGTTGTTTTTTCTCTTTGAAATCGAGGAATTCCGTGAAACCCTCTATGAAAATATGACTTTGGCGCCGGTTTCTAACTATGCCCTCAGACTGAACTGAATGGTAACATTTGCAGATCTTCCCGACTCCGTCATAACCGAGTTTATTACCACTTTAACTCACGAATGTTTCGTTTATTTTTTATGCTCAATTTTGTGTGTTTTATGGTTAAATCTAGTTAGTAATGTAAAACTTGGTTACAACAGAGTTACGGAGATCTGCAAGTGCTTCCATTCAATTCAGCGTGAAAAATACATAGAAACCAGCCCCGAAGTCGTAATTTCAAGGAGGGTAGTTTTTCTCGAAAACTCTTGATTTCATAGGGAAAGAAGACATGTTTTTCAACATTCAAAGATGATTTTCTCCTCTTATATACGAAGTAAAAGTAAAATGTATTATACCGTTAGAAAGCCGAAATCTTGGGCAAGTTTTCCAGTTGGAAACGTGGGTTTGGATTGATGATGTAATCAACTTAGGACGGACTGAAAAATCCAGCGATTTCGAGGAATTGAGGAAATTCACTTTCTGGGTCGAATTTTCTCCCATAGAATCAACTGGAATAAATTTGTTTTGTATTATGAAGGTAGAAAGTGTAACGTTCTTTCCATCAGTATCCTAAAATTTAAATTTACAAGCAAATTAAGGGAGTTAGGATCAATTTAGTGACGTAAGGTCAAAATCACCAGAAAAAAATCTTAAAATTAAAATAACTGTTTTATGCGAGTGAAAAAATTGTTAGTAGACTAAAGTTGTTGAAAATTAGTTGTAAAATCGATTCTTTGAAGGTTGGAACCTTAGGAAAACCTGTATAATTAAGAGACTACTTTAGGGTGGATGAACTTATTTTGACAATTGCAGCCAGCGAAAAGCATTCCTTAGAACTGATCTTTTTGTGGTGGTATTCATCAATTTTCGGCATAGGATGATTATTGCTCCCAGAAACCTATTGTTGTCTGCAAGCCCGGCATTGTACGGTATCAAAGCAATATGGAAACTGAATACATAAATCCTTATTTGTAATAGTTGGCACATCGTCTTCCAAGTCATCGTAGAATCAAACAAGCGTGAGGCGTGAGGAAGGCATGTTTCACAAACCGTAGATTTAGGGCGAACATAGTGCGGTTCAGGATGAAAATTACTGTAAGAAACGTGTTACAGACGAGTGAACATTTATCATTTTGAATGGAACAATGCAGAATGTCTCAAATTTAGCAGTGTGGGCCAGTTAATCACACCTAGCTTATGGCTCAGAAAATGCGTTGTATGCAGTCAACAAGCTCTCTGATTACATCTGATAATATCGCTGGCAAACGCCAATGCACCTATTTCAGCTGGCAGCAGATATGTCTTGCCTCTCAAAAATTATTCCAAGCCATTTTAAAAGAGTTCTGCTTGCAGTAGGACTGGTAAGTTTTAAGATTTATAATAACACACATTTCACTTTTGGTTTGCATTTGACCATATATTGAATGAGTAATCACGACAAATTGATTTATCGAATTTTTGAATGTTAAGGTCAATAATTACCTCAGATTACACGACCTTTTCATATTTTCAAGTCTTGCTGCAGACCTTTACGGCATTCCATGCACTCCCCTCTTTTCTTGGCATTTAAAATCCCACGGGCTAAAGTCGTTGTACTATTAGGCTTGCACTACAGTATTTAGCTTGGGGTCTCTAACATGAAACTAAAACGTTTGATCAGATTTCTTGTGACACATCTACTGTGAAAAAGGTAAATTGAGGTATTATCGAATTTTGGGTGGAGTGTGAGGGTTGGGTTTATGGGAGAGCACTGGAATTTCGAAAATTCTTAATGTATCGACATTATGATAATATTTCGGTGGTCTAACGGTGCCTCATCGTCTTAGGGACTGTTCAGCAAAGCTAGGAAACTCAGAGTCGAGAGTAACCCGCTCACTGGTTTCCTGTTCTGAGTAATCCTAAAACCGATTATTATGGGGACAATCAATGGACTTATCGTTTGGATATGGATGGAGGGCGAATTCCACGAGAATTGGCAGTCAGACGCTGAATTCTTCTTCACATTACATTTATCCTTATATTTGATGAAACTACGAATATATTAGGTAATAGATTATCTTCAAAAAGAAATCTATGTCAAGACCAGGAGAAAATTAATACCCCACCCGCCATCTCCTCCTCCTCATCCTAAATATTATTAAATTTTCATGGTCCAAATATCCTGCTACTAGCAATTTCAGCTATCTCCGCTGAACTGTCCATATTCTATTTCCAAATGTCCTGATACGATCGTTGGATTGGCAGTTTCTCACAAACCAGCATCTTACGTATTCTGCCAATCATTGTACATAATCGGGTTGTATTTCACTTCTCCCACCAATGAGCCACAGAAAACTATTGACCATGAGTTAAAGCTGATAGTAGAGGGAGCGTCTGTAACTCTCACGATTGCACTCAGCGAGATCCTGCAGCCGTGTTTGTCACAATGTTAAGAGATAATACTAGGTATCTGTATTCCATTTTCATTAATTAATTTTGCACAATTTATTTCATTTTGTGAATCATTATCGATTGAGACCCAACTTTCTACAGTGTCTGATAATTAAGATCTCTGAAAGAATCTTCCTTCACAATTGAATCGGTTTTCAAATGGGAGTTTGAATAAAGAAAGTATGAAATTTCGAAACAATTATTCTAATGGATGTTGAGGGTTGGTTCCCAAGTATCAGATAACGAGACTAGAGTTGGACAAGTCTAAACTTTTCTTTCCCCTTGTAGTTGATTGTTTGAAACCACTTAGAGGCTTCGGCACTCTCCGAGAGTTCTTTCACCACCCCTTTCTTGGACCACTTCATTCACGCCTGTTTCCAACACGCACTTTTGAAGTTTTGCTTCCACACTTTTGCTCTCAGTTCTTCCACTCTGAGGCTTAATCAAGTGTGACGTATAAAAGTGGTCGTTCTCGCTTCGGGAAGTTTCAGACATTTCCTCCTAGATGGAAACATGTTTCTGGGGGAAGCTTCCGTCATTGTCAGTTGTTTCACTGATCGTCCTTTACTCGGCTATCTATGAAGTTGGAATGCCCTACTCACTGCACAATGTTAGTTATGTAACACATGATAATACACTGCACATTATTACACAAAGGTATATTAATTCTGTGTTGCATAGCCCTTCTACGCAGATCATTGGTATATAATTATTAAACACCCTATATATGATCAGAACATGGCGCATCTTGCCTCCCAATATGGTTCACACCTTTACAGTTCCAGGATCCCAATAGGTATGAAACGAATATTGGTTCGGAGGCCTCTCAGGTTATCAGTGCGCCTCCGTACCTCGTAATTGTTTCCGAGATGCCCAAAATTATCTACTCTATCCATCTAAACTACAGCACCGTGAGTCGATTAGGAAAGAAATTAGCAACGCAGAGATTCCAAAGCTGATCTAAGTCTCTTCATACCTTGTAATCGTGTTCCAGATCTCCAAACAAGAGCTGCATTTCAGGGTACAGCATCATAAGTCGAGATTCTGTTTAAGCATTGGCAAAGTGTTCAATTTTAATCTGAGAAATACAGGTTCTCTCACTATAGGTTGAAACGCGAACGATTGCAGGTTGTGTGAGGTGGTCTCGTGATATGAGTTCCACATCCACATCCACATTTGGTAGGTAAATAACGCAAGATGATTTTTCAGCGGAGTGGTGTTGGAAACATAAAGCTTTAGAGAAAGTAAATGGCGGGACAAATAAAAAACGTTTAGGAACTTGAAGATGACGATAACTCCGTCAAAATATCAGCAAATTACATAATTGATTAGATTGGAATTGGCGAATCGTTGTCACTTAAACTGAAAAAAAAAAAAAAAAAAAAAAAAAAAAAAAAAAAAAAAAAAAGTAGTTCAGCAAAGTAGCTAATGGGATTCGTGCTTGTCTTGAAGGCACTTGTGAATATGAGCATTGATATAAATAATTTATGTATTTGAGATATTCGGTGTCTCTGAATTTTCTTGCCCAAAAAGGTGATGGACAACTTTTAATCCTCGTCAAGCTCGTAATCCCCATCTTTTGGAAGTATTAAATAGCATGTCTTGGATAATAGTACTCCATCAAGACTTCCTCTCACAGGGGGTTCAATGCTCCCGAACCTTGAGAAGCATCAGGATGCCAAGAAATTCCACAACCATCTTCGGATATCTGTTGAAACCTGGAAGTCCCGCTTTAGGTGCTGTGTGATGATTGTTTCTAACCAAATTCTCACTGACTCATTTTGTGACGGACCGACGTTCATTTTGGGCTTCAAACGTCTACGAATGACCGGCGGATTCTCGTCCTAAGATGTTGATGGTTCGCGTGGTACCTATAGAATTAATTTGCCGCTACCTGGGTTAGGCAGCTGTAAATCCGAAGAGAAGTTCGTGAGTTCTCCGTTTTACCGCTCATGTTTATAATACCATTGGCTAAGTGCCGCAAAATGAAGGAATCGCACTCTAGCTTGTGGGTGTATGCGCGACTACAGTGGGTAAAAATAATTGATTTCCATAAAAAGTTTATAGAATTGCTCAACCTGGGGTTGAATCTAAAATAGAAAATTCAAGTAAATAGGTTGAGATGATGGATAAGAAGAAAGTGGTTGCATTAAGCAAATAAGAAGTGTGTCCTGAAACCCCTTGATGAGCATCATGAAATGGTTCTTATATTACTTCTTCAGAAAGGGCAATCGGTACCAGCGCAATTGGGATAGTAGTGGTGAGGGCTGGTAAGGGGGGGGGGGGGGGGGGGTCGGAGGCAACTAAATGAGATGGAGATGACTGATGGCTAGGACCAGAGGTTATTCAGGCTTCGTCCGTCTACACAAAATGGAAACATGAAGGTCGTGTTTCAGAAAGAGGATTAGATCGAATTGTGGAAAAAATACACGAGCATTTTTAATTCCTTGCTGTTCAACATTAAAAGAGAAAAAGATTGAGAGGAAGAGATGGAAAAATTTTAAATTATGATAAACTCATACAGAGTGTCACACTAACTAAGTCCTAGCTCTATTTGTATGCGTTTAGGGATCATTTCAAACCACAACCCATCTTAATTTGTTGGTAACGATCTCAAATATAGTACATAATGTGGTCGGGGGAATTCTCGTTACAGGACCTAACTAACCAAGAGGTAGTACGGAATTATGTAATAAGTTGCCGATTGGAGGCCAGAGCGGTTGAGGTTAACACCGCTATTCTCTACGAGAAACGCTCCTCAAAGTTGTTGATGCTGTTTTGCAGCGCCCTACTATTCGTTCAAACGTGATAGCGTTGATTAATATTCCGATCGTCAATCTACGATCGTTCAAGGCTAATTAAATGAAGGAACATACAAAAGTCCTAATTTATATCTAAAAAAGGCAAGTGTGGGGGACTTAGCTGAAAGATTGGTGATCGATCGGCTAATATCGGTACAACTTTTAGAGTATCACTGGGCAACGACTCTTGATTATATGCAAATAATGAGTTCACCAAGTTCAAATGTTCAGGATGATTGAAGGTAGCCCACTTATCGAACGCGAATATAATAATATTAATTAATACGTACTTCAAATACAATAAGATTTAGGTAAGGTTAATACAAGGAATGTGCTATAAAAATAGGCATGCCGATACGCAAAATGTAAAGAGATCGAAGTAGGGATGATCGCATTAACTTATATATAAAGAAGGATTTCTGTTGCAATCAGTAAATTAAAATCGTGTATCATGTTTTCTCTCGTACTAATGTTGCTAAATACCAAATTTCAGCTTCCTCCGTCTATTAGGAGAGAAATGAGCTCACCAGCTCACTCAGCTTATCTGAGTAGTTCCTCACTTTGTCAATGATGCCATCATGCCTATAGACGCTCCTTACTAAATTTCAGCCCCCTAGGTCTATTAGGAGAAAAATGAGCTCACGAGCTCATCGGCTGATCTGAGGGGTTCCTCACATAGTCAATCGTAGTATACAGCATGCCTATAGAAGTTCCATACTAAATTTCAGCCTCCTAGGTCAAACAGGATAGAAATTATCTCCCGAGCTCACTCAGCTGATCTGGGTGGTCCCTTAATTAGTTGATCGTACACAACAGGCCTATAGAGGCTCCTTACCGAATTTCAGCCTCCTTGGTCTATTTAGAGAGAAATGAGCTCGCGAGCTCACTCTGCTGATCTCAGTGGGTCCTCACTTTGACAATCGTTCACAGCATGCCTACAGAGGCTCCATACCAAATTTCTAGCTCCAACACAGGTCTTTTTGGAGAGAAATGAGCTACCGAGCTCTGATACAAACATTAGAGTAAGGACTTGTAATTTGGAGATTTTCCTAAAAATTTAAATGCGATTGCAAAACTTCCGCAACCATGGTTGACTGGGAAGCAAAACAACTCCGAGAAAATGAGCACATACCTAAATACTTCATGAAGCTGTTTTAAATGCAAATGAATCGCCCCCTCTCATTTTCCTAAGGGTTTTACTCTCAACGTTTACATCTATCCTTTCTTATTGTTTGCCTTCTGAGACGTCCGGACGCATACTAATTTCTGTGTGCTGTGGAATCAACTCCCAAAAACTCATTAGCCTAACGGAATAAAGTATAAGGGACGACTAAAGAGTGAGTTCTTCAGGCGAAACGGGTCAAGTTAGCTTTACATTAGCATTTGAGAAGTGGAAGAAAACAGCCCGTATTTTTATTTGCGGTAAACGAATTTGTTTAGGGGAAGGATATAATAATAGCTCAAAACTCATTACTTGGGAGCAATTACTTCCTTTTTTTCCTCAAAAGAGGTGACAATATATTATGTATGAGGGGGAGCACTGTACAAAATATTCAGTATTTGGCTGTTTTTCTTTCATTGTAATGAATATTTATTATTCTTAAGAGCTAAACTTCCACTGAGTATAGCTCACGCATGAAGAAATCCAACCTCCGAAAATTAACTGTTTCCTTACCATCTCCGACGATCGCAGCTAAAATGATGTACAAAAATGTAAACTGGCCCCAAACTCGTATTTTCATAGAAAGCAATTTTTCAAGAAAATCCTCGATTTCATTTTAAAAAACAACGTTTCTCAACATTAAAACTTAGTTTTCTCCCCGAATTGGTAAAGTAAAAGTAATGTTGATTTACCGTTGGAATGCCGAGACTAAGGCTAAAATGTCAGTCTTACTGACTACAATTCACGTGCCGGATTCTTTTTCAAGTTAATTTTTCTTCCTTTCGTCGATTCCTGTCAGGGATATTGGAAATTGTACGTACTTTCCAACGGTGTAATACAATTAGGATTTGCATGTAAATTTAGGGAGTTATGGCTGTTTTAATGTCATAGGGTAGAACCCCCTCCCCAATCTTAACAGTTGAATAACTTAAAAAAAAAAAAAACTTTACTAGGAGCTGTTGATCAGAAACTAGCTCTAGAATCGGTACCTGTTCTGTAACTGTCACTAAATATAACACCCTGTACAGGTAGGTACCTAGTAGTTTGTATACCTACATAAACATAATCTCATAATGAAAAATAGTGTGAAAAGTAATGCGTTTGGTGAGAATAACGTCATTCTCAGTAGTTATCTAGACTTCACCCATCGATCTGAACAAGAGTAATGGTCCAAAAAATATCTGATATTCTAAATACCGGTAATAAAGTCGAACAGACTTTGGAGATAATTGAGTGGCGCTTGAGTTATAAATATTTGTGATTCCTGACAGAATAACACCACTAGCACCCTTGTTAATTGAATGGACGTTGAAAAAATACAGAAAATCGGATGTTGACAATCTATAACATATCATCACAGCAACTAATGTTATTCCTAATTATTTTAATCAAAAACAACACTAAGCACATCGATCGAGGACTTCCTAGAAACTAACCTATCGAACAACATCGACTAAACACCATCCTCAGAAGTAATAGTACTGAACCATCTAAACTTAACCATAGTAATTGAAAGATGAATACTGAACCATCTAAACCAAAGTAATGTTATGTAATTGGAAGATGAATTTATTAGCCTAATGTTTATTCAGTTTCTCTACAACCTGATTACTTGCATTGGTATTGTATTAAGAAAGTTCCACTGTCAGTCCATGATCGGTACTAATACCTATTCAAATAGGTTTCCATATCATCACCTGACAAGATTTAAGTTGTGAGACAGTGGTTATAACATGGCCAGACTATGTCGTTAATTAGGTTTAAAAGAACTTACAATCTGAAACAAACCGACTAAAATGGTCTTCCAACACTATACCTACAATAATGATGATAAGACTGCCTCTGAGCCTCAAACAACAATATAGAATGGAAACTATCATTAGCCGAGAAGGTTTCACCTGGAGGAAGATAATGAATGAATGAGCCATCTCTATACCTGCCTCGAGTGCTGACTGATTGCGAGAGGCAGCTTTGTGTTGCTATCGACGTGAAACAAACCGACAATACGTTGAAAGGACGAACACGTGTATGGCCTTGACTTTGGAAATGTTATCTGCCATTCATTACCGACATTTTCGGTGGAAACTTGAGTCCCGACGACGGTGGACACCTCTCAGTTCTCGGAATAGACGAACAAATAGAGCAGGTCTAGTTACTGAACACAGTTGGTTGAGTTGAAGTCGAGATGAGGCAAGTTTTCATCATTTTCAGACTCATTTGTTCACAAATACTAACCTTAGGCTTAAGGCCACATAAGCTAGTGAACTATTTTAAAGAACTTCGTCATCATTAATCAACAACACGAATTGAAATATAAGTTCAAGATTCAAAAGTAATGAATGGTGTTCCCAATAACTTGGAAGAAAGAGGCTGTTGAAAATTTTGACATTTCATGTCTTTGCACATAAACGAAAAAAGCGTTACGGTTGGTTTTCTGATGATTTCCGCTTACAACCGAGTCGTTGCTAGGGAAATGTTACTTCGTCGTTTTTCATCCCACAAAATTCGTTGACCATACGTTCGAATGCTCTCGATTTATGCAACCATACTATGTTAACTACTGCGAAGTGCGTGGCCAACAAGCTGAGTTATGAGCATGGTTACATGTATGAATAATTGTTTACACACCGGTCATCATTCTCAATAATTGATACTGTGAATATGATTGCAACCGCTTGTTAATTTCTGATGATTTAATTGAGCTGGTGTTTCGATGATTTGATTCTTAGCAGGTGATCCGAATATTGCGAGAACGGTTTGATTTGTGAAGCGGTGGTTCAATAATTTCAATAGGTGATTTCTATACTTTACACTCTACTTTACACTTTAGGAAGCTGTAATTTCGTATGTAGCCTTTTTAGGACATTTACTTGATGATGCCCAGGGTCCGGATCAGATGAGTGGATCTTAGAGCTTGCATACGAGTTTGCAAAACATACGAGTCTGCAACTAAAGACATAAAATGTCCCAATGTGTTGCAGACTCGTATGCAAGCGTTTCTGATGATTATCGAATACAACCTTATCGTATTTGTTCGTTATAATTCATTTACATCGATACTGATTGAGAGGGATTTTGTTTTAATTTTAGTTATCCGGTATTCTTGCATAGTATATTATTAGATACGACTAAGTTAGAAATAATAATCATTAACTAACCTGGTTGATGGGCATGTTTGCCGAAAAATCGTCAAATAAGCTCTTCTCGTTCTAAGAGTTCCTCTCATTCAAGTAGACGGACATTTCATGAAGAGGTGTTCGAAGTATCCTTCTTCCCATCAATACTTTTGAAATTGAATTATAATTGAGGATTTGAATATTTTATTTGGAATAGTTTATCATTTTTAGTAATGAACCTCGTAATCAACTAAGAGAAAAATTGGTTAACCCCCACAAAATTTGTAGTTTCGTGATGCGTTGAATTCAAAAGCGCTGCAAATGACATATAGTAACCCAAAGGATAGCGATTTCATACATATATCGGTCAATTTAATAGACAACTCAAAATCGAAAAAGAACACCATGATTCGAGTTCTTACTTCATTCGAGAAACCTCCGAATAGAAACGGCTTAATGCTGGACTGAAGCAATACCGCGATAATCTCACCAAAGCCATTGTCGCATCTATGCTTGAAAATCTCGGAAACCAGCATTGACATGAGGAACATTGTTCACTAACTTGCCGTACGAAAAAGTGATCGTAGTTTTGTTAATTTTCATTGTCAGTGGGTCAAAATGTTTAATGTAACGTATTGTTTGAGAAACAGCTCCTTTTCGAGGGAAACTCGCAAGTCAATTTCCGTCTCGCTGGTTCCACTCGCGAGTTTGCCTTCCTTCCGCTGCTGAGCACGTTTGCGCCGCTTTTTGTCATGAGGCACAAACCAAGCTCACCACCTATGCTCTCGTTTCGCATATTTTGTTAATTCCGGAATTCGGGCCTCGGGAAAAAGGTGGGCGAGGAAGGCCGAAATCAACGCTGCGAGCCTAAACAAACCACCCAGCCCCATGCAAATTAAATGGTTACCCGTCTACATGGGAAGTCCTTATTTCACTTGGTAATGTTTCGTCTCTGTTCCTCTCGCCTAACCCCTTGATATGAATGCGGGCCGTTCATACCATATATATCCCTTTCACTTTTGATTTAATACTACTACAAAATATTTTTATTTCCGGAGTGGTAAACCGAGGTAGGTAGATAAACATCCCATTATAACAATTTGAGAGATTTAAGGAGCTATATCTTCAAGATATTATTATACTGGTTTGAATTGTAATAGTTATAATGAATTATTGCATTTAAAATAAACGGCATAGGTAACTAATTTACTAACTGGTATTTTTACGAGAGAAAACTTATTATTCAAGGGCTCACAATCTTATTATTAACTGTATATAGAATCTGTAGAGCCATACTTGAATTCTAGGTACTTGTTATACTTGGTATAGTATCTAAGATTGATTAACCCACGAATTGAGTGCGGCGTGGGACGATGACACGAGAGATAAATCACTGAAAAGCACCGAGGGAAACGTCATTAAACACACGCGGGGACAAGTTGAAGAGGACAACCAAGTGAGGACTAGATCTCGCATCATACTCCAGCACGTTTGTTATAATTATTCCATACTTGATGAAGTGGCATGGTGGCTGGCAGGTCCTCGTGCTCGCCGAGAGCATCCAGTGACCACCCATCGACCACTCGCCTCTCCAGTTCTTGACCCATGTCCAGCCCTCGGTCCAACACTACCGCATCCGTTTATCCACTTTAACTGGAACGGCCGGTAACAAGAGCAGTACCCTAACTGTCGGACGATTCTGGTTTGATAAACGGTAACGATTGAGGGAGGGGCAGACCAGTCGCAAAACTCACTAAGAACCAAGAGTAGCCTTCAACATAGACACTGCCACACAACAACTTGAAACCCCTTTGGCTTACTGCCCGTAATCCTATGTTCCTCTCTCCAAACTCTCTACCCTGAATCTCGATTCCCGCTATAAATATTTTCATCAGATAGCAACATTCTATTATAATAAGTAATCTAGCTGAATGTTTAAATACTACGTACCCCCCCCCCCCCCCACCCCCTTAAAATACCAATCAATAAATTCCATTCAGTTTAATTTCATCATTTTTAACGCTCTGTTTCGTAAGGTACTTACTTGACTGCACAACCTATGATGACGTGAATACGTTTTACTTGCTGATCAATTATACCATCGAATTTTCGTTTCTAAAATAAAAATCACCTATGATAATTTAAATTAATCATTAATTCGTTTTTCCTTTTTCATTCCTCACAAGGGAAAAGGGACCAGTTCCAGACAGGTCTAAAGAATTATTTAGGTTTTTCCAGTTGTCCCTCTGTCACTTGGTGGAAACTTTCCCTTTGGACCAACTTCAACTCTAGCATCTCTTGTACACTACTAATTCATAGATTTCTAAAAGTAATCTGTTTTATAATAAGTCGAGTTTTTTGAATGGCCCTTTTCGAACCAGTGACAAACACCCTGAAACAAAATTCTCAATTACAGACGGCTTTGTGGACCAGTAACAAATACGTTTACAAAACTGTCACAACTTTTCATTCAAACACAAAAACAGTTATTTTACAATATATGTTTGGTATACAATTATAAGTCTTTTAGTAACTTGAATAACACCGCTTACACTAAAATCACAGAATACCATTAGAAAGGAACGTTAGGTTAAAAATATAGGTTAGGGAATGCCTCAGGCTTGCGTATTATCACAATTGTACTTACAAATTATTAGTAGTAGAACATGCTTTAGCCATGGGTCCGTGCTCCGAAAACGACAGGAAAAAGCGTTATGATTGGGAAGTTGCGCGGAGTTTCCAATTGATTTCCACGTACAACCATTCCGTTGATGGGGAAGTGTAACTCCCATAGTTATCGCTCCACGATAATCGTTCGCCACTTGTTGTAAACCTCTCAATATATCACAAACTGCTGTAGCGTCTTAAACCGCTGTAGCGTTAAAGCAAGCTGATTTATAGCGCCAAGTCACCAACTAATTATGCTTCGTAAACATAATGGCAAAGCATGTGCATGTTTTCAATAATTTAAGCCGACGGCTTTAAGTAACTAGTAACCGGAGAACCAAGGGTGGCGGAGCCCCCCTTGCGAGGCCCGAAGGGCCGAGTTTTGTTGACTTTAGAAAAATAATTTTGTTAAATTTGAGCATTTCAACTTTGAGTGAATTCTAAATTTATCCCCTTATTTTCGCAGGGATGTTGATCAGTTACCCCAATTATTGTAGATCTACTATTACTTATAAAAAATGTTCCTTATGCGAATGGGTTGCATAGAAATAAGAAGAATCGGTATATTCTTCTGATCTCTTTAAAATTCAGAGGCTTGTTGAGTAATAATGATTTGATGACCCCATATGATTTTCATCACAATCGTATCTTTAGTAACTGCTGTGTATGCGAGAATCTCAAATCTTATAACAAGCAGCAGTTCTACAGTTTTCGTCCGATTTCGATGAAATTTTCAGAGACAGAGCGGCCTTCGCATACGTTTTTCCCCAGTTTCCAGAGGTAAAACAATGTACCACACCCAACCTGGCATACGTTTTTTCCCAGGTTCCAGAAGTAAAAATGAACACTCCCACAAAATGTCACTGAAGTCTCTCTATATCACAATATACGAGTGTTGATTGGTTTCAAACGGAATGGGAGCAAAATTCGGTAAAATTTTAGGATCTTTGAAATTTCTAATAAAAGAAGATAGAATTCTTTCAATGTTGTAGATTTTTCTCTGCGAAACATTTGGGTTCTGTAAGATAAATCACGAATACATAGGACTTGTAACACAGCGTTAAAGAGGAGCATCACTACCCAAAAAGATATAAAAACATAAAATCAATCGGGAACTGATAGCTGAGTTAACCCCAAAAATATTGTCTGTTAGTATAAAAATATCGTTATTACAGATTTCCCATCATTTTCTGAGCGGTATGAAATCATTTCACAAAATAATGTCATACTGTCGTGATTCCTTGCCGACATCGGAAATAATTTTATTTTACGAAGGGAGTTTCTGAATAATATTTTGAGACCCTACAGTAAGCCTGGCTCCCGGAGTTCATGGTTCGTGATTCGCCATTTCTCTTCAGTTGTTTGAACGGAGGAAAACAATGTGACAGGGATAAGAAGCTTACCTAGATGAATTATTTATGTAGCCAGAAAGGGAGGCATTCGAGTTCTTTATACAAGAACCATTGGAAATTTTGTATTTATTTTATGAGAACCACCGTAGGTACACAGCTCTAAATCTGGATCGTTTCATTTCCTTGAAAAATATTTCTGTTAAATTCGGTTGTGATAAAACCTAATAGGATTTGTACAAAAAAATATATATATATGCATATATTTTTTATGTATACATATATAAATAATCCATCATATGTATTTAATCCTGAACTCCCACCGGAGGAGCGTCTGAACAACTTCCCATAGAATATTGGTGAATAGGCAAAAGGACACATATCATCTTTGATTTAAATGTACATACCAGAATAAAATATTTATTCAACTCATTCGTTAGATCGGACCGTAGCAGGTGTCCAAACTATCATTTTAAGGGAACTTAGCCAACAAAAACAGTGGAGGGGGACGATTCTCAGTTTTTATTTATTTATTTTTTTAATAAATCCCGGTTTTTATTTTTTACTTTCCCGGTCAGTTTTTAAAAAATTATGGAATTCCGATTACAGGAAGTGGGTGAAATGAATTTCCGAAGTTGTACCTCCATCCGCTTTGTAGGATCCAGTCGCATAAGACCCTTCCTAATCTTCCGAATTTGTATTTTTCCAATAATCTTCCGTTTTTGGTAACCTTCCATTCCCCTATCCATGTAAAACAGAAGTATGGATGTTAGAATGACAGATCACCCTTATACAAATATGACGAAACCATAAACGAGTGTTACAGTCAGATGACGGTAATTATCATCTGTAAGAATTCGGTATTTACTTAAAATTCACGGTGTCATTTTTTCAGATTTCGGGATTTATTATTTTCGAAAATGGTCAACTCAGGTAGTGACTTTCTTGGATTTTGTGTTCAACTAGATCTGGATGCCTTTAGGAAGTCCCCAAAACAAATTTAAAAAAATACAATTAACTTTTTCTCGGTCCATTTAAAAACCGATGATGTCCATTCGTCAGTTATCACATTTACAATACTTGATAGCAAGAAGTACAACACTCACATTTACGTTACTTTGATTTATAAAAATTCATTATTAGTTCTGAAGTTTCGTACTAGTGCATTAGCATGGAGCATCTTTATTCCATATTTCCATTCCATTCTTTATTCCATAGTTCGGTGTCATGGAATATGTGTTAGTCATGACCTAACCAAAAACGTTACAAAATAGCGTTACGCGGAGAACTATTATTCTATTATTGTGAGCTATTATGTTTGTCACGGAATCTAGTAACGAAAATGCGACCCCAAACTATTTTTTTTCATTATTTTCAATAGGGAATCTTTGCAAACAAGCAGGAAAAACAATGTCAACCCCCTCTCAAATTTGTTGATTCAAGTTTAAAGATTCGAAGTACACACACACACACATATATATATATATATATATATATATTTTTTTTTTTTTGCAGGCCAAAATGAAATTCTAAGTGGACAAACTTTTTTTGTCAAGACTTATTTTTTTAAACAGCCCGAATAAAGAAACGTTGCAACATTTTTTTTTTTTTTAAATAGAACTATTTCTACGATGTGCTTTTTATGTACATGTTTATGTAAATCATATTAAATAAAAAGAAATGGTTGCATTAGGTGTGGCTAACCTGTAAAGTGAAAATTCGGGCGGTCAGATATTCAGAGCCACGCTGTATTTGAATAATAGCTGGAGTCTGGTTTAAAGAGGAAAACTAACTTACGGGGTCGGAAGGGCGATAGTAAGGGTAGCTCGCCATTGTCTCCGAGTGCTGCACTGCCGAGGAACGTAAGAGAGTGAATATGAATCAGCACTTACCTGTCACGACCGCGTAGAAGAAGTGAGAGCTTCATATTATAAATAAACGGAGAGGATTGTGGGAAGTAGAGATTGAGCCTGACAGATAGGCCCACGTAATCCACCTCCGAGTATGAGTTGGCTACGTGAGCCGGAACGCCAAAGAATCCACTACCTTCCCTTATATTACTTTCCTTTTCGAATACCTCTCCGAGAAAAGGAGTACCTTTTATGCTTTTGCCTAATGAATGAAATATAATTTAGATTAAGAATTTAGATCTCAAAAAGAAATAAAATTATAATATCTGAGCCCAGTTGAACAATCATAATTGTTATAATTTAATTCAATTCGTAGAAAGGAAGGGCTGTAGCTCATTTCCACTCGTCTTGTATTATTACCAGGGGCAATAAAAACACTGAAACTTATTACACAAAGATTTTTATAACTGTACCAGAAATCTCTCCAACGTAGATCATTGGTCTACATAGTTCTCTATATGTTTAGTACCTAGAGTTTTTGACATTTTATGTCTTTACTTTGGCACATAAACCAAAAAAGTGATAACAAAAAGCGTTAAAAAAATGCGTTAAGAAAAAGCGTTACGGTTGGTTTTCTGATGATTTCCACTTACAAGGGATGAGTCATTGCTAGGGAAATGGTACTTCGTCGTTTTTCATCCCACAAAATTTGTTGACCATTCGTTCGAGCTCTCGATTTATCCAACCATATTATGTTAACTACTGCGAAGTGCGTGGCTAACAAGCTAAGTTATGAGCATGGTTATTTGAATAATTGTGGACACTCAGGTGATCATTCTCAATAATTGATATTGTGAACATGATTGCAACCGCTTGTTAATTTCTGATGATTTCATTGAGCTGGTGTTTCGATGATTTGATACATAGCAGGTGATCTGAATATTGCGAGAACGGTTTGATTTGTGAAGCGGTGGTTAAATCATTTTAATAGGTGATTTCCATACTTTACACTATTGGAAGCTGTAATTTCGTATGTAGCCTCTTTAGGACATTTACTTTACGATGCCCAGGGCCCGGATCAGCTGAGTGGCTCTTGGAGCTTGCATACGAGTCTGCAACACATACGAGTCTGTAACTAAAGACATAAAATGTCCCAATGTGTTGCAGACTCGTATGCAAGCGTTTCTCTGTGAAAATTTAAACGAGTTTGATATATTATAGGGTATGTTACTGAAGGGTAATTTTTTTTTTATAGTTTTGGCCTCACAGAATCGACTGCAACCACTTTAAAATAGTTAAAAAGTTGTCCTTGACAACGATACAACGTCTCCGCCGTCTTCACAGGCATCAGCCATTGTAAAATGATCAAAAATCGGTATAGTTTTTGTCATATAGAATCGATTGAAACTAAACGAGACAACCAGTTTTACAAACTTCGAGAGGAACCTGGTTAGCGGACCAACTAGTTTACGGGTACTTTTAGAGGATGGTGTGGTGCACGTAGTGACCAGGAGAGCCAGGTTGTGATGACTCAGCGCGACCTTATTTTCCTCTCTCCGCCAGATAGGAAAAATAGGTACTAATTTACGAGTAACAGTCAGTTAATAGGTAGGTGCGGTTGAGAATTCGGCTCCTCCACATCACCTAGTCATCTAGATCGTGGTGTGCCTTCATACTTAAAAGTTATTAATGACGATGTAAGGGTGTTACTCTTGAACCACACTTGTATAAATCCAGCTACAGTTTAAAAATTTTTACACTTTCTAAGGCAAAAAATATGATAAAAATATATTTACCACACTACATGATATACACATACGTTACCTGATGTTGCTTCCAAGTCTGCAAGGCAGCGAGAGATTTGTTTTCATTTTTGAAATGAAAGAAAAACAAATTGTGCTTCTAAATGAAAATTTCTACTCGAATTTGCGTTGCATGGCCTCCTGAACAGATTTGGTTTCGCGTCTGTCTGTCCGTCCGTCCGTCTGTCTGTCCACATTTCCTTACCACTGTCGTAACTTCCACGATTTGGATTGGATTTTTATTAAATTCTTAGGAATAGTGTAGATTAAGCCCTAAATGATCCCCTATTAGTTTAATCATGATTAAATCAGTGGTGCGCTCTGAGCATGCGCGAACATGATTTTCTTGTTATTTTCATAAGCCGTCCAATATTGAAGAGATTTTGGTCAGATTTTCAGGGACGATGCGAGGAAGGTCCCCAGAGGTTCCTCACGAGATTTATCATGATTGAATTACCGGTACGCAGTGCGCATGCGTGAACGTAATTTTCTTATGACTCATGTCCGTCAATGTTGAACAGATTTTGATCAGGTTTTCAGGGATGATCAGGGAAAGGTCCCTTAAAGTCTCTTGAAACATTCATCATGATTAAATCAGCGGTACGCTGTGCTCATGCGCTAGCGTTTGACTCTCTATATTTTCTTGCCACAGCCATAAGTTACACAATCTTGATTGGATTTCAATGAAATTTTCAGGAATATCGTGGATTTAGCCCTAGATGGTCCTCTATCAGTTTCATCATGATTGAATCAGTGGTACGCTCAGCGAATGTGTGAACGTAATTTTCTTGTTGAAGACACGTTGAAGCCACGAGGAAGCATCTTTGCGATGTCCTTGGCAGTGTATCCTTGGGAACAAATCCTTGAAATGTGGATTGTATAATTCCTGGATTATGAGCTGCATAACATACCTAGTTGGTGAATGAAGTTTTCTATACAAATATATGTATGTGTATCACTTCATTCTTTTCATGAGTTTGTCCAAGACTGGAAAAGTAAATTAGCTACGGTATTATTTTGTTTATATTAGTATTTAACTGTATTGATCATGGAGATAGCTATGTGACCCCAATGGGGATGGGCGGTCCTCCCACTTTCCTCCGGATTCCTCAAATATCTCCCAACGTTCCTCATCTGCTTGGTACCGCCATCACTTACCGCTCGCCCGAATCTTGCATCATTTCAAGCATTACCACAAACTCAGAATATCTATATTTCTGTCCGTTCAAGCGATATCAGGAAAGCCAACAAAAATAGCTCTCTAGGTGGGAGGCAACGGATAGAAAGGAGGGAACGGATATTGGCATAAAAACCAAGAGTGTCCAACGAATTCCGCTCGGTCCGAGGAATTTCGTATTCTTTCATTTTGAGGACAACCGAAGGGTTCTCGTGTTGTCGTGGGGAACGTTCCAGAAATGGTGAGGTTTTCTTCATAACGTTTCCTACCACAAAAGGGTTGACCTCGACTTTGCCTTACTCATTACACATTCTTTTTTCTTTACACAGCTAAAAGACCATTGATTTTCTCAGACCCTTAATCACAATATATTAAAATTTAATCAACCAGAAGTTGTTGACTTATAACTCGTACAGTTGTGTAGAACCCATAATTTACTATTATTATTATTTATATAATTGATTTACAAGTAATGTATTGAGGAACATGATTATTCTCTGCTCATAGATATTCCGTTCTCCATATGACATTCATACTCAAATCGGGTACTTTATGAAGCAACGTTTTTTGTTTAAAACTCGATACCTACTTTTAGTTAAGAAACTACAGAGACCCAGTAAAAGTTCCAGTCATGCAGCATGATTGTATAAGAGAATTTTCGTAAAAAATCGTATTATATTATAATAGGTACTTTGTATTGAAAATCGAGCACTTCAGTGAAAGAAATCGTTAACTACCAACTGCATGGCAAAAAAAAAAAAAAAAAAAACCATTCTAAATTATGTTCTGCGATTCGAAATAGACTTTGGATTTCACCATTTTTAGCAGTTTTTATCAATTTTTTGGCAAATAAAAATGAATAGAACATTTTTCGGCATCATAACTACTACATACAACAGTACATTTTTTGTTTAATGGTCTAGTTTATCATCAATAAACTTCTTTTGACTAAAATTCTGTTAAAAAATTTTTGGGGAATGTATTGGACATTTTTTTAAAATTCTTTGGCGTCCCCCTTTTGCTGCATTCAGACCATATATGTGAACAGCACAATTAGTGAGCTTGTGGTACCATGGCCAGAGCTGAAGATAGTCCATGGAAGGCAAAGGTATTCGCAAAGTCAAAGTCTGTGGAGCTCGCCAACCAGGATGTGGGACAGATGCTTGCGCTTGCATCCACAGAGTCCGGTCAAGGCTTAGTCCGATGCTCTTGTAAAAAGCCATGCATGTCTAATCGGTGTCTTTGCAAGAGAATAAGTATTTAACTCTAAATACCACGAAGGCTTAGCTTGCTGTAAACAATACTCCTAAATTCATACTTTCACTACTATATTTTCTGGACAAACAAGAAATTACCAAACCAAAAACAGTTTTTTCTGTTCCTAGAATTTACTAGTTCAAACTAGTTGTAACTAACTTTCAAAATCACTTCTTTCCAGTAGGTGATTCTAGTTTTACCTAATAATGTTAGTTGAAACCAGTTTTAACTTATCTAAATTCAGTTACTCCAAGTTATAGTGGTGAGGGTCCCAGTAAATTCTAGTACTAACTAGTCACTATTACTAACTAGAACTAGAAGTAACTAAAATTAAATATGAAAAAGTGTTAAAATCCAGGGATTATTTCAGAATGCTACAAAACTGATTTCAAAGGAGACATTTTTCGAAAATTTTCATTCTAAAAATTTTTGGAAGCCATTGCAATATCTTCATTTTTTACGCAAATTCGCTAAAACGATTTTTTTTTTCTAATTTCTTTAGTTCTTTGGGATCATTGTTTGAACTCATTACTTGAGTAGAGGTCAAGGCATTAAGTAAGCCTTTGCCTATATTTTTCTCTTATTGCCATTGTATACCCAAAGAACATGAATAGGTAGTAACTCGAACTGGGATTGGTATTTAAATGCAGTAGGTAATGAAAAAGTAATTCCATTTGAGCTATGTATTTCACATTGCTTGGAATCGGGAGTAAAAAAAGTAGAGTTAACGTGAAACATTACTTCAAAATTCTTTAGGAAAAGTTCGTTGTATATACATTTAATAAAAGAATAATAGGTATTATAGCTACTAAAAAACAAGAAATAGATCTTTTTCTGCTATATCGACACTTTTCAAACCCTTTCAAATGTACTCTCTACTATTGATAAGGAACAAGGGCTATAGATTAACCTTTGTACAGTTGGCAACACTTGGTAATACCTTTTTCCCTTTTTTCTCTCTCCACTAAGTGCCACGTTCCTTCTAGGATATATTTCTTTTCCCCTACATTAGACGCGTTCCTTTATTCTGGAGGGCTGTGATGGACGGCCACAGGGTTTGGGAAAACCGTCTCGATGTTCGTTCCCCGTTCTAAACTTTCACCTGCGTTTTATTCGAGACGGAATTAATAGAATTAAGTCATCAAGAATTTCTTTTCGGGAGATAACGAAGAATGATTGTGCGAGTTACGCCATCGTTCTTCAACCAAGAATTTTTACGTTTATATTACTGGTTGACTACAAATCATTGTGCAAATATCTCTCAAGTCTCTGAACCTATATCTTGGTGTATTATTATACAATAATACCCTAAAGATTTGTTGATTTATGTTCCAAGACACGCAAATTTCACAGAAAGGCATAGTGACTCAAATAGACGTTTTTCAGGACAAAAGTAAATTTTAGAAATTTTCAGTTTAACCCAATTTTACGATACTCTCGTTTTTACGATTACTGATATTACATACTCTCACTCTACTATGTCCAAACGGACCATCTTCAAAGAAAAACAAATGAAAATGGGCTTTGTTGAGCTCAAAGAAGCGTTATTATTAAGTAATAAAGGTATTATAAATCTACGAAACCATCGAAAAAATTTCTCTGTATGTATTTTTTCCTTTTCTTTTATGTAGGTATGTGTAATTATGTAAAACTGGTTTCTGCTATCAACCCTCAGCAATTTTGTTTCAACTTCTTGGATCTGTCATGGTCGAATGCATAATAAACAGTTAATTAACTAGCAGGAAAGCCCATTGTTTTATTAAATACGACGGGCACTAGAATGTGGAAACCTTTATGGAAAATGCAGGATATGGGAGAAATTAGACTCAGATTCATCAGCTGATCATGATAGCTACGTACCTTATTGTCATTCTAACTCAGCAGTCCCAGGGAGGCTCCATTTCAAATCGCAGAGTATTATTTAGACTGAAATTAGCTTACGAGTTAACTAGATTGATGAGGATGGCTCAGTACCTCGTCATTCTTAACCTGCCTAAAAGTATTAGAAAAAATTAAATAGCTTTGGCTAATGGAATGATTCTGTCTTTTTATACATTTATTGTTGCAATAAGCATAGCCTCTGTCTATTAAGAAACACAGATGTCATTGATGTAATTAAGGATGAAATTGCTAAATAAAAGTAAACAAAATAGGTGTTATTACTTATATCACAAAAATACTAATAAATCAAAATAAATGGTGAAAAGAATGGGAATAAATTATTCACTGGGCTGAAATTCCAGCTCCATGACAAGGCGAACCTGTTTAATGAAAAGTTCATTTTGTCCATAACGTCACGCGCCCAACAATCACCACCGTTTTTTTAAATTTCCAGCGCTTTCGAAACGATTTTTAGTGAAAAACGTGGTCTATTTTCACGAAAAATAAAGAGAATTGAATCGATTTCAACAGAGGTCACTTTCAGTAACAAACAGTAATTCTTTATTTTTTGTGAAAATAGACAACGTTTTTACTAACTTCCGTTTTGAAATGGGTTTCCATAAGTTCCTTGCGAAAGATTTAGTTCCAATCATTTTGTATGTCAGTAACCAAAAACATTATTTAATGCCTTTCCTACCCATGAAAAGGCTTCAATCAAGCATACTATCCTCTTCTGTATAAAGCCAAATAGCCAACATACTACATACAACGGTTTTGATGACAGATTCCTCGTTTTTGTATGGCAAGTAGTAACGCTTTCAGAATATCATTTTTTTAAGATCTCACTTTGTCAACTACAATTGAAGGGCTCAACCCACAAAAAATGTTAACAGGAGGCGTGGGGGTAATACCAATATAACGTAAAAAACGCTGCAAATTATTTCACAAAGGTTTATTATTTTTTCAATTGAGTATGATCGTAGTTTTAGTTGGCTTCCTCGGCGTGTCCTATTTCGCGTTGCCACAACCTATACTTCTATAATTATATACGCATGTTTATATTTCTCGATTTGAGCTCCTATCTATTCAAATAGTTATTGCCTTAATAATATCATTATCTAAGTACGTACGAAAAGTCGAGAGGACATGTTATTAAATATGCGTAGGAAAAGCATTGGTATTAACACACAAATATGACCTAGAAAAAAACATATATTCATGCCTCGAAGGAACGCCGTACCCACCACAAGGTGCCGCGGCGCCTCCTCTCACTCCACCCCCCGCTCACCCTCCTCACCACCCACCGTGACCCCCTGCCAAGCGTGCCAGGCGTGCGTTCGTGCGTAAGTCCACACTGAAAGCCTTGAAAAAGACACTTTTTCGGCCGTTTTTGGCCCATAGCATCTATGCGAGTAAAGCGATCGGGATGGTTAAACGTTAGGACCAACTAGACCCCAAATGGAGTCTACGTGCGAAAGAACAGGTTTTTTAAGTCAATTCTTAGGCCTTTCATGCCCCGGACGGCGGACGGCGGACGGTGAACGGCGGACGGACATTTCAAATTTGGATTCTACGCACCTTGAAACGTAAAGTGACAATGTTTGAGGGGGGGTTATAAAATTTTTTTGCTATACGATCACATAGGCTTATTATTGGAAATAATAAACCAAAAGGGGGTACTTCAGGAACTTGCCCTGCCCTCATTTTTCGTTCAATTGAGCTGATTTTTTTTTTAAATTCACTCTTCATGTTGTCATCTTTCGATTGATTGGAGAATTTTCTTGTATACGATACTACATGATGGTTTGCATGAGTTGGCAAAATTGGAGGTTTTATCATGTCGTTCCTTCATCCACCAGCGCATGCCCCCAGGAAATTTACAGTATTTTTTTTTTTTTTTTTTTTTTTTTTTTTTTTTTTTTTTCAGTCATTCAATTCCCACACTTCTCACGGTAATTTAGACAAAAAATTCGATCCGATACGACAAACAGGCCGGTCAAAAAATGTTCCCGAAGAGCGGAAAACGTCGTTTCGAGAAAAACGCGATTGAAAAAAAGTCGGCTCTCGCGAACGCGCCGCGACTCCGGCCGAAGCATTTGCTCGTTTCGTTTGGTGGAAACTTCTACTTCTCTCTCAAGAAACTATTGAAACACTGTCTGACACTGACGCAGGGTAGGACAAATAAAAATGATCAACACAAGTAGAAGAAGAATAAGATAACCTCATCTTACATTAGCTTTATTTGGATAGCTGACTGTAAGCTGTACGCGAGACTGTACTTCAGTGGGTTAATACGATACGCTTTCATGTTTGTAAAATTTTGAAAATATATTCATTTTGTTCAGAAAATGATGTAGTTTTAGAAAATGTATTCACCCCAAAATCGAATTTCTTGCCCCCCCCCCCCCCCCCCCACCCCTCGCCTCCCGTTAAGGTATCTTTGGATTGGTAATAGTAAGTTCTATCAGCCTGATCCAATCCCAACCTCATTTGACGTGTGAAGTAGTTCCGCATATCAGGGTTTTTGTTACCTTACAAACTTATTTACCGTGGCAAAGTCGTTAGGGTTGTCCGACCCGACGACGAAGGAGGAGGTTCAGAGAAGTTTACTATAGCCTAAATGTTAATCCGGAGCATTGAGATCGTTTTGGAAAAACCCGGATCAAAATCAGACAAGCCGTTTATGTAAATCGACCTTACATAGACAAACATACAAACTTCTCTCTTTTATATAGGAGCATATAAACGTTTTAAAAATGCTTAAATTAACTCCTGCGCTCAGTGAATTCAGTATGATTGTGTAGCAGTGAAGAACTAGTGAAGAGAATGAAAACCAGTCGCATCTCTACACTTTTCGCCCATCCGATTTTTTAATCGATTGAAATTTGGAAACGCAGATTGTGGAAGTACCTACGTCATGTTTGCATCAACGCATACGTAGCGATTTTCTTCTTTTTTTTTGAGGGTTACTGTATTCCGTCATTTTGTGAGGTGTTGAATTGAATCCAATAATGATTGACATCTCTAACCAATCCTTATATAAACTAAATTTAATTTAAAAAAAAAAAACCTGTCTCACCCGAAAAAAGTAATAACATTTCATAATCAAGTTGTACGATCGAATAAAATTACTATGAAATTTCGTTGATAAAAAATGGATTGTATTACGTATACAATCTGTTATTGATAAACGGATTGATAAATACAGCGTAGGTACGTATGTTAGGTTTTATTTAATTAATTTTCGTTATATAGGTGCCTACGTCTATGTAGCTAAACCTAGATAATGAGATATCATAGGTCCAGTTGAACTACTAGGTATAGAATCTTATCTATAATAATCTATAGGCCACTGCTGGACTACTATTGGTACAGGATTATTAATCTGCGGGTGTCATAATCTGTAGCGTTTTACTGTCATTTAAACGGCATTTTGTTATCGAGTGTTGTGCTATAAATACGGATTAAATCGCTCGTTATCATGGGATTTGAATTCAATGATGTTATTTCCCCCATGAACAGTAGTTAAAACAGCCGTTAGTCAGACTTCAATCGATCAACGTCCCATTAAGACCTCGGCTTTGAATAGTGTACTCTGCAATTGTTTGAATACCACATCCATGCTCGTTCGAGTGAAAAATATCCCAATAAAATAATATATAAATGCCGTTATAGGTATTACTTCAAGAAATATTTTATCCATTAATAACTATAAAAATTTGTCTGTTACAGGTTAGTACTCTTGGAAAATATATAAAGACGACCTGCTAGCGTAAGTAAACTATAATGGTAATAATATTAATAATTATAAACTTGCAATAATCTCACAAGTCGTACACCTTTTAACAAATGTTGCTCTTTTATTTAGGTATACACGCCTAAGTGTAATTAATTACCAAAATATCATACTACTTAATCGCTGCAGATGTTATAAAGAGCAGGTGAACAATGAAAATGCACGAAATAATGTGATGGAAGAATTAGCGGCATCGTTAGCTTTGCTTCTGATGATGCAGCCCTGTTCAGTTGAAAAATGCGCTTCCTTTTTTGTTTTTCAAATTTATTGGTTTTTGGTGAATCATCAAAGAGTAGTTTCAGAAGTGCATAAAGTCATTGAATCAAATAATCAGTTTTACTCATTTTTTCTACGTTCAACTGTGTAAAGAAGATTCGAAGTTGGGTGTTTTCTGTCATTTATTTAAAATCTCAAAGATTAGTACCTACTTGGAAAAACCTTTCCGATCTCGGATGTTTTGTCATGACAAGTAGAAATTCAAGATAATATAATATTTATGATTGGGAAAATACTTGGGGAAAATCTTGGGAGGTCTAATGGGAAGTTTTATAACGGAAACAGACTACGTCCCTCGCTCGTAGAATAAAATATTTGTCGGAGTTGAACTTACCTTTTTCTACATGCTAAATATCTACTTATGTACATGCCACAAATTCTTCACAATAATCATGATGCCATCATGATTATTTCCATTGCTATTGTTACGTACTGCATGTCATTCAATTCTACATCACTTCACTTAATAAGTCACACAATTACCGTATACAAAATTAGGTATACAATTACTGGCAAGAATATAAGAAGCATCTCCCATCAGAAATATTATAAAAATTATAACTGGACATTATATATTACTGTAATATTAAATGGAATACATTAGCCATTAACTGAATGTTATCTCTCCAACTCTCCTCTCAAAATTTAATATTTTAAGGAGCAAGATATTTATATTGCAATGATCGGATAGAAAAATCAGATGTGCTCAGTTTTTGTAATATGCTCAGTATTACTTTCAATCAACCGCTAAGGCAGGAATAAAAGTGTAAAAGATTAATAAATTCTGATTACGACCACATTTATGGGATGGATAGTGCCTATTTCTTTTAATTGATTTATTTCATTTTCATATTTATTATTTCATTTTATTATATATACCTATATATATATATATATATATATATATATATATATATATATATATATATATATATATATATATATACGCATTTATTATTATATTTATATACGCATTTAGATTTCCTTCCAATGAGTCTAATAAAACTACTCAAAACACTAGGTACGTTAAAAAGGTTCTCTGTTAGATCATTACGGGTATGTAGTTGCAGTGTGAATAATAACAGAAATACTGAGCTATTTCGACGTTCTTCTCATTAGCTGTTAAAGTAGGTACGTAATTATCTAGGGCGGTCCCCCGTCAAATCTTACTAATAAACAGGAGTTATAAAGAATTATGCAAAGATTCTTGTATGAATTTCGAATTAATGTGAAGTTGACGTTTTGTTTGTTTTGTCCTATGAAATTTTTTGGACATTGAACGTTCTGTTTGTCCGAAATGCACTAGATATTGTATGTTCGTTTAGTAGGTAGTCCTCATGTTCTGCAATAAGTTCCAGTGGTGTTTTGATGGTTTATACCAACAACTAATTTGTTATATCTTCGAAATTATATTATCATAAATCATCAACTTGTCAGCAACTGGTCTATTCCGACGTAAATCAACATTTCAAATCTTACAGGATCAGGTTATAATATATCATGTTTTCAACAATATTCCATGTTTTCTTTCTCATTCTACATAGGTGGATAGAGTCTTATCTATAACAGAACATTATTACTTATTGGCATATTGGTTGAGAAATCTTAATGCACACGAACTTTGCAGCCATAGCAATAACATCGAATGTAAATTTAATCGTTGTCTATTTCGACGAAAAATAAAGAGTTACAGTGTTAAATCTATTTCGACGGTTAGGCCGTCATCAGTAACAAACAATAACTAAATTTAATCATTGAAGCAGAGTTTATACTTTTACTATAGATCACGGATCAGCGCGGAGTGGCTATCTAATTATAGAAATAATGATCCTTTGTGTAATAATTTGGAGTTGGAATTTCGGTTTATTATTTTCAATAATAAACCTTTGTAACCGATCAAAGGAAAAAAATTGTTAAGCCCCCTCAAAATTATTTGGTTCACGTTTTAAGAGAACAAGAAGAAAAATCCAAAACTCAAAAAAAAAATAAAAAAAAATTAACACCTCTCTCAATGTTAATAGTTCAAATGTTGTGTTGTTGATTTTTCAAAATATTAATTATTGAAATTATTTCTGTTCTAGAACCAAAAATTTCAACCATGTATCATATTTTCTCCTCGATATTGATTCGAAATTCTATGAAAACATCAGAAATTAACAAGCGGTTGCAATCATGTTCACAATATCAATTATTGAGAATGATCACCTGTGTGTAAACAATTATTTATATAACCATGCTCATAACTCAGTTTGTTGGACACGCACTTCGCCGTAGTTAACATAATATTGTTGGATAAATCGAGAGCTTTCGAACGAATGGTCAACGAATTTTGTGGGATGAAAAACGACGAAGTACCATTTCCCTAGCAACGACTCGGTTGTAGGCGGAAATCACTGTAACACTATATGTTTCGTGCGCGGAAAAAAATTGACTCGCAAATTGACGCGCAAAAATTGCTAGGACCCCAGGGCTAAAACATGATACATGTTAAAAAAAACGTCCGTCCGCCGTCCCGAGCTTTTTTATGAAACTACGGGACCAAAGTTTATGAAATGTGGCTCAAACATCATTCATCGGCCGGAGAATATATTGCAACATCGGCATCAATTTTTATCAACTTAAAATGTTAGTAATCACACACTTGTACACAATTATACACTTCGTTTAATAGGTAATTATAGACAGGTCTGCGTATAAGATCCACCTATCCAATACATAAATAATAAACCATTGTGTGATTATTCGTGCCAGTAACAACGGGATCCCGTTCGATCACCCTAAAGGGTAATATGAGGCAATAAAGTTCAATGAAGGGAATATACAAGCCCAGATGTACGTCATATTATGAGATCGTAATAAATCGGCGTCTGAAGCTTAATGGATGGCGCTTCCACCTGATGTCCTGAGCGACTCCTATCATACGGTCGGGGTTCGTATCCTAAGTAATGATAACATATTTTTTTATTCTTTCTTCCTAGGTGTTGAAAATGGGTCCAATTTCAAGATGATTTTTTTAATCTTACATTTATATTACCTATATATATTCAGTTATATATATTTATTTATTCTTTGTAGTTAATTCATATAGTTTTTTATTGGTAGGTGATATTGTCCAGTTATGTTTCGGTAATGCACCATAGACACATTGTGATAGGTAATTTTTATGGACCAGCGTTCTGCGTTGAAGGGCTATCTAATAAATAAAAAAATCTTTGTGTAATAATTTGCAGCAGAAATAATTTGTATTTAAATTCCAATATTGATTACATGGTTATGGACAAGACCCTCTTATTAAACTTACCGACTAATTTGCTACGCTTGTTGCGGCCACAACTGTCCATCATGAAGGGGAACTTGTTCTCACTCACCAACCCTGTTTCCTGTCAAACTTTGACTTAAGAGGACTTAGCGAAACCAATTAATGATGGACGGCTGTGGGAAGCCGCTTACATGACGGAGTTTTGTTAGTTGCGGCGCTAAAGTTTCAAATCTATGTTTTGATGGATTGGCAAACGTTACTCAGCTTTAGTATTAGGATGAAAATATAGTTTGTATCATATAGAACAGTTTATTCAAACTCTTAATACATTTTACTGGACATTAACTATACACTAAGCCAAATGAGTTGTGGTTCTTTTCTTAAATACCTATGATATTAAGATTAAAACTTCAAATAATGAATGAACTTCAAAGCTTAAATATTCGGTTGATATTGACATTTTATGTCTTTGTTATAGCACATAAACTTAAAAAAAAGTCACGAAAACTGAGTGTCAAAAATTGCTCACGAAAATATTCTGATGATTTCCACCTACAAGGGATGAGTCTTTGCTTGGGAAATGGTAGTTCGCCGTTTTTCATCCCACAAAATTCGTTGACCATTCGTTCGAGCTCTTGATTTATCCAACCATATTATGTTAACTACTGCGAAATGCGTGGCTAACAAGCTGAGTTATGAGCATGGTTATTTGAATAGTTGTGAACATGATTGCAACCGCTTGTTAATTTCTGACGATTTCATTGAGCTGGTGCTTCGATGATTTGATTCATAGCAGGTGATCCGAATATTTCGAGAACGGTTTGATTTGTGAAGCGGTGGATAAATCATTTCAATGAGTAATTTCTATACCTTACACTCTAGGAAGGATTAGGTAAGGTTTTAATAGTAAAAGTAGTAAAAAGTAGTAGTAGTAAATAGTAAGTAGTATAGTAGTAAAGTATAGTAGTAGTAGTAGTAAGTAAAAATAGTATTAGATTAAAGTTTTATCAGCTGAACACCCCGAGGATGACTGTAGAAAGGTTAGTTAAATAGAGCATTATTATCGTTCAGAAAATGAGAACAGTTTATTTGGATGTGTTCAAAATCCCGACTACACATAAATGCAGGGTGGAAGGGGATAAGCGTTGAAAACAATTTTCGGATAAACTTCATCAAAAAATGTAGTAAAACCTTGTAAAATAAATAGCCTTATCTCAGTCTGTTCGAAAGTTATTAATTTGTTTTCCTGTCTTCACAATGAATCCCGACTTCACTTTATAAAATCACTATTTTTCAACTCATGGGCATATTATTCTATTTTTCTTCCTAATTTTCGGATTCAGCATCGAACATTACATGTAAGAATAAATAATTTTCGTGTTTATTTGGGCTTCGTTCGTTTCGTCCTCTCGAAGAGGAAAAAATGTGAAAGTTCATATTTCACGTTCGCTGGTACCTTTCGCCCCCGTTGTCAATAACATTGGTAGCGGCTTTCTATCTCATGATACAGAATTTTCGCTTCACGAGGATGTTTACATCGGAATTTTGGTACCTGTGTTTCCAACATTAAGGGCCTCGACTTAAATGAATGGAACATTCACTTAACTGCCCGATACATTTTTGTAAGATATTCACCAAACACGGTTACCACCAACGGGATGTACATTCCTCTTGTGTTCTGCGTTCTTCCTAGCAAAGGAACTGCAATGTACAAGCTTTGTTTGAGAGCTATTGTTCTTAACTGCGAAGAGATTATTCATGTCCGATTCCAACCAACTACTAGCCAGTTACAAGCTGATATCCCAAATTTAATTCGCTAGGCGAGATACACCATTCACGGAGAATGTCTCGATAAGCTTAGCAATGGGTGGACATATAGATTCAACAATATAAGAGGAGACATATAATTTTATTAAAATTTTGTCGTATAGATCACAGCGGCACGAAAGTTGATTTAACGTAACGTAAATATATGACTGTATGACTTGGATTAAATCAATCTCTATTTCAATAGGCGATACAACACGAGATACAAGTAACGTAAATCTTCTTTTTAATATGAATATAAAATATATTTGAAAATAATATGAATTTAAAATGAATTGTTCCATGGGAACGAATCTTAATAGCGGGGACGAATTGAAGTAGTGGTGCAAATTTTTGTGGGAGCGAAACGTAATGATTTAGGCAGCCCGGGGACAAATCGTTAACTCTCGTTTATTTAATACTATTGGGACTCGTTTATTAAAAAAAAAAAAAAAAAAAAAAAAAAAAAAAAACCGATTGAATTCTAAATTATGGATTCAATTCTAAATTATGAATTTTAGGAAATATTTAAAAATAAGTCAATTCCTCAAAATTAGTCTTAGAGATCGTCATTAACTGCGTCATTTACTGTCCTTTCCAACAGTATAATTGATTTTACTTCCACTTTGCTGATTAGGGGAGGAAATCATCTTTTAATATGAACTAATACACTCTCGAAGAATAAATTAGTCCCCGTTAGGATAATTAAGTAAGTTTTATATACAATTAAATAACGTTAAACTCTAGGATTCGTTCAGAGTGTCTCAAAATGGATTTCAAAGATGCAATTTTCGAAAAATTTTGATTTTAAAATTTCTGGAACCATTGCAATAACTTCATTTTCTACTGAAATTCGCTAAAACGAAAAAATAGTTTTATTTCTAAAGTTATAAAGAAATGTACTAGGATTTTACCTCTTAGTGTCTGTTTGAAAGTGATGCTGAAATATCGGAAACACTCACAGCCACTGTGTGATTTTTGATCCAAATAGCTTCGGGCGGCTGCCGTACGGATTCATTTTCTTCTAACTTTTTTTTTAATTTCTGAAATCTGTGTAACGTGAGAAGCCAATTCTTTTTCTCCTTCAATTATGGAGTTTCACTAATGAAAATAGTAAACTGAAAGTGGATTGAAAAATAATTGGATTTCATGGTCACATTAGGGATTATTCAGTGTATTTCGTCACTATTCCTGGATCACGCTACTTTACGCGCTAAATAACCGCGTTGCGTGCTCAAACAAAATAAAAGAAAAAATGATATTTTTTTTAAATATTACAGTGCTCATCGTGGTTAAATTGTGTATATAACATTTAAGGAGTCAAATTTTGATTAAATCCTTCATGGAAATCAAATCTAGGATACAGAATAGGAGTTCTCATTCGAATAAACTGTATTGAGTTCAGCTATTTTGGAAAAAGAAACATCGTTATTTTTTGGTAAATGGATGTCTCAATTGGATGCTTTTTCTACAACAGAGAGGTTGCCATTTAACTCTTTTAGTTAAGGAATTAATTCATTGTTCCTGTACCGATGGTCCACTAAATTTGTTCAACCTATTTCCGAGTATATTATTTAATGCATTACCTGAAGGATAAAGTATGCTACGCTCTCTTAATTTTCTGGGTTTGATGGCTATATCGTTTATACCTATAGCGCTGATATGTCTGAGGGACAGTCACAACCTGGGGCGGCAAACCCGATGGATGTCTCAATTGGATGGATGTCTCAATTGGATGTACCCACCTAACATTACTGAAGGATAAAGATGCTAGGTTGCCATTTAACTCTTTTAAAGTGCTCTAAACTTAATTCATTGAGGCAAAATATGTGAATCCTGTACCACTAGTAGAAACAAAATGGTCCTTGAAACGTGGATTAAATAGAGATGTGTCTCATTGTTCTCGGATTGTTGTAGTTGCCGGTCATTTGCATGTTTCGGCATCTTCTTCAGAACCTGCACCCCATAGCACTCGTCAAAAGATGCCCCATGGGTTTCTGCATGCATCTTGACTGGAAGAGGACGTGGTTGGTTTATGGATGCCCTATGGTTGTTCATACGTAAATTCAACGTAGTGGCTTTTCCAACGTAGAAACCTTGTCGTCCATCCGAACACTTTTTGCATACCAATTGGTACACACACATGGGTGATTGGCACTCTGCTGTCCCCCGACATCTGTATTGTAGCTGGTGTTTGCAGAGGTGAAGTTAGGGCCCTCTATCACCAAATTGCACAACTTACACCTTATATATTTATATACATATATATATATTTGACTTTTTTTACTGTACCTTAGCTTCCACATCAACTCCCCATCTAACCCCCTTCCCTGTTTTTACCACTTCTTGTTTTTATTTTTGTGAAGTTCAATTGCTCAAATCACGACCAATGAGTTGGTACCGAACAATGCCATACATTTTCGCTCCGTAACTATCGAGGGTTATAAATGAGAATATTAACAAATTCATGAGGTACATCCAGAAACATCCTAAGCCTATTAATGTTTTTGTGAAAGGCAGATATGTGTTTGACGTTATTCCCTTTAATATTAGATTACAAGATAGGAATTGGCGCGGAATATTCTACCTCAATGATATCGTTTCCAAAGAACTACAGTTATTACTGAGAGCGAGAGATGTTTTAGCAAGGGATCCATCCAATGAATAAGCTTGATCATTCATGTTCAGTACAGACCTACCAATACCTAGGGAAGCGTTTTGAAATGGTAAGTTATGCAGAATATTTTAACAACATGGCCTACCTTAGCTCAGTCTCTTTACCAAAGCTATGGAATCAATATAAATGTTAATTCAAGGAAATTCACCATACAACGCTGGAGCCCTGGAGGTTTTGATGTTAAAAGGAAATGGGAATTGTGAGAGTGGAAGCTCGTGTAAACTAAGCTTGTGGTGTGGATTCGTAGAGGTTGGGACTCCACGAGAATATCGCACGTATTTAAAACACGTTTCATACTCGTACATGCTGACAGCTTGTTGACAAGCTCTCGAGTCATATTGGGATACCAAACCCATAGTGAAGTAATGACGCTAATATATATAGACGTCTACTCACGGACAGTAACACTGCATACTATTGCACCATTCTCGTCATCAACTGGTATTATTGATTTTGAACCAAGTGACATGCGGCTATTACGAGTATGAGAGCCATTAATATCACCTGAGTCTAAGTTCCACTAAAAACATCCAAAATTATAAAGAATACGAGCTGATCAATTTTGTGAAACGTAAAAAGGTAGATCAGATCACTAAGATAGATAGGCATCGTCTCCGGCGCCTTGGACGTTGTTGTGGCAAGTAGTGACCAAAGAGAAGCAACTTGTTTCGTTTTGAGGTAGTATGACCATGTTGGTAACAATATTGGTTAATAAAAACGCTGCAAATTATTACACAATGGTTTATTATTTCTTCGTTAGATAGCCCTTCTAAGCACATCATTGGTCAAAAATTATTAAAACCCCTATGTAATACATTATTAGAACATGGCGCTTCGTGCCTCCAAAAAGGGTTCAAACTTTTACTGTTCCAAGACCACGCTTCACAGTAAAGATGTTTAAAAGAAAACGGGGAAATAATGCTTGAAGTAATTTACTTTAGCGCATGCGCAGAAAGGAGTAATGATTTGAGAAAAATTAAGTTGGTAGGTAACAATCTACAGCACAACCCACCAATTCCCAGTAATCAAAATGTAACCAAAATGTAATCAAAATCTGATGAAAACTAGACCTTGTCCCTGGCAGTACACTTTTGCGCATGCGCGGGAGCTAATAATGATGCAATCATGTTGAAATTGACAAGGAATAATTAAACCGCTGTCCCCCAAATAAACACCGAATTTGAGAGGGATTGGACAAAAATGATGCATAAGGAATTTACGTTTGCGCATGCGCAAAAAAGTATTGATTTGAGAAGTATGGAATTTATAGTGTGCCATTTACAGCCTAACCTGAACATTTCCTGAAAATTTCATCAAAATCGGATGAGAACTGTTGACATTAGGCTCGTTCAAAAATGAATACATATTTGCGCATGCGCAGTAGCTACGAATGATAGGGCTATGTTGAAATTGCTGGGGGATGCTCAAATTAACCTCTTCCACCTTCTTCCACCTAGCGAGATCGGACAACTGTTGCGCGGGAAAATGATGCTTGATGGAATTTACATTTGCGCATGCGCCGAGTGAAGAACTGATTTGGGAACAACGAAATTCATAGGGGACCATCTTCACCCTAACCCGCACACACCATGAAAAATTCATAAGAACTGGTTGAATATTGTGGAAATTAAGTTTGTTGTTGCGGACACACACACACATACACACACACACACACACACACCCAGAGATAGAGAGAGAAAGACACGGAACGAAAGTTGTTCTGAATTGTCTCAAATGTAAAATGCTAGGGGAAATTTTACCTCTGTAAAAAAACAAGAGCCTTTGATTTTAGTGGAGACTACAACTTTTTAATCTCTCGAAAGTGAAAACAATGCTTCCGCTACCTATTTGTAGACTTGGGAGCAATTTAAGAGATGAAATTTAGCATTTAGGTATTAATACTTCACTAGTAGGTACATCCGCACGGACAGTAGTGTTAATAAACTATATTTCGCAGCGTTAGAACAGATTAGATTGGAACTATATCACCTGATAATTCCATTATTGGCATTGTGTCAGCTGATATTTACGCATTCCAGTATTACTATCTAGCGGTTTTTGATGGAATTAGGAGCTTGATCGGCTATTCAATAGATCCGCTAGCAGAGCATTAGAAATCGCGCTTAGAAATTCGGAGGTGTTTTTCGATGTTCGAGCCCTTTGTGAGAACGAACTGTTTAACGTACTACGTTGCGGATGGTTTTAAACGATTCTTTGTGATCATTTTTATCTGACATGCAAAAATCATTGTTCCCTACCTTTTGAGATCTCCGTTTCTGAATGCTTGGCCCTTTAATGTTACACTTTAGGGTTGACACAAATTGATGTCGTTCTTCAAGGACTATTAGATCCCAAATGCGATTTTTAACGCAAGTTTCATGAAGTGTGGTCTAACGATTTTGGAGAAATGAGAATGAGTAAAGCCACGGAGGGCGTACGGCGGACGGACGGATTTTTTTTATTCGATTTTTAGATTCTACGCATCTTGAAACGTAAACCAGAACATTTTCATTGGGGTTAATAATTTTTTTTTTTTTTTTCTTAGTCGATTACAAAGGTTCATCATTGAAAATAATAAACCGAATTCGGAAGTTAAAGAAGAACGTTATTTAATTCCACGAAAATAAGTACACGATTTACATCAATAAATATACGATTTTACATCGATTTCGACGGTTAGGACATCATCAGTACCTAACTAACAATAACTGAAAATACGTTAGAAAGGACACAGTTTATAACGAGACCTTCTCGAACGATCAAGTTTGTCCCCCACCCCAGCAACTACTTGGAACCGTTCCCTACAAGAAGAACTGTGAGTTCTTCAATTCCGTTCAACCTGTTTCGTTGAGAGCAGTAGTCAATCCCTTAGTAAAAATGCAGTTAAGTGGACATGTAGGTCAGAATGAAGTGTATAGTTTGGTGGTCTGGATGCTCGCAAGCTCGCATCTCAAAAATACATAACATCAAGTAGTCAATCCCTTAGTAAAAATGCAGATTAGTTGGATATGTAGATCAGAATGAAGTGTATAGTTTGGTGGTCTGGATGCTCGCAAGCTCGCATCTCATAACACGATCACATAACAGTTCAGAAACGTAAATGTGACTTTTCATTTGTGACTCATGAGCTGCTCCGCGTTGAACGGAACTCACAGTTCTTGTAGGGAACGGTTCCAAGTGGTTGCCGGGGTGGGAGACAAACTTGATCGTTCGAGAAGGTCTCGTCAGTTTATATAGTCAAAGGTGAGGGGAGATTTAATCCCGTTGGTCGAGAGAAAGGAAAGTGCATGAGTTACATCCAATTAAGTGTATAAAAAGTGAAGGATATTATAGCTAATTGGATGGAGTGACGGGAAGGGAAAGGAATGCTCAATCTGTTTATAGCAAGGGGACAGTTCCAGAATCACTGACCTTCCCATAAGAAATGCAGTGAAGCGGCACGATCTCTCGCACTACCCAATTTTCAATTTCTCCCAAGCCGGATTGAGATAACGATCAGCAAAAATATGAAATAATCTCAAGATATGCCTGCCCACGTCCACGTTGAAATTTCCAAGGCTGAGAATAAGAATCAAACTCATTGATTAGCTCTGCAGTCATTGGGTTGATTGTATGCTGCATTTAAGTGTGAATACCACATCCAAATCTGATCATATTCTCATACTGAAGTAGAAATTCGTCGATTTAATCGTACGATAGCTCCAGCCCTATTGTGCTTGACAAAATTTATGATATACAATGTATAATTTAAACAATATTTAAAATCTCATAACGTACCTACACATATTATGTATTCGTGCGACTGGGAGTTACTTTTAAAATCACTCATCTTTCATATAGTAGCGAGAGTCTGTCGTTCCAATATAAAACATGTAAGGTAATAACCGCGTACAATTTAAACATGTAATAATGTACACATTTAATTACTGTGAACATATTTTACACTTGGAACAATATTTTTCCGTGATCAGAGAGATCAGGCAGTGCCTAAATGAACTCTTAGGTACGCCATTGCAAAGAACGTATATACGTCTGATCTAAGAGTTTTGGCTGAGTAGTCATGGTCGCCTTGAGTTATTCTAGTAGCAGGCAGTAGAGGATTGACACGAAAGTGACGAGTTTCTCATCAACCACATTTTGATGAGTGTCCCGACTGCTCTCACTTTTGATTGTTGTCCTAAAGCCAGTTTTTGAGGAGTGTCTCAACATTGCTAGGCAGTAGTCAATTTTATATTATTTTATTTATTTGATTTTTTTTTTTTAACTCACAACAAATTTTATTAAAATAAACTGATTTGACGCGATTTTTTAATGAGTTTCTTGTACATGAAGTATCAACAAGTTACCAACCCGGATGGGATACCGATCGAAAATTCTATTCATGATTTTTTGATGAGTTTCCTTTCGATGAGATACCTGGTACCTACAAGACCCACCACCCTGGTCTTGCAGGGGACCATCGTTATCTCCCCGATTAGGTGAAAAGTCGATATACTCCCAGTTCCGGAGGGCGCCCTATTTTCATGTTACTGATGATGGCCTAACCGTCGAAATCGATTTAACATTGTAACTCTTAATTTTTCGTAGAAATAGACAACGTTTTTCACTAACTTCCGTTTTGAAATGGGTTTCCACAACTTCGTCGCGAGTGATTTAGTTCGTACCATTTTCGTAATTCTTCCCGTCATAATTGTCAAATTGTTTTAAAATTTGAGTATTTTTTGTGCCCAGAAATCGTGAACTATTAAATAATGGCGAAAAAACTGTTTCTATTTGTATCATTCGCCTAAACATAGGTAGGCAGCACTTTTTGAACTTTGAATACATTTCTTCAGTTTTTACCGAATTTTAGCGAATTCTCGTAGAAAATGAATCTATTTTATTGATTTTAACAGTTGTATAAAGATTTCTTTCCGGCTAAGCTCTTGAGATTTAATAGAGTAGCCAAGATGATGCCACATGTTGCGTCCTCGTGTTAGAAAAAAATAAATAAAAATACCTAAGGCACCTATCACACAGGCAGAACTATTATGGTTTATGTTATCTATATGCAAAGGTCACAAAGATACTTTCCATGATGCTATACCCAATTGATGTCCCTATTGATTGTGTTTCTGTGATTTATATGTATGATGAGTGATAATGATGATATTAAGCTAATTGCTCGCTTCATTAAATACCTTCGTGGTATCTCAAGATCTTACTTCTTCCCCGTGGTATGTTTTGTTCGTATGTGCATTTGTACATAGAGGAGATAACGATCACTTTTGAACGGGGGGATATCTATGGGTGTTCTGTCATTTCTTATCAGTGGATCTCCGTCGTGCGCTGTAACCAGGTGGGTTTCTCCATTGGAACTACACAGTGGAAACGGCCAGGTTACAGCTCGCAATCAATACCTTGAATACTGATTCAGATTCGAATGCGAGTAGATATTATGAAACTAATGTATCCCTCAAGCTCTACATACATGTTCAATAGCTACCTTGGATCCCACAGCAACAAAACTCAAAAATAACCAAATGATTTCTGGAAATCCGTCAGGAATCGGAATACAATTTTATGAGATATGCACAAGTGTTTCAAGATTTCCAAGGTTTATGATTCCTCGTAACCTGATTTGGATACAATAAAATTGTTCTGAGAATTTTACGGGATGAAATTCATCGGAAACTATCTCTGGTCAAAGTCGCACTATCTAAAATCATAGTTAAATCAAAATAGATTATTTATAAATTGACGAAGTTGCAACGGTTGCACGTTCACGCGTAGCGGAGGCTCCCAACCGTTTGAATGCTGTGCAATTTATATTCCAAACCAACCCGTACAATCAATTTTTTAAAGATTTTGTTCAAAATTGAGGCGATTTTCATATCGCAAAGATGTTGGGCTGGGTTCGTATGCACAAGCTACTGTTATTCAAACTGCGTTGAAACTCTCACAAGATTATCTAAACTTCATCTTTATTAAAGTAGGAAAAAATGGGAATGGGAAATTGAGAGGAATTTTCTCGGCAGTGAATAAGTACCAAAGAAGCTAATGCATACGATTTACGTTAGCATGTGCGCATAGGCTATTGTTATGCGTAATGGGATGGAATTCATGGAAGACAATGAATGATTTGATGTCACAAACTAAACAACCTGATTGTAGGGAAAGTTAGGGTAATTAATTATGGGTAAATCAGGGAGGACGAATAGACTCAAATCAAAGCTTCTCCAAAAACCTTTATACATGGAAAAGGAAGCTTTGATTTCGGGGGACATACATTTTTTCGTTCCCAATACTGATTAGAAACTTTCTGCAACTTTGGATGCTGAAAACCCTAGATTGAATTCATTTTATTGATGCGCTATCAATTTATTTCCCGGAATCGTATAACCCATCCGAATCAAGCAGAGTCAGCTACGGTCTCTTTTGCGTTTTAATTCCCGCTTCGCTCCTCTGGAGGACAAATTTACGAGCTAGGACGACGAGAGGAAACGAGATGAGGGATTCAGACTGAACAATAACGCTGATAAAGCTGTACTCATCGCCTAGCCCCGGGAAAAGCGAATGAGAATAATAATTACATCTGCTTTGCACCCTCCGTTCCTGCATCTCTCCAGTGAGCTAACGGTGCTCCCTTTTCGCGAGAATCACGAGGCCAACACCGCCTTCCCCTCTCATCGCACTTCTACACCATCACTTTTCATTGCCGTTTTATGAATACTTGACGTCCTTTTGTGGTGAACCGCCAGAGGGGACATGAATAAAAAAGATGGCAAATCTCTCCTCCCTTTGCTCTGATAAAGAACTCCGTTTCAGTTCTCAACTGCACGTATTGTTTTGGAATATAACCATTTTTTAAATCGTTTTTAGGGTAAAAACCATAAATGAAATAAAATTTAACTTGAACCGGCTTAGTGTTATTCAAATAAAAATTCATTGGGTTAATTTTGAGGATTAAATTTACTAATTTACATAAATTCTTTAAATATTGCCTGCTAAAAGCGCGAGGTTATGCATTCTTAGAATGAAATGAAACATTCTTTTAACAACTGATTCACCTACCAAAAATTCAAATCTGAAATAAAAATGGATGTTCTCGTTTAAAAAAACAAAGTTGATGAGCGGATCACGCATTTCCGTGTAAGCGCAATGCGCGCAAATGTGATATATGAATTTAATTCACCGTAAAACATGACGGGCGGTTACCGCATAATGGTTTTTCTAACCCCTCAAATAACGTTGATAGAAATACATATCCATCCTTTAAAAAACACCCTGTATATATATAACACCCTATATATATATATATATATATATATATATATATATATATATATATATATATATATATATATAAACGAAATCCGAAGGAATAAAGAAAATAAATTACATCGTTTCTACCAACAAGACGTTTCGCGTGATCGCGTTATCAAAGACTGATGGTTGGGATAGTGCCTCCACGGGTTGTTGCTGTTCCAGCTTCTTTTCAGTGGCTCCTCCGGTCCGGATGACTGGCGGAGCATGATTCGTCTGGTTGTTGAGTACCTGGAGGGTAACACTATTGGTGATGATGGAATAAAAGACTGGTGGGTGGGGTTAAAAAAAAATATATTTATATAGGTTTATATATATATGTATATTCCAGACGATAACTCATCTTAGGATTCAGATAAGCATTCCGTTCTTGTGCCAAAAAAATCAAGATTTCCAAACGAAAGGATGAGTTCGTTGGCAAGAACTTTTTGAGCACATTAAGTAAATCGGTCAAATTTTGGAAAATTCGCTTTTAAAAATCACTAAAAACGGCTAAAAGTTGTTAAAATCCTATATATTTGCTGAATATTGCTCAAATAAGGTTAATCAACTCTAAAATAGAACATTTGAAAATTTAGGTACAAAATTATGCTGAAAATGTACACGAATTTAATTAAAGTTTGTTAAAAAATCGATAAAACTACAAAAAAGCAAAAAATCCAAAATCTTATTTTGAATAGCAGGTTATTAAGAATACGTATTTTGCCATAAAATTAATAGTTATTTCCTTGCACTCAAAAAGCTCAAACTTTAAAACAATCTAACATTGTACAATACAATATTTTACGAAAATTTGCTCATACAATCATGCTACATGACTGGATTTTTTCTTTCTCGAATTGAACGAAAGTAAAATATTACCTAAAAGAACTCTTGAGGTGTGGTGTGGTAGGAATTACTGTACAATTTCTCATAAGACTGTTGATTCCATTTTATTGGACCTCTTCGGGACCAACTAATATTTCTCTAGATTAGGATTATTCGGGGGAAAGAACAGGCTCAGAATGGGATTGAGAACTACGGATGAATATGAAATGAAGGTAGGAAAAGGTAGTAAACAAGAGTGAGTAAAAGATCCCGTAGTATTCAGCGAAGGGGAAGTGTCTTAACGATGCCTCGCCCCCTAATGGGGAGGTTGAAAGCCCAGGATCCGACTTCGATCCTTCGAAACCGATAACGGGTTACAGCTGAGTTTGCCGAAACGCAAAAAAGAGCTGAATCAGTCGGTAGTGGATCCCAATCATGAGAACGATCTCCAGTGAGCTCAAGTAGAAAGCGTTCTTGCAATCCAATCGCCAAATAGTCAAAAGGGTGACGTTTGTGAAGGTGATGGCAAGGAAAATTCGAATTTAGATAAATCTGTGAAAACGAATCAGTGAATTTTAACAATTTTGGATTTAGGCTACATCTTCAGGGTACCTTTCTCCTCATCTTGGGACTTTTTAATGCTTTCACATATTCAACACTTGAAACAGCGGAGAATAGCGAGAAAGTTTTACTAGCTCACCACTGAAGCTAGGGAAAATTTGTGATCATGCAAGAGGTAAAAAAATACCTAAGCAAAGTTATTTGGAAATAAATATTTTCAAATTTTCTTCGTATTTTAGAGCATTTTGTTCAATTTTGGTTCCGTATCTATTGTATCACGTGTGTCTGCCTGTGTGTCGATGCCTTTTCACGCCCAGAACTATAGATAACTACTAATCTTTTATCCAATTTTGATGAAATCTTCAGGATTGCAAGGATTAGCTCCTAGATAATTATAATTAACCTATATCAACTTTATCAACCCTCTTGAAATAAAATATCTATTTATTTGTAGCCTATTTTTGCTTTTAGCGAATTTTTATAGAAAATGAAGCTATTGCAATGTCTCGGAAATGTTTGAAATACACATTTATGAAAATTTTCTACATTAAAATCCGTTTTGAGGCATTCGATTCCTCAAGTTTGTGTTTTCATATATAAATATATATATATATCGTAAGCAACCAACTGCTTAAACAAAGAAATGATTAGTAATATAGAAAAATGAAAGGCAGAGTTCAATGTAGGCGAGCAATTCTCCGCTCAAAACTTTATTTTTTGAACATAGACGTCCCACACATTGGTTACCAAACCCATGATTCGGTCCATAATAATAATTAGTGAACCATAGTAGAGAATTTAAGAAGTAGTTACACACACATATTAATTGCTATGCAATTCTTAGGCCGACCTCCAATAATTTTTTATGTAACGTCCGGAACGAAATTAAAGATGATCTTCACGTACAACCGAGTAGTTGAGTAGTTGCTATAGATTGTGTCACAATTAGGGACGTTGCGATACCACCTAAGTATCGATACTCGATACGATCCGATATTTTTCTAGCAGTATCGATACCCGATATTATCGAAAGTAAAGTATCGATACTTCTCCAATATTGACTCAAAAGTATCGATACCATCGATACTTCCGATACTTTTTTACGTGTAAAAAACAGGTGGGGGAAATGCCATTTGGTTAATAATTTTTTTAAAGTTAGCGTGGTAGTGAGGGGATGAGATATTGGTTTAGGCTGCTTTTCTCATCGTTTATTTGACACTCCTAGCGCTTTCGCCCATTAGGGCCTCATCAGGGAGTTTAAGTTTACATATTGTTGTAGCATTCGTTTATTTCGATATGTTTATTTGGTATCCGACGGATACCAAATAAACATATCGAAATAAATGAATGCTACAACAATATGTAAACTTAAACTCCCTGATGAGGCCCTAATGGGCGAAAGCGCTAGGAGTGTCAAATAAACGATGAGAAAAGCAGCCTAAACCAATATCTCATCCCCTCACTACCACGCTAACCATAATAATGGAAAGGCTACCTACTGTAATAATTTTTTTATTGGAATTTTCTCACACCTCACGTAATAGGTAGGCTTCGGAGGATGCATCCAGAACTCTGTCGAAAGGAACTGATGATAGGATTCTTAATTTATGTTTTAAATTAATAGATATATCACCAAGTAGATTTCCAATTTTGAATTCTCAAACTTGTCCCATTGTTGATTCCAATCTCTCTTTTTGTTGAAAATAGGAATGTGAACTTATTTATTCAAATACTTAATTTACTAAGTTAAGTATTTCAATTTGAACCATAGTTTTCAGTTTCACATCTTCAATTCTCAATGTTTCCATGACTATCTATCCACTTACTCATGACTAGCACTAAATAGTTTCACTAATCTTTAATCAAATTTTGTTGTTATTACGTAGGTGAACGTTAGGAATTTCATTCTGGTAGGGCTGAATAATTTAGGAATTCATTTAGGGATTTTCAGAGCAGTTTCCTTTCACAGAAAACATTTTAAGGTGAGTTCTCCAGTGAGGTGTTAAATTTTGCTAGAAACAATATTTTAAATAAATTTAATTTTTTTATAAGAAAAAAAATTTATTAAATTAAAGAATATTTCAAAAGGTAACACAAGATTTTGAATGAGAACAAAGTTTCATATTTTAAATGAGAATTAGCTAGACCATTGAAGGTTATTGATTTGCCTATTTCACTTCACAACATGTTATGGTTTTCAGAGTAATTATAATCATTAAAATAAATGGAATCATAAAATACATCTACATCTTACATTAAAAGGATATTAAGTTTCATGTGAGTAACTCAATGGTTTGATGAACTTAAGACGAATGTGGCAGGTCAAAACTTTCAAATTTCACAGGGAAATGAATTCATTTTAAAATAAACATTTATGAAGAAATTTTAATGATGAAAAGGAGGTACTGAGTTGAGTTGGAGAAATATGTTTTCATTTGGAATTATAATTAAACTGAGTAGCTTTATCACTGAGTAGTTTCCTGCCTCTATAGCAAAGGGCAGGTGGTGGAGTGGCTATGCCCCCTTTTAGGATTAAATTTAACTAAATTTGATAGGTAGGTAGATAATAGAATCTGGAGAAAATTATTAGAATGTTTTACTAAAAGTGATTTATCCATAGAACATTCGAAATTAATAAGAGATTATAGTTTACTGTGAAAAACCACGAAAGGATAAATGAATCATATTTCTTGATTTGAGAAGACGTTGGTATTTTGGTGGAAATTAAATAAACTCTATTAGAAACTATTATGATTTTAGTTTGACAAGTTCAGATTGAGCCTATAGCAACTATTGCAATCCAATATGAATGGATTTGACTCTAAAATAATTTAATTGCAAGCCAATATTCTCAAAGTTCTCAACAAAGTGAAATAATTACAATACTCTCAGAGCCTGGGGACCGCTTTAATTATCCTTAATTTATGAAGCCGCTGACGAAAAAGAACTGAAAATAAAGATTCAAAAAGACCTTGATAAATTGGAAGTTTACCTAAACTATAATTTCTTAGTTTTAAGCCCCAAAAGTAAATTTATAGTATTTAACTTAAATAAGAAAATTAAATTTTTTGAACATTTAGTGTACCATCAATGTAATAGAAAAAATAATGAATTATGCTCAAGCAACTGTATAAAAATCCTCCGAACCAACCAGATCTAGTATTTGGGTTTGACAATAGATGAGAAGCTAAATTGGATAACACATGTTGAAAAATTACAAAAAGAATTGCATATTGCACTTAGAAAATTCTATTCCCTGAGGAAAAAATGTCCCATAAATGTACTTTGAAATATATATTTTGCGCTAGTTCAGTCCAGATTACAATATGGAATTGAATGCTGGGACACAACGGCAAACAACCATTTAAAATCCTTAACCAAAATTCAAAAAAAATTCATTCGATTAATCTTAGGAAAAAATAAAACAACACCTTCCCTTCCTCTCTTCAATAAAATAAAAATAATGCCAATAAGTAAAGATACATTAATAAAGCAGGAAAACCGAACTAAACAGGTTAAACTCCCCCAAGCAAATATAGAAAAGTTCCGGAAATCATTCACGTTTATAGCCCCACGCCTGTACAATTTACTACCGTGCAAAACAAAAAAAGAAATTAACTTCAAAAATTATAAAAAAATGATAAATGACTGGATATGGGACATAGATGAGAATAGTGGAGAAGTATCAACATTATTATAAAGAATAGGGTCCTTTTATAACTAATTGATTATTATTAAGTAATTTCTGAATTTAAATTGTAATTCATCACCCTATGATATTAGTATGACATTTTAACTTGAACTTTATTTTCTTCAATTATTTCAAATTAGAATTATAATGTTTACTCTTTAATTATACTGAAAAAGAAGGTAGCCATCTAAAAAGTGTTACACATACTGATTTCGTCAGAGCAGAAGCCGAAAATAGCTAAACTGACGAAAAATTTTCTTTTCTTTTAAAATGTTTGAAAAGCATATTGAATCTATTTTTATGTATTTTATTTACGGAAATTGTAAAATGTGCATATATATATATATATATATATATATATATATATATATATATATATATATATATATATATATATATACTCGGCGCTTCGCGCCTCGCCGGGGGGCTTCGCCCCCTTGGACCCCCCTAATCTATACTCGGCGCTTCGCGCCTCGCCGGATCTTTTCTCTTTTCTACTGCGTAGAAAACGAGGATAATTTGCTATGCAATTCTTAGCCTGAATCAACTTAGTTTTGGAATGTAGCCAGGTACGTAAGGAGAGGGAAATTGGTAGCTTGAAATGTGAACATTTATCACATAAATCAAGCGCTTTCCAACGAGTGGCGAACGATTTTTGTGCGATGGAAACTGCGGAAGTTTCATTCCCCTAACAACGGCTGGGTTGTACGTGAAAAACACTGAAATTGTGACACAATCTATAGCAACTACCTAATCAACTACTCGGTTGTACGTGAAAATCATCTTTAATTTCGTGACGGACGTTACATAAAAAATTATTGGGGGTCGGAATAAGAATTGCATAGCAATAAATTAATATATAGTTATTTATATTATGTTAAAAGAAAATAAAAACTTTTGAAATTGATTGAAATTGGAAAAATCAAGGAAAATATCGGTGGTATTGGTCACCAAGTATCGATACTTCCGATAATATCGGGAGAAAGTATCGATACCACGATAATATCGGATGCAAAGTATCGATACAAATATCGGTGGTATCGGAAGAGAAGTATCGATACCTCGATATATCGGAAGTATCGCAACGTCCCTAGTCACAATTTCAGTGTTTTTCACCTACAACCCAGCCGTTGTTAGGGGAATGAAACTTCCGCAGTTTTCATCGCACAAAAATCGTTCGCCACTCGTTGGAAAGCGCTTGATTTATGTGATAAATGTTCACATTTCAAGCTACCAATTTCCCTCTCCTTACGTACCTGGCTACATTCCAAAACTAAGTTGATTCAGGCTAAGAATTGCATAGCAAATTATCCTCGTTTTCTACGCAGTAGAAAAGAGAAAAGATCCGGCGAGGCGCGAAGCGCCGAGTATAGATTAGGGGGATCCATTGGGGCGAAGCCCCCCGGCGAGGCGCGAAGCGCCCAGTATATATACTAGTATATATATATATATATATATATATATATATATATATATATATATATATATATATATATATTCCAGACGATAAATCTTCTTAGGATTCAGATAAAGATTCCGTTCTTCCACCAAAACATCAAGCTTTCCAAATGAAAGGACGGGTTTGTTGGCCACCTCTTTTTGAGCACATTAAATTGTTCATATTTTAAAAAATGTGCTGAAAAAATCACTAAAAATAGCCAAAAACGGATAAAAATCGTTAAAAATTTGTTTTCGCTGAATGTTGCTCAAATACAGTTTACTAAGTACACCAAACAGAACATTAAAAACTTTATGTGCAAAATAATGCTAAAAAATGAACCTAAATCCCATTAAGATTTGCTAAAAAATCGAAAAAACTGTAAAAAAAAGCTAAAAATCCAAAACCACTTTTTGATAAGCAGATCATTATTTAGAATAAATTTTTTTCCATAAATTTAATGGTTAGTTATTGGTTTTTTTTTTTTGCACTCAAAAAGCTCAACTTTCAAAACAATTTATCATTACATAATACAATAATTTACGAAAATTCGCTCAATACGATCGTGCTGCATGACCGAAACTTATTAGTGTTCCAAAGCACATTTTCTTAAATTAGAAAACTTTATTGTGGTCGAAAAGTTCTGTCCTACGACACCATTTTTCCTTCTGCAACACCCTTGATCTTTTAATGGAAGAATGATTTTTCACACACACATACGATTAAATCAAGGAACCGAAAGAATGTCCCACAACGAATTTCCATGGAGAAATTTTAGGAGCCATTGCAATATCTTCATTTTATCCGAAAATTTCTAAAACAGTAACTAATCCCTACAAATCCTAAAATTTTTACATAGCTGTTATTCAGAAGACTGCCATAAATTTGAACTTAAACTTCCACGATGATAAAATATTAACTTGGACGGAAAATTGACTTAAATAAGAGGTTGAGGGAAAAAAAACGAAAATTCGTTCAAAAGGTCAGGTTGTTCGTTAAAACTTCCTCATCTAGAATGCATAATGTTCTTCACGATGACATGACACCCAATATACCTTCACCATCTTTTCCTTGATTGGAGATAATATATATTATCTATATCAGCGTATCTCATTGGATTCAATAACGGCAGGTATAACAATATAAGTGATTCTCTTAATTAACTGAGCGTTCTAAATGTTGAAGGATAATGGAAGGTTACTATTGACGAGGTGATGGATTCATTGGAAGACAGGTTTCCTCCATTTGTTAGGATGTCAGACCCCGAACCCAGGTCCTCCCTCCCTTGGCACGACCGACCAGCCGGGTAATAAAGTTTCTCTCCCTCTTCCTTACAAATTGTTCAGGAGATAGTCCTTCTGTTCCGTCACAAGTAACAGAACTAGTGGCTGGAAGGCTACTTTTTTTAGACACTACCTTTGTGCCCGTCCATTTTCTGATAAGCCTAAAATTCCAAATAAATCCCTCTAAATTCAGATAGTACCTACGTAGAGTATTGAACCATAAATTATTATCATAAATGAATGACAAATGTTTTCGTAGACAAGTTTTGTGTTGCCTTTCCTCACAAAAAATTAGTTATTGTCTCAATAATATTGTCAACCATTAATGGACATTATATCACAATATATAGTTGTTGCCTGTTTTAAAACTTGCAGTTTAAAGATGTCGTTTCAAATAATCGTCATCGCCTATGTGATTCCAGGTCATTTACGGGGCACAAAAACATATTAATTCAATTTCATGTCTCTTGGCTATTTGGCCCGATTTTTGGTTTATTAGTAGGTATCCATGATGATCTTCGTATTGTGGTTTAGCCATTTGAAGTCAGGTGCACCTAATCATAAACCAGCACAGAATTTTTCTACTGGAGCCTTACAAATAACTTTATAATGATGCTAGTAGGTTGGATTCGCGCAATCGCAGTGCGAACGAACCTTACGGTAGTACGTACTATCCACTAGGTACAACTTGAGAGATCTGTCTATATGAGGTCAAGATGATACTGCAAAGTAACCGGTCTTCCCCCAACTCCGTAAGTAAGTCATTTGATCACCATAATGATAATGTGTATACCTAATTATAAAAGTAACATTCATGTGCTTAGACCGTGTCTTATATGAGATGAAGTTAAAGGCATGGGTCACAATATTTTACATTGCTTCTCATCTGGTATGATTTTCAGATACCAAGGCTAGTAGCAAATAACCTCCAACAGCGGATTCCGAACTGAAAATAATGGTATTATTTCAGTTAGCCTACACGCTGGCATTTTAAAATACGACCACAACGTCAATCTGGTTGTCCTCGTAAACACGTCTTCTTTACATTATTCGATGCGTTCGAGTTGTCAAGAGCGAAACACCTCGATTATTCGCGAAAGTTAGTTAAACAGTAGGTGAGGACTAGTGAGTTCGGGTGTTAGTGGCCAAATTTTCGGGTAAGTAAATCTACCAATCAAAGTGAAGAATAATTCATAAAATTCTGCTTAGATAAAAAAAAATGAATAAATAAAACGAAATATAATAAAATTGGTAAGTTGAAACTTAAAAAAAAAAAAAAAAAAAAAAATAATAATAATAATAAAAATAAAAAAAAATAATAATAATAATTTCCATGGTTAAAAGAATAGTTCAAGCTTTTATGGCCTTCAAATTAGTATATGCATGGGTGACTTATCTAAGCAAGACTAGGCTTTTATGTAGTCTGAAAAATAATAGTTCTGAACGAGTGATGAAGCCAAAAAATATTAGCACCCCTCTTAAGCTCTAGCCTATTATTATTAGTACCCCGATGATGGTAGGGGAGGGGGTCAATTTATTGCACCGAAATCTTAGTTTATTTTGCGGGACATCGTCCTGTTTCCGAAGCATAAGTTCTGGAACCAATTCACCCTCACCCCCTCCCCCTATCTGGTTGTCTACGATACAACCTGTTCTGGGTCGAGCATCCAAAGTACTCCGAATCGTTCTATTTCCACTTCCAGCACATATCGAGTTGAAATGATTTCAATTGAATTATTCAATTATTTTTTAAATTTTCTAGACGATACTGAACCGGCTGGACATTGTGTGGGAGCCCTAAACATCACGAGACATGCATAAGGCTTGCTATCCATTAAAATCACCTTTCTAATTTGCTTGGAAATAATGTTTAAGATTTGCATTATAAGTGGAAGTGTAGCGGTTACCCGCTACCAACTTGGAGTAATCATTGTAGAACACAAAATCGTTATTCGTACCTAGCGTTTCGTTTTGCTAGGGCTGGTTCATAAAAACTGTAGATTTATTATTGTTAGAGTATCATACGAATGCGGTATTAATTATAGGTAAACAAATTTACTGTTGAACTAAATTTTTATCACGATGTGAAACGATTGATGAAATTATTCTTCAACATAGTCCGGTGAATACATGTAGTATTTGGAAATAAAGTCGTATACTTTGTCAACCCGTGCATATACAACGGGGTGATCAGTCACAGAGCACCCGGTCGAATAGCTCACAACACCAACAGTGACTCCTCCACAAACTAATGGGCCTCCAGAATCTCCTCCACAAATGGTCCCGGATTTTGGATGCTTCGTAGCAGCACACAATCTATCTGGGATATTCTCGTTAAAATTTTCCTCACACTTGTAGTACCTGCTCAAATCGCACAAGAGTATGTTACAGTAATGTGGTGGTAATAATCGCGTTGATATGGCTTTCATAAAGCGAGAAGAGTTATAATACTGATCATCTGAGAAAACTGCAGTGAATCCCCATCCAGCGACAGTACAACTTCGTTGTAAGAGTTGGGAGAGTTTGACGATTTCTATGAATCGCTGTCGAGTGAAAGGCATATTGACAGGTTGAACTAAATCGTTGAAAATGAATCTTGCAGTCACTTGAATCACAGCAATGTCATACAGCCATTCGCCAGTAAGCAATGGTTTACATTTTTCATGTTGAATCCATCTGTATACCCACCGAAGCTGGTAACCTTGTTCATGAGGTTCATCATTAGAGACACTGCCAGCGATTACGCGAGTGCTGCTGTAGTCACGATTTATCCTTTTAGTAACCCCACCTAACGGTTCTGTTACTGTTGAGGTGCAGTGGCAAGCAGTCAACACGTGCAGAGGGCTGAGTATACCACCTCCGCAAGAGGATACGGACTGCCCGAACCTGATAACAACACTGAATGGAAACTCTCCCTTTTTGGCGTAACGCGCTCCAATTATTGTTTCTATTGCATGGGCATAATAAACAGAGAACTGGCAAATAATAAATAAGCTGTTAAGCCAGACATTAAAATTCATACCTACCGAAATCGGAACATCAAAGAATTATCACATCTACTGCAGCGATTAACCAAAAGTTTCAAGTGGTTCATCAAGGAGATGTTTATTGTAATTTCTGCTCCCAAGATACTAAAACTCTGATGCACCATGGCAAATTATGAAGTGATTTTCCTATTCCTTAAGAAGCTTAGTTTAGAGACTATGTTTGTGTGAAGTTCACAAATAATTATATGTCTACCTACATAAACTGCATAGGTTATTGTCAATAAAATTATAATATAGTTTGTAGGAAGATCTAGTAAAACCCATTTAGACTTAGCTAGCAAAAAATCTAACGAGCATTGAAATATTTCCTCTTTTTCTTTTTATTCTGCGTCGAAATTAACTAACGTGGCATATGATACCTACTCATTCATTGGTTTGCCAACATTATCATGCTATCATAGAATTCAAAAGTCTAACTGTAGCATGAACTTGTAGAAAAAATAAAAAGTTCCTGTATGATCGTATGAGCGAATTTTCATTAATGGTCGTATTACATTTATGTTAAATTATGTTGAAATTTGAGCACTTTGGGGACAAATAAAACATTTATTATACATTTTATAGCAAATTAACTTTTTGTCAGTAATATCCCAATAAACAAACAATTTTGTGGATTTTTACAATTTTCTCAAGTGTTCCTATCGATTTTTAGCTTATTTTAATGAAATTTAAGTACATTTTTTAGTACAATTATGTGCTTAAATTTTTAAATATCCTAGTTCATGTTCGATTAATTTTTTTCGAGTAGCATTCTGCTAAAAAACAGAAATATGTTAATTTTTAGCGGTTTTTTGCCTTTTTTAGTGATCTTTTCTTTTTTTTAAGTACATTTTTTGAAATTTGACCAATTTAATGTACTCAAAAAGTGTTGTCCAACGAACTCATCCTTTCTTTTAAAATGCTTGATTTTTTGGCGAAAGAACGAAGTTTTTATCTCAATTGTATCGAGAGTTATCGTCTGGAATGACAAATATACATATATATATATATATATATATATATATATATATATATATATATATATATATATATATAAAAGCGTTAAAATCCAGGAATCATTTCAGAATGCCTCAAAACAGATTTCGATGAAGAAAATTTTTGAAAATTTTTATTTTAAAATTTTTGGAGCCATTGCAATAGCTTTATGTTCTAAGAAAATTCGCTAATATGGCATGTCCTTAATACACAGAGTGTCCCACATGAGGTAGTCAGTAATTCAGGGGTCAATTTTAGAGCGTATTACTGATCAAAAGTTCTTCCTAGAGAATTTTTTAAACGCTTAGTTATCGAGTAATTCAACTTTTAAAATTTTTTTCATGTTTTCGACCTTATGTTACTAAAACGATCATTACTCCCGTATATTGCTGTGAAAATTTACATTTGAGGGTACCATTGAGAAGATCATTAAATTTTCTAGAAGATAAATGCCTGAGTTCTTTTTAAGAGTTAAGTATTGAGATAGAAAAAGCCCGCTGAAAAGCGAATTTTACCTAATTTGGGAAACCTCAAGTTTTTTCAATCAGGAATTGAATTATGAGAAATGAGAACCAATATTTTTTCAAGACACAAGAGAGTAAAAACTGCGCCAAGATCTCACTTTTTTAACGGTGTAGTCAGTTTTACTCTTACTTTGCTAATTAGAGGAGAAAACTATGTTTTAAAGTTGAAAAAACCTTGTTTTTACAATGAAATCAAGCGTGTGTGTGTGTGTGTGTGCGTGTGCTTTGTCATCCAGCAGTTGGGATGACGAAAGGGAGAGACTATAACACATTCCGAGTGACCAGGACAAGAAGCCAGATATCGTTGCTATCAAGCCCGATGGGTCTGCTATAATCAGGATGTCCAGGTAGTCCAGTAGCAGCGTGGACATGGAGCAGACCTGGCGGGCCAAGATAAGTAAATATGATAGAAGCGATATCTGAGCTAAAAGGAGTAGCTCAACTTATTAATGTTTCGATGTTACCCTCAGCCCAGAGTTTCAGACGTCTTTTAATCAAGACTCGCATGTCTCTTGCTTGCTCCATCAACCGATTTTGCTGTAATGAAACACTGAGGAATACGAGCACCCTCTCTGAAAGATACTCTCACGCTGTCAGGACATGTAGCTCGTTTGCCAATACCTCAACGGCCTTACTACTTATGGATCCACTAGGTGGGTCGTATTACCTTCCTCTCAATGAAGCGATTTTTTCCTAGTAGCCATGCCATGTCTCTCTTCTGATGCATGGAGCATTCAAATAAGTGGCGTTTTACACTAGATTCAACCTCAAAATGCACTCATTTACTTCTTCTCTCAGAAGGTTACTCTGATAAAACATCGTTGAGAAGGTCTTCGCCACTATGAAGGTGGTCTGCCTAGCGACAGAGGATGCCACACAATCTTTTCTTTCATCTTCTTTGTAGTATTGGTACTTCGGTAGGTCTGAAATCACATGACTATTACGTGTTACTGGAACAGGAGGATGTGCTCCCTCAGTATTTGCCTAATGAGCATTGATTCTTGGTGGAGTGGGCAGGGCACGAGACATCAACAGAACTATTAGTGGGGTAGTATCTGAAAATGGAACATATCCGAGGTGATTTTGAAGGTTAGCCTCTGCTTGCTGAGCTGATCGGTTTCTGACGGGGATGTATTGATCTGGATGAGCTCGCCTGACATGATTAGTCATTCCCCTTGTGTGTGTACAGCAACAAGCAATATTGACAAGGCACGTTTTGTGAATAAGTAGTCCGGCCTTATAGTTTGGACATTTGTTCGGTTTTACTGTGCTGTCTTCGAGACATTCATGACGTTGCTTAACTATATCACTAATCAACTTATCAATAAACAACAACTTAAAAAACTTGATTAAATATGTAGGCTTTCAGCGAAAAAAAAATTACTACCTACATGATAAAAAACGAACGAGAATGACTAGAATAATACCTCCTCATCCGATGCCCTTCATATTTGCTCTTGATTTGATATACCTATTCAGATTCCGGATTTCCGTAAAAAAAAATGTTTCGATCATAGATCTGAAATCTGGATATTATTATGTACCCATTTTGGAGAGCGAACACGACACCAATCTCATGGCTTTCCTTGAAGCAGCCAAAAAATATAAATTAACAAATAAAAACGGAAATTTTCTCAAATCAATCTGCTAGGATACATATTGTAAACAACTCTATAAAACATGATGTAGACCACTTCAGACCACTCTATGACATGCCTGCACTAAAAGAACTGAGAGAACTCAAACGAGTTAATTAGTGATGTTTGCTCGTTTCGGTTTATTATTTTCATAAATGAACCATTGTAATCGACCTATATTTATTAGGGTGCATCGAAAAAATAAATAAAAAAAGTGCCCCCCTGATAAATTTTCTTTTTTTCTGGAGAATAAGAGAGTATTTTTCATTTATTTTTTTGACAACGGTAAGGTTTGCCACCATAACCTGAAAATACATAAAATTGTCAAATTTGTGGGAATATATCTTATAATATCTCTTATAGTGGCCTTACCGTTGTCAAAAAAATAAAAATAAAATACTCTCTTATTCTCCAGAAAAAAAGAAAATTTTTCAGGGGGGCACTTTTTTGATTTATTTTTTTTCGATGCACCCTAATATATATATTACCCAATGGTTAATTATTTCTATACTAGATAGCTCATTCATTGTCTAAGGAGGTCGCCCATGACCCCACCAGGGTCTCCCAATTTTAAGCTTTTTATTTAATATTAATAAACAATCATATGCAAAGAATGTTTCTGAATTGACCTGCACATACAATTCTTTATTACAATTAATGAACTCGTATTTCAACAAATCGATTTGGAAAGAAATCAGTCTCAGAGGCCCCTCAGCTAATTTGTGGTCTTCCATACTTTGTAATTATTCAATCCAAAAGCACTCCCATTTCTACTTCATCATTGTAGGTCGATTAGGAAATAATTTCCTCTGCACTATCATTTGTTCTCTGCACCTCGTAATTATTTTCTAGGTGTCCCAAAGAAGCTCCTTCTCTAATTTCAGCACCATAGGTTCATTAGGAAAGAAATCAGCCTCACGGGTCCCTCAACGTAACACACTTTCGTAACTGATTTTGTTTCGTGTTAGCTTGCTAGTTACACTCTTAGAAGCGAACCTGATTATTCCCAGGTGCAGCTAACATCTTAAGCTAAATGTTGAAGAAACCACAGTGCCCAGCTGCCATTATTCAGTATCAACAAGGAAAAATCCTAATGTTGGCCCAGATGCATGATTGGGTTTGATGTCAAAACCTTGAGGACACTTGGAAAATTAACATGTACCCACATCCGCACCTTTATTTCCTACGTCCAGTCCTGATGAAAATCTCAAAACAAGTAAGAAAAGAAACACCACTGGCTTAAAATTGGACTACTGCGCCATTTAGAAAGACAGTATCCCTATATATATATACCTGGATGACATTGTGTGAAATGAATAGAAGAATAAGGTTAATAATAAATCATTATTGGACATGATTTAATTACGGAGTTCGAATAATGAATGCTGGATCCCTAATTGCCATTTCATTATTCGGTGCAATTTTTCGTTGAATAATTTTACAATTCAAGGCGATCCTGACTGCCGGTTCACACAGTTTTTCGAACAGTATTTGTTCTGTGTCTGTCTGACTTTTTATTAATTTCAATGGAACAATAAACACTTTTTCGTTTGGAGACTATTAGTGGAGTTCTATTGTTTGGCGATATATTTATCCTTTCAACTATCATCTTATATATTATAATTATACTTATCTGTTCAGGCAACACGTTTTACTCATGACTTGGATTTATAAATTCTTCCTACTGTCGTAAACTAAGATGACTTCCAAGTTTGGAATGTACGCGACCAAGTTTCTAATAGGAATATTCATTCCTACTTTCCATTTCTCTTGCCGTGCGATTCCGATACTACTACTTGGAACCTCGAGAAACGCGGAACTGAGTCTGCAAAGCTAATCCGCTCCGCCGAATGAAATCCGTCACCGCCAGGGTTAAAATTAATTCGCTCCGGGTTATTCAACCAACGGCTATGTGGCAACATGAATATGCATGTCCATGTATGTTGTCGTCTCGTATAATAGTCGTTATGTCTGTGAAAGGAAAGGTGAATAAGGTGCTAATTACACGCTCTAAGGTTCACATTTCGTGATGGATCCGAGGTATTCCTGGACGCCACTGTGAATCGGTGGGCAACAGATTATAATGTGTTACTACTATTATTACGAGGGAATTCTGCAATTCAAATTGATGAGGCAAACTCTTAAACATTGCATTGGTTAGGTTTGCCTCTATCCAATGCTTACTTAAAAGCCATGAAAAGAGTCCAATCGTTATTATATATGTATTGCAAAGATAATAATGCATTCGATTTTTGTAGATGTATTAGTAAATAGCTTCATTGATGCTCCGTCTTCACAAGACTAATGATGCTGAGGGCGATATACAATGTCAAATAAGTCATCAGTTACAATTTTGATATTGAGGAAGCCCTAAATCAAAAACTGTAGGCATATACCTATTTCAAATTTTCAGAATTATTCATGTTCTGTTTTATTGTTTGTTACATTGATGTATTTACTCGTCTAATTGTTTCTATGATTTATTTTTTCATTTGTATCGAGCTTTGGACAATATATTTCTTTTCTTTCTCGGTTGCAGTTCTTTAAATCCATACCCACCTATATTATATGGACCTGAACAGTGTAGACACACAATGCTTTACTCTTGTATTGGGGATTCTCATCGTATTAGACAAGGACTAAATTTTGAGATTTTTACTAAATTTGAGAGTTCTAACAAACGGTACTGTAATTTATAATAAGCGAGTGGGTAAGCTTATCTCCCTGAGACAACATATCGGTTTTGATATCCTGTGTAGGGATAATTGTTTGTCGAATTAATGGTTTAAATCACCAATGTTGTATATAAAATTGTTGAAGATCTAATCAAAACCGTTTGGAAATAATATTCATACAGGATGACACGGAACCGAATTCCATTTTACGAAGGTCCAAAGCGCGAACAACCTCCATGAAGACCAAAGTTTTCTACCTATCTTCTTTTGCGAGATGTATCTAACAACAACTTGAATTATTCGTCAGTACGGGATGCTCAGTAGACTAAGTGAATACATAGCTAGCTTTCTTTTGAACACGTTTCAAAACTCTTTTTTACAAGTTCTACTCCCTTGGTTTCAGAGTATCTATCGGATGTTTATTGACTGGCGGTAAGATGCCCTGCACCTCTCCTTCTCATTTTCCCCAAATGAAGGAGGGGTTAAGGAGAGAATTGGGCGGGTGGCAGGCAGATTGAGTCACATTTCACCTCTCTAGCACACCCTTGAGCCAATGTTAGGAGGAACCACAAGGTGATTTTTCAGTTAGGGGTTGTGTCCCTCCCGCGCCAAAACTCACCCCTACCATTCGGTTGAGGTGGTAAACTAACCCTCCTAACACCTTACCTACTATTTACGATGAGGCTTTGCGGCTTTTGCTACTCCCTTGTGCACCTCACCTTACCAGCCTGCGGTAGGTGGATACACTCACGCGAAGCTGCAAACGTATCGATTTTTGTGTATTTAAATTATCACGTTCTCCAGCGATCTAATTTAATCGGACTTGTATCCCTACACTTTTTTACACTTTGATATTCAATTTAATTTTTACCATTTGTTTTCAGCGTATAATACATATATTGGCACAACATACAAAAACCACTCGATCATATTGATTTATCTCTAAATGTGTAAAAAAGGGAATAATTCATATTTGAATTGGCTCACGTTGTGATTGGATGAAGAGTAGACATTAAGCCTTAGTTTCATATTACAATTGTTATTCCTGTATTTTCATCATTCATGGATTGAACTGTGCCCAGAATTAATGTATTCTGTGATTATTTCGACGAGATGTGGTGTGTGTTTGAGAGCAACATCTTGATGGCGTACGGTTAACGCTTTCAACCTTTAACGCTTTGCCGAGACCGCTTCCTATTCCTGAGTTGTGTAGTACCCTGCTTTGACAAAAACTCTATATCTACTGCGTACTTAGTCGCTACAGTGAACTGCCTCTACCTTATAAAGGTAGACAATAACCTGCATATTAAAACAATAACATAATCTTAGATCGGGATTGTTTTTCTCCACGATCAGTACAGATGGCGGTGTATTCGGCTGAAATTTTGTGCAGTCAAGACGGTCTATGTTACCGTCTCTGTAACAACACCCAACCATGAGAAAAAAGTTAATTAAGTACCCCTTGTTACTTAAGTACCACCGCACCTTCCATATGGCTTAATTTATTTCACGGAAACGTGGCTTCACCCAAGAGTTGTTACTCATGATGTTTGAGGCTCTCGAACGATCACGTTTTCCGTTCCGAGGTTCCGCATCAAATATTCATCATACCAAAATATCAGGCGGTGGAATGATGATTAGTATCGAACAGAGCAACGCACATAATAGGTTTCCTCGAATGAAACACCAGAGTTTTTACGAATGTAGATCAATTGTGGCCCTTTACGAAGCACTGGTTCTACCCATCCTAGAATATTCATCTACCAGGTGGTCGCCAGAGAGAATGAGAGTGGAAGAGGCCGAAAATGTGAGTTTTTTAATTACCTACCTAATTTTGGTCTCTCAGCCTTCTGTTTTCAACTGTATTGATTTTTTCCGGACTCACGAATTTATTTAATTGCGCTGTATTGCCAGCATTTAAAGATTGGTTCCATGAGGAAGTAGAGGGGACAGTAAAACCGAAAAACCTCGGGTTTTTCCATCGTTATTCCGCTTTGACATTAGTTATTGCTAGATTTATGCGAAAGCAGTTTTTATGGACTATATTCTTGCTTGGTTTGCCCTGGCCGATGTTATTGACCAAAGAACGTCATTGCTTTTTGCTATAAGCAAAAAGCAGTGCACTTCTCCATTTCGGTGCCATACTTTCGAAATCCATGTGTTGCAGAGATTGTGGAGAGGGTAATTAGATAAGAGCGTCCACTCGAAATGTGAGCAAAGGCTCAATGCGTTTGTTTCGCTTCTCACCCTTTCTATAGGTATCATGAAAGTTGCTTCAACTTTCAAACGTGAATTCCTGCTAAATCCCTGTAGCAAGGAAAAGGTTTTCACGGGAAAATTCATCTTCACATCAACTAATCCTATAAACTATTCCTGAGTCTTGTAAAAAGTATCCAACAATCGTAGGACCTGCAATTGGTAGAGAACGTATCGTTTTCGTCTCATGTCTTCACTTCACTGTTGTCGACTACAGAGACCCATGATCTGATGGTGGAAGTTGATTTCCGCCCAAGAATGTTCGACCGAGGCGGCGCGACGGGATGGTATTTACCCCAGACCTTTTCTAATATCCTGCTCTCCTCCCTTCTCTACAACCCTTCACCCGAAATGAACCTCCCGATGCTATTTGACCATTTCCCCTTCTTTCCCTTGAATTCCCTGTAGTTTTTGTCGAGCGGCTTGGTCGTTTAACGGCAGTTCGGTTCAGGGGCAATTGATCTGACCCGGATTTCGTTTGAAGTAGATTCGTGGTTGCGGTCTGTGCAGGTGGATTTCGGTCTATTATTTTCAACAATGAACCTTTGTAATCGTCTAAGGAACAAAAAAAGAAAAAAAAAAAAATTAAACCCCCTTCTGATTTGATTCAAAATATATAATTAAAAAAAAAAATAATATAATAAAAAAAAAAAGTCCATCCGTGAGGGGTGGCATCGTACATTTGGGAAAAAAGTAACAAACAAAGAAATTTCGTCTGAAGGGAAAAAAATGGGAAATAAAGGGCAAGAAACGGGAAATTTTCAAAACTATGTTTTGTTGTCTTTATGTTTCTTTAGGGACCTAAGTTGATGAAACTATGGTAAAAAACACACTTGGTGCCTAGTTAGTTTATCCTATTATCTAGAAGATCGATATAAATTTTTATCGATCTTAAAGGGTAGCATTCAAGGGATGACACATCAAAATATCGAGATCTCGAAAACTTTAGAAGTAACAATAATGATTTTTAGATTGTAATTGATGGATGTCATTCGAAATAATATAATAAAACCATCCGACATGTTGTACGTTAGTCTGTTCGCTCTCCCGAAGGGCTTAAACTTCAAAAAAATACCTTCGACTTCTAGGAGCGAGAACAAAAAGAAATACGCACCCATTGCGATGGTAGAGAAATCTTTGGATTAGCGAGCCAATCGCTTAATTCCATTTATGACCGCTAGAGAGTTAAGTGTTTGTAGGATCAAAAAACATAAAACTTGCCTTGTAAGAAAATATGAGCTAATATAATTCCAGATAACTATCAGGTGATATAATTCTGATGGAATTCTGACTTCGCGAAATCTAGTTTATTTACTACAGTCCGTCCTTACGGATGGACTAGTTAAGCATTGGTAGTTGCATAATTCTATCTCATGAATCGACAATTGGTAATTGCTACCTACTTGAGTATCGTCATTCTTAGATCAGGGAGACTTGTAAAGTGTATATTATGTATTATTTGCTTTAATTTTCCCTCTCGAGGTGCCTTTACCAAGCACCTAGGCTCATTGATGATAACCTACGGATCTGGTATTGGAAATGAAGATCTTTTGATACTTAAAATTCAATGTCAGTGCACATAGGCACAATGATCAGCTGAGGGACCTCTGAGCCTAATTTTTTTCTTAATCGACTCGTCGTACTGAAACCGGATGGGTTTAGAGCTTTTTTGGACATCAAGAATACTATTACGAAGCATGGAAGAACATTGATCAGCTTCGGAACCTTTGAAGCTAATTTCTTTCCTAATCGACTTACGGTGCTAAGTTAGATAGAGCTTTCCCGACATTTTTTCTAAATTTTTGGGCATTTATTCAAATGCGTAAAATTGTTGGGCCCTGAGGCTGTAAAGGTTTAAACTCTTTTGAGTGGTTCAAAAAACAAGTTTTGATTATTAGGTATATACGGGGTTTAACAATTTTCTTGTAGGCAAATGATTTGCATAGAAGAGCTATCTCCTGCAGAAATAATAAAGCTTTGTGTAATAATTTGCATCTTTTTTTTTTTTTTTTCAAATAAAAAAGGGCTTATGCGCAATATGTATATCTTTTGATATTATTTACAATAAAGAAAGAAGAACTTTTTCATGTGTGCCTGGGGCTTGATAAACACAATGTTATGAATACATACCCCCATATATAATTATATATACGGTGTCTCACTAAATCTAGACCGCGGGCTTATCTCCATCAATAAGTATACGAGTTGAAATTACGAAAGTCTGGTATCCCCCATAATTTTTTGCGAAGAATCCAACCACAACATTTTTGTGCACCTGGCAATTGCGCATCCACGCGCAATTAAAACCCTTTTTCTCAAATTGGAACCCCTTTTTTTTCAAATTGGAACTCTCAAATTTTATGATAGATTTCGATTCTACACAAAATTTTATCTAAAAATGGCCCATCACTTGAATTTTTGACTGCGGATAAACAATCACGCGCAAATAGATCTGAAATAGTGAAGTAATGAGTTTTGAAGATATTCAATTGCCACATGTGATACCTACATGATTTGGGGTATTTTTTATTCTGAATCACATTGTGATGAATATTTATAGGTATTCGTAACAACGATTGGATAAAAACGGCAAAAAAAAGTCTGCTTTTAGACGTTCCCCTACCATTCCTTTACAACGCGAAGTGTAAGTACATAAATTTCGTTTTTTCAGTGTTTTCCAAGTTTCTATTACAAATGTTAATAAATGAACTTAACTATGTGATTCAGCGTGAAAAAAAAGTACTATTTGCGCGAGATTGTGCTCGATTTCGCGTGCTCTTAATCAAAGTGGTGGGTCATCTTTTCATGAAATTTTCTGTAGACACCACTTATACTTACGGAGATATGCCGCTGGTTCATAACTCGTTAGACACTCTTTGTATATATATATATATATATATATATATATATATATATATATATGCTAATTCAGAGAGATCGGGAGATGTGTTAACTAAATAAGTTACTCACTTGATGAGGTGGATCAGTCACTGACTATATTTTGATATAGTAAGATATTATAAATGAAACACTTGAGAAAGCATATATAGTTCTTGGAATATGAACGACGGCGGCGAAGCGGGCGGAAGGAAGTAGAGAAGAATTGGGCAGCCAACCAGAGTTGAGCGAAGCAGTCCTACCAACACCGGGGAACGTAAGGAGTCAAGAGACGATCTGACAGGCAGCGTAGTTTGAAGTAGATGGCAGTGTCATGGAACGGTTGACGTCACCAGGCTTCATGGAATATGATGAAATACCCCAATATGGATTGAGACCAATCCCTATCCTGTATCTGCCCGACGTGGTGGGAAAGTGAACTAATTTGGAAAACACCTATTTGTTGACACTCCCTCCTTTTTCAAATTTTAAAAAGGAAGAAGTATCTGCCCTTCAGATAAATTGTCACAGTAAGTTATGTAGGACGGACTTGTGGAAAGTAAGAGCATATAAGTCACCTTAAGGGTGATTATTCCCTGAGACAGTTTCGCGATATGAGATTACATGTATGATAGTTCCACGAAAGATGAAAGGCAAACAAAAAAAATAAATGGAACTGACTCACTCTTGGTGGAGAACATTCTTGTGTAGGTTCAGGCATACCGGAATTAAAGTAGTCAATTCAAGAATTTCATTTTCATTTTTCCTTTTTCTGGGCATTTAATTATATGGTAAAAAGAGGCAAGCAGATACAGGCGAGACTAGGCCCAACATTCATCATCAGAATCTGAAACATAAACGAAAATGAATGCAGTAACACATCTTTAGGTGGCATATCAGTTGACAATGTAGACATACAAGTATAATCAAGTACATATACAGGTACATATTACATAACATAAGTATAATCACTAATAATTTTATTATTTAATAAATAATAAAAATATTATATAATAATAATAATAATAATAATAATAATAATAATAATAAAATAAACTCAACTTTGGGATCACCCCATTTCTTTGACCTTCAAATCACTAAATCTCCGAGTACAGAGACAGTATATCCTTTTGTGAACTTGCCTTTGAGATCACTTGATCCCAGAGAGGCATCAGTATAACTGAATATGGTATCACCAGTCCCAATGTACAAGAGTCCTAGGTCTATAGTACCCTTAAGGTAACAAAGGACCCTAAGTACACACTCCCAATCAAAAAGCGTAAAATTGGCCTGTTTTCTATTAAGAAAATTTACTGCATATGAAATATCTGGCCTTGTGCCTCCTTGCAAGTAGAGTAATGAGCCAATGACTTTGCGATACGGAACATTTGGGAGTGATGTACTTTCGGACTGGTGTTCCAACTGGAATTTTAGAGTACATATTCTAGCTGTCATTGGAATGTCACAGATTGGGAAATCTGGTGGGAGAAACTCATCCACGAGAGATTGAATAAATAATTTTGTGAAATAAAAATAGTTTTATTTTCAAGGTTACGTTCTATTTCTAGACCTAGAAATTTCTTTGGGGTTCCTAGATTTGTCACTTCAATCTCTTGATTCAGACATTCTATAAACTTCACGGGCTTTAGTCTTACAATTAGAACCTAATAAAATGTCATCAGCATAGACTAGAAGAATGGCAAAATCTTTTCCTCGTTGCCATCTAAAAAGAAATATTTTTGGTAAGGGTATTCTTCAAAATCCAGTTTCCTCATCGGACCAGTGAACCTTTTAAAACATAAGATTGGAGATACTTTTAGACCATACAAAGATCTAATTAATCTACAGACATGAGTTTGCTGAACAAAGTCAGGGACGTCAGTTAATTTTACTACACCTTCAGGGACTTCCATAAAAACGGGGTTTTCTAATTTTCCATTTAGAAAAGCTGTCTTGACGTCTAACTGATACAAATGTAAATTAAATTTGTTTGCTATAGATAATAATAGTCTGACATCACCTAGCCTTGCTACAGGTGCGTATATTTCAGACAATATATAATCATTTGTGTCAGCAAAACCTTTAGCTACTAGACGACTTTTAAAAAAGGATCCGTCAGCCTCCATTTTTCGCTTGTGAACCCAGCGGGACTTTATGATTTTTGTTTTAGGGGGTAGTTCTGACTTTGGTACTAGTTCCCAGGTGTTTTTAGCTGAGAGGGATTCTAATTCATCAAGCATGGCTTCCTCCCATAGATCTCTATCAGGTGACTTCATTGTATCAGAGAATGAATAGGGTTCAACGTATAGAATTTCGTTAACAGCGGAAGGCTGACTTTCCGAGTCACCGACTTCCCCTAGGCTTTCCTCAGAAGAGCCGACGTTTTCTCCAATTTCAAGAATTTCAGAAAGTGGTTGAGGATAATCCTTTATATGATCACCATATACTTGTGATTCTATACATTTTACATTACATGAGTTTACGAGAGTTTTATGTTTTTCGCTAAAAATTACATAGCCTGTTTTGGTACATTCGAGTAAGTAACCACGTTTGGCTTTTGGAGAAAATTTACTTGTATTTTCGTTATCCACACTTAGCACCAGACAACCAAAGCGTTTAATATATTTTAGGGTAGGTGGATAGTTATACACTTTTTCAAATGGACTTTTAAAATTATAGACATGGGTAACATAGTTCAGAGCATGTCCCCAAAACGACTAGGGCATTTTTGCTGACAACAAGTTAACACGGACTTTATGTATTAGTTCTTGGTTCATTCTCTCGGCACATCCATTTTGTTGTGGGGTATATGGTTCATTCGTCTCTAGGGTTATATTTTTGGATTTTAACAGACTTTTTATTTCGGAAGTTTTATATTCAAGACCATTGTCAGCCCCAATTTTAAACACCGAATTTTGTTGCAAACTAATGGTAGCTATTTCATTCAGACATTTGTTTAAGGCAAGATGAACCTCCCTTTTGTTTGCAAGGGAATAAGCAAACAGATATCTGGAAAAAATCACATACAAAGGTTACTATATAGGAATCACCATTTCTAAAGTTATGCGGACGAATAGGTCCCATCAAATCTGAGTGTAAAACTTTAAAGGGTTTTTGGACTCTATGTCTCACCTCTTTATGTGATTTTCTTTTGGTGTTAGCTTGGGCACAATCTACACAGTCTAGAATTTCATTCCCAAATTTAACTGACTTTAGTTCTGGTAGAAATTTTCTGGCTAGTTCCAGGTTATGCTTTGAAGCATGGTTCAGACGTATGTGCCCTAGCGTTCCATAGATGTCCTGTAGACTTTCCTTGTGAACTTAGCTTAACATATTTTTATCAAATTTTGTTAGTTCATTGTCTAAATTTTTACTACTAGAGGGGACGTTGAAGCTGTCACCAGCAATATAACTCCTTCCTAAAAAGGCAGAAGATTATCCAATTTGGATTTACTAGGTCTGGCACTAAGTTCAGGTATAAGACTGTCACTATTTGATAAATGCTACTAGAAGGGAACGTTGGAGCTGTTATGAGCAATATAACTCCCTCCTAAAAAGGCAGAAGATTATCCAATTTGAATTTACTAGGTCTGGCACTAAGTTTAGGTATAAGGCTGTCACTGTTTGATAAATGCTGCTAGAAGGGAACGTTGGAGCTGTGATGAGCAATATAACTCCCTCCTAGAATGACGGAAAATTATCCGATTTGAATTTACTAGGTCAGGCACTAAGTTTAGGTATGAGACTGACACTATTAGTAAGTACATAAGCACACGTACATATTGAACCATTCACATATACACATAAGTTATAAGCTATAATTAGCAGTATAATTTAAATTAAACATCTGGCACTAAGATTTTCACAGACATTAAAATTTAGTGGTGCTCTCCCCCTGATTTGTAATGGAGCACTGGGCCTTTGTAGCGCTCCCTCCTGGAAATTCGGAAAAACTACCATTTTTAGAGCTACCATTTTTCCTCCCTCCCGACAAAATATCGGTGGAGAAAGTAATAGCTTCTAGGGTACCTGTGGAACCTGTTGTGGGAACAGAAGTAGAACAAATATTTATGATAATTCTCTTTTTCCTATAGACAGAGGGGTCAGACTTTCTCTCCAGAGGGTTCTTTTCAAGTAGTTTTAGATTTATGTACCATAGATTATTTTTAAAATATACAGACTTGAAAAATTTACCTGTAGAAGGTTGTATAAAGTCAACTCTGTCTTTGTTGAGTAAAAACATAAGAACCTAAATCAGTCATTTTTCTAACAGAAAAGAGGTACCTATGTACCTAGACCCGGGATGTACATCACTTCACTTAGTGTTCTGGGTTGATTATTATTAAGAAAGTTTAAAATTCCTGATAGAGTACTGGCTAAATCTGCTTTTTCATTATTATTAGCGCATTTAAAGAAAATCTTCAGATTTTGAAGCGGACGCAGATTAGAGAAACAGACTATTTCTGACGTCAAGTGTTCCGTACAACCCGTGTCTACAATGGCCCCAAAACAAAAACTTAGGATTCTAATCAGTGAGAATTGTAAAAGCTCTCGAGCCTGTGTTTTTCTCTGAACAATAGTTCAGCTGAGCAACCTCCTGCTCCTCCTCATCACCCATGGTGACCCAGACCTCCTTGTCATCGGGACACTCCGCGCTGCCAGCAATCGAGAAGCAGGCATCTTGATGCCCAGCCAATCAACGCTGAAGCAGCTCGGCATGTCCCAAAGACATTCGGACAAGAGTAGGCTTCTTATCTAACATAGACTTAGGGAGATTAGCTCTATTCATTCGGTTCTGTGTTAGTGTAGCAGACGTGGAGGCCTTAGACTTCCTCTATAGAGGATTAGGAATCTGTTTCTGAGAGGGTTCACAGTATGTGAGGACCAAATGGTCGCCCCCGCAGTTGAAACATGCCTTCTTCAGGCAGAAACAGCATTCCCTGTCATGCCCTAGACGGTGGTAGTATGAGCATCTAGGTCTACGTCTAGGTTTGGTCTGAGGCCAGGGAATATTCCCTCTTTTTTTTTGTGTAAGAGAGTCTGAATTAGGGGGAATATACTGACTAACGGAAACACGTGAATTGACAGACATTTTTCCCCTTCCTCTGACTCCTCTACAAAAGTACCTCGTGAAGCCCTCGCCAACTTTGCGGAGTCTGATCCTCTAGAGAGGGGGTTTAGATTTTCTAGGCGCATCTCTTCATCAGACAGCATTTCACACAATTCTGACACAGTATATTTACCGGGACCAATTTGTTCTTTTTCCTACGTTTGTGTGTCTCGAATGGACAAATACAAAGACCTGACGTATTTAGGTTGGGGACATCATCGTTGGATGGAGCTTCACGAGTTTCCGCTTAATGTCATCAAATCGTTTAAGAAAATCAATGACTCTGCCTGACTCCGACTCGGCTCTGAGCGCCCCTGACGCGCCACCGAAGGTTGTCTTTTGAGGCGACGTCGACAGATCCGCGGAACGGCGATCAAGCGACTCAGAGAGGTCAGAGTCAGACAGCACATAATCAAGGTCAGATAATTCATAATCAAGGTTCGATAGTTCATAATCAAGGTTAGATAGTTCATAATCAGGGTTAGATAATTCAAAATCAAGGTTAGATATTTCTGACATCCTGAAAAATTATAAAGGTATTAGAATTTCATAATGACTTTCCACTTATGCCTTGCTTCGGTATTCTTGTATAATTTCTTGACTTTAGTGGGCACTCATCATTGACTTTAGTGCTTGTGGTGCAATTCTGGTAGCACTTTGTTTTGCATCGACTTCCTGCGTCACAGACATATACTGGCTTTTACGAAATAACGCTCACCCTTTTCTTAAGTTTTTGTTGTTTGTTTAAAACTACCAACCTTGTGACAGAATACATAGACTTAGCTTGTTGTAACTAGTTTCTGTCAGACTTAGAGTGTCGATGCACCACACTATTACACAGTCAGCAAATTATATATCTATTAGAGATTTAGTAATTTGGGAATGAGAATGCTCAGTTCTTGGGAAAGTTAATTTCCCATGTGAACCCAGCTTTAGGTCAGACAGTGTCAGCATATCCAGTGACCTAATGCGGAGGGATAATCATAGTAAGCTAGACACGAAATATATATCTTTTTAGTGTGGCTGGTGCCCGCTAATGTTCGAGCACCCTGAACCTCGGTTCCGACAGAGAGAGGCCACCTCGCCGTGACTAGGTTCCCAATGCATCACACTTCGGTTAATTAGTACTAACGGCTCGCCAGCCAATCTGTATGTACGAGGTCTCTGCATCGTAGGACACCCTGTTGTTGGTTGATTTTTATTTCTTCATTGTCTTTTTACTGGGCCGCCAGAAATCAACCAACGAAGATTGGTGAAAAGAGAGGAATGCCCTGGAGGGGTTTTTAGCAGTTAATAATAAAGAATCCGACTCAAGAGATAAAGACTGTGTGTGATGTTAAGTTTTTTTTATGTGAGGTTCGCTATGCATTAGGGTATTTTTGAATCACGGTGTACTATATGTACAATTTACACTATGTGAGCCCTTGCATAGGTTCATGTTCATACTAGTGTAGGGAATATGCAATGTAGTACATTAAACTAGACATGCAATTACTTGGAAAAATATTAAAAATTCTACTTATTTATGTTATGGTTATCCAAACTTATCCAAAATTATCCAAAATTTCCAAACATATTTTAGAGGAAGAACACTTTATGCTACAGTCCCCTACACTTGACTCGGACTCTTAGTGAACTGACTTATTGTTGATCTCGTAATTAATTATTCCTCTCTGCTATCCAGTAACGGGGACACATTCAGTCTCGTTTTTATATATACCCCTTTAGGATTGCCCTACGGACGTTTTTCATTTTATAAAACGTATCAGACCCTAATGAGTTCTCGGTATCAGACTTGTCGAGTGCTGCTAGCTCGAGGATGTCACTTTTATGTCGAACTATTTATTATTGAAGTGTTTGTTTAGTCAAACACGCACCACCTGACTTTGGAGTAAAGCGCTTTTTACATATATTCAACTCCAGGGTTCGTACATTTGACAAATTACTCTGGGTATAAACAGCAAAACCCATCAACGGAACTCATCGCCCGAGACCGTCTTCGTGGGCAGAAGAAACGGCCGAACTTCATTCTCCTCAGAATGCTGGGGACTGGAATCTTGGCAGAGGATAATTTTTACCTAGGATTTTGATTCATTAACCAATTCAATTGAATCAGGTAGAGCTCTACTTCTGACTCGCAAAGGGATCGTAATATTTGTAAACAGAATCACGATTGCACAATTGTAACCTTAACACTGATAAGAGATTACATCGGTGCTGGTCGGTCGGAGTGAAATGTTTCCCCGGCGGGGAAAATTTCCCTCCAGAACTATCGTACGTTTTTCGCGGAGGGGCGCCTAACCTGCCTACCTAAATTTGTGCACAAAGAACAAAAGGAAAAACAACATGGCGGTCCACTTAAGGAAGGGAACGGTAGGTACCTAACTAGCCTTCTTTCTTTATAAGAGGAAGAAATATTAAACGACCCTTGCGGATTACAGACAGAGATCAACAATAGTCTGCTACCCTCATTTCGTAAGATTGCGGGGCAGCATAGGTGCTGTTTCATGATCAATGCAGATCATGTCGAGCAATTCGATCCTTGTCTGAAAAAGGTCTGTACAGGTTAACGAATTCGTGCTAATTCAGAGAGATCGGGAGATGTGTTAACTAAATAAGTTACTCACTTGATGAGGTGGATCAATTAATTCAACACTAAAGTAATCGCAAATGATCAGTCACTGACTATATTTTGATATAGTAAGATATTATAAATGAAACACTTGAGAAAGCATATATAGTTCTTGGAATATGAACGACGGCGGCGAAGCGGGCGGAAGGAAGTAGAGAAGAATTGGGCAGCCAACCAGAGTTGAGCGGAGCAGTCCTACCAACACCGGGGAACGTAAGGAGTCAAGAGACGATCTGACAGGCAGCGTAGTTTGAAGTAGATGGCAGTGTCATGGAACGGTTGACGTCACCAGGCTTCATGGAATATGATGAAATACCCCAATATGGATTGAGACCAATCCCTATCCTGTATCTGCCCGACGTGGTGGGAAAGTGAACTAATTTGGAAAACACCTATTTGTTGACAATATATATATGACTTTGGTTTATTATTTTCAGTAATGAATCTTTGAAATCGACCAAAAAAAACAGTATTTCCCAGCAATTGCAACATAATCCTATCATTAGTAGTACTGCGCATGCGCGAATGCGTATTCCTTTTAACGAACCTTATTTTGACAGGTTCCATCCGATTTTAATGAAATTGTAAGGGAATGTGTGGGTTAGGCTATAAATTGTCCTATACATAATAATATTATGTAATTATGACCTACCGGCTGTTTCTCTAGGAACGTATGGCATAACATACTACATAGGTATAACATAATATGTTGTAATCTGGTTACGAAGACGTTTCCATAGAAAAGGTAGATTGTTTCCATAATATAATAATACAAGAATACTTCGTTTAAAGGTGTCTATTGGTAATGAAGTTATAATATATAATGCTTTGCAATAAAATTCTGTAAGGGCCCGAGTCCTTCTTTACAAAATCATTGTTATGATATATAAGCATGTTCCATGTTTTTTAAACTCTAAGCAAAAAACCTGGTGGGTCCAGAAGGGCTTGTCCCCTTGGTCAGGCCCAAAAAGCCGAGTTTAAGTTATTTTTTATTTATTAATTTATTTTATTTTTATTATTCTTTGTTTTAAGTTCAAAATCGTATAAATACCTATTGTTTGACACAAATTTTCCCCTCATGCTCAGCCCAAAATAACGGTGGTAAACAAAATTAATATTAGTTTTTTGGTAACAGTTTGGTGGGTTAGTAGGTCAACAATTCCTTTGTTATCCATCAGTTTTCAACTAAATGCAGCTCTGGTCCGCAATGCAGGTCTATTAAAACCAGCAAAAAAGGTAGAACGTGAAGTAGGGGGAACAAATTACCCCACAATCCTCGTGACGCAACGGCTGATGGCAACTTGTTGTTCCAAACCAAGAGTTGACGGAAAAGACGAAAATAAGTCGAGCAGCTTGTCCCTACGGTTAAGCACCCTGTCATAAGAAACACTCCTCATTATCCATCTTTTGACGAACCGAAAAAACTCTTTTTAATTAGTCTCGTTTCCTTCAGTCAGAAAGGGTTTTCTTCTGAATCACGGGACTAAAATCCAAAAAAGCGAAGCAGATATTCTTTTTATTTCTTTTTTTCCATCTTTTTCAAGCTGCGATTTACGTTTCAAATCCTGTGGGCGTTTTTCATGAACTTGGAGTGTTTTTAGTACTTCTTTTTTCTCCAGTTCTCCTCCTTCTGATTCGTTCCTTTCAAAATGTTGCAAGAAGGTAGCATTTATTTACCATTGAATACCCTTCTTGTTAAGAGCTAATTAATTTGTAATATACTCATCTGCCCTTCACTGATCCCCTATGACATTAACTCCGCTCCTTAAAGTTGTTCCTCTCAATTCGCAGAGTCTTATTTTGCTAAATGACACTCTCCGTTCCCCTTTTTCATTTTTTATTCATCGCACCATTCCTTTCTCCCACCGGTTGAAGAGTAGTAATGGGAGGAGCGGAAATTAATTTTTCTCCAAATTAACAAAGAATTCAACTGAGAAAAAAATTGAAAATCTTAATATCTTTCTGGAAGGATAAATCCACTGTCAGATGTCATGAAGTTGACAGTGCTGTATAAACCTGCTGAATTAATCTGATCGGTATAGCAAGCAGTTGAGTTCAGTCTACAAATTGGGGTTTTTTATTCAGGTTAAGAATTTGAGATAATTACACTCTAAGTAATTGTGATCTTCCTCGAAGACTTACTAGGTACCCAGTCTTCCCTTTCACTGTTATGGCTATTTTTTTATGTTACACTGTTATATGTTAGTGGGCGATAGACGATATAACATCAGAAAGACCGAAGGCTCAACTTCATTGGCACAGAAAAGTTTTCTAAGCATGATGGTACTTCTCCAATGTTTGAAGTTATGGTACAATAGTGAATTATTTCTTTTCAGATAGGAAGTTGTTCTTTTCATACAAAACTTTAAACGTAGTTAGGTATTTGAAATCTTATTAAACTTTCAAGAGTCCCAACGTTATGGTAGCTTTTTTTTTTTGAAAACAGTACATGCATTAATGAATTGATTGGCTCTTCATTGAAAAATTATGAATGAATCACAATGGTATATTCCCAACAATGAGATTTTTTAAGCTAAATTCTCGTAAAATGTATTGTGGCCCTCTTACTTACAACGAAAGACGAGATGAAAATGTCAGAGCGCCTTTAACTCAAGTAAAATTAACTTCAGAAATTGTAACGTGAACATTAATTTTTTGATAATAATGTCAACCATTAGGTATCTGGCCGCAGATTACATGGACACATACATATAGACGCTGACCTTCATGGATTGCAGTGGTTGGTGGGTATGCAGGTGAAGAAAAGTTCGAAAGTTAAAAATTCGATTAGTTGAAAAAATTAAAAGGTAGGTACATACCGGAGAGAAGAGTCCTAAAAAACTATTTCAACGCTAATATCTTCATTAATGAGGTATTACCCACTTCCAAAGCGATATTTTTTAATGACAAAATTCTAGAAAGCATATATAACTCTCTTGAACACATTTAGGCATTTAATTTCCAATATGAAAATTGATGAGGAGAAACTTGAAAATCTAAGAATCATGTTATAACTAAAAAATTAGGAAAACTCGGCGCTCCGCGCCTCGCCAGGGGGCAAGCCCCCTGGACCCCCGGTTACCTCTATTTACATACTTCGGACGAAATTATTGAAACACAGAATGTGTTTGCGTTGTCGCGCAACCAAGTGACAACCAAACAAGCGTCATTGTTTACTATTCATTTATAACATCAATTTATATAGTTATAGTATGAAACTACGAAAATTGCGTTGTCGCGCAACCAAGTGACAACCAAACAAGCGTCATTGTTTACTATTCATTTATAACATCAATTTATATAGTTATAGTATGAAACTACGAAAAAAAATACGAAATAAATTCGTGATAAATCAAGAGCTTTCCAACGAATGGTGAACGATTTCTGTGCGATTAAAATGGCGGAAATTCCATTTCCCTACCAACGGCTCGGTTGTACGTGAAAATCATCCGTCACACATTTCGTTCCCATCCCGCGTTCCATTTTCGGCTAGTTAGTCCATGGCTAAAACACATTCTGTGTTAAAATTGCTTTTCCATCCTGAAAATCATTCAAAATTTATATGTCAAAGAAATGCTTGCGGACAAGTACATAACACAGACATTTTCATGCTTTACTTTTCATTAACTTAAACGCTCCAGTACTGATTATGATGGTTGATGAAATCGTAGCAACGGAACATATGAAGCGTAACTGGTTCTCATGATGCTCCACTTCGTGACGATTTTCGAGTTTGTGTGTCAAAGGATACATTAAAATGTCAAAAATTTCTTTAGCATTCAAGAGGTCCCTTGCGCTCCATCCTAATTATCAGCACCGTAGGTCGACTAGAAAAGAAATTAGTCTTGGGATCTCTCAGCAGGTCAATGCGCCTCTAACTTGTGATCGTGTACTAGAAGTCCCAAATAGGCTTTATTCCACATGACCACACCATAGGTAAATTACACAGAAATCACCCTCAGATGTCTCTTATCTGATCAGTGCACCGCTTACCTAGAAATCGTGTTCAACGAGTCCCAAAGGCGCTCCATAACAAATTTCCATACCCTAGGTAGATTAGGAAAGAAATGAGCCACAGCGCTCCCCCAGCTGATCAATGTGCCTCTGTACCTTGTAATCGTGTTCTAGAAGTTCCAAAGGCGCACTACTATAGTAATGTAAAGGTGTTGATGAAACACGAAGCCAAATCTATAAACTGGGGGGGGGGGGGGGGGTAATTTCATTTTATTTTTTCTCCTTGGACGAAAGTTCATTACTTATTGAAAATGATAAACCAAAACAACTTCTGGTGAATGATAAACAAGAAAATGTATTGAAGCACCAACAATATCATCCAGACCTTGCTTCTCGCCTATAACAAACTAATGTTAACGACTATTATTCGTGCACAGGAAAAGGCGGAGTAGAACGATAAGGAAATTAACTCAGTTATAAAGTATCTGTTTGCATGCAGAGAACCATTACTAACATCGCAGGCCGTCAAAGGGCTATAGTGAAGTGAGTAACTCATTCGGGAGTCCACCTTGAGCAACCCACCTACTCCTTCCGATGAGAATGTATGCGCATTTTAATCAATCAGATGTTTCTGTAATTTAAAATAATTGTTTTTCTTTCATGTAACATTTTTTTAAAACAGAAGGTAACATCCTTTACACACATATCCTGTCACTCCCAAGACCATGATGGACCCTACTCATCCCGTAATTGAGTTCTAAACATATTTTGAACTGACCTATTACATATTGAGTAATTGAATATACAGCCTAGGTTCATTAGCATTAATGTTGTATTTATTTCAGATGCTTACCAACTCGGTCTACTCCATGCATGACCATTGTGTAACGATTCATGTGTATAAGTTAGTTATTAGTTAATTTATCATTTTGTTTTTATTTTCCTTTCTTTCTTACCTAACGAAGGTTTTATAGTGTAGTTTGTGATTCTTATGGCGGGTTAAATCTAAAATACTCATTTGGAGGGATTTATTAAAAAACCTACTGAATCTCCACAGAGTCGTATCTTCGTTTTCATTTGCATAGTTTCACAGTTACACCTATGATCAATATGTATCTAAACTGTAATGAAATAACGGCGAAGCGCGGTAGAGGACCGTCAATTCCTTTTCCAAAAAATAAACAGGAACGTATGGGATAATTTGAGGGAAACGGGAACCTGAATTGATCTCGCGCTCCATTCTCCACCCCAAACACTTAATTCACCCAGGAATAATCATCCGGTGTGTGTGTCTAAGGGTGGAGTGAAATGCCGGAAGGCAAACACGAGAATGGCAATCTTGGATCCGAAGATTGAAAACGAGTTGAGCTGTGAGGAGGTACAGGAGACCATACGTGGCGTGTTCCAGATGACGTATACGTATTCCGCATTCAACCATCTCATTGACGTTACGGAAAATAGTCTTGGAAATGAGCATCATTCGGAAAGGGTGAAATCAATACTTACTGATGCACTCCTGAACTAGCAGTTTCAAGCAGATACTCGAGCGAACCGACTGGAAATTCTAAAAATAATGAAACCACACATAAAATTACACGGCCTGGATATTAATACTTTATTACGTCAATAAAACTACACGGCCTGGTCCCTAATAAGTACCTACTTTATGACGCTAATAATACTGCCTAGTACCTTTTGACCAAACATGATTTGAAGAATCCGAAGGTATATTCCCCACTTCTTCTATTCTTCAAGTTACCTAGTGGTCAGCCTTTGAGGGGAGTGTTCATTAAAAAAAATATGTGTGTGTGTGTGTGATAAAAATTCCGTTCTTGAGCCAAAAAATCAAGCTTTCTAAACGAAAGGATGTTAGCCAGCACTTTTGGGGGCACAATAATTGGTCTACATAATTCCAAAAAATTTGCACAAAAAACGACTTTTTATTGCTAATAACTACTGAAAATCGTTTCATTTATATGTTTTAGCAAAGTAAACTTTAGTAAAAAAAAAAAAAAAAAGTATTATTAACGCTGAACTAACATATTAAAAAGTTCATGTACAATATTAAGCTGAAAAATGTACCTGCATTTCATTAACATTTTTCTCGGAAAATTAGCAAAACCGCAAAAAGCTAAAAATCTAAATATTTTGAATCACTGGATATTTTTAGAATGAGTTTTTTATATATATTTTTTTTAATAAAAATTGGTAGGTAGCAATTTTTGTGCTCAAATTTCAAACAATGGAACATGATTTAAATCACGGAGTCTTACAAAAATCCCCTTACATGATCATGCTGCATGACTGAAAGTCGTTATATGAAGACTAGGCACGTCGACAACGTCGTATTACAGCTTTTGTTTCCTGTAGTCGGTCAACTAAAATTTAAATAATTAATTGTATTTCATTTCATCAAGTTTTGCCAAGTTTTTGAAGAAAATAAAGCTGTTTTTTAGGTAGGTGCCTTCGTCTTAGAAGTTGCACCTAGATGTTGATATACCGTTGGCTTTGTTTGATAATTTTATTGATAGACAGTGATCTGCACTGAATAGTGCTGAGATAATACACAAAAAATTGTATAGTTATTCTCTGTGTTTTTTATTGTGCGATTGGAACTATTTATGGATAAACGATCGATGCCCCAGCAATTGAATGTTCACAAACAATGGACTGTTCCACCTATCCACTATTTTGCCAGAAAATTTCCAAAAAGGTGCAATATGAAGGGTATCCCATGATTGTAAATTGCCCTTATAACGGAGTTAAGAAACGTAATGACATCATAGGGAAACGACCTCACCCCAACGTCTGCCTAGGGGGAACCTCAACGCCGTCTTCGTATAACGTCAATACAGTTTCTTTCTATTTGCTTTTTGGCTAAATCCTTTGGAGTTTTAAGATGGAAATTTGCAATCGGGAGTTTTCAAAGGCGCAGAATTTAATTCGTGTTTTGCGAAATTGAGAAATTCCAACATACAAAATTGGCCTTTGTTCAATTATTTTGAGCAACAATACTTTCAAGTTCAAGATGAGAGTAGGTAACTAGTGACAAGAAGAACGTTACGAAGGTAGTTACAGCTGTATCCTCAACATCTTACCGGGCTGGGGCCTGTTGCATTGAAAAAGCCGGAACAGCATTGTTCCGAGCACACCCTCTATGTATTCCGGGGGAAAACCGCCAGGAATTTCTTCTCATCTTAGACCCAAGAAATACCCCCTGAGAAGGCCGACGTTGCAAGGGACAGGGCCTAAAGCAGAAATTACTAATGGAGCAAAAACGGTGGCTTGAATCGGTGGTTGACCGACAAACCCCGTTTAGCTCTTCCTCAGAGGGATTTCCAGTTAAATTTACGCTTAAGAGAACTTCAACTTGCCACACCTTGCATTTAACAACATCCGGATTATATTATAATTGCCTCATCAACGTTTTTGCTCGAGCCCCTCTTGCCAGCTTACTGCCAGATTCCTCTGCCCTAAACACTTTACACTCATTTAAACGGGTTAACGAGGAACAGACGTAGGTCTGAATATGCACCTTTTTACCTCAGAACAGAGTATGACGACTTTTTGAAGCTAGAAAACCCCGAACTAAGATATCTTCACTATTCTCTCTCTCTCTCTCTCTCTCTCCCTCCCTCTTCCATTTATTTTCAACCCTGTGTGGAATATTTTAAGACAGCTCTTCACATAAGAACTGTGATTCAATTAGGTTTCGTTAGGAAACAACGCTTATACTCGTTATTATTCGAAACCTTCACCACACTATAGACCGTAGTTCATGTTGGAAATCAACAGTTTTTGAAACCTTCCGTCACTAATATCTCCTGGAAAGAAAGAAAAAATTTCCTGAATTTCCTGTCATGTAGCATGATAGTATAATTAAGCTAATTTCCAAAAGTTACTGTATTATACCACGTTACATTTCTTTGAAATTTGAGATTGCGAAGAAATTGCTATTAATTTTATAGCAAAAAAAAAACTGATGTAAATATCTTTCTGTGATTTAAAAATATTTTAGATTTCTAGTTTTTTGTAGCTTTAATCTACTTTTTAGGAAATGCTAATTAAATTTAAGTACATTTTTAGCATAATTTTGTGGAAACAATTTTAAATGTTCTGATTCTTTGTTGATAAACCTTTGACTCAAATTCAGCTATAAAATATAAATTAAACGATTTTTACCCGTTTTAGCCATTTTCAGTGATTTTTTGGCACATTTTTTAAATTTTACCTATTTATTGTGCTTAAATAGTGCAGACCACCGAACCATCTCCTTTCATTTGGAAAGCTTGATTTTTGGCGCAAGAACGGAATTTTTATCTTGACCCTGTGTGTGGAGAGTTACACACACACTACACACACACACACACACACACACACACACACACACACACACACACACACACACACACACACACACACACACACACACACACACACACACACACACACACACACACACACACACACACACACACACACACACACACACACACACATATATATACACACATATATATATATATATATATATATATATATATATATATATATATATATATATATATATATATATATATATATATATATAAATGTATATATACACATATGTAAAAGCGTTAAACTCTAGGATTCGTTTCCAAATGCCTCAAAACTGAAGAAAGTTTTCACGCAGAAAATGTTAATTTTTGAAGTCATTGCAATAGCTTTATTTTTTGCGAAAATGATGCCAAAAATGTATGCAGCTGAAAACAACTGCGCATTCGGAAAAAAAGGCTCAAGCTTCATAGGTTGTTTACAAATGCAGTATTAAGTCTTGCAATTATTACTGGTGATGTACCAAGCAAATGGGTCTACTAACCGTATGTTTACTTTCTGAATTTAAATCGTGGCTCTATCTGTAAAATTTTGGATACACTACCTGGAAAAAATTGTATGCATTAGATTCTTAATGGGACGACATCACCGTGACATGCCGTAAATATAATGAACGACGAATAATATGTAATATGTAGATTAATTTAACTGATAATATCTGGTTGATTTCAAATCACACAAGAACAATCTTGTTCTTTTTGAGATCCTGGTTTCTGGATCTTAAAAACGGAAGTTAGTGAAAAAACGTTGTCTATTTCCACGAAAAATAAAGAGTTACAATGTTAAATCGATTTCGACGGTTAGGCCATCATCAGTAACAAACAATAACTGAAGATACATTAGAAAGGACACAGCTTATATAGTAACAGGTGAAGGGTGATTAAATCCCATTGGTAAAGAGAAAGGAAAGGGGGCAGGAGGTACAACCAATGAAGTGCAGACAAGGTGACAGGGGATTATAGCTAATTAGATGAAGTGAAAGGGGGAAATAACTAAATATGGTTTCAACATTGTGAAGGGATAATTCCAAGCTTTATAAAAATGGACCTATTAGTGGTGAAATATATTGAGGTATATCCTCATTTAAACATTTACCAGATCTGTTACTTTTGATAATTTCGAATTTTTCAAGTACATTCAACATACCTCCCTTCGGACAAAAATGAAGAAATTCTACAAACTGTCTATCTGTCAAATCAAAATTGTAACTATGAATGGATTCCTTAAGATGTTTCGGAAATGTAGTCTTACCCTTATTTTCGTCGCGAGTGATTTAGTTCGTGTCCTGGATCTTATTTTGAGAGCAAACTGAATGGACCCGATGTTGGCCGGCTACGTTCAGTCGTCTTCTGGTATACTAGCGACTTAAATATGGACATTTATTCACTAGCACCTGTACCAGGGAATGCTTGTCCTGTAGGTTTTCACGCAATCAATGTCTCTTTGGATTTGTTAGACATTGAAGAAGGATGATGAGGGACTTCTAGAGAAGGTTAAGGATGGGTCGGTTCATTCAGAAGACAGTCCTTAATCATATCTTCCTACTGTCAGAACTAATTCAAAAAGACTTGAGTGTATTTCTCAATATGAAAAATGTGAAATCGGTGGAATCGGGAGTGGTCAGCTACCTTCCATCAGCTCGGTCAATCAAGTTCGTTCTCAATATGTGCAGCTTTGTACTTTCACCCTACCTGAGTTTCCTAGGAGATGATACACATCAACAACTTTTAATAACATTTCATGCAAATTAAATCTTGCCTCGTTGAATTAACAGTGTATTTCATTCGGGCGAGTTGTAGGTTATCGAGCAGTAGTGTTTTAGTCCGGAATGAGATACAGGTTCCCAGTATCAGATGCTCGTATAGCTTCTTGAGCCATCGAGCTTCCCATAGCGATAGACACCCCGTGTGATGGAATACTGCAGATCGGCGCCCACCCACCAGTCCGATAAAGACTCAGAAGCCTTAAACGATCTCTGAACGACATTTTCTCTCCTTCCAGCTCATCCACTGTGCCAAATTGTTTTAGCGAATATTAAAATCTTCTTGAACACTATTGTAGTCACCAAAGTAAATATTTAAATTTGTTTTGAATTTAGTATTCTACTATCACATGAAAAAACATGTTCGTCGTCAAAGAACTGTAAAACAACCGAAAAGCAAAAGAGGTAGCAATTGTGTGTTGAGGTGTTCTACGTAGAATGGCTAACCAATACAGCAATAATAAACCTTTTTATAATAATTTTCAGCATTTTCCGGACATTCCAATTGAAATGCTACCAAAATATTGTTTTGTTACCCACTTTCAAGTAGGTATAATAAAATACAATGGTAATTACTTTTTCTTTAGGTTGAATTGTAAATGTCATGTAGTCGAGGTCTTATAGTAGATGGATAAAGTATAATGAAATAAGCTTAGAGTCGAGGTATTGTTGATAATAATACATAATCTATCTATTTCCAAAGAACAAAAGAAAGAATGTTGCCTTTATTGGGTAAATAGGGATTACTCCGAAGGATCAAGTTGAAGATTGATCGGTTTAAGTAAGTGCTGTACCCGACATCCTAATTATGCCTACTTACAACCACGTGAGTCTTCAATGAACAACAGTCAGACATGTAAGTTGCTGTCATGATAGAAAAATAGTTCTCGTTTCCGTTGTAATAAACATATGTCTGACACCACATGCAAAATTTGACAAAGGGAACTTGATTACTGGAAAATTCCTCCTCATCATTTCGTAATACAGCTGGTTCTGATGGTACTGCAAGTTCTGAAAGATTCAACTATCCGCCTGCGGGTCGTATTATCATCCTGATTCCAGAGCAGTACACATGAAAAAGAGATATTTTTTAAAATTATATTTTCACAAGTCCAAACAAACGTAATTCTCGTAGGTACATTAAATCATATTTGAGCATCACATCATTAGAAGAAAATACGGAGAATAAGATTTCATGATGATTTAGATGATTTATACTAGTGGGGACTGAAGAACATGTTTTGGTAGTTATATAGTCTTACGGATACCTCCAATAATCCTTGGTATTGGTTTATTAAATATTTTATATTAATTCCTCTTTTTCATTTTATTTCAGGTAAGGTGAAAACTCCATAAGAACAGTTTTGTTACGCGTAAGTAAAAACCTTAAATGATACCAACTCGAAAGAATAGTTCTTTTTAATAACACAAGAATGTGTTATATCAGCGAATTTTTATGTTTGTTTGTTTGTTTTTTTAATAATCAAATAATGCAACCTTTAGCAAGTATACCTATATGTGTTGCACTGCAGCATTTTCGAATTTCGAGTATGGAATTGCAAATTTTTTATTTATCATATATATCACACTGATTTTATTAAAGGATGACAGATTTTACTAAAGAATTCAGTGGAATTATACACATGAGTGGTTGGTACATATAAGGTTCTCTGAGTAGCTACCCATGAAAAATAGCTTCCATAGGTCCAAAAAACATGAAATTCATTAAAGATCTCCTTAAGTACCTTTAAATTTGGCCGAATTCGAGCGGATTCAGATAAAAATTAGTGAATGTTGTCATCATGTTAACAAGGGTATCACTTTTAGTAATGCGCTGTCGCAGTTAAGGGCCCTTTGCACCTGGGCTGTTGCGTTTTGGTCGATTAGATCCTTTATTTTCAATCTGAACTAAAAATAGCTATGGGAATGTCTTATTCATGAATCATTTTTATAAGTTGAGATGAAGGCTAAATGTCAAATTTTCCAAAAATTTGAATACACCTTTTTTTTGGGGGGATTTAGAGGGAAAAGCTCTTCATACCAACACCCAAACATCAAATCTACAGTTATTACCAAAATTTGATCATGGCAGGTTCAACGGCGTGTATAATAACTTGCTAAAACTGAAATTTCTGACGTTAGGGGTTTGAGGGGGCGAGGGGTGCGAAATAGTTCATCACTTTTCCAACAGGTACAGCCACAATATTTTAGGGAGCTGGCTACACCGGGCCCTTAAGAGTACAGAATACAATTTGCAAAACAATTGGCATTTGATATGAGACCTATTCTAAACATACATTACTTTTTCTAACGTATACCCAGTTCACATCGATATGTACGCAGTTCACTACTTTTCAATTAGCAGAACTCACTTGGAAGCAAAATAAGGTTATAACTTTTACCACATCATCCAGATCAATGATATTCACACGGCTCCCTGTGTAAATCTTGATGATTTTTATGAATTATGAAAAAAATCAGCTCACCAAAATCATTTTGATATGTCATTGAAGTTGGTATCGAAGTGAACCCAGCCCATCCACATTGGACATGGAAAGTTCGATGAATGTCCGGTTTCTCCTTAATACAAAGTTGTTCACCCGAGCGATGTCGTTAGAGAAAGCCGAGTTCTCGATGGAGAAGTAAGTCTAGAGAATTGTAATATAGTCTAAACCATACCTGGCTCGTCAATTTACGCCCACCCGGGTGGAAATCGGTGCAACAGAAACATTTTAGAAACAGAACAAACTAATTTTCTCTTTTATATTATATGAAGGGAATATATAGTTTTATCATATTAAGTATTAAATGTTTTATAGAAGGAGAGTGAAGCGAAAGTTCACTTAGTAACAAACTGGTATTATTTTCCTATAGGCCCAAACACAAAGGTGCAAAAAGCTGATGGTGAAAGTCATCTGTTGGATTCTCAGCAGTACCAACGTTAGCGCTTTCAATTCCCTCTCAGTTCATCGCCATTCAAGGTACTTGGAAGGGTTTTCTCGTAAAGGCAGTCGAAATTAATGTCTGCCCTTGAAAACTTTCGAGGTGCCGTAACTACCTCATCCATCTTGCTGTGGGAAGCGGAGTAAGAAAAGAAAATGGAACAAACTTCAAATGAAAGCCTATATCAAGGCATTCCGTATTGATTAACTCGACGAAGTTCCGCATTGTGTTCATCTTTCGACGACAAAAGGAGTGATCAATAGTCACTGAAATCAGGTTGAAGCGTTGTTAATCATTTGGAGAAAGCTCATGGAAATGGGAAACTTTGGAGTAAAGAATGAGGAGGTAGAAATAAATGGAGTAAGATTTGTACTGTAAACCTTGGATTCGCCCACGAACTAGGGATGTACCTTTTCATTTCTTGCAGTCATGTAGCCAACTTCCACTGCTACACTGTAGATTCAATAAAACTCATTGAGAAGCATATCTTAGAATATAACGTAATAGTTTATTTACATCCTTTTTTTACATGAATATTACAATATAAAATAGTACAAAATACATTCTTAATTCGGACTCCTGAAACGAAGGTGTTGCCTGACGCTAGGCTTGGCCCCTGTTATCAGGCGATGAGTCTGCTGCTAATTTATAAGTATAGAGGTATCTAAATTATTTTACAAATTAAATTTTAATTGTAATTATATAGGTACCTAATTTTATTTACATACAGATTTATAATACTATTGAATTGCTTATTACCAAACTACTAGCAATTAAATGCATATTCTGTTAAACATATTAGCTATTTAATAATCGACTAGATCAATCAATTTTGAAATCGCCTAGATTTTTGAACAGTATATCACTTACGAGTAACTTAATTTTTCTCCTTTGCTGATTCAACGTGCTCTCGTCATAATCATTTGTAATAAAATATTATAAACAAACATGTAGAGTGTGATACAAAGCTTCCTTGTCAAAACGGAAGTGAGTGAAAAAACGTTGTCTATTTCCACACAAAAAAAGTTAGAATGTTGAATCGATTTCGACGATTTGACTTGTAAATAAATAACTGTTATTGTTTGTTACTGATGATGGCCTAACCGTCAAAATCGATTTAACAGTGTAACTCTTTATTTTTCATGGAAATAGACAACGTTTTTTCACTACAAATTCCTTTTTGAAATGGGTTTCCATAACTTCGTCATGAGTGATTTAGTTCGTAAGCTTCTTTGTACCTATCAGGTGATTGTATGTTGTATTGCATTGTTGAGGCATGTCAACATAGCGCCTAGAAAAATGTAACCCCCTCAAAATGTGTTGGCATACGTTTCAAGATGCTTCGAATTCAAAAATCTAATTTAAAAAATCATTCCGTCCGCCGTACGCCGTCCGTAGCTTCTCTTCAAAACTACTGGACCAAACATTATGAAATTCGGCTCAAGAATCATATATCAGCCGGGGATGTGCCAGGAACATCGGCATCACAGTCAGTAAGGGCTAATATTTAAAGGCTGATTTTTATTAATTTTATTTTTCTATTTTTTTATATATTATTTTTTTCGAGATTTCGAAAACTTTCTAGTTTACAGTAATGTTTTTGGAACTCTTTAATAGAAATGGTCCCAAAGAATTTGATGAAAACACCCGGATTGCTGTAGGTACGTCCATTTACTCTCCTGAGTTTCAGAACTTTGGCAGGAAAACAAATCACCAATATGGAAACAAATAATGTTTAATAATGGAGTATAGCAACAATCACCTTGCTACTACGACGCTCGAACCCACAGATATACTCGTAATTCCAATGGCATTTTTACTTAATAAAATTGGCTTTATTATAACTTGTGTAACCTTGAAATGGATAAAACCAGATATATTTATTTAATATCAGTAATTTTCAGTTAGTGGATCAACATGCGTTACATACAGTACTAGGAATGTTTAGGGTGTGCTATTTAAATCAATTTCTACTTGATATCTTCACCTATGTAGATATATTTCGACTGGTACCTAATGTATAATAAACTTCGTTTAATAATAATAATAGACAGATCTTCTACGTAAAACGACTATCTAATACAAAAATTACACACCTTTGTGTAACAATTCGCAGCGTTTTATTGTTGAACCAGCACCAGTGCGAGTATAGAAAACAAAATTATTTAAAATTTATTTAAATTATTTCCTTTCACATTTCGTTTCTTAGGTATCTGTTTGACGAGTTTCTGCAGGCAGACGATTTCATCACACTGTGATAATTATTTGATAGTTTATTTCATTTATGTTATTTAATAGTCTTTTTATTATTTACTTCAACTTTGTTTTCCAAACTCTTTCCCAATTGAAATGTTATTTTTAATATTAAGAACTATAATATATTATTGTTGACAATTGGTATTTATATGAAGGATATTGAAACTGTGGATTGGTTGATTGATATTGGTCTGTGATCGTCAAATTAGTTATCGAACTATTTTCAGTCAAGTCCGTGAATACCTGACAGTTTTATCAAAACGAATTAAAACTGTGGACGTTACGAATGCTATAAATATCTTCAGGCAGCTTGATCATGCGCTAAGACCACATGAACGTGAGTTGAAAGATTTCACTCACGTAAAACTGATACTGAAATCGAGAGATATTTTACCTTCTGTTTGAAGTTATCGACGACTATATTCCTAAAATTAACACTCCCTGTTTAAATTTTCATATATGGTTCATACCAGAGCTAATTTCTCTGACCCCGACAAAAGCGTAATACCGGGGACTACAAATGCGAGGCGTGGAGCTCAGAGTTTCATTTATTTATTTAGGATCGGGTCGCTCTCAATTGTATTAAAGAAATGTACAATAATAACAAACACACATAGAATAAATAAAACAGAAAATAATTTTATACAATACACGAAGGATACATAGTGCGGGACGAAAGAAAGAAAGTGAAATGTTAATGACTAAATGATTGAAGTCGAGGAGAACAATTCTTTGGGTGGTGGGAGAGCAATTGAAAACGTCAATTTCCGGATTTATTGCGATGAGGAGATTCAATATTCGAGGGAGCCGATGCAGGGGGTGGTTCTCCCTGCATCGAGTAGTTAGTAGAAAGACGAAGAAAATATTTGTCCACCGAACCAAAACAATACCGACCGGAACAATATTTGTCGAGTTTTGTAAACAATGTTATAATTGTGCTTCACGCTTTTGGTAAGTAAATAAATAAGGCTTTCCAAGTTTGATTAGTCAGAACATTCAGACTGAGTTCAGCGGTTTAGCTAATGAAATCAGAATTTAATTGCCTCTACTAAGGAGAATACGAATTGTAAGCAATCACCCTTCTGCGGCCTAGCATGAGAAACATAATGGCTGACCGCGAGGAAAGTGCGACATGAGAGCAAAACATGTTCGTGCGCGTACGCAGGATCATCCGAATTAGAAAAAGTCCTGAACCTATAGAACCAGTTCTGAACGGTTCAGAACGGTCTGTCCAAACTGCTCTGACAGAATCACAACTCAATGCTAACCGTTGTACAGTTTAATAGAGAGTTTCTAAACGTGAAAGCAGTTTCGACATGAAGGTTGGCGATTTATGTATCTAGGTGATCGAAAGTGGTTGCTGATCCAATAAGTTCAATTTAAATATTCAACTCACAGTTAAGCTATCTGTATTGAAGCAAGCTTTCATGAACAGCTTCAGAGATCGCCACATTGGTTATATATATTTCATGCAGGTAGAATTAGTAGCAGAAGAAAGAAAACCCAAATAGAGAATCGGTTCCGGTTGACCGGCTTACGTCGAGCTTCCAAATGACTCCTACTAAACTACAATTTCATAGTGCAGCTTGCATCCTTCCATAGTATTACCAGCTACGCTAGAGAAGTTATCTTTCACACTACGCTAAAGCGCCTCATTTTATTTATTGCCTCAGTAATATAATAACAAAACACTAAAATAATTTTAAATTTGGTTTTCATAAACTGATAAATTTAAATTTGATTTTCCTACAAAAAGAAAACAATATAGAGATTTAACGTTTTTAAATTTGACATTTTGAATTCAATTTTCATTTCCTAAAAGAAGTCCCAGTGCCTGAAGAGGAACGTTGAAGATCAATAAAAAATCTTGCATGCGAGTCTGCAAGACATTGAGACATTTTATGTCTTCACTTTCCTATCAAATTTAAACTTCCTAGGGAGAACAGGGAAGAATTTAGGTCACTCAGCTGATTAGAATAGAGCCCATCATTTCAAGTGGCTCAAAATGTCCCATAGAGTCACCCTATCAAATTTCTACTTCCAAGTTTCTTTCCAGTCTGATAGTGGTTGGGATCATGTTTACAAAATTAACTGAGAAAGATCACCTATATGTAAACAATTATTCAGACAATCAAGCTCATACCTCAGATTGTTGGCCACGCACTACGTAGTGGTTAACATAATACGGTTAGGTAAATTGAGAGCTTTCTAACGACTGGCGAACGACTTTAGAACGATGATAAATGCCTGAGATACGGTTTGGTATCAACGGTTTGGTTGTAAGCTATAATCATTAGGAAAACATACGCGTAACGTTTTTCGCTAGTTAGTCCAAGGCTGAAGCATGTTCCATTCTAAAAGTAACACTTTTTGGTTACACTTTTCGATACTCTGTGCCTAAGTATACACATGAAATGTCAAAAAACAATTTAAGGAGAAAGGCCTCTTTTGTAAAGTTTTGTAATCATTTGAACTGTCCAAATAATGAAACGTTTCTGTAATGTAATGTTACTGCCTGATTATCCTGTCTAGTCGGGCACGCGCATTTGAATAATTGATTCAGTTCGATGTTTCTAATAAGAGTTGGTTCCTTATAGCCATTTTGAATTCAGGGCGAGCTTCAATGGCAGTAATCAACAAAGAGATGGGAAACTACAATATGTAAAGAAGCTGGGTAGATACATCTTGCTCATTTATTCCAAGTGCCACAACTAAGGCTGAAAATGGTAAACAAGGTCGTAACTTGTTCTCTGGGGGTAGAATGTGGAGGTGGAAGTTGGTAGAGGTATCTTGTTATACCTGAACTCGATGATTTACTACCACCATATTGCTTGTCCAAAAATACGGGTCTCATCAATTCCAAGAGCCAGAAAGGATGGGAACCTGCGTCTGAAGGGAGGTCCTGGAAAGAGGAGGAAAAACGAAGGCCAACAGGCTGGGGCGGAGGGGGTTTTTCAATTTCCATGTCTGAACGGGATAGGAGTGGGGAAGGTTGTAAAGAGGTCGCGGCGTTGGGGACGTGGAGAAGCGGGCGGTGGGCGGAAGGAACATGGGAGGCAGAAAGGCTCGTAGGTTGAAGAGGCGAGAGCCTGCTCGATAAGTGATGCATTACTTGCGGGAAAGGCCTGTGGACCTGTGGACCACCGTGGGCCACCTGCCGGAAATCGGCGGTAGTGGAGTAGGTTTGACTCCGGACAAGGGTCTGAGCAAACTCGGCGGTCTCGTCTTTTCTACATCCACCTAGTTCGTTTACTCAGTACATCGGCTCTTGGAAATTCACGAAGTCGTGTCTAGTGCAGCATGTCGATTGCTTTTACATTCAGCGCTGTTGGACACTGTCAACCAGAGGAGTCCCTAAAAAAAACGCGGCAGCCCGCTCGTACTTTCTCTCTTATGAGAGAAGAGCTTTGAGCATTGAAAATTTCTCAGTAATTTTAATGTTATTTATTGTTTTAAATAAAATAACAATTAGAAAACATAAAGTAATTATTGAAACTCAATTACTGAATTTGCTGTAAGCCAGTCTCGACGATGCCCAATTTTTCCACGAATATGAATTCACAGGTAGGTAATTTTCTGTTATGGTGCGCGTCTACAATTACTATAACCAAGATTAACTTCTCAACCAAAAAACAACAAAACAAGCGGCATTGTTATATAACATGAATAAATATAAAACTTGACATGAATAGAAGAACAAGTAAGAAAGAAATGCGTGATAAATCGAGAGCTTTCCAACGAGTAGAGAACGATTTTTGTCCGGTGAAAACTATAGAAGTTTCATTTCCCCAGCAGCGGCTTGGTTGTACGTGAAAATCAAAAGAAAACAGCTTGACGTTTTTTCTTTGTGTAACAAAATTTCCGGTTGACCGTCGACTAAGACATTTTCAATGTCAAAAATACTGAGGGGATGTATCTTCAAAATCCCAACTGGACCAGGAAAAGAAAAATTGATTATTGCATATTTGCTTATACATAGGTACATATTTTCTGCTTGTAATACCTAGGTACTATTTGCAGTTAATGCAACCAACAGGTTGCTGTTACTAACAACACCGAAGATCGATAATTCCAGTTTTTGTTTTGGGAAATGGAAAAAATGCCTAAAGACAATATTAATTGTAGTAGAGACGATTAAAAACACATTTTAACAATACCATTTGAACGTAAGTCCAAACGCTGAGTAAATTCGGAAAATTTTTAACGACAAATGGCACGTTCATGCACATAATAAAAGTTTTATACATGATCTAGTTGAGAAAATCAGGATCGGAATAGGATTCTTCCAAATTGGACTCTTCGAACTAAGGGTTTTATTTGCCCCCCCCCCCCCCCCCCATTTTTTTCAACTTCTTCTTTCTCCATTGCAACCCCCCCCCCCCCCCAAATCTATGCTCCTACCGTTCAACATGGTGCCAGTTTCACAAAACTTTAAAATGAAATTTTATCTAACATTAAACGCATTTAACGCAACCCAAACAACGAATTCAACGTAAGAGCATACTTAGTGAACATTCTATTGGGGTTATATAAGCTGTTACGAGCAGAGTTAAGAAATTCGGCTTAACAATCATAATTCGTCCGGAGATGTGCCAGTAACATCGGCATCACGTCGATCAACTCTAAGTGGTAGAACCTAAGGGCTGAAATATTTGAAAATCAATATCATGAAAATTTTCAATGCAATAGTATTTTTTTTTAATCCCGCTCAAAGAATCGAATGAAACCACTCCCCTTCCTCTACGTTTATCCGTTTGCTTTCCCTGAGGGCTAAAACATCGGCAAGAAAGAAACATCAACACTGGAGTGAATCGCAACCTGCAAAACATATAAAAAATCGCCCTAAAAACTATGACAATATTGTATCTGCTGGTATAATTCATAGTTACAGTTGATTCGTTAGCCTCGTTTTACCTCATTCTTCAAATACCCGAGCTAATTTGGGCTAACAGGTTGGTAGAATAGATACTAGAGAGTTCAGTTTGCGCATGCATATACGCTCCAGTTATTCCAATGCTAGTAATATCTATCGATGACATACTGTTATGGGGCCAATACCCAAAATCCCAGAAATGTATGTAGACTGCAATTTAGTATTCTACTGTATTCACTCAGGCATTATAGGGGACTGACCGTGATACAAATACTGATAGGCGGTCAATCAGTTAGGAACCGCTATTATTCAAAAAGCTGTTAGAACGCAAAACACAACTTTTTCTTGAACTTTCAATTTGGAGAACAAAAAACTTCCTGCACGAATACAAAGCTTCACTGTCTTCGGTAGTGATAGGTAAGACAATAGTAGGTACTTGCTTATTTAAGGTTGTTACTTAAGTAAGTACTTACTTAAGTAATTACTACAGCAGTTATCTGTGTCAACTGTCAAATTTCAACTTCAATCCCAATAATCTCCACGTGGTGATTTTTGAATTAACTAATATTTCAGATGTCCAGGTGTTTAATGCCAAAGAAGGGCCCTGCCGGGAATGTTTCGGTGGCGTTTTCATTTTTGGTACTATCTAGTTTCTTGGGGTGCTGAATACATGCGAATCTGATTTTGCCAGCAAAAATTTTACCTGCTGCCTTTTTTCCAAAACCTGTAAAAATTATTATTATTATTTTTTTTTTTTAATAACTCTGAAACTGGGCGCTCTAAGAACTTTCGTTAAGTGAATTAAGTAACACAGTCATTAAGAATTTTTAAAATCATTTCAGTTACTCAAAGTATTAGGTATTAATATTATTTTATTTTATTTTTTGAGTTGTGAGTCTTAATTACTTGAAGGTCCGATTTTTTAATTAGATCTGCAGCTTTATTTTAGTTAATCAACTGATTAATACACTTGACTTTTATAATTAGGTGACTTTTAGTTTAGTTGCGGCACTAATACTATAATATATCATTCAACATTTGAAAACAGCAGAGTTTTTTCTTACTTTTTAGAGTTGTTACTTTTTTTTGTTAACAGTTTTTTACACCTTCAATTTAATTGGTAAAGGTTCTTAGAGCTGACGAATTTGCAACATTAAAGCTTTCCCAAACCAACTTTCTCCTTAAGGAATATATTTTTAGAATTTGATTGTCATTATCTACAATTTTTTCAATTTATTATTCAACCCAGTTAGAAAATTACAGCCTGATTCATAGAAAATCCTTCCTTCCTCTCTTATCTTTTCGTGTGCTATTATTATTGACTTTTTTAATCATACCTAACTCACGTATCGAGTCTCTAAGATAAAAAAAAAGTATCATGTTAAAAGTTTTATTTAATGAAATTTAGGGTTCGATTCAAGAGGTCTCCGATTACATATTCATATTGTCTCAGAAAATGGAGAGAATGTCTGAAAAGTTATCGATGTTTTTATACTGGGTAATAATAACAAGTCGTGTATTAAAATCGTGTAAAATGAAAATAAGGATATGTGATTTGCATGAAGGCATCAATATAGGTAGTAATGGTGTACTTTTGACAATTTATGGGATCGTGTAGGGTGTTCATGTGCAGTAACCTAGTCAGGCAGTAAAATATTCGTCTTAAGTAGATAGGTATGAATACATAAATTATGATTTCTCATTTGACGTAAATTACTGCGAGGTTTAAAGGAGAAGATAGAGTTTTGCGTTATTAGTTCAGGAACCCTTGAAATATGGCTCTATCTCCTCGAAGATCGGGTGTTATCAATTGCCTTTGCATACCATTACGTGCAGGTAACCGCCGAGGAAAGGAAATTGAGAGGGGTCCGCAGTTCCAACGATTGAACATCATATCACGCCTCGGTGGAATAATTAACATGAAAGAAACATTAACATGAAACGAGGGATGGAGAGGTTCAAATTCAGATGGAGAGTCAGCGGCAGAAATTATTTCAGAGCAGTTGAAATTCAAGCACCTACTTGCGATGAAGTTTTCCGGTTGAATCATGAATCAGAGAGTTCCACTAATTATCCCGTGTACGTTTGAATTCTCTCGAGACTCCAAAGTTCAATTGCTCGTAAGGGAATGAAAACCTATGAATTAAATTGCAGGCAGTTAGAACCTGTTTGCTGGGACGGCATTGAGAATAGCTGAATTAGCTAGTAAAGCGCAGCCAACAGGAAGAAGTTGCACCCCTGTTAGAAAACATTGAACGTTAGGAGTTGTAGATAATTGATAATGGTAGCGGTATAGATACTTTTTAAGACATCCCATAAATCACGAAGCGAAAACGCCAAAATCCTATGTTGTAATTGCATAGTGTCACCTATTTAGAAACACGAATATTCTCTCATACGGTCATGATACCCGACTGGATTTTTTTTCCCAAGCTGTCGATAAAAAAACAAAGAAACTATTTCACAACAACCATCCACATGCCCACATGCGCACATAGTTTTACTGGTTTCATTAGGTAGTATTTATTTGTTAATCGTAACCAAAAGAGCCATTTTCTCTTACATTACCTGCATACATATCTACTGTTTCGTCAATGACCCAATAATTTGAGAAACGTCGAGAAGTAGGTATAGTATTAGTGACCTACGATAACTTTTCCTCGAGCTCTTTTAGCGAATTTTCGTTAAAAATGAAGCTATTGCAATGGCTCCAAAAATTTTAAAATCAAAACTTTTGAAACATGCTTTCATTGAAATAGGTTTTGAGGCATTCTGAAACAAATCTTGGAGTTCAAGACTTTTTCATATATATGTATATAAGGTAAATGAGCGATTTCCACAAATGACTTTTTAAAAAAGACTTTATTTAATAACACAAGGTAAGAACAGCTACTAGACAGGGACGTTAGGAGTATTGGAAGAAGGCTGCCTCCTCGTAGGCTCGAAAGCCCTAATAAAAGCTAGGTTTACATTGTCAGCACTTGGCGGTTGTATAGTAATAGGTCGGCAGTTATTCTTTACATAAGGCCCCCCCCCCCTCCCCCCCAAGAACGAAATTTCATGGTGAACCTTTTTTCCAATTATGTCTGCAACACATTAGGTAAATTATTTTACAATACCCAAAATAATCAAAATAATTCCGAAAATTAAAACATTAATTGCACATAAACATGATAATGATAATGATGAATTACAATTATAATAATAGTGATTACAATTATGATTATGCTTATAATGTTTTATGTAACTAAATAACAAAATTGCCGTCTAACGAGAGTCTCGGCTGTCTCTGTGAATGTCCAAATTTTGGTTAAGCTCAATATATCTTACATAGTGCTGAGGACAGTACAAAATGTACAAAATAATGGTCCATACACAATGCAGTCGCATATGTGGTGACATCAAAATGTAGTTCTAAGTAAGTCTACACTATTAAGTTCGAGTTCCTTTAAATTGAGTTCTCTTTCTGGTGATTGGGATTTGGTTAAATGTAAAACTACATCGCCTATAATCAGAGGTTTGCTGGCAAGTTCGTTGTGTGGTGCAAATAGATTGATACAGTAATTGCCTTGCGAGGCCAGGTGAATTCCGTATAACGTTCGGGTTTCCGTCGAGTCTTTTTGGATTAGACTTATAGTGTCACCTTTTGGAAAGAACAATAGGTATATGTTAATTTTAAGCATTAGTTTTACATGGTTTGAATTGGTAATTAATGTAACTAATTTACAATTTAAAGTAGATCCTTGGGTTGAAAACTCCTTTTCACATATTGGTTGTAAGTGGGATATTAGATCGTTGAGGCACAACTGTTGGTGTCCGTAGGGACATGGTTAGGTAGGGGGTTAACTTTGGATTTTTGATTGCAAAAAGTATTTAAATTTCGTTACGATAGTTACATATTCATAATTTACTGATTCTAAATAGAACATTTCTAATTCTTCGGGGTCTACAATGGGAATGTCTAGGAAATATGCAATTTCTTCGTCTAGGAAATATGAAATTTTTTCGATTCCTACATAGCACCTGATTTTGGTATAATTTTGGATTTCGAATAGGTTTTACCCGTTGAAATCCACAAATATGTTCGTAGTAATTCGACAATTTTGATAATTCGGAGAATAGTAGGTTGGGTCTGATCACTCTGGCATGGAGAGATCCAGACTTGCATGCAGTTAATTAATTCTCTTTGTCCTGAATGGTGTTTAGGATTAGCCTTAACACTATTTGGCTATGTTCTAGTACTGAGCGAGTTCCGGATAACATGGAATATCGAGCGTTTTGTGCTTTTAGGGCCCTTAGTTCCCGTTAATAGAGTATTGGGCTTATAATTGTGATTGCAAATCTTCTTGATGTAAAATGGATGGATGGAATGATGTTAAAATGGAGTTGTATTTGGCTTCATCTAGGAAATCAAGATTTCCGGTTATGAATTTAATCAGTGATCCAAGTCCGTTCATCAATCCACGTTTGGGTCGGGGATGAGTTAAGCGGACATGGATATCGTTTAATATTGCTCCATTGAGTTTAAGGTGAAATTTAGTGTACTCATGAGGAGTTGGACATTATTATCGAAGGAAGCTTTATCTTCGGAAACTGTTCTAAACGTATCTAGGTAAGTAGTCTTGATAGCTTAAGTATTCGAAACAAGTTCTGTCAAGTCATAGTAGAGTGCTAGTCTGTGGTATCCGTTTAGAATTCTGGAGGGTCCAACTCTACTTTCTAGTATTCCAGGGTTCGACGTTATATTCTTAATTTCGGTTCCTCTCGCGTGTGTCAAGTACACGGAGATTATTCTGGAACATTATATTTATTCGGAAAATGACTAAATGAATGATTAAAAATGAGTTCATTTCTCTTGATCTTGTAGGTATCGGGTATTTCTTCAGGATAGCTTGGATTTTTTCGGGGTTAGGTTTAACTCCGTTGGGGGTGATCACATGTCCTAGGTACGCTATTTCTCTACGGAAAAATGTGGTTTTGTCTAACTGCACTTTGAGATGGGCTTTACGTAAACGTTTGAACACTTCTTCAAGTCGAGTTATGTGCTCAGCAAGTGACGCACTGTAGATAATAACGTCGCCTAAATACACGCAAGAATACTCGTTGGCTATTCCGCGTAGTACATCCATCCATCCATCAGTCCATCAGGCGTTGAAATGTACTGGGAGAGTTACGGATGCCAAATAGAAGACAATTGAACTCGAGGTGGTAATTTGGGGTACTGAATGCCTTTATGGTAGTGCTGTTTGGGTCCATTTCCATTTGGTGAAAACCACTTTTTAGATCAATTATGCTAAAATATTGACACCACCCTTGTTAGTCTAATAATGCGGAAATTCGAGGAAGAGGGTAACGATCTTCCAATGTTTTTTCGTTTAGTTTGCGGTAGTCAATAACGATCCTGACTTTTGGATTTCCACTGGTGTCAGACGTTTTAGGTACGATCCAGATAGGCGCATTCCAAGGGCTATCACTATGTTTAACTATTCCCTGGTCTAATCTCTTCGATCTGACGATCTACCTACTTCCTCGCGGTAGATTTCAGAGAATCTATAGTTTCGCGCATATACCGGAATTTCGTATGTGGTTCTGATGATAATTATGTTTGACCATGTTAGTGAAAGAGAGTGGCTCATTTTCCTTGTAGAAAATGTCAGAGTATTTCAAAACTAATTCTGAGATAGCCGCTTTCTCCTCTTCATTCATGTAGTTCACCCGTAATTTCGTAATGTCAGATTTGGTGTCTAAACTTTCGTCAAAATAATTATTGAGGTTTGCGGTTTTTTGTACGTCACCTATTTCTTCGACTTCAATGGGAGAGATTTGAACAAATCTACTAGGTTTTGTATTTGGATTTAGGATATTGACGTGAGCTTCGTTATGTTTGACTCGCACCAATCTTTCCGGGGCTTTTAAAGTTCCTATCCTCATGTAATACACGATTGCGTCGCCATTTTCGATGTTTTTTCCCGAATTCTTATTTGATGGATAGATCTTGGATCTATTTGGTATGATTCTGCTGAATCCGTGTCCAAATAGTAAAGTGGAATATTAATCATTGGAGTTTTCAGTAGATCTTTTTCAAAGCTAACTGATGTTTCTGCGATTTTTAGGTTATCTACTTCTATCATGAGGTCGAATCTTTTGTGAAAATGGAACACATTAAATTTTAGGTTCAAGTGTCGTCGATGAAAGATATCGCCACAGGGAACCATGGTGGTGAAATCACATCTTGAAGAGCCATGGGCAGTTTTTACCACAAATGACTCGACGCGGAATTTATTCGGAAAAAATTCTTCGGCGATTGAGGGGTTGATGTAACTTTTCGAACTACTTGAATCCACTAACATTATTAGCCCAGATTTTGGCGAGATTATTATATATGGTAGTTCGCCCATTGTTTTTCTTTCTAGGTTCATCAGCTGATATTCTGGGACACGAGGCTGGGGTCCGCTAAAAAATGTTCGTTCTGCTCGATTTCTTCCGGTTGGTAGTTCTCTTTAGTTACTTCGCTTTCTTGTTCGTAATATCGCTCCAATGTGTCGTCAGATTGTGGTTGACCCTTCTTCCATGTTATGAAAGTTCGGATTGGATATATGCCAAAACACAGGGGTTGGTTTACCGGCCACTGGTGCTGGAGCGCGAGGGGTGGAAGAATTCGAATTGAACCCGCCCGGTGGTTTTGACGTTTACGGAGTTTTGTTTTGAGGATTGGATTTGAAATTCTTGTTTGGGTTCGGATTCTTAGTAGAAGTTTGGAACCGAAGGTTTTGTTTAGGATATTGTGGTGGGGTGTTTAAGAATTGATTTTAAGGTCGATATTGTGAACCTTGATTTTAGGGTTTGGTTTGAAATGAGGAGTTATGAGATTTCGTAAGAGGCGATTAGTAAATTTAGGATTTTCGCTATTTTGTCGTAAAATTTGAATGGGGTTTCCCCTTCGGATTGACGTAGGTTTACTAGGTAGTTCCCTGGCAAGGGTCAGTTCGTCTCTCAGATCAGAATACGTGTCGATGAGTGCTTGTTTTATCTGTTCGTATGTCATCAAGTTGAGGAAAAAAAAATTGGTCGGGAGCTGAAGAATGAATTTTCACTTTTATGACGTTAAATAGCATGCAATTTTGAAAATCGAAGGGGTTCTTTTGTATAGTGCTTGGGTCGTTTCGATAAATTGGTTAGTGTTTCAGGTACTCCTGAAAATATCGGAGTCAAGTCTAAATGCTCTTTTTTGAGGACTCGTTGATTATCTTGGTTTGGTTCTTGTTGAGCTCTGCGGGGTTCTATTACCTGGTGAATTAGGAGATTTTCGACTAAGCCAGTTAGTTGATTTATTCGTTTCGACTGCTTATGAATGTTTCCTAAGAAATCGGGATGTCCTTGCGCTTGGGCTTGTGCAGCTGGGTTCTGAAAAGATCCATTGTTGTTTCTTCCCGGATTTCTTGTTGTGGTTCGGAACCTTGATAGTTTAATGACCACTAATTAGTTCACTTATGGATTATTTAAATTGAAAAAGATTTTAGGCTGAAATTTCGTCATCAGAAATACATAAAAATGAACAACAAGGAAATAAACATAATACCTAATACAAATAATTATGAATTTAAATCTTAATTAGTAACTTAGGTGGTAATTTAAAGTTGATAATTATGATCAGGTGTCTGTAAGCAAGGTCTAGGGGTGCGATAGTGATATCGGAAACGTTCCTTAGATAAACGAGACGGCTAGGTCCAGGGGTCTTGCGAGCGATGTTGAGATCTGCGATAGTGAAGGTGCAAATCTAGATAAGCTCAAGACAGTCAAGTGTTGTTTTAAGATGCGAAGGAGAATTATTTTCTTCCCGGTGTCTCACAACTGATTGAAGTTACTGGATACTTTCTTGATAAAAGTTACAGATGTTTCGTTAATGCAGGGGGGAATTATCTTCACGGTATCCTGCGGTTGAGTTTATTTATTTGGTGCAAGGGGGGAAATGTCCACGGTATCTCGCAGCTTTAAATTAAGATTTCGATTGACACGTAATAATTAATTGATGTTGAGTGATGGGCGGATTTTCCCACTGTGTTTCACTCGATCGTTAGGGGTGCTTTCGCAGCGGTATCTCACGTGCTAAAAATATACCGCAGGGTTGGCAACGTCTATTTTCCAAAAATTAATTAAAGGTTTTATTTTGGATTACTCACAGAGTTTGTGCCGGCAACATTCGTGTGAGGGGCCTCTTCAACTATGGAATTTCGTCCCGTCCGTTGATGCCTGTTTTCTGGGTAGCTTCTGGTACGTGCTCCGCCGATTTTGTCGAGGTTATGTCTCTGAATTCATACAGGATACACGTCCTAATTCGACTGTTCCAGCTAAATGAGTGATTTTTCACAAGTGACTTTTAAAAGAGAATTAATACAGTAACTCAAGGTAAGAACAGCAACTAGACGGGGACGTCTAGCTACTTAGGGGCTATTGTCAGCACTTGGGGGTTGTATAGTAATAGGTCGGCAGTTATTCTAAAAATTCCATTCTTCGCCAACGAATGAGCTCGTTGGCCAGCACTTTTTGAGCACATTAAATGATCACATTTCAGAAAAATGTGCTAACAAAATCACTAAAAGTGGCTAAAAACTAAAAACAGCTAAAAATGGATACATTTATACTCTTCAACAGAATTTTAGACAGAAAAAATTCATGGACAATGAACTGGAACATTAAACATTTTTGGAAAAAAATATGCTGAAAATGTACTTAAATTCCATTAATTTTTGCTGAAAAATTGATAAAAACTACAAAAAAAGATAAAATTCTATATTATTCTTCTTTGTTTTGCACAATATTATTTAGAACTAGGTTTTCTTGCCACTAAACTGTTAGTTAACAATTTTTCTGCACTCAATGGAACAATATAACAATGCAACAATATAATACAATAATTTACGAAAAATGACTGGAAATTATTGCGTCACTTAGTAAATCCGTCCAATACAGTAAACTTTAAAACCCAATACTTTTCATGCTCCGATTCAATAGTTTTCTCAATACTCTCTGAAACTCTCTATTCAAAAAGGATAACAGAGAACTCCCTCCTTCGTTAAATTCAGTAAGTACTAGATAATAGTGGTAGGTAGAGAGTGATCATTCGATTAGAATCATATTCACTTAAATGTTTGCCCGAATTATTGCTCATTTAGCTGGATATTAAATAGTTTTAATTCGGTGTAACCTTGGTCAGGATATAAGTATAGGAAGAACACTACTATAAAAAATAGTATAAATAAAGAATGCTATCAATATTTTGAGGATTCCTTTCGAAGTATGAATTTCCCAGTTCCCCACGGCTTGATTAGCAGTTTATCTAACTAAATACCTAATATAGCAAGGGCATTTAAACCGGTTATTCATAATTCTCGGGAGTAGCTAATGCTCCAACGGTCTGACTCGTTAAAATCGGGAAGTAACTTCAAATACGGAGCAGGTATAATTTACTACGAGAGAATTCCATTTCAGGGCAAAGAAAGTGCGCGGTTTGCGTCACCAACCGATTGGATTCCTAGCCAAGGATAGTTTATTTTATTGATATTGCGCCATAGAAATCGTGCCCCTTCCTGATAATAGACTTCACACCGATGAGAAGAACTGAAAACAATTTCCTTTTTGCCCCACCCGCAGATTGTTTGACTGTTAGTTCGTTCGATCGTTCTAGTAAAAAAGGATAGTAACTTGAGAAAATCGACAAACGGAAAAGTGCATCACAAAACTAACTTCATGAAATGAACGAATAACGAGTTAGCATAATATACCTACGAGTGCTTCTGTATTTAAAAAAAGCATGATTCACGTAAATGGAATGATAGTGTTGAAATTAAGTGGAGTTTATCCCTTAATTGCATTTATGCGAAAAACATTTCCCAATAGGGTTCCATTTATAAGATTTAAGTGTAAAATTGCTACATATAAGTATAAAGTCCGTTTATTGAAACCTCGAGACACCAAAATCATAGAGGGTGTGGTATTTCCACATAGGTAGGTGCTCAATAACGTTAATTTCACATTTTCGAAAAGTTTATTCAAGTTCACATTACAAATTGAATCGTAGGCACTTCACCCCTCATTGATTGACTCCTCCTTACTTAGGCAACAAGTTTCAATAAATGAAGTAACTGTACCCCACATTATATTGTAATTTTTGGAGTTAGAATTATTTTTGTGAAAATAATGATTAAATAGAAATGTGAATGGGATTGTGAGTACAAAACAGCATTCCAAATCTCACATACATGCATTCAATAAATTGGAGTAAATAAGACTGAAATGATAAAAAAAGTCAAATTTTTGAAATATACGCATATTTTTACAATTGAATTTTTTCTGTTTTTATTACAATTGAGTAGGTAGGTACCTACCTAATTACCCCACTTAATTTTTCTATCTGACAGTTCAAGGGGAGGGGGGGGACTTATTTAAGGGCTTTAGCAAAAATTTAAATATATCTATGGGTTAAACCCATAGATTTTCAAATGAAAATTGTACGAAAGCAAAAAATAAAAATTCTCGTCAAGTCTTCATCCCCAGACAAATGTGAATCGGTCAGTTCCTGAATGGCGATCTGTGGTACCTAATTGGTTTTAAAGTCGAAGCGATTTAAATAGCTATATTGACATAGTCTCCAGCTCACGGATGTGATATTGACATTCAGTAGGTAGGTGGTATTAATTGCTACCAATTTGTTTGTCGAATTAGCTGTAGATTCCAACGTCGACACAAAGAAGAAGTAATGACTGAAAACTGAAAGTTAAATTGGCAGAAATTTATGGTAATGATATCAGATCATAAATTTTCATTGTAATTGTGAGAATTTTCCCCATTGCATATGTCATATCCCAAGCATTGAACTTTCCTTACGAGGAATTCACATTTAGAAGTCGATCAGTCAATAGTCTTCCTTACGCTCTCTTTCTAAACATTAATTTATGAAAGACATTTTTCTGCAACAAATGTGTGTGTACTAAAGGCCTTCCCTATTCGCTGTGTCAAAGTGTCAACCAGACGACGAGACTCGTGAAGAAAAGAATGATTATTTTTACTGATTACCTTGACCAGTTAAATTAATAATGACATGGAATCAAGATTTCATGTGAATAAATCGTCCATGAACACTACAACATACTGAACGCGAATCAAGTGTATTCACTACAGCTGGTTGGAAAACAGTGACAATTTCAAAAATTCCTTCTGATATTCAGGAGTAACAAAAGGATGTACCAATCGAACCTTCGAGTCGATTTTACAATTAATTTATTTTTACAGAAGTTGTGAGAGGACCTCAGAAAAATTGATTAAGCCCTAATTAAATCAGCTTAATAGTCAGTATCGTTATCCGAATGAATAATTTAAAAAGACGTAATTATCAGAAAAATAACAAACTCTTAGCTTAGCTGATATATTAGTTGTTTCAACTTTAAATAATTTATTACGTCACGTGGGGAGTTCATGTTTTATGTAAAATGTAATTTCCTTGCTAGCCATAGAAAGTCGCAAATCAGTTTGGAAAATAAACGAGTCTGGCGCTAAATAAGTTCAACTCCACAATACATCATTTTCGTTTTGATAGGTAATTAGAGCAGATGGAGTCTTATCATTAGGTAGATAGATAGAATAATCTACCAATAGAATAAACTAAATCATTATTAAAAAACACTTTCCAGCTGAAGAGAGTTGTTGACCCCTAACGGTCCATGAGCTCCGCGACCGAGGTTACATTTTTGGTGATGCGCGGAACCATCACGCATTTAGATTTTATAAGCAAGTACCTACCCTAATAAGATTTAAGGTAAGGAATAAGGTTTACTAGGCCCCAAACCGAAATTCTATTCTCCGGATTCACTCTAGTTGGAAGCTGTTATATCGTCATTATCATTAATTACTTAATACTGAACTATAGCGTTTAGGTGTTTTTCTATCACCATATCACTAATTTAAATTCTTTTCTAGTAATTATATTGCAACAAAACTCTCACTCAAACAGAGACGACACGATCGGAGCATGATCGGAAGCAAAAGCGTCGGGTGGGAGTGGGACTGATCATTCCTCTATAACAGACATTCGTCCCACTGTATGATCACGGTGGGATCGGAAGGGTGAGTGATAGGTATGTCCCGGCCTTTTATATGGGTTGTAGTGGTTAGATTATGCGTCAATCGGAGTGAAATGAATCACATCCCGCCTTCCAAACCATGTCTGTTGGTGGTTGAAAGACGTTAGTTTGACCCTGGTGAAGGTAGTGGCTCTGAATAGGCGTGAGTTCCTACTCGGGAGGTACTTGGGTATATGTTTCAAGGTGACGCCTTATGAATTTTATCTAATAGTAACTTGTACTAATATACTTTGAAACCCAAGTGAATGTCCAAGACTAATGGAGCGATTTTATTAAATTTTCGAGATTTGTTGACGTCAATAGTAGACTATCTATCGATCTATTACCATCGGGTGAATAGTAAAGTGTGCGCATGCGCAAAAGTGAATTTCCCGAAACATTGATTTCTCACGGTTTATATTTCGGCCAAGTTTAGTCATAGTTAGGTAGAAATCAGGAATGGTATATCATGAATTTCGTTGCGATGGGCTGTATTAACCGTTGCATTTGCGCAAACCTAAAATCGTTACAGAGGACCTACCAATAGATAGATTTTGATCAGTTAGCTCCTAGTCCCTCAATACTTCAGATGGTGAAAGCTGTTGAATGATGATAAGGTGGTAGGAGAAATTTCGGCAACAGAAGAGGTGATCGTATTACATACCATTACATTGTTGATGTTATTCGTTAGACCCACAAACCTTAAGTAAAAACGATTTTCCGAAGCTCAATGATCAATATTTTAATCCAGTTCGTCACAAAGGCACCAATGTTTACGATACTGTCAGACTCTGGTACCTGGGTATATATTTCATGATGGTGTCCAATGAATTATATCGCGATTCGTAGAGTAACAACTAGTGGAAAAACATGTTGACACTGGTGAAACTTTGAGACTGACAAACCGAATTTGATGTTTTAATGTTAAAAAAAAAAAAAAGATGACCCTCCATGAATATATATATATATATGGTAACATAGATTTCTATATATATAAAATATAGTTTGTTTGTTACGATTAAATATATATATATATATATATAATATGAGAGATATATATATATAGAAACCGACCCCATACTCGTAGGTTATATATAGGAAAAACCCACATTTTTTTAACATTAAAACATTATACTAAATATATATATATATATATATATATATATATATATATATAATCCAGGTATCGTGAAATCGCCAAATTTGAAGGGGGAAAGAGTTTTTTTCCATTAATGAAAATAATAAACCAAAAGTCAGGTCGATTACAGATGTAATTTCCTCTTATGTCTTAGGAAAGTTTGGATAGTAGCCAATATTTAGTTAAGCCAACAAGTAGCCAATATAAATATAAACGTCCGTAAATGCTAATAAAGTGTGCATAATTGCTTTAGCAAGTTTTATTCCCATTCAGCTGTCAAATATAGAAAAAATCACAGATATCAGAACCTATTATCATGACGCTCTCATTCCCTTTATAATCAGAGAAAAAAGAAACTGGCTCCCAGGATTTTGAACCGAAATGGGTAGCTAAGGGCAAAGGATTGGTATTCTGGGCAGTTAAGCCCTATTAATTGTAATTCCAATATTGGACAGTGCGAGGTGGCACTTGGGTGGTCAGGGGTTGGGTGTCGTTTTAGAAAAGGATTGGAACCAATTACGCCCTTTGTCGAAATACGGACTTTCGAAAAAGATTCCCGACGCTTTTTCCATCCGGGAAACGTAATCACATTACTAAAATTTGTAACTCAATTTACTTTTGGATCGGACATTCAGAAGATAGCTCCGATAATAGGATGGCTCCGACGAACCTTCTTTTGTTGGAGTTAATTTCCGAAAACGGAAACTTTTTTTGTGTGGACGTAGGTACCTGTTGAGTTGATTCAATCTGGCAATTCTTTGGTTCAATACATTCATTACTTTGTCACCTTGGATGAATGGATAATATGTTGTAGGTAGAGGTAGTTTCGAATAATTTGTTAATGTCATTGCATAACTTTCCGCTTACCCATTAAGCCATTCTTGAAATGGAGGCCAACAATAGTTTGATTACTTTATTACATTGATCAATAAAAAATAATAACGTCAAACAGTTTTTCTAACACCTAGTTCCTAAAATACTATAATTATGGTTCATTATGTCTGGAAAAAAACCCCGTCGAACATTTGGTCTATAGTACACCAGTATGAGGTTCAACTTTCAGTGGAAATCGTGACCGGAACCGACCGAATTCGGCGACTAGAGCTACTTGAAGTGGGAAAGCCACAATTTAAAAAAACTCGAACGCAATCTACTTAATAGTTTAAATAGCAAAAATTGAATTTAAAAAAATTATTTTTGTTCGTACAATTTCATAACTACACAGAATACAATATTTTTACCAAGAGGAAACAGAATGACTTTTTTTTTTTACATTTGGTGACAGAATTTAGCATATTTTTGTGCATAATTTTACAATTTTGCAGAAAAGTATAATGTTTAAATGTGCGCTTACAACCCTGGTTCCATGATAAAACTTTCAATTTTTTTTTTTTTTAGCACAATTGAAATTAAACAAAACAACTACCCTCTACTAGCTCTTTAATACGTAACAAGAGCTAACATACGTATTAAAATAATGTAATATCAGACTCCAGGGAAATCAATACAGATGTAGGCATGATAACCCACCGGATGAAAATTAAGACGATAAAATAAAACACCTGCCTACGCTTCACTAGTCTAGCTTTGGGTGACAAAAGCAATAATAATCTGAATTCCGTTTATTGTTCAGTACTAAAAGTAACCCCCCCCCCCCCCACCTTTTCCCACAATATCATCTCATTGAGAATGTTCGAAAACCCCTCCATCTTCCAAAACACACTATTGAATTCATAAAGTGAATAATTCTCTTACGTTGCAAAGTGTTGCAGGAGAACTAGCCGCGAAAGAAGAGGTGGTTTTATTTCATACCCGCATTGTTGATGTTACTAGTAAGACTCAAGACGAAATGTTAAAAAAACAAAAACAAAAAAAAAACCCACGCTTCATCATGGTCCATCAGCGCCATTCTGAGAACGGGATGAAACATCGCAATCCTGGCTTCACCACCGTGTTCAGCACCCTTTATCTTTTGATTTTTTTTTTTTTAAACAGTATCAGGCATCCCGAATTCAAAGCGCTCTATAAGTTCCTCTTCAAAATGTCAAAAAATATGAGGGGGAAAAAATATATATCTTGTTTAGATATAATCGGATTTCAACTAATTCAAATTAGTACTTACAACACTTTTATGCAATTTTCAAGGTTAGGTGTGATGGAAATAAGCCACTAGGGGTGTAGACCTCTGATCAGCAGCTATTGGCCTAAGGAAATGATAAAAAAAAGTGTGCCAATTTATAGCGATTTAGTTAAGCAATTTTTTATCACTCCTTCATAACTTTTTCTGTCAGTAACTTAAAGTTTAAATCTGACCCACGTTAGGTAATTGAAGGCAGGGCAGACGCACTGACTTATTTCGGAATCATTCCTCGTTTCAATATCACGAGGGGTAGGTATGTAGGTGCTTCTCGCATTTCCAATAATCTCGCCAAACGCAGGACCTGAACACAGATGTTATCAAGCTATTAGTAGACAGCGGCGGATGCAGGAGTTATGAACGACGGCATTAAGTAAACATGGCACGTTAGATATTATCGCGGTTTAGGTTCATCGTGATTCCGCTCTGGAATCCACTATGCGTGACTTCCGAAACCCGTCAAAGACTTGACTCGTAATTTCTGCATCGTCAAGGATGTCATCTACAGTTTACAGCTCACTTTCGTGGTGAAGGTTTGAGGTGAACTGAAGTTCACCTAAACTACTAAATCATAAGTTGTAGAACCGAAGCACTCATGTAACAGTTGTGAAATTTTTCAAGTTTAATAAAAAGTTCATTCCATCAGGGGGTCTACCAAGTTGGATTCATAAGTAGTACTATCTCTCACTAATTGTAATATGGGTGTTCTTGAGCACGAGTAGAACAATAGCAAAACTTGAAAGCAATTAATTTAAATAAGCAAAAAGAGCAATATGAGCTGTGCACCCTGGATGATAGGTAGAACAACAATAAACATAATAATATGATGGAGCAAAATAACCTAACAGTGACGCTATAAACAGTAGGGGGTTCGACGAAGAAAGCAACCCCGCAAGGATTGGCAAATTGCCTAATCAGATATCAAAACGCTGCAGATTATTTCACAAAATAAAAATAATTGAATAAATAAACCTTTGTGTAATATTATTATTATTATGAAACATCTGTACATTACATTATGTGTAATATTATATTATTATTTAAGTATCAAGTAGATAGCCCTCCAGACCAATGGTCTATCATTAGTAAACCCAGTACAAGCTGGCTTTCAGCTCCAAAACCACCAATTTCATGCTTTTCAGTCAATTGTAATAAACAAAACCCTTTAATAAACAAAGGAGTCTTCCCACCTTGAGACAATCTAAAAACATTCAATTTAGGATTTGATTTCACAAATTTGTTTTTATGCAAGATTTTACAAACTTTTTTCATTTTTTTAATTATTCAGTTTTCCATTTCCCTAATAATTTTCATCAAGGAAGATAAGTTTGTTATTCAAAGAAGACCTGAACCAAAAAATGTTAATAACGTCATTCTAATACGGCGAGCAACAAGTTTGTTGAGGTTTGCTTCTACCAGCTTTGCATCTTAAATGTTTCTCCAGTCTTAATAAAACATCTAAAATAAAAAATGAACTAAGCTAATTCGATATTCAAGTTCATTATATTTTCATATAAGAAATTCTATTATCAAGAACAGGGTAAACAAGAATATCATTTGAATTTATAAATTACTTCCCTCAATTCCGCACGGTTTACGAGCTTATTCAATTGAGGAGAGTTGATGGTAATTTGCTTTGGGTATCTAAAAAAGGTCGAAACGATAGAAACCTGCCAGAGATATTATATATACCAGAGATATTATTTGTACACCACAGTTGAATATATTTTTGTCACTTTCTCAAAAATTTTCTGGTTGGTAAATGGTTCGATTAAGGCAAAAACGGTACTCTTGGTCCAAATCACGGAGGGCATTAATTAGCTCGACACGAATTATTTAGTGTAGAATGAGAATCAACTACAGTACCCATTAAAGTAGAAATAATTATTCAATTCATGTTATATAGTTACATATATCATCTATTTATATTTTTTATACTTATTATTCGTACAATGAACTTTATAATATAGAAAATGAAAATGAATAGGCGCTCTAAGAAGTGATATCATCAACGTGATATCATCTGCAAACCAAAAAGTGAGCATTTCATTAGAAATATATCAGACTAGCTGGCTCACCAGTGCGTTGCACAGGTTGACTTGAAAATATGCTAGCCCCCCTCACCCATCAGATTTAGGACATCCCTATGAATCTGATTCAAAAAAGTGCTCACTTAAAAGTGCTCACTTGAAGTACGTACTTATAAATTACTTATTAGGATCAAACTACTGAGATCAACCCCCACCCCCTCTCCACAACCCCCCCCCCCCCATATTTCTGATTAAAAATAGTGTTGATAGGTAACCCAAAAGAACGCTCAGACTAATACAATTTCATTCGTCCGAACATCGGATCACCAGTTCGTTCGGTAATGACCAAATTATTCCATTTAACCAACCCCTCCTCCCATCCCTTCTTTTCTTTACCACAAACACCTCCCTATGGTTGAGGCTAGAAAAAATGTGAATAGCCTATGATTGAGGTTGACTTAATCTAAACATATTCGCCCAATCAGATCCCCAGTTTGTTCAGTGATGTTCAAGATACAACCATTCCACCACCACCCTCCGTTAAAATACCCGTTATGGTTCAGATTCGAAAATTTCAAGTAGTTTGTGAGTATTCCAAGCATATTAAATCAATCAGGTCTTCAGTTTATTCAATGATGTCCAAGACACCTCATTTCACCCCCCCCCCCCCCCCCACCACCTCCACCATCCCTTAAGAAAACATCCCCTTTGGGTCAGATTTGAGAAATTTCAAGTACCCTGTGATTTGAGTTAGTATAATTCAAACATATTATAGCAATCAGTTCCAGAGTTTATTCAGTGATGTCCATGAAACCCGATCCCCCCCCCCCCCCCTCAAAACACCCCAAACTGGTTAGATTGGAAAACTTGAAGTAGTCTGCGATTCAAGTAAGATTATTCCAAACATTTCTTACCAATCAGCTCTAGTTTGTTTTGTGATGTCCAAGATAACCCCATTTCACCCCCCCCCCCCCCCAACCACAAGTGGTCGGGTTTGAAAATTTCAAGTACCTAATCTGCGATTCAAGTTGGAGTAACTCCAACATATTTCGACAATCACGTCTCCAGTTTATTTACTGATGTCCATGATACCCCATTTCACCCCCTCCACTCCCAAGACACCCCCTATGGAAAATTTTAAGTAGCTTGTGGTTTAAGTTAGAGTAATTCAAACATATTCCCCCACTCAGATCCCCGGTTTGTTCAGTGATGACAAAGATACCCCATTCCCCCCCCCCCCCACCCCTGAAACACTCCCTATGGGCAGATTTGAAAAATTTCAAGTAGCTTGTGATTTAATTTAGAACAATCAAAACATATTCGCTCAATCAGATCCCCAGTTCGTTCAATAGTGTCCAAGATATCCCATTTCACCGCCACCCCCCCGTAAAACACCCCCTCTGGCTCAAATTTTAAAAACTTCAAATAGACTATAATTTAAGTTGGACTGATACAGACTCATGCCAATTGTCCAATGACCCCTGTAACCGTGAAAAGCGGACACACATAAGGACAGACAGACAGAGAAAAATTGAGAAAATGGTACCAAAATCATGATTCTACGAATAACATGAAACGGAAAATGATAAACGCAAAATTTCATGATTCTAATCAATGTACAGACAGACATACTTACGATTTTATTAATATAGATGATAATATATTTATTATTTTTTACCAGTTACGATTCACTTGCACTATCACAGTACAATCACTTCTGATGAGCCAATCGCCTCACTTTCCCAATAGAAGCGGGTAGAAGGCCAAACTTATTAGGGAAAAATCATAGAATTCTTCGAAGGAAGTGAATGAAGATCGAGGGAAGATTTAATGAATTCCAAATTTCCTCTTTTCATTTCGTCGTATTTCACCCTATTTCAATGAAATTTTCCTCTGCCCTGATGCTTAAACAAACATAAATACACACTTACTCAAATTAATATGAGTTATTCGAGTTATAAATTATTCAGAGAGTGAAGGAAATGGAGGCATAACCCGTAGCCTGACCAGTTAATTGAACAGAAGTAAAATTACTGCCCAAACTGATTCGTTTTTCACCCACACCGATCGTCATCACTTGAGAACTAATCATGATTAGAGAGAGCAGTACTAACTATTCAGCAAGTCAGAATGTTTCCCACCGAGTACATCTTTTCAAGTTCTGTTTGGTCGAACGGAAAAAAAGAACGCTTCAAGAGAATGGTATACAAAAAAAAATTTTTATATATATATATATATATATATATATATATATATATATATATATATATATATATATATATATATAAACTTTAGGAAATTTAGGAATCGTATCAAAATGCCTCAAAACGGATTTGAATAAAGAAATTTTTCAAAAATTATGATTTTAAAATTTTCCGAGCCATTGCAATAGCTTCATTTTCTACGAAAATTCGCTAAAAAGATACTAAATTGGATGAAGGGGCCACTAATGCTGCTGTTCAGCTTGAACGTCTCGTACTAATTGACCTAGACTCTCACCAGTAAGAGACGTTCAGGGATTTCCAATAATTTGTGAGTTCGTGAGGAGGTCAGCGTGATCGCAAATCACCCAAGGTGGTTGAATAGGAATTTAAGGGGGAAAGAACAGGAATGAAAGAGAGAATATTGGTCTCCCTGGCAATTTAGTCACACCCTCACAGTCATACTCCCATGTCACAGGGCGAACAGATGCTCAACAAAACACGTAGCCACAAACGTATGCCACACATACGTAGCTACGTGTCTCTGTTCTTGCCAGAGGGTCAGAGGACGTCAGAGGGCCGGAATAAATTAAATATTCGAAGACCTCAAAAACGAATGTTTCGGACTAATTACCAACATAACTTTTCTTCGTCTCTTCAAATTGTTGGGAAAGTAAAAGCCTATCATTTAAATAGAGATGAAAATTCCTATTGTTTTCCCAAAACGCCAGCTCTTCCATTTTGAGATAATGTCTCGAATATTATTTCCTGTCCTTTGTCAACTACATGTTTGTATCTCAAAAAGAAGATTCATTTAAATGGCGTTGGAAAGTTATGCTGGACTAGGGATCTTCTACCCAGATCCGTTATTCTATGAACGGCGCCGTAAGGGCCACAACTATTGTATTTCACTAAATTCCCCATCTTTTCCTTGTTAGGGGAGGTGCTGACCTTTTGAAGATTCAATAAGACCGGGAGTAGCTACTCCCTTTTCCAGTGTTTCACATTATAATGCTATTTGGGCTTCCACAACCAACAAGGGAAGCTGTGTGCCATTTCTCTAACACGGTTCATGTACTAGTCTTCTTATTTTATCCTTTTTTAGCAAATTTTCGTAAGACATGAAGCTATTACAATGCCTCCAAAAAATTCAAAATCAAAATTTTCGAAAATTTGCATCATTTAAATCCATTTTGTGACATTCTGAAACGAATCTTGGACACTTTTTAATACGTACATATATCATTCCAGACGATAACTCTCCTTAGGATTGAGATAAAAACTTTGCGCAAAAAAAAAAAAAAAATCAAGCAAATTGGTCAAATTTCAAAAGATTTCCTCAAAAAATTGATAAAAACAGCAGAAAATCATAAAATCTATATTTTCAGCTGAATTTGAAGCAATAGAAATTTATCAACAATGAACTAGTATATTAAAAACAAGTATCTAAAAATTACTTCAATATTATTTGCTGAAAAATCTATGAAAACTGCAAACAAAGCTATGATTCCAAACTCTCTTTTGGATCTCACAATGCTATCTATAGTTAGTTTTGTGTCATAAAATCGGTAGTTAACATTTATTTTGCACTCAAACTGCTCAGATTTCAAAAGAGCGTATACCTAACAAATTATATTACGATGATATTAACGAATGTTTGCTCAAACAATCATGCAGCGTGAATGGATCTTTTCTGTTTTCTTTCGTTGTGTGATTATCGGGCTCATGATTCCTAGGCTTTATAGTCAACCACAAATATCTTTATAAATCATAGCATTACCAATGCACACAGCTACCGATGCATATTCCTTCTCAATTTCATTCCTCAAATGATTTATTTGATACCTACCTTAATGAATATTGACAGCCCAGCCTCTGTTTTCGGGTTTTCTGCCATTAAAATATTAACCATGATTCAATCTCGTGAGTGGCTCTGAATGAAATCCTTTCTCGCTCCTTGTCAGTTCGTAATTAAACATGCGGTTTAGTTTCTCAATAACTCAACATCTCTCTGTAGGTACTGCACGCCGATTGATCTTGATACGTCAAGAACGGTTAAAGAATGGAAGCCGTTGAGCTATCGGATATGTCTCAAAGAGGAAGGCGTATCTCAGGGACCCCGGACGGGACGCTGTATTGCGGTAGAAGTTGAAGGGCTGGCGACCTGTTGTGTCCACATGATCGATCACCCTGGTCCCAACTCTCGTTGATATTAATCATTCCAAAATCCGTCCTCTTCCTAACCCCTTCCACTCTTCCGATTCAGTTTTTTTTCTTACCGTCGGTTCCTCGCTTATTCCATCTCCTTTTTTTCAACAAAGGATCGTCTTGCTTTTCACTTTTCCAAATTTATATTCTTCTTCCCAAAGAAACCCCTTGTTCCGTCACCTTGACCTCCGTTATTATAATATTTGAAATATTTCATCTAACACCAGATATTTTGCTCTCTAACCCAGTAATAATAACGCCCCCTCGTTTTTTAAGTACATTAAATAATATTATTAAAATATATTACTAGTACTTGGATCCTTAGAAAATGTTTTGAGCAAAACTTTGGGAGGAAAAAATCACCAACCAAGATTAGTGGGTTGTATTTTCGGCATAGCTTCCTCCCTAATTCGAATAAGGTAGTATATAATAAAGGAAGTAGTAATGTCGTAAGGAAACTGTTAGAAGACACTTTAAAAGCCAACCAACACAATCGCTGAAAATTTAATCAGTATTAGACATTTATTTAAGAGTTTTGCACAAGGCAAGGAATTGACCGCTAACTGGCAGAGTACATACAGTCGCCAATGAAAGAACTGTTTAGAATGTGGAGAAATGCAAAAAGCTAGAGACTATTTTGATTTCGGCGGACAACTTTTTCAAACTCCTACATAAATGCAGGGGAAGAAAACGCTCTCAATTACGTTTTCATGTCTTTGCGCTCTTTCAGCTGGATATGGGTAAGCACTGTGTTTGAAAGTAAATGTAGATAGCAGAGTGCTCAGATGGCCTAGACAATTTTACCCTATGTTATTAATTTTATTCAATTCAAACCCTTTTACATTTAATAATTCACAGACAAACACTGAATGCACAATATAAACACATGATTTTTCATCAAATACCATTTCTATAAATACTACAAAACTGGAGTTGATTCCCAACACCACACACACAACAAAATTACCTTATTCTTGAAGGAAATTTTTGCACCAAGAGAATCATATCCAGCTTCTGCAAAACAGTGCACCAATTTCGTTTAAATTTTCAAAAATTCCACTAATCCCTTTAGTTTACCACTTTATCCCTTTAGTTTACCACTAGTTTACCACTATAAGTGGTAAACTAAAGGTTTTTGTGTTATATTTTACAATCCATCAGGTTTTGTGAGATGGCGTACCACAGAAGGTCAGTTGAAAAACTTGATGAATTGATGCCACTAATCCCCCCCTCACTGGTTGCAGGGACCAAATTATAAATTTTTGTAGGCCTCATTGGCAGTCTAGAAGTTTCAAAAGTCGCTTCGTTTTCTTCATTTTCGGATTCCATCAAATGTAAATCTAGGTCCTGTTCCCCGTCCATTTTCCCCACTTCAGTTTCGACACGAGTTTTAAAAATATTGTTGCCTGGTGTATTTTCGTCAAACCGCACCAAAAGTCCATTGTTTCCGCAGTTATTTTTGAAAAATTTCACTTCCACTTCTCATTTCTGTTTTCTTTACGCTTTTTTCCATTTTAAGCCTGTTTCGTCTTCTTTAAGAAGTCCAGGTGTAAATTAACTTTTCTTCTTCTGAAAACTTGTCGTTCTTCTGGGTTCCAAATTCATTAGGCTTAGACTATGTTAAGTTGTAGCCGATACAAATTCCTACTTTTGATCTCGCACTGAATTCATGTTTATTTGGGGATTAGATCAATCAGTACACTTTCTGCCAAAACGTTCTGAAATACTTCAAAGTAGTGGTTTCTCCACTCTAGATAGAGTACGGTATTTCCCCATTGATACTGCTTGGGATGTACCGATTTCTCACGTTATTTGCAGTAGATATGGCTTCTGTACAAGAGCTCATTGGTAGTTCTGATTGGATCAACATGTAGTGAGCCATTTCTACCAACGTTCGATTTTTTCTCTCAGCTACTCCGTTTTGACGTGGACAGAAAGCTGTTGGAAATTCATGTTTATCCCCTGCTCTTTATGGTGAAATTTGAGTGAGTTGCTGAGAATTTACTATAGTTTTTCGATCACTAGGTTTTTAATCTCTCTTCTTTGCGGAGATTACCTATTTTGACACAGGGATTCTCTTGTTTCGACGATTCTCGTACTCTTCTAGAACCATTATTTCCAATTTTGCTGGTTTTCTAGAGTTTTTCTTGAGTTTCGATAGCAACTCTAAATTTTTCGTAACTATTTTGTACTGGACAATGATACCGAGACAACTACGTCTCCAATACAAACATCCATTTCCTTTAGTTTGACGAAAGTTTCAAAACATTCTTCCAAATACCTTCTCATGTCTCCATCTTCTTTCATCCTGAGTAATATCAGCTTTTTCAGCAATAGTGATATTCTTACAAGACCCTGAGATACGTCTATTTTGTGTAGCTTATTCCACAATTCTTTGGAAGTTCTGCATGACTCAATTTGAAGCAGTTCTGACGGACTTATTCCCAAGATAATGTCTGACATCGCTTTGCCATCCCTCGTTTGCCATTTCACGTCACTAGCATCTTTCGGCTTTATGGCTCCCCATCCGCCATTTTTCATGAAAACTTGCATTTGAATTTTCCAGGTTTCGAAGTTTTTCCTCGATAGCAATTCAATTTTTACTGAAGTCTTATTACTTTGGTGGATTTGGCAATACTGGATCAACATTTGATGTACCCCTGAAAATGCTATCGCTTCTGGTAAAGATTATTCGAGTTATGCGTGTTATCGAATGCAATATAATCTATACACCATAAGAACGTTTTTTCAAAATCGAATGATTCTTGAGGGAGATTTTATTTTGCATGTTTCTCACATATTATAACTTGACGTGTATGGATATGTTCTTGGTGGAAAAACAAGGTACTATTATACATCAGCCATATAATACTAATATCCCGTTCTATAATACTACAGCAAAAAAGGAAACAAGAAAGAACTATACACATTATAAAAATTGAATAAGTATGTAGCCGCACACCGAATTTTACAGTACGCCTGCTTTATAAAACATATCATCTGATTTTGGGGAGATTCATAACCAAACACGTTGAGAATAATTTTATTTATACATTTTATTTCTTTTAGAATTTGTTTTGAGGATTCACATCAATTTGACTATCAATATACCCTTATAGGTAACTACCATCTGTATCACAGGTAAAATCACTCAAAGGAAATCAAAAGCAAGAAAAGAAAAAGAGGAACAGAAACTCAACACGAAAACTGTTCTACTTGTTTGTTATTTTATTTTTAGCGTGATTAAATTATATTACATAATTTATCTGAAACTATATTTATCATCTCTTCTGTTTCTACGTTGCAGAAATATGTATATTCTCGTGTCTCTAATGCACTTCTGTGTCACTAATAAACGTGAAAGTGTAAAACTAACTCATACATTGTGCTGAATGATTAATGTGTATTCGTACCTACTTCTATGTGTAGGCCCGGATTCTAGTTATTATTTGTTCAATTCATTCCTTTGCATCCATATTTAGTTCGAATCACACGTACATTCTACCTCCTCTTTTCACTACCCATGCCAATTTGTATACTCTGATACGTGCTGCGGGCCATCGAACTTGCAAATTCATTGCGAATAGGATTGAATGTCCTAATTACAAATCGATGGCGCATAAGCCGAATTGAGCCTAAGATCGTGCTCGCTTTACGGATGTATGTATTACACTAAATGGGGATTTGTGGTTGGTCTATAATCATGACTCCTCAGTTGATCCTCTCGTCGCATAAGGCTGTGATGGTCCCATAATGTACGTTAGTCCACTAACCTTCGCCATTCAAAGCTTCATACAATATAATAAGCTCGAATCACTCAAATCGAGACCCATTCGTTAATTATATTGCATGGATACTTAGAATACTGTTGTAGGATTTAGTATGATGGTGCAATGTGGTGGAGGCGATGACTAGTCAGTAGACATGGTGTCCTATGGTTCAAGACAGCATTCGTACATTTCTGTTAGAAAATTTGGTAGGCTTGATTAAGGAAATGGAATAAATTATCTAATAGCATGAAATAGCTTGTTAATTTAATAGTTAGATAAGGAATACGACAAAATATGTACGTATAACTTATTTGAATTTCTGCATCTCATTGACCACTAACATCGATTCGTTTTAATTTCGAAATCAGATTTAATTTATTGTTCTAATAGGTAGGTATATATATTTCTTCCGATTCTACCTAACGGTAGCGGAAGCATTGTTTTCACTTTCGGGAGAGCAAAAATTGTTGGTCTCCAAAATCAAAATTTCCAATCGCATTTTACGTTTTAGACCATTCTGAACAACTTTGGTTTCGTGTCTTGTGTGTGTGTACGCGCGCGCGCGTGCGTGTGTGTGTATGTTATGTATGTGTGTGTGTGTGTGCGCGCGCGTGTGTGTGTGTCGTGTGTCCGCAAATACTTTAACAAGCTTATTTTCCACAATTTTCATCCTATTTGGATGAAATTTTCAGGGAATGTGCGGGCTTGAGGGTACACGGTCCCCTATTAGTTTTATCGTTCTGATTCAATATCTAACTCAGTGCAACGTAAATTCTACCAAGCATTATTTTCTCACGCTCTAGTCGTCCAATCTCGCTCGAATTCGGATGATAGATGGGGGATGACAAAATGACCATTGTAATAGACTTAGGCCACCCCAAAGGTGCAATGGGGGCCTAAATCCACACTCATAGAGAGAGAGAGAGAGAAGAGTGACAGTACCATAAGAGATACAACTCGTTCTAATAGCATATACGCTACGTTCGGAGAAGATAGGTTTTTCAGTTCAAGGATCACCCATCCATCGCCAAACGCGGGCTTTCCAAAACACGGGAAGAAGCGCCCGACGCCCGTTGGGAAACAACGGAGCGACGGCAGCGCATTCCCTTGGATCTCGCGGGAACTGCCACATTCCCCCCCCCCCCCCCCCTTAAAAAACATACTTGATTGAAGAGCAAGTATGTAAACTAGGTGAAATAGTTTACTGGTTGAGAACTGATGCTCACTAATAAATAGCTGCATTGGCGATTGAGGATAAAAAGGTGAAATTAAAACAGGATGGATTGTCAATGAATCTTCATATGAAGTATTCATTAGGTAGTTAACCCTCAATCAAAGATTGGAACAATCGGGAATAATATAACTTGCTCCACCAGGAGACTTACAGTAGGGAGCTGCCCACTTTGGGGACTTACGAAAATGGGAACTATGCCCTGGGGAATTAACTTGCTCAACTTTGGAGACTTACAGTGGAAGGTGCCCACTATGGGGACTTATGAAATAGGGAACGATGCCCTGGGTTTGGGAACAACGCCCTTGAAAATTAATTAAGTGTAATAGAAATAATATGAGGGGAAAAATTGAGAAATTAATAATCAAGAATCAATGGAAGTATTTATGTATCCAAGGGAGTTTAATGGGTATTCCTTCTGGAAGCCCGGGCCATGTTTCTTCTGAAACATTAACGCCCCAAAAATAGTGGATCGGATTACTAGGCGTCAGCCGTGCATAATCCTAACCACGCTCTGCTACCATGTAATAGACTTAGGCCACCCCAGAGGTGCAATGGGGGCCTAAATCCACACTCATAGAGAGAGAGAGAGAGAGAGAGAAGAGTGACAGTACCATAAGAGATACAACCGTACTAATAGCGTATATGCTACGTTCGGAGAAGATAGGTTTTCCAGTTCTAGGATCACCCATCCATCGCCAAACGCGGGCTTTCGAAAACACGGGAAGAAGCGCCTGACGCCCGTTGGGAAACAACGGATCGACGGCAGCGCATTCTCTTGGATCTCGCGGGAACTGTCACATCATCATATATCAATTTCAACATGATTTTATGATTATTAGCTACTGCGCATGCGCCAATATTAAATCCTTTAACTAGCTTATTATTCACAGTTCATTCGATTTGGATGAAATTTTCAGGGGATCTGCAGGCTAGGGAGCAGACGGTCCCCTGTCAGTTTCATTGTTGTCAAATCAATACTTCACGCTGCACTTGCACAAACGTAAATTACATGGAGTATCATGTTTTTGTTTCTTAATTGATCATTTATGACATTTTACGCTACTTCTTGATTTACTCTTTTCCGCAATTGAATTTTTCAAGGTCATTTAAAACTTTTCAATGATCTATACTTTCATGATAGGTAAAAGAGGGAGCTACGTGCCACACCCAGCTTGGCAGACTTTTTTTTTTCTTTCTGCCTAAATACAACTAGCCGCCTCGTTCTTTTTCCAAGTTTTATAAAAATCCTACTAAAGACGGGTTACTCTTTAAGTCTTTATGATTTCATTGATATTTTTTATTACCGGATCTCTATGAATAATATAATTTCCTCATACCTACAATTTGCAGCCAGGCTGTGCACGTATGTAGTACATAATTTCAATACCTCTGCTTGATACGGCAACTATTATGAGCGATAGGCCACAACAATATTGTACTCTACAGGTTCGTAATAGTTCGAGAAACTTAACATATCATATTATTTTATTTTTGATTGACTCTTTTATTGTCTATCGATGAACTACTTTATCGAGAATTTAATGATCAGTCGGTCTTTTCATTTTGACACGACTCCATAACTTTCAAACATAGTATTGGAGATTGGATCTCTTTTATGAAAAATTGTTTTGCTAATGATAGGGAGGTATTAAGTTTAAAACCATTACTGTATGGATCACAATTTAAAGCCCTTTGAATGATTCCGTTTCTGGATCCCTGTTAGCCATTTTCGCTTCCCTTTCCAGAGCCAAAAGGCTGCGGATAAATGAACAGCGGTCCTTGTTTTTGTACGGGAAAATTCCCCAGTTCTTCTATTTTTTTTTTTTTTTTTTTTTCCTTTTTCCTTCTTCCCCTTGATCTTTATCGGAACCATCCGATGAAGGTACGAGAGGGTTTTCCAATGAACAGAACAGAGAAACAAAGTGAAGAGAGAACTAGCTGGTTTATTGAAAGAATGGGGCTCTTTTTGTGCTTCACAGAAATTAATCAGTGTTGATGAAGGTAAAGGTTTAGGATCGGGAACTGAAAACATCTCCGGACCAGACTCAACTTTGTGCGATTTTAATTAGCATGGAAATGTTAGCAAAACAACTTTGAAGACTCTAAAATTCCAACCCTTCAACCTTTTAGACTGTTCGTTTTCATAGCCCCTAGGACCAAGTAGGTGCAGATAACACGAGATACCTACCCCGACAACTTATTACCGATACCTTGAGGTTGAAAACTAGGTACCTTCTCTGCTGATGGTTATCATGTTCTAACACACAAGGCATTGGTATGTAGAAGTTAGGTACAAAGAAATTAAAATCTATTTGTATTTAGAATTTGTATTAGTTCAGCATTTGTATTCATATAGTGTTAAAACATTCATATAGTGTTAAGTGTTGAAACTGTACACTGTGAACGTCCAGTTTTAAATGTTTAACAACTACTACTGAACGAATCACCATGAAAGTCTCAAATGAAATTGTCTTGAAAACTCTTAAGAAGAAACCAGCTCCTGTCCGACTTCGATTGAAATTGGATGATTTGATTAGGTAGGTAAAAACGGGCTTTGCCCCAAACGCACTGCATTTAAAAGTGTAGCAAATAGACTGAACATCACAATCATAGAATATTTCGCGGAAATGTGTATAAAGAATCGCCTCAATGGTTTTTATGTGGCAACCAATTTTGCAAAGGCTATTACTGTTTTATTAGTGATGAAATTCGGGAGGAGTCTTGCACTAAATTCATTCGATCATGAGAAATTCTTGTTCTAGGGAATTTACCTTTGGACCTACTACCACTGATAATGAAAATTGATATATATGCAGAAAACCATCTTGCAATGATTAAATACAGCCGTTAGTAGGCCATTAAATGTTAGTTGGCCAGGAAATTAATGAAACTAAATAAATCATCTACACTTAACCTTCTTTTGATCGAAATTTGTTTACATTAACGTATGCACCCACCAAATACCAAATAAAAGTTAATGAGATAAAATAAATCACCTACCTACGCTTCGCTAGCCCATCTGTAGGTGAAATAAGTTATAATATACTTGATTTCGCATAGTAAGAATTCCATTGGAATTATATCAGCTGGGACATGACACAAAGGTGTCGGAGAAAAGCTTCAGCAGCGCGGCGTACGGCAGACGGGTGGATTTTTATAGTTTATTATATTCAATATTGAACCTTTGTAATCTTTTAATTCGTTTTTCAGAATCTACCTACGTATGTTGAAACGTTAACCAACAAAATTGGGGAAGGGGGTTTATTTTCATTTTATTCATTTATTTCTTTAATTTTACTTTTTTTTTCATGGTTGATTATAAAGGTTCATTATTGACAATAATAAACCGAAATGATAAACTCCAAAACAGATAGCACAAAAAAAAAAATTTTTTTTTGGAAGATGGATTAGGGAACTGGTATGGGCTAATTGGTACGTTAGGGGCTTGAGGAGTGGAATGGGGAAAATCTCTCCCCACTTCTTTACAAAAATGTAAGGCCACTAACGTTGGTAATTCAACAAAAGGATTCCTGATCAAATCGAGTGCGGATCCATTCCTCGTACTGCAAGGCTTGTATCAAGATGTGTACTAAAAATCAGTAACACGTGCTTTTCTCCTATTCTTTTATTTTTTTAAGATTTCGTTTTTATATTAATATCTATAGTGATCATCAATACTTATTATATTCTAACTTATGTTATTTCTTGAACAAAACATGCAAACATAAGCAGGTATACATAATTATATATGCTGTTGGTTTGGCGTCACTATTTATCACTTGACAGGTGTTCAACGTCGAGGAGATGGACACGACGGCCTCTTTATTGCGTGATTTCCCACTAGGCTCCTGTGTCCGATTAAGTGGTACTCAAACAGCTTTCGATGTTTTGCGAGAGGCGGACTACATACGGCGTCCGAGACTTTTGATCTCCTGTTTGTCGCATTATCTCTGCTATTGCGAGTGGTGCGTTACTGCGTGTCTCCCTAATAAATATCGTTCGTTGCAAAATTCATGCGAAAGTTTATGGCCGTTTAGACGAAGTTTTTGACTACGTTCTGGACAACGGTATTATGCCAAGTTGCCGATTCCCGCCGACCTTGTGGGCTTAGTTAGACTCACTTCGAATCGCGACAAAGTATTCTACAGCATCATTTATCGTGAATTTGCTGTTCCTCATACAAACGAGCTTAGGGCGGTTGATGCTGGAGGAAATTCAAAAGGAAACTCACATAAAATCGCATAGCCAACAGCACTCCAATCCCAGGACCAAGACGAAGCAAATATTCATTGAGAACCGCAGTATACACCAGAATCCATTTCACGACTGGATTCAGTGACGCAGGTATTTGAAAAAGGAAAAACAGACGGGAGCCAATTGGGATGTTGTCCTGTCAAAGCTGCGGGAGCCGAGTGAGTTAAGCGAGAACCATCTGGAGTCCGACCCGTCGTTGACATGCTTACCTAGTACCTACCCTTTTGGTTCATTATTTCCAATAGTAAGCCAATGTGATTGTATAGCAAACAATTTTTATAACCCCCCCCCCCCCCCTCAAACTTTGTCACTTTACGTTTTAAGGTGCGTAGAATCCAAATTTGAAATGTCCGTCCGCCGTTCGCGGTCTGGGCCTTAAAAGGCCTAAGAATTGACTTAAAAAACCCGTTCTTTCGCACATGGACTCCATTTGGGGTCTAGTTGGTCCTAACGTTTAACCATCCCGATAGCTTTACTCGCATAGATGCTATGGGCCGAAAACGGGCGAAAAAGTGTCTTTTTCGAGACTTTGAGTGTTAGACTTACGCACGCACGCACGCCTGGCACGCTTGGCAGGGGGTCACGGTGAGTGGTGAGGTGGGTGAGCGGGGAGTGGAGTGAGAGGAGGCGCCAGGGCACCTTGTGGGGGCTGGGGTGACCAGGGGCGTAGCAGAGGGGTGTAGGAGAATGGATATTTATTACTTTTACGTGTTATACCCATATAATACGCCGCGCCAACGTTAGGGGGGTACGGCATTAGGGGCATAGTGACACAGAACCTGGGGAGTAGTAGAAAGGCGTCCGGGTCGTATCGGAACGGATATAATATATATTTTATATTATATTTTATTACTTTTACCCCATATAACATTTAACCTACCTTGAACACAATAGTATATTTAGTATATTATACTATAGTAAGTAACAATAATAATTGATCCAGCCCATCTAAAATCCTTCGTTCTTCTTCTTCCGAAAATCTTCTCAGATAGTTCGAAGCAAATCGTTTTTAAATTAAAATTGCATTACATGGGAAGGTTGGAGTCTGAACCCTCTGGATGAATAGCTGTTTACTTATATTTCTGCCATAGGTAAGTGGGGTGTCGTCACCCAAGTAATTTCGGACGCAGAATCGACTGGGATAGGTCCCAGATGCTTTTGGAATCCAGTGTACCTACGGTTTTAGTTTGATTCCTATAGAAATTTCCTCCGTGGATTGAATGAGACCACTCGGGTGGCTGTACGATCATCATTTTGCTCCCCATCGGGAGCGCAGCCTGTAACGCGAGAACAGAGGTGGATACTAAAAAAGAGACTGGCGAAAGTCCCAGAGCATGCTGGTTACTATAGCTGGCTATCTTATTCAGAAATAATAAACCATTATGTAATCATTTACAGCGTTTTTTAATGGTCTGCGGCTAGTCGGTGTATTTGGGCTAGGTAGGTACTTTAATTCCAAAATCACAAGATTCAAGATGTTTCCGTTTCTCACATATCAGGTGGCATTGACAGCGTCTATGAGTGGGTACTTTATTTTGGAATTCTTAAATTATTTTCATATAACTTTTAGCTACAAGCTCCCTGAGTCCACCACGGCTGGAGTACTTGGTTGTAGAGCATACGATTGCTCTCAACTGGTGTAATGAGTGTCGTCCCATGTGCCGGTATGACTTTCTACATTTCAGGCGTTGTTCTTCTTTCTCTTTCTTCACATATTTTTTTATTCTCCAAGTGATTCAAAAGAAAATATGATTTTCAAAAGAAATAAATGTCCGTGTATGAACAGCTAATCATTCGAGTGGATACAATCTCGTTTAATCTTGATAGATCTATATTCCCGCGCATCGCTGCCGAAGATCTTCAAAACTGCACGATAAATTAATGAAGAAATATTTCCATCTGGAGAACACGCAAGTAAAGGTTTCAAGTGAATGGCGGGCGCTCAATAAAAAATAATTAGCTAGATGCGTTCTAATGAAGTCGAGGAGTTATCTCAAGCTGAATTCTCGCAGAAAGGGAGCGAGTGGGATTGAAAAGGTTTTCCAAGAGACAAAGGAGGGTCTGAGCTTTTTTCCAACGGATGAGCCGTTTAGTGGGAGATACAACGAGAACTGGAAACAGAAAGAAAGGTCTTTAGGGCACATCTCCACGGACATTGATATTTGTAGTGTTCATTCCAACAAAAACATAGGCAAAGAAGAAAAAAAAGCAGGATTACAAGCTCTCCGTACGCATTTCCAGCTCTTTTTAAGCCATTTGTTCCCCACTTAGTACACTCATCATTCCTTTTCATTACGTATACGAGGATTAGTATTTCTCGACTCACAATACACACACATATTATCTACACACTCACTGCTGTATCAAAGTTAGTGATTGAGACAAAACAAGATGAAATAATAAAATACAACTGCGTTTGCGCACTTGTGTGTGTATATGTGTGTGCGTGCGTGCATGTGTGATTCCAGTTGATATCATTCCTTCGGATTGAGAATAAAACATCATTTCTTTCATCAACAAACCCGTTCTTCCATTAAAAAGTCCTTTCGACCAAATCAAACATTCCAAAAGTAAGAATGAACAACACTTATTGAGCACAGTTAGTTCAAACATTTCAAAAAATGTGCTCAAAAATCACTCAAAGAATCTCTGAATAAGCAGCTTGAAATAGTAGTTGGTGTTTATCATATTTTAGTAGATTATACATACAACAAGTTTATTACCCATGAACTAGGGGTCAAATTCATCTTCAAAGCAATTTTTCGTACATCGACTGAAATCAAATTCTTTGAAGTCTAATCCCATAAACGCCTTATAATTTTGTTTTGTAATATGTATACAAGATGAACACACAAGGTTTTGAAGACTTCGGGTGTCGATTCTACAACTAATATCTAATGAAATATTCCTCTTAGACCAGTTATTCCTAGATCGTATAATACACTCGTTCAAGTTTGCAGAGTTCGATGAGGAGGACGAAGGTTGGGCTTACTACATTAGCCGATTTGAAGTAGAATTAAAGCGATTTGCCAGAGGCAGGACATTGCCGCGTGAAGTTCAGAGTGTCCTGTTTCTGTCGTGCATCGGGTCGGGACCTTTCAAGATTTTGGTCGATCATTTCCGGCCGGTTGATGTTAGTACCATATCCTACACACAACTAAGACAAGTCTTGGATAGTTTCTACGTTAGGGCAACGTGTATCTTTGCAGAAAGACGGGCATTTGCTACCAGGCTTCGGGAGCCTTACGAGATGGTTGCTAAATATGTCAGCGCGCTACGCACATTGGCAGGGACATGTGAATTTGGGGGGAACCTGGAAGAAAGGCTGCGGGACCAGCTAGTGATTGGCATAAACGAACCAAGGTGGCAGGAGGAGTTGATTCGACTTCATCCCAACAACAGTGCTACATTTCAAGAGGTTGAAGCAACCGCTCTGGGACTAGAACAAGCTGTTCAGCAGCGGTCCAAACTCAAAAGTTTGGAGGCAGGTCCTTCATGGAGGGAGCCTACTGGAGACCTTAGGCGGGTTAGGGGGGCGAGACAGGAGACCAGGCGATCGACAGGGAAACAAAATTCACCAGGGACCAAGGAACCAAGAAAGCTGGACCCAAAGAAGGAATTTTTGTATTGTGGATTTGAAAAACATGAAAGAGGGGTTAGGTACCCAGCAGAAAAAGCGGAGTGCTCAGCATGTGACAAGCCAGACCATTTTGCCCGTGTGTGTGTCTCAAAGGGAAACGCGGTGGTAGTAAGAAACAGGCAGCCCACCAGGCAGGTGCGGAAAGGATCCAACGGAAGTTCGGCCAGCGAGTGCAGTGGAAGCGAGTGCAGTGGTGACGGTGCCAGTGGTCGTCAATGGGATGAATTGCCAAATGCTGTACGAATCAGGGGCTGCACAGACTGTGGTCAGCAAGCAATTCCGGAAGAAGATCGGGTCCCCAAAATTGCGGCCAACTGGTGGATTGATGGCATATACGGGGATTCCCATCAACCCGTTAGGCAAAGCGAGGGTGAATGTCACAGCTTGGGGGCAGTCCCAAAACTTGAAATTGGTCGTGATAGATACTGACGATGCGCCATTATTTGGATTGGACTGGGCAATCAAATTCAAAATTCCGATGCGGGACGGGGCCCGAATTTGTGCAGTTGCAGAATCAGGGGAGGACAGCACGAGCAGGATGGAGCAGTTGGACCGTCTAAAAGGAAAATATAAGGCTGTGTTTCAGGAGGGCACTGGTAAGATTATTGGGCATTCTGTGCAAGTTAGGATTCGTCCGGGGGTGGAACCCAAGGTATTTCGACCAAGGCCAGTTCCATTTGCGATGCGTTCACAGGTGGAGAAAGAGTTGTCACGGCTGGAGGAACAAGGCATTATTGAACCGGTGGACACGACCACAAACCCATTAGAGTGGGCAGCCCCAGTGGTTATTGCTGTGAAGTCTAATGGCTCAATAAGAATCTGCGGTGATTTCCGGGTGACAATCAACCCTCATGTGACAGGAGAGGAGCACCCAATGCCTACAGTTGATGAGATCGTGACGAAACTTACAGGCAGCAAGGTTTTCTCAGTCATCGACCTAAAAGATGCATATTTACAGCTGGAGGTCAAGGAAGACTCACGGAACTGTTTAGGGCTGGCTACACACCAAGGATATTATCGGTACAAAAGGCTTCCATTTGGCGTGAGTTTCGCACCAAAAAAGTTCCAGAAAACAATGGATGCAATACTTACAGGGGTACCGAACGTTGCATGGTACCTAGATGACATCATTATAGGAGGGCGGACATATGATGAGCATTTTGAAGCGATTGATCAGGTGCTGGCACGATTGGACAAGGCAGGCATCAAGACGCAGGAGACCAAATGTAAATGGCTACAGAAAAACGTCAAATATCTGGGGCATGTACTCGATGAGAATGGGATCAGGCCAGTGGAGGACCACGTAGAGGCAATAACGCGAATGCCCCAGCCAACAAATGTTCAAGAACTGAAGTCGTTTTTGGGCACAGTGAATTTTTATGCCAGGTTCATTGAAAATTTGCAGGGCATGTGTGCACCTCTCCATGAGTTGACTCGGAAAGGGGCTAAGTGGAAGTGGACAGAGATGACAGAACAGGCTTTCCAGAGGGTCAAGAAGGATATTCAGAAAGCTAAGGCGCTGGTGCATTATTCGTTGGACTTGCCGTTAGGGGTAACGGCAGATGCTAGTGCAAGAGGGGTGGGGGCCGTCCTGTGGCATCGATTCCCTGGAGGCGAGGAAAAACCAGTGGCATTTGCGTCCAGAGTTCTGACAGCTGCAGAAGCCAGGTATTCGGCTATTGATCGGGAAGCATTGGCTCTGGTGTTTGCAGTCAAAAAATTTGATCAGTATCTCCGGGGACGGGAGTTTATTCTGAGGACTGACCATAAGCCACTAATGCGAATTTTGTCAGAAGACAAGGAGATTCCCAAGATTGCAGCTAACAGGCTTATCCGGTGGGCATTGATTCTGAGAAGTTACGACTTCAGAGTGGAGCACATTCAGGGAAAGGACAATTGCCTGGCTGACACTTTGTCAAGGCTCCCAGTGGAAGGAATGGAGGTTTCAGGCGTTGAGAACTTACTGCATCTCAGGCTGCAGGGGTGCCCAGTGACAAGGGGAGAACTAAAACAGGCAATAAAGGAAGATGAGGATTTGCATAAAGTGATAAGGTATATGGATGGGGGTTGGCCAGAAAAGAAGGATTTGGACCGCAAATGGTTCCCATACTATGAGAAGAGGCAAGAACTCTCAGTTGAGGAAGGCATCGTGCTTTGGAACGGGAGGATCGTGGGCCGCCCCAAAACGATCCGGGCCAGATTTCTGGAGATGTTGCACTTGGGGCATCCTGGTGTTCGAGCAATGCGGGAAATGGCAAAGATGCATGTTTGGTGGCCCCACATCGATTGGGAAATTGAGAGGTTCGCAAAGGGTTGCAGCCCTTGTCAGGAGGGGAGACAGAAGCCGGAAGAGACCCCCATATACTCATGGAATGTTCCTGATGTCCCTTGGACACGGCTTCAAATAGATTTTGCTGGGCCATTTGAAGGCTTTTATTGGCTTATAGTGGTTGATTCGACATCCAAATGGCTAGAGGCGGTTCCGTTGAAAAAGGCAACGTCCAGCACAACAGTGGAGGCACTGAAAGAGATGTTTTCAAAGTTTGGGAACCCCGTTTCAATCGTATCTGATAATGGGCCGCAGTTTGCATCAGAGGAATTCAAGAAGTTTTGCAAGGGAATGCTGATCAAGCACATTCGAATAACTCCGTATCACCCACGATCAAACGGTTTGGCAGAACGGGCCGTCCGTACTTTCAAGAGCCGGGTAAAGGCATCTAAGCAAGGGGGTGGTTCGGTCAAAGAGAGGGCGAGGAACTTCCTGATAAGCTATAGAGTGACGCCGCACAGTACCACCAAACGTTCGCCTTCAGAGCTTCTTCTACGGCATCGCATGCGAACACCTTTTGATCTTCTGAAGCCGTCTGTTGGGCGCAACGTAGAAGATGCTCTTATGACGCAGAAGAGGAACCGTGACCAGGGAACGAAGTTTCGTGGATTCGAGGAGGGGCAAGAGGTATGGGTGCTGAACAAGACTACAGCCGGCTTCTCACGAGGTCGGGTCACGCGTCGGACCGGAGATTTGTCCTACCACGTGCTAGTGGACGGACGAGAAGAAAGGAAGCATGCAGACCAGTTGAGAAGTGCAGATTAGGGGTTGACTAGAGGAAGGGGGGAAACATGTAGGGTTACTACAATATAAGCATATGTTGAGTTGTTCTTAGTTACGGTGATAAACCACCGAGTTTTGTATGCGTTTGGATACGTTATTCAATAAATGGATTTCATGCATTCCAAGTTATTATATGGCGTTAAGTTGGTCATACCTCTGGTGAAGTGCCTCTTAAACAAAGTATGAATTAAGGGCCGAAAAACAAATATAGAGGAAAAAAATCAGGGAAGTTTTCAAAATTGTCACGTTACGTATTAGATGGCTCAAAAGAATATTGGTATAAGATAAGAAAGTTAGGAAGTTAAACATATTTTTGGAAGGGGTCCTTGTTTTTGATTTACAATGAGTCTAAGAGAGGTACAGCCATTTTAGTGTCATGTAGCAGAAAGCAAGAAATCAAAGCGAAGCAAATCTCTCAGAGAAAACAAAGAAAACTGAAATCTCTAAGGGGCACTTCACAATACAGGGCTAGAGCAGTGATCATCCTTGGGAGTTAAGCTTGATTGTTTTGTTTTTTGGGTGTTAGGGAAGTTGAGCTTGATTGTAGGGTGCAAGAACGGGATTTTTCTCTCAATCCTAACGACTGTTATCGTCTGGATTGACACACACACACACAGACACATATGAAAAAGCGCGAACTTCAGGAATCATTTCAGAATGCCTCAAAACGGATTTCAATGAAGATATTCTTCAATGTTTTTGATTTTAAAATTTTCCAAGCCATTGCAATATCTTCGTTTTTTTACGAACATTCATTGAATGCTGCTAATTATTACACAAAATGTTATCATTCTCTGTGTAGATAACCTATACCTAAGTAACATAGTAATCCTTCCGCAAAGATGTAACTGCAACATGTAAGAATTCTTCCCTGTTCGGCATCTTTTTAACAAACCAGCACAACGAAAGTAGTAGCCCCTAGTTATTAGTGAAGTTTGATAATTATTGTGCTATTTCAGTTTATACTTTTCAATAATAGACCTTTGTTATTGAACAAGAAAAAACAAGTTTAACCTCTCTTGGCTCATGTTTCAAGATGTTTAGAATTAAAAAACGGGGAAAACTTTATGAGACTTGGATCAAAGGTCACAAATGAAGTCTAGTTGGTCCTTAATGGTTGGAATCACTTTCGATTAACCCTAAAGAGCAGAAATTTATCCTTTGAAAAAATCTTTCTTCCATCGATTTAAAAATTCGAGATCTCAAAAATCTTCGAAATAGTAATAGTGTTTTTCAGTTGGTTATTGAAATTATCACTTCAATGAATCAAATGAGCCCAACCAAATTATAAGGCTGTTCCTAAAGGCTAGAACGTTGATAGGAAAAATTTATTGATGCAATGAGGTTCGCAAAGAAATAGCATTTGAGACAGTCAAGTGTGAAAACAACGATTTCATAATTTCTCCCTTAAGAGGGAAAAACATTAAATCATGTTTAATGTTTTTCCCTCGCAAGGGAGAAATTAGATATAGTTTTTTAAGGTCAAGAAAAAAGAAAAGATTCTAATTAACCAAAACAATTTATTATATTTATATACATTTTTATTTTACCATCAGATATTTCCGATGGGACTCATACCAAAGTACGCTTGCATACGAGTCTGCAACACATTGGGATATTTTATGTCTTTAGTTGCAGACTCGTATGCAAGCTCTAAGAGCCACTCAGCTGATCCGAACCCTGGGCATCGTCAAGTAAATGTCCTAAAGAGGCTACATACGAAATCACAGCTTCCGAGAGTGTAAATCATAGAAATTAGCTTTAAGAGCCAGTATTCTGATCTGGACCCTGGGCATCGTCAATTAAATGTCCTAAAGAGGCTACATACGAAATTACAGCTTCCTAGAGCGTAAAGCATAGAAATTAGCTCTAAGAGCCACTCATCTGATCCGGACCCTGGGCATCGTCAAGTAAATGTCCTAAAGAGGCTACATACGAAATTACAGCTTCCTAGAGTGTAAAGCATAGAAATTAGCTCTAAGAGCCACTCATCTGATCCGGACCCTGGGCATCGTCAAGTAAAAGTCCTAAAGAGGCTACATACGAAATTACAGCTTCCTAGAGTGTAAAGCATAAAAAATAGCTTTAAGAGCCACTCATCTGATCCGGACCCTGGGCATCGTCAAGTAAATGTCCTAAAGAGGCAACATGCGAAATTACAGCTTGCTAGAGTGTAAAGCATAAAAAATAGCTTTAAGAGCCACTCATCTGATCCGGACCCTGGGCATCGTCAAGTAAATGTCCCAAAGAGGTTACACACGAAATTACAGCTTCCTAGAGCGTAATGCATAGAAATTAGCTTTAAGAGCCACTCATCTGATCCGGACCCTGGGCATCGTCAAGTAAATGTCCTAAAGAGGCTACATACGAAATTACAGCTTCCTAGAGTGTAAAGCATAAAAAATAGCTTTAAGAGCCACTCATCTGATCCGGACCCTGGGCATCGTCAAGTAAATGTCCTGAAGAGGCTACATACAAAATTACAGCTTCCTAGAGTGTAAAGTATAGAAATTACCTATTAAAATGATTTAACCACCGCTTCACAAATCAAACCGTTCTCGCAATATTCGGATCACCTGCTATGAATCAAATCATCGAAACACCAACTCATTGAAATCATCAGAAATTAACAAGCAGTTGCAATCATGTTCACAATATCAATTATTGAGAATGATCACCTGAGTGTACACAATTATTCAAATAACCATGCTCATAACTCAGCTTGTTGGCCACGCACTTCGCAGTAGTTAACATAATATGGTTGGATAAATCGAGAGCTTTCGAACGAATGGTCAACGAATTTTGTGGGATGAAAAACGACGAAGTACCATTTCCCTAGCAACGACTCGGTTGTAAGCGGAAATCATCAGAAAAAAAACGTTGCAGATTTGCGTGTCGTGTCGGAATTCACAGAACGACCCCCAGCCCTAAAACATTAAACATGTTAAAATATCATCAACGTAAGTTTGAATGAAAATAACAATAACAACATAATAATAACACAATGATAACATCGTAAAAATTGCCTTATGAAGTATCAGCTCGCATTGCTCGTATCAATTGATACGATTCTGATGAAATTCACACTACATGAAATGACGTTTATTATAACTTTAGTCACCTATAGGTGGACTATTAAAGCGTGGATAGGGGTTTCATTTTCTCACTCATTTTCATTTGGTGTGTGCCCACAAATGTATCGATATACTCAAATTTTGATGTAGTATTGTACTTATTATATAATCAGCTCTTGTTAAGTTCAGGAATGTGCTAATGACGTAGGTGTTCTGTTTTATTTAATTTATTTTCTCTCGGTAGGTGCCTTCGTAAATACTTACATTTAGATAATGTATAGACCTCGCTGAACAATTAGATCAGTGAGCTTCATAAAAGGGCTATCTAGTACAGAATTAATAAACCTTTGAGTAATTATTTGCGTTTTCCCCCAATTCATTGACATTAAATCTTTCAACTTTCAAAAATGAGTTCCGAAAGTGGTCCAGATATTGATTTTCTAGAATTAGTTGCCCTAATTCACGTCTCGAGATTTATTGAATGCGGTGCCGAGAATTATAAATTCAAGCAAATGGCTGACCCGAGATTTTGGAGCCAAATATCGTAAACTTTGATCTAGTAGAATGGATGGACTGCTCCACTCCTCTTAATCGAATTTTTGGCATTGACTTATCTTGAAACGTAAGCCAACAAGTTTTGAAGGGTGCTAAGAAATGTTTTCTTGGTCAACTTTCGAAGATGATGAATACAAACTCTGCAACTTACTACACAAAGGTTCATTATTCCTGTGTAGGATATTCCTCCCACGCAGAACAGCTGTCTATTACAATACGATCATTATACATTAGATATACATTATACGAAGTATATTATGCATCAGGCAGCTAAATATATCTGCATAGGTGTAGGACCCTACCGAAGAGAAATTAATTAAATTAAAAGGCACTTCCCTGGTGTTCAACACTAGGTGGCTCACCCACTGAAAACTTATTACCTACCTACCCTTATAAATTAAATCATTTATATATGCTTCAAGGGTCCTTCTATAGACGACAAAAGTTATAATGAACCCATGTTCGTAAAGTGAAAATTCCATCGGAATTACATCGGCTGATACGAGCGTCTTAGTTACAAGACGATTTTTGCTATATTCGGCCAGTAGAGATTTGCTCCCATTTTTTTAATTTCTTTCTCCTGTCAATGTTAGGTAGAGCAAATGAGTTTACGAACAGCGTTTCTGGTGGTTTCATCCGATTCTTAGGGATGATGTCTTTAAATGAGATCCAAGAAGTAAAAAACACTACTGTTACCATGAAAGTTTTTCGAGATCTCGATTTTTCAATATTTCAGCCCTTTATTTATATCCTTTAGGGTAGATAAAAATCGATGCCAATATTACAGGCACATCCCGGGTAGGTGTAGGAGCTACATGCAGTAGCTTCGGAGATTAGCTTTGGAGGGCGAACGGCGGAAGGACAGTTTTTTCGATTTTGGATTCTACGCATCTTGAAACGTAAAGCAACAAATTTTGATAGGGACTTTTGGGTTAAAAAATTGTTTTCTAGGTTAATTTACAAACGGTCATTTTTAAAAGTAATTAACTGAAATCATCCTATTCTGATAGGCCAGAGTGTTGCTTTCTTTAAATGAAAAACAAGGATCACTGAGTTTTTTGTTTCCAGGAAACACTAACAAAAAGCCGGAAATGTGTGCGTGCTCTTTCTGCTTCATGTGACGTGCGGTCCTGCACAGGCCTTTAAGGGGATCTTTTAGTGAAGGTTTTCCTCCCAACGAACACGAGCATGAAACGACTCGCAGGAGGATTAGGAGGCTGCCGGGGGGAGTAGAAATGACTCCTTCGAGAGAACGGGGAGGGGAGAAACTTTTACTCCTTTTGTCACCCCCCTTCACTCTGCTAGTGACGTTTAAAAAGATGACACTTTTATAGGATAAGTAGCCTTGTCCACACTCCCACCCCCTCGTCATCCTCGTAGATTTTCAGCTCAGGAGGGTGAGTGGGGGACTTACAACCGCCCCTCCATAAGATCCTCCTATTTACCACAGTAACTTCCTCTTTCGGTGCTTAAAAAGTGGAAAAGAGCGTCCCCTCCTCAGCTACGAGACTTTTTTCCCAACCTTTCTGAGTTCTTTGGCTTTCTTGTCGTCTGCTGGTATTCAACCATCCGCAACAGCCTGAGGGCGGTATTATGTTCAACGATTCTCACTCTTTTTAAACTCCCTATCCTTTTAACTTTTTTTCCCCACTGGGAAAGTTCTTGAAACCTTTTAAAATGAGATGAAAATATTCTGAGAGGATCGTAGAGACTCAAATTCAAATGGGTAGCTAATAAAAAATCTAAATCTTTCCCTACCATTCCCGGAAGGCACATTGCCATACACTTTCTCTAGTGCGAGCCTTCGTAGGGAGAAGTGCCGTCACAGTAGAGTGGATCTTGGGCATTAAATCTATGATTCTCTCGATGAAATTTCCTCCCAGCCTCAGGTGGTTCCTATTAGTAACCCGTTTCAGGATATTTTTGAGGCTTGAGAAACGCCGGTGGTTCGTCTGTGAATCTCAGATCATGTTTCCACAATCAAAATATTTTCCATCATTACACCTTGAAATAGCTATTGTTATTGTGTTCTTTTACCACAGGGTAGGAAATACTTGTTTGCCCAAAGTAGTAGAACTATGTAACTACATTAATTCGGCTGGAAGAGCCAAAACTGTAAGTTCAACGAAAAAAATTGGAATTTCGACCTCATTATTTGCACCACCTACCATAGCGGTCCCTACTCAATAATTACTATGTCACTCAGTATTTACTGCACGGAGTCTTCTAAGAGTTTAACAAGTTCGACACCCCATTGAGCAACTTTTGGAAGTTTCATTATTGTCACAAGGAGAGAAATCACTAGACGCCAACTCAAGCGTCGAAACGTAGATCTAAACGCTTCTGTTAACTTTGAAGTTATTTGGATGATTCGATCATGCGAAATGTCTTTCACAATATTTTATTAGCGCATGAAGAGTAGACGCTAAGAGACGTAAAGTTTCTAGAAATTCTATAAAAAATGAAATAAAATTTAGTATAGTTTTGCTTTGAACGAGACATTACCACAGAAAGACCGGCAAACATACTCTCAAAAGAAGAACGCTGAAAATTACTACGCAATATTTTGTTATTTTTGTATTTTATATCATTTTTCCGCAGATCATTGATCTACAGATAATCTTAATGCGCGGCGATTAAGACTCATCATTATTATCTACCCATAACTACATAGATAGAGGAACCAACCGGTAGGAAATTATTGAAGAGAAGTAAAAAAAGTTCCAGTCGTGCAGCATGATCGTATGAGCAAATTTTCGTAAATTACCGTATTGTATAATGTTAGATTGTTTTATAATTAGAGCTTTTTGAGTGCAATAAAATTGCTGACTAATTATTTCAAGGCAAAAACCATATTTTAAATAATAACCTGCTATTCAAACAAGAGATTTTGGATTTTTAGCTTTTTTGCAGTTTTTGTAGATTTTTTAGTATTCCTGGCCACTGGTGGGCCTGCCTTTGGGATTTTTTTTATTGATAAATAATTTTTAGCAAATTTTAATGAAATTTAAGAACGTTTTTCGGCATAACTTTGTACATACATTTTTGAATTATCAATTTTATAGTTTTTAAACTTTATTTGAGCAATATTCTTCAAAACAATATAATTTCAACGGTTTCTAGCCATTTTTAGTGATTTTTTCAGCATATTTTTTTTTATTTGGCCAATTTAATGTGCTCAAAAGAGTGAGTGCCAACGAACTCATCCTTTCTTCTGGAAAGCTTGATTTTTTGGTGCAAGAACGGAATTTTTATCTCAATCCTAAGGAAAGTTATCGTCTGGAATGACATATATATAAATATATACTTATATATATAAATATATATATATATATATATATATATATATATATATATATATATATATATGAAAAAGCGTTAAGATTTAGGATTCGTTTCAGAATGCCTCAAAACGGATTTCGATGAAATTGTTTTTTAAATTTCGGTTTTAAAATTTCTCGAGCCATTGCAAGAGCTTCATTTTCTACGAAAATTTGATAACAGTTACCTACTCTTCACTAGCCTTTCTATAACAAACAAAAGTTAGGTATAGTACCTCTCGATAACTTTCAAAAAATGTATCAAACTCATACTCATATACTAACCTTTCTTGCCTTCATCCGTGAGGAAGTACGAGAATTGCAGAAGTAGGTTTCCGGTACCCCAGAAGTAAAAACTGCCTTAAGCAATTAGGGTGATTTTGCTCAGAAAAATATAATTAGCACCCAAGAAAGTTGAGCATATATTATTGTAAATGAAGTATGATGCCGCGCATAAAACATTTTTTTCAGCTTTCGCGACATCCCGAATTATCAAGGGAAAATTTATCCTCTTGAAGACGTTTTTTGGAAATCCACATTCCTGCATGTTGTAATGGTCTGGATCCAGAGTCTGGATCCAGATTGAGAAATACATTATTTTCTCTTCACGACTAAACCAACAGTTTGACACATTTTTTTTTAAAGGGGCATATATAGGGATATTAGGAACATCCCATCCGATTCGTCGAGTTCTAAGGGGATATGGAATCAGTAGAATGTTGTTAACAGATCATTTTTCATTATTTAACTTAGGAAATTACCGAAAATTCTCATAAAAGTTGAATAATTAATATTGAAAATTAAGTGCGAATGGTGAAGGGGACCTCCATTGACCTGATCCTTCGATTAAAACATGCTATAATGGCAAGGTTCAATAATATAGATTTGTTGGTGTACAAATTAGACGCTGGCAGACAGAAAGGCTGGGGAGTAGGTTATCTCAATCAAAATAATATTTATCAATATTATAATCAGATAATCTATTTTTCATACAATAAATATGAGGTAGATGGTATCTCATTACATGTTAAGTAGTTTCTTAACATTTGAGACCAAAGTTTGACATTGTAAAACACTAGATTTCATGGGTTGATTGATTTATCTGCCATGATTACTCTTCTTTGGCTACCTGCCAACACATCTTTCTTTCAAGAAAAAGAAAATTTTCCTTCGGTTTGGAAGAGTGGGTGAGGGAAAGCAAACGTCGCTCAATCTCTCCCTACCATTTCCCCTTCCGGCGCCAACTTCCGCTCATCCACACCGTCTCTGGAGATATTACAAAATGAACCCGCCAAGTTTTCCTGAGTTCCCTCCTTGTCAAAAAAGTTTATTTTCAAACTTTGCTTTTAGTCGAGAAGTGACGTTTTCATTTTGGTCCTAATCGAATTATGGTGATAAAATAATCTTTACTAAGCCTCGGGAGCTTCACGAAAATGGAACAAGAACCTTTTTCGCTTGGGGCCACCACCCTCCATGTGGTGGGTGAATACCTAGTTCTTTTTCTTCCCAAGCTATACAGGATTTATTCATCTGATGGTTGTAATTTTTCAACCAGAATAACAATTAATATTACTGTAGAAATGCGAACGAAAATTGTTTGAAAATTAAACAATCATTGAGCGCTCCACACAGATTAAAAATAATTTTTCAAAAAATAACTGCCTACAGTACTTACTTCCTTGGCCCTGCGTAAAGGGAAAGACTATTAGAATCCAAGTAATACATTCGTAATATAGTATATTAATATATTCGTCTTGAAAGAAATGAAGGAGATGCCATGATTCGGTATGATGCACCTATCGACCTCTTCTGTAGTTTTATTTCACCTCGTCAGTGGCTGAAGAGGAAAGGGCTGTGATGAGTATGCCCCATCACTCTACTTATAATTGACTGTGTCCCAACATTAGACTTTTTTTCATTCCTTTTATTCAGCTTCTCTGTAGCATCTCATTCTTCAAAAGAAAACCATTCTTGTCACCATTGCGCCATGGGACCAATTTCAAGACCAATATTCAGGACATGGATACAATTGGGATGATTCACTACATTGTATATTATGCAGAAAGAGTACCTATTCCTTGCCTATGGCGAACTAAAGTAGAATTATCTTATTCTTGATGGATCCTTCTGAGTTTTAAGTGTTTTGAAGTCGAAGGAAACAACAGAGCGAAAAGGGAGTTACGGGCCTCTGATCGTTACCGAAAACATGGATTGGACCTCAACATTCATAGTTTCACTGAAAACCTCTAACACGTTGATATGGAACTGTTTAATATCAGTCATTCTGAATCCCATAACAGCAATATTATTAATTCTTACAAATGTTCATTCCAAGTTTTCCAATTGGTTTAAAAGTCTCGCATTTTCAGCTTTTAAGAAACCGCATCCTTCCTAACCAAGTAACCAACTAGCTATCACCTAAATAAATATAATAATATCGTTACGAAGCTTCAAAATATCCGTCAAGTCTGCAACTGTTTCTACTTTATATCAATTCATTTACTGAATTGAGCGATCAATCTGGCTTCCAATCCACAATGAAACTCCTATTGCCGACAATGGGTATTGTGCCTCATTAAAAAAGAGAAAAACGATATTACTGGGAAGTAATGGTGTTTGAGACCCCGGGACTTTGTGAAAAAAGTCTTGTGAAATCAGACACTGACACGAATGCTGCAAAGCCACGCGTACTCTTCTTCTACCGTGTTAAAACAAAGCAAGCAAAGAGCTGGCAATTTACATAAAGAGTTCAATGTTGTTGAGAGAGCAATGAATAAAAATTTGAATTCATGAGTGTGAGTCCACGAACCACCAAAATTAACCATTCTTGACAAATTGATTTTCAGATTTAATAAAATTTTCACACTGTCCTCTGCAATTCTCCATTTCCCTTCCTACTGTAATTTGATAAAGAAGAAGGATAATCGGAATTATTGAAGAGGACGGTAGGTACTGAGATGAACTCACTAGCTAACCTCACTGTACGACTTAGTGGATGAGTTGGGATCCCAGTTGGGTCTCTTCGAAGGAGAGAAAACCAATCCTCTCAGCGAGGAAGCCAAACTTTTCCATCCCACAGGGCGGTTAGGTCACTTTTTTCTTCGACTCCCACCTTTTTCTCCACTTTTCTCGAATCACCGCTCGCTGAGCGAATAGCAGCCGGTGGATCCTGTCTTTCCTCACACCCGCTCTCGAATATTTTCACGCATATAAACCTACAGAACTCACATGGAGATTCCTTCCTCCCTCTCTAATGTATAACAAGAACCCATTCAGATATGTACAATATCGCTATAAATCACAACTCTACCAAGCCGAACCCTGCGTTGGGAGTTCGAGTCAGAGTACAGTATTATGAAGGTGCCTGTGAACGAGAGAAAATTCTTTTTCCTGCCCTTTTTATTCAAAGGACTACCATCAATTGCTTTTTACGCGTGCACTAGGTAATGTATTCACCCAATATACGTGAATTTATGAAACCTGCAATACTCTTCAGTGAGTTAGCTGCACTTGATGCTTCTTACAGAATTAGAAAATGAAAAAATAATTTTTAAAAACCGTATTTAATGGATTTTACTCAGAGGGTCTTAGTTTAAAGTGTTGCACAAATCTTGAAAAAGATTCAAAGTGCCAAGAAAAAGAAAAATATTCCACCAATCCTTTTCCACCTAATTCACATAAAAACATTCTTTACAGATTGGAGTCTTGCACTTTTTATGAAATTCATAACATTTTGATCTATGAAATGACTCAAATCTATTCCATTAGCATTCATCACATCTTCTTTTTGTGAGATAAGAAATTTCTGTGATGTCTTGTGAATCTACTCTGCCGAATTTTCTCTGCCAGAGTTTCAGTTTGCGCATGCAAAACGGTTAACATGATCCAGAAACAATAAAATTGCCCCCCGAAAATTTCATCATAATTGGATGAAAGCTGTCGTCGCTTTTGGTTTATTATTTCCAATAATAAGCCTATGTGATCGTGTAGCAAAAAATTTTATAACCCCCCCCCCCCCCTCTCAAACTTTGTCACTTTACGTTTCAAGGTGCGTAGAATCCAAATTTGAAATGTCCGTCGGCCGTTCGCCGTCCGGGCCATAAAAGGCCTAAGAATTGACTTAAAAAACCCGTTCTTTCGCACATAGACTCCATTTGGGGTCTAGTTGGTCCTAACGTTTAACCATCCCGATCGCTTTACTCGCATAGATGCTATGGGCCAAAAACGGGCGAAAAAGTGTCTTTTTCGAGGTTTGAGTGTTAGACTTACGCACGCGCGCACGCCTGGCCGCTTGGTAGGGGGTCACGGTGCGTGGTGGGTGGGTGAGCGGGGTCGGAGTGAGAGGAGGCGCCGTGGCACCTTGTGGCGGCTGGGGTGGCCAGGGGCGTAGCAGAGGGGTGTAGGAGAATGGATATTTATTACTTTTACGTGTTATACCCATATAATACACCGCGGCACCATGAGGTGGGTACGGCGTTCCTCCGAGGCATGAATATATGTTTTTTCTAGGTCATATTTGTGTGTTAATACCAATGCTTTTCCTAATCATATTTAATAACATATCCTCTCGACTATTGGTACGTAATTAGATAATGATATTATTAAGGCAATAACTATTTGAAAAGATAGGGGCTCAAATAGAGAAATAAAAACATACGAATATAATTATAGAAGTATAGGTTGTGGCAACTCGAAAGAGGACACGCCGAGGAGTCTGGACGGGCCTTATGACGTACGCAAGCCAACTAAAACTACGATCATACTCAATTGAAAAAATAATAAACCTTTGTGAAATAATTTGCAGCGTTTTTACAATTTTTATCTGTTTGTAGGCATAGATTTTTGCCACTTTTAATTCGAAATAAATAAGAATTTCATTATACCTCATTTGTTTTATTTGCTGTATTTTATTGTAGGATTATAATAAAATTCGATTGACAATTGTAGAACTTAACGTTTTTAGGTTGTCGCTTAAGCAGATGCCATTGTTAATCCTCAGCAGTGAAGCGTATATAGGGATCATGTGGGACCATTTGAGGGACACAACCAGCACTATCATTTATAATTTCAGTGTGATATTTATAGTTTTAGACTTACTGACAAACACGAAATCAAACTTCTTCAGTGATTGTTGAACGAAAAATGCGAGAGATTTCAAGGACTTTTTTCGATTCTCGAAACTACATTGTATTATTATTATAATTCTGATGAATTTTGAGTCGTGCGGAGTTGAGCATCTCGTTGTGAAAGCTATTGGAGGACCCCTGAAAGGACTGAACGTAGTACAGATAAATGACAGACTATTGTTTCTTGTCTGGAGAACAGAGTAATGCCGCGAGGGTTATAGATTGTTGGTACGGTGGAAGCTGCTCGTTATGCAGGAATCACAAATAGTTTGTCAAAGAGGGAGAAGACAAGGGCTTCAGGAAGACAGCGCCGCGGGTGGGAGGTGTTTGATTGAACCGCGAAGGCTTAAAATGTATGGAAGCACGATGCGTCTATCAGAACCCATTCCGGGGGATTCCTTCGTTGTCTTTGTTGAGACGACGCTCAGCCCAGGGGTTCGCCTCCCCTCTTACCAACGCTATGCTATATTAAGATGGAAACTGAGCTCTGAAGGCACTACGTATACAAACTACCTATACAGTCGTAGTAACTCATATCAGTGCAGAACGAACTTTTTGGAATTGTAAAGTATTCCACACATCAAACGACATTATTCTATTGTGAACGCATATTTGACACTCAAATGATAAATCTCACGGCCCGTACAGCCTGCCGTTTGGTGCCGTATACCAAACTTTTTCAAAGCTTCATTTCATAGAGTTTCAAAGTCCAAAATGTAGCAGAAAATCGAATATAAAGATATTGGAGCTGATATAATAAATAATAATTATAAAATAAATTTGGTATTTTTGAAGTAAAGACAATAATCAAATATACTGGCCTTTCCATACATACTTTCCATCTGAACTCGTGGTACTCTATCTGGAGTAAACAAACGCGAATATTGAATTCTTCATCTACCTACCACTTTTGACGGGGAAAATATCACGCTAATGTTAATGCTCTGTGTTTCTGTATACTCACCTAATTTTAAGGTTAGTAATCACGATTTCGGAACAATTGTAGCTTATAATTCCATTATGGGACCAAAGATTTGAATAGGACTTCAAAATAAGGTTTTTTTTTTTTTTTTTTTTAAATGTAGGAAGCCTAAAGTGTTTGAAAGTATGTGGAATTCTCGTTTGTATTGTGAAAACCCAAGCTTGGCTATTTTTAATTTATTCCAAGCTTCATTTTCTAATATTTTTGACATAATACTTTTTGCATGTCATGTTTTTGACATTGCTTGTGAGCTGGGGGTGATTCTGAAAATTGTGAGAAAAAGCGTAAGCCATCTGAATGCTTTATTCCAAAACTACTGGACTAAACATTATGCAATTTGGCTCAAAAATCATCCTTTCGTCGGAGATGTGCCAGTTATATCGGCATCACTTTCGGTAGGTATATCGGAGATTCATTTATAGACGTCCTGGCAAAGAATCGAATGAAACTATCCCGGTCGCTGAACGTTCAATCGTTTGTTCTCCCTAAGGTCTAAACTAAACCATTGACAAGGAAACATTTTTGCACATGCGCGCAGACTACTATTATTCCAACGGCAATACAAATTATAGGGGAACGTCTAGGAGCTGGACCGCACAATCCTTGAAAATTTAATAAAAATTGGTCCACTAGTCTTGGAGTCTGGTCTGGGTCGATCAATTTTAGTTTCGCGCATGCGCTATGTTTATGACTCCATCTACCGCGATATAATTCATAGGGAATTTTTCTGGAACAGATACACATCCACTCCCTTAGTTACAACGAAATCGGACCAATAGATATCGACGTTATAATAAATTAACGTTTACGCATGCGCACAGACTACTATTTAGGTGACGAAAATGAAACTAATAGGGGACCGTGTAGAAGCAATCGTGCATAATCTCTGCAAATTCCATCAATATCGTGCCATTAGACTCGGAGTTTTGCCTGTTTCAATCGATATTGGTATCTCGCAAGCTTAATGGTTATTACTCTACCAATCGTGATACAATTTACAGGGCATTTTCTTTGAACATATAACCGATTATCTACCGAGTTTGAACGTAATCGGACGTTATGAGATATTCACGTTTTCGCATGCCCACACGCTATTGTTGATTTTACGGAATTGAAAATCATAGGGGACCATTTAGGAGCTAACCCGCTCAATCCTAGAAAATTTCATCGGAATCGGACTGGAAGTTGGTATAGTTTTAGGCGTGACGAGGATTCACCACAGAGAGACAAAAATCAGACAGATGGACGGACGGACAGACACGGAACCAAAATATATCAGAAAGCTCTGAAACGCAAAAAGAGAGTGGAAATTTTGATTTTGGAGGACACAAATTTTTTCACCTTCTATCACGACACACCTTTTGTAGTGAGGAAACAAAATACATCAATACGGGAGTGAATTGCAACTGGATAAACATAGTGACAATTGCATTAAAAACTACGACGATTGTATCAACTGGAATAATTCCGGGGAATTTTCATTTGACGAAATCGAGTTTATTATAACTTATTTTACGTAAAAATAGACTTGTGAAGTGTTGTAGGTAGGTGATTTATTTTACCTCAATTTTTCTTTATTTGACAGATAAGGTCTTGTTAAATACAGAAGGACTAGTGAAGTGTTATATTTAAGTGATTAGTAACTCCTTGGGTCGGTGCTCATGCACTTACATTTACATATAATATAACCGATTTCGTTTAGGTCATGATTATAGACAAGATAGTGTTCTGCTTCTTAGTTTCTTCGCATCTTGTATCGTAAACCGTCTATAATAATGTACATCTACAATATAATTGTAAAGTATGATCAGATGTGGGACTCTATGGCTGAATGCTTTCCTAATAGACTTACGGTGATGATATTCATATGGACCTCTTTTGGGACACTTTGAAAACAATTTTACGAAGTACGGTGGCGCACTAAGCAGCTGAAGGGCCTCTGGTGCTAATTTCTTAACAGTTCTCAGATCCTGAGGTATTAAACGTTCACTGGAAAACCTCTTCTCGGATTGTTAATTTTTTTCCTGAGGAAAAGCAAGTTACAGGTGAAAATCGACTGCAGAGCTGAAGATCGGAAGGACGTTGGAATATGCCCATTCTGCGCGGTATTATTATGGTGATCCGAATCTACGAGATCAAGTTCTTTGCTTGAATAAGGTATTCGTATAATTCCGCAAACCCCTCGACCTTATAAATCCAGTAGCCTCATATTCGGGAAATACAACAGGGCAAGTTTGTAAAGTTTTTGAATGGTAAAATCTAATAACCTTATTGGATTCTAAGAGCAATGTGAATCAACAACAGGAAGAACTTTGATTGATTACATCTATTGCGTCATGAATGTTCTGCTTAATTAAACAAAGATGCAGTTTCGTATCAAGTATTAGGAAGCATTTCGTTAGCGTTAATAGAAGATCAATCAAAGAATATTCCAAGCCATTGCGGTAGGTATCGACGCTTAAACTAACTAGGGTCTTCACTTTTGGAATTTCAAGGCTTCAAATGAAATGAATGTACAGCTCGTCTTGACAGGAATCGATATATATATATACAAAAACTTTTTCTACAGCCCTAAGATACCCAGAAGCTTGGCATTGGCTTATATTTTCTAGTTACAATACACGCGAAATGGTAGTGTAGTCTTCTCCCAAACCAGCAGCCCACTCGTGCGAGTTATAGTTAATGCTAATAAGATCAAAATTGTATTTTTTCCAGCCGTATGAGTAAAATATAAGTATTTATTTGCTGTGTGCTTATTTTTGTATTGAGTGTACGAGAAGAAAATAGGTACATATTTTATTTATTTAATGGTTTAAGCCGCAACTTAACTAGAACAGTAATTAGCGGCAAGTAGAAACTATAATAAACTAGTTTGAAGTATTTATCGGCTTACTTGCGTCAAACAGAATCATAATTACTTAATTACATGAAGTTTTTTAAAACCAGAAATACAGTATGTAGTACCATACTTCATGAGGTACCTATATGTCTTGTCTATTCCACCTTCTTTAATATTCGTTCATTCTCTCAGCACTTCCGTTGTATGATCATTAATTCATTGATAGCACTAATGATGATAGTACTCACCTTCCCAATGAACTATTGTAGATATTTCAATTCATACCTAAAATATCTGCCATTGCTAAAACTGTGATTTTTCTTCAAAAATGTGAAAAACTTAGTTAATAAGACGAATATGTGGTAGGTACAACAACTTTTTTTCAGTTATGTATTCTTTTGTTGGCACCATTTTAAAGTCTTTACGTTATTGCTTTGCGACCCATATTTCAATTTTTTTGCGGTGATGGTGTGATGAAAAGAAATCATACATTTCAATGAATATTATACCACATTTTATCACCTTATTACCCGAATACGTAGATTTTAGACAAGCGACCATTTGTGATTAGAAAGAAAAGTAGCCGCTCCCGGATAGAGGTTGAATGAAATTTGAATGAAAATTTAGATTTCGAAGAATCAAAGTTGCAGAGTATTAGAATTTGATAACAACGATTCTACAGCCTTGTCTTATTCAGAAGCGATTGTTTCTTCGCTGTATAAGTCGGTATTATCATTGAAGGTGTATCTTCCTCAAAAATCTCAAACCATCCTTTCTCTCAACGACAAGGTTATGATATCCCGAGTTATTGAGGTGTCACTGGAGGCTGCAGATCAGATGTCCGCCCTTTTCTTCTATATTATATTAAAACCGTGGAGAAAAGGGTGAGAAAAATGAAACGGGTTGACGAATTTTTGTCAAGAGAAAGGCTTACATACTATACATTGTTTCTATCAGGGCGCGTCGTTTTCGACAAAATAAATTTGCCTTATCTGATTGGGAAAAAGTAATAATAATAATTTAAAAAGAATGAAATCAGCCTACTATCAAACCAGATTACCTTATAGGAAAAGCTATTAAAGATTGCTAACCTAATATACTGAGACTTGCTTAAAAATTTCCAAACAGTCGTTTGGCACCACTGTCGGCTGATAAGCGCTCCTTCTCAATCCTGTCTTTTGTTTTCGAATTTACTTAAATTTCATAGTTTTTTCCCACTTCTGAGGTACTTCTTCATTAAGTAGATGTGTTGTATTATCATGAGTTCATCGGAGGCAGAGGAAAAGAGTGAAAACTTATTATTAGTTGGACTATCAGAAAGATAGCCGCTAGAGGTTTCTAGTGTAATTATCACTTTTACAAAAATTAATGTACTATCATTTGTAGATATCTACTTTTAGGTTTCCATGACACTATTGCTTTAATGCTCTGAAAAACTAAACATATAGATCAGAACTCACGTAGTGAGCAACATGTTAAGTACATTTTCTTTCAAGTGTTTCACGAGGAATGACGAAATAAGAATTTCGGGCCATACAGATCTTAATTATAGTCGGTATAGGTTGTGAAATATAATAAGATGATTACGTTCTATGATTATTTTATTTATTATTCTTAATGAAAAAATAAAAGTTTATCAGCTTCATAGGATAGTAATAGAAATAAAAGCTCCTCAACTGATTCGGGCAGTTCGGCAAGTGAAAAACATATTCTATCTGTCTCACAGAGGCTTCGTTCAACATTTGAGCTCCGTGGGATTAATAGTTTAATTAATACAATTGGCGTTATGAGCTCATTCAGCTGACTGGTGTGGTTCGGCAAGTAAAAATTCTATTCGAACGGTCTCACAGAGGTTTCGTGCCTGAATTTAACCGTCGTTGGATAAATTACATGGAAATTAGTGCTAAGAGCTCACGCACTTGATTAGGATGGTTCGGAAAGTTAAAATCCTATCCTAAATTTCTCACAGAGGTTCCTTTTCAAATTCCAGCTTTTTAGGATAAATAGCATAAAAATTAGCAAGAGCGAAGAGATGATTGGAGTGGTTCGGCAAGTTAAAGTCTGATCCTACTTGGCTCACAGAGGCTCCGGTCCAAATTTCAGCTTCGTACAGGATTAATAACTTAGAAATTGGATTTTTAAATGACGAAATCAGGACACGCTATTGATTATCAATAACGATTTTTGCAACCACTTTATTCTGAATGACTTGTTAATAATTTTGGAACCCATCTCATCAAATTCGGTCCAGCCGTTCTCAAGTTGAAGTGCTTCAAGAAGATACACATACATACATCCTTAAACGGACAAAGTGAATACAATAGCTCTTTTTTTCTGTTTTTCTTAAGAAAATGCGCTAAAAATAATAAAAACCTAAACATATAAATTAAAAAAAGATACATTATTGCTTTTACTAAGTATAAATTTGATAAATTATGATATACTAGCCGGTTACCCGTGCGTTGCATGGACCCACCTGCACGGGTTAGTTGGTGCATAGACTGCTGAAGTAACTTTATCCAGATTGTGTTCGTAACCACGGAGGCTACATGCCAAATTACAGCATAAAATTAGCAAAATCAGGCCCGAATTGATCAGGGAAGAGACCATAATTTCAATCGTCTTTTATTATCCCAAGGACTCACCCTATCAAATTTCAACTTCCTAGGGTGAACAGAAGATATATTTAGATCACTCAGTTGATCATGAAAGGGCCCATAATTTCAATCCTCTTTTGATAGCCCAGAGAATCTCCCTATCAAAATTCCACTTCCTAGGGTTAACAGGATAGAAATGTCTATTGAGAGCATACGTAAATAGAAACAAACTTTGAGTATTATATATATAAGGATAAGGATAGGTGGCGGAACTTTCTTGCCCAGAAGTTCGTTAAACTGCTGAAGAACGAACTAAATCGAAAATCGATGTAAATCGAAGGGATTGCAAAAGGATTTTGTTTAGGGCACTAAGCTTCATATGAACGGAGATTGGATAGATTTAATCAGGTGGGAGTGCATTTCCCAAGCTCTTGGACGGTTGGACGGAAGCAGTAGGAGGAAGAAAAGAGCGGTGAATCCTCTACGAAATTAGAAATTGATCGTTTGGAAAGATCCTTAACAAGCAATCAGCACGGAGAAACGAGACAGAGCGGCCAAGTGTCGACAACGAGAAAAATCCGTCCATCGGAACACCCGACTCAACTTAACTGGGACAGTAATGGAAGAATCATGAGATATTGCTTTCTATCTTAGTATGGAAGATCAAAATGAACTTACACGATTCACCTTTTCCATTAGATATCAATGAAGCAATGTGGAAGTGATTAGATAAAGGTAGGTAATGTGTGGAGCGGAGGGATATATTTTGCCAATCAGAAAAAATACCATAATTAGTCAAAAAAACGTCTTTTTTCACGACAGCCATTTGAAGTTTTCATAATATTTTCCAATGCATGTAACGTATCAGCTTTTGTTGGCTACATTTTCTACAAAATATAGCGAACAGGACTAGTTAGCGTTTACACATCACACCATCGCCTTGATAATCCCCAATTTTACTCATGTTTCAACCCCTTTGTACTTTTGTAATTTTGAGATGAGATAGTATTCATCAAATACATGCATAAGAAAGAGCTTCATTCATTGAAACGGAATACTATTGAAGAAAACAGGTTCCCAATTATGTAACTTATCATCGAACTACCGAAATTGTGAAATATTGAGTTGCAGAATAATGATCTATTGCCATACGTGATTTTGAGGGTATTTTTTTCACACTGAATCACGTAAGGATCATTTATTGATATTTGCAACACCGACTTGGGAAAACACCGAAAAAACTAATTTTTTGTACGCATTGCGATGTGTGGAAAGGAGGGAGGACAAGTAAAATTCTTGCCAATTTTTTCGGAATTTTCCCAAGTTGGAAATATTAATAAATGAACATCTTTTCCCCCCCCCCCCCCCCCAAAAAAACCAGAAAATTTTTTGGTTAATGTGTAGAATCCAAAAATCGAATTAAAAAAATCCGTCCGTCAGCCGTCCCCCGCCCGCGGCTTTTCTCCGAAAACCCCGTTTGACCAAACTTGCGTCAAAAATTGCATTTTGATCTAGATGATCCTAAAAGCTCGGCATCAATTTCTGTCAATCCTAAAGGATACCATTAAAGGGCTAAACATTAAAAGTTCCACAATCTGCTTTACAAGCGGATACCATGTTACATGGATATGTCTTTGATTGGGGATTTCATAACGGTTGTCCTCGAGAGTTGTAAACAAATCCTTTAACTTTAAACAGATCCCTGGGCATCCCGACTAATTCCAACAAAACAACGGTTTACTTATAGAAATGTTGAAAATAACTATGGAGAGTTATTGTAGTTAACTACAATGAGTTGTTGTTAACAGTCAACTGTTGTCAAGAGGATGAAAATGTTTCCTATGGAGTGGAGTAAATGATGCTTTACGTTAACAATATTGTAACCGGCTTATTAAAATTGTTTATAGTCCAATCAACTTAGTTTAGGAATGTAGCCAGGTACATAAGGAGGGGGAAATTGGTAGCTTGAGATGTGAACATTTATCACATAAATCAAGCGCTTTCCAACGAGTGGTGAACGATTTATGTGCGATGAAAACTGCGGAAGTTCCATTCCCCTAGCAACGTCTGCGTTGTACGTGAAAAACACGGAAATTCTGACACAAATTTTGCATCACGGAAATTTTTGGTTGACCCCCCAGAGCAGAGACATATCCATGTCAAAAATCGAGATCTCAAAAACTTTCAAGGTAACAGTAATGATTTTTTGCTTGTCAATGATAAATATAATCCCAAACAATCAATTAAAACCACCCGCAACGCTGTACGTTGAACGGTTCGTTTTCCCTATGGGCTCGAACATCGAAAAACACCTTCGAATTTCAAAGCGCGATTTCTAATACGCTGTTAGCGGATCTATTGATTATTCGATCAAGCTCTAAATTCCACCAATAATCGCTAGATAGTGATACTGAGGTACATAAAAATCGCCTTAATTATAAAAGCTGATATAATGCCAACAATGGAATTATCAGGTGATATGGTTCCAATGCAATTTATTCTGACGTTGCGAAATCGAGTTTATTAACTATTGTCCGTGCGGATGTACCTACTAGTGAAGTATTGGTACCTAAATGTTGACATGGTAGGTATACTATTGAGACGTAGGTACCTGAATGCAGTAGGTACTAGACGATTGCAATTATTGGGTCTTTCCTAATCAGCTGAGTGAGCTAAAATCTCTCCTGTTCATTCTAGGAAGTTAAGATTTGATAGAGAGACTCCCTGGGACAAGGTGACGATTAAAATGACTGGCTTATTCCTGCTTCCTGGCGAGTAAGCTACATTCCCTCCTGTTCATCCTTGGAAGGTGAAATTAGATTTGGAGACTCTATGGGACACTATGAGACGATTGAATTGATTGGGTCTTTTCTGATCAGCAGACTTAGCTAATTTAATTGAGAAATTTTCAACTTGATACGCAAAACACATATTCCACAGGGGGGGGAAAAATTGGGCATATCCATGTACCGATGTATCTGCGTGTAGTGTAGATTTTTCTTTTGGTAGGTAACATCGTACAGTTATGTTTCGAAAATGCACCTTAGACTCAGTTTTTTTTTTTTTTTTTTTTTTTTTTTTTTTTTTTTTTTTTTTTTTTTTTTTTTTTTTTTTTTTGGACCAGTGTTTTGCGGTGAAGGGCTATCTAATACAGGTTTACTATGTACGGGGCTTAATAATAATTCATAGATATCAACCCAAAGAATCGAAAGAATCCTTATAATATAACTTCATAGGTTTGATCTCCTCCCTAAGAGCTTTATAAGAATCCTTATAATATAACTTCATAGGTTTGATCTCCTCCCTAAGAGCTAGAACTCTAACAGGGAAAATATCAACATGGGATGAATCGTAACAGGTGAAACATAGTAAAAATGACCTAATAAACTATGACGATCGTTTCAGCTGATATAATTCCAAAGGAATTCAGATTATTATAACTTTTATCACCTCTAAATGGAGATGTGAAGCGTTGGTAGGTGATTTATTTTATATAATAAATTTTCAGCTGGTGGGTCAGCTTGTGTTAAATTCAAAAGGCTAGTAAAATGTAGGTTCATTTAGTTTAATTTCCTCTCTGCAGATATATTTAGATAGTGAATAACAGACTTCGTTTAATTAAAGGGCTATCTAATACATAAATAATAAACCTTTATGTGATAATTTGCAGCATTATATTATTTTTGTTCAGATATTTGAAAATTTTAACCATTTTTGTTGATGGAATTAGCAAACTTTCGTAAACATCGCAGTTTGAGAGAAAAGCGGCGGATGGTGGAGGTATGTCTAATTTTCTAATCTACGTACCTACCTTTGAAACGTTTACGTACTTTTTAGAGGGGTTACTTTTTTAAATTATTTTGCTTGTTGTCATTAACAAGATTTCCAGCGTCATCGAAAAAGTTTTCCCCATTCTTTTGTTCTTACTACCAACCTCAATCTTATTGCTTCCGAGACTGCAAGGCAGCGGAAACTTTGTTTTCACTTTCGAAATGAAAAAATTTTTTTTTGCTCCAAAATTAAAATTTCCACTCGCATTTTGCGTTTCAGAGCCTCCTGAACAAATTTGGTTCCGTGTCTGTCTGTCTGCCTGTCTGTCTGTCTGTCCGTCCACTTTTCCTTGTAACAGCCATAACTTCCACAATTTTGGTCCGATATTAACCAAATTTTCAGAGATCGTGCGGGTTAAGCTCTAAATGGTCCTCTATCAACTTCATCATGATCGAATCAACGGTAGCTTCTGCGCAGGCGCTAACGTGAATTCCTTGTGACGGTCATAACTCGGTCAATGTTGAACGGATTTCGGTAAGATTTTCAGGGATGATGTGGGTAAGGTCCCTTGAGGTCCTATAAGACAATCATCATAATTGCATTAGCGGTACGCTCTGCGCATGCGTGAACGAAATATTCTTGTTACGGTCCTTGCAACACCCGTAATTTCCACAATTTTGATGCAGTTTTCTTCAAATTTTTAGGGATCGTGCGGGTATAGCTCTACATGGTCCCCTATCAGTTCCGTCATGATCAAATCAACGGTAGCCTCTGCGCAGGCGCAAACAACATTTTCTTGTTTCGGTCATAACTCAGGCAATTGTGAACTAATTTCGGTCAGATTTTCAGGGTTTCCTTATTAATTTCATTTATTATATGTACCGTTCAGCTTCCAATTCCCCACCTTATTAATTCCCTGATGCCAGAACCGGTCGTTTCTAGTTTTCTGGAATTTAATGGTGACGTACTGTGAAGGTCACGAGGAAGCTCATGTGCCATTTCCTTGGCAGTGTATTTTCTCATTCGCTTTGTCGAGATCGTAGAATCAATTTTTAATATTGGAAAAATTAAGCCAAACACGCGTACATAGCTGCTGAAAACCTTTTGGTCTAGGCTATGTGTAACTAAAAACAAAAGCTAATCAAGAACATTATGTGTTTACATACCTTTCGGTGGAATTCGTCGTCACTAGCAAGTCGAGTACCGGGGCTTATATTCCTTTCCATCAACAAGATTTACGAAGTATGCTGAGCATAGATCTAGATATCCCCACAGTAATAACAGTTGGTGGAATTCTAAAATGTTAGTGTCATACGAGGATAACAATGATAAGTTACACTAAATTTTTTTATGTCCAACCGCGCAGCATTGAGGTTCCATAGGTTATCAGATTAAGCAGTTTCTTTTCTTTTTTCACCAGCTTCATATTTCTTTATACGAATACAGTCATAGTTACATCTTCTGTCGATCCCTAGAGGGCTATAAGGCTTAGCGTGGCCACTTTTATTCTCACGAAGGGAGCTGAATTATGGTATAAGAAGCGGTTTGTGAATCTTTAGGATTTTCTTCTTTTAGATTTTAAAGATGAGAAGATTATAATGTTTACCGTTTCATCTCGCAAAACCATTCACTTCACAATGTCATCATCAGGAGTAGGTGCTTGTTTTAAAAATAGTTGCAAATTTACATAGAAGGATTTAGTTTAGAAGGTGAATGTTGACCCAACCAAGGCTGTCATAAACTCAATTCAAATCGAATTAAAGGTATCCACGAGACCTCATTTAGAAAATCGTTTGAAAACCATTTGCCAAGTGTTCAGAAATGATGACCCAAATGAACTAATTAAAAGTCCAGTCATGCAGCATGACCCCATGAGCGAATTTTTACGTTACTGACGGCCGAGTGGAGGGAGGCCTTGAGAGTAACGTTACTGACGGCCGAGCGGAGCGAGGCCTTGGGTCTGCGTGCTAGTACGTACATAAATAGAACTTCATCACAATTTCATGGCTGATATTTTCTAAGCCACAGTCAGTATTAAAGCTACATCAAGTCCTAAAACAGTTGAGCGTAAAACATTAAAGAGAGCGACCGAGAGAATCGGAGGACGGAATATTTCACGGAGTTGTGATTACTTTTTTTTTTTTTTTTTTTTAACAAGCACCTACTACCTACGTTTTAAACAGCATGGTTCTAGGATTGGTTATACAGGGATACTTCCAAAAGAGTAGTTCAATCTGAATTTGGACAATGTTTCATGCAAATTTTACAACTAGCAAACGGCATTATTTCGATTTTTGAGTGATTTTTCAACTTTGGAATTGTAGAAAACTTGATACATATTCTTATAGGAAATTTTACGCTGATTTCGCATATACCACATGTTAGTATGCTGACAGGCTATTTTGAAATTTTTGACTACATTTTTGAAAATTTCAACCCAAAGATGTAATCCGATCATGCTGGCCAACGAACTTGAACTTTCGTTGTGTGTCTTTAACATTTTAAAATTTGTTTGAAGTTTCTAGCACCATTCTACGGACAGTTATCGTCTGGAATGACACATACATACATACATACATATATACATAGATACATACATACATACATAAAAAATGCGTTAAACTTCAGAATATAATTCAGAATAGCCTGAAACGGATTTCTGCATAAAAGTTTTCAAAAATTCACATTCTACAAATTTTGAGGCGAGAGCAATAGCTTAATTTTCTTCAAAAATTCGCTAAAAAACACGCTAATCAACATAGGTTTATTCAAATGTTTCATTGACTGAAAGGACCTTCGTTTCCAAAGATATATTCGTCGGTACCGTTCTCTCGGCATAGGTGGTACTTTATACGACACCAACTTTGCCTAGAGAATAGCGAAGAATATACTGGGCAGAAAAATTATAACTGTTACGGTGAACAGAGAATAAACGCTGATAGTGACTGCGATTAGCTACTGGTGAGTCAACAGATATTCGAAACAGTAGCTCTTGCAGATAATCGTAATATCACTGAAGGGGGTATTCTAACCAGTGGTAGGAGTTTCATCTCGAATGCAAGGAACTTATAACTAATGGTCTCCTAAATTGGTTGGACACCGCTTGTAATGTGAACCCAAGGCCTAACGTCGGATTCTCTCTTTTGGGACATAATGGTTACGGTAGCATTTTAAATATCGACTTTGATTCCACGAATCCCAGGATTTTGTGTTTTATTCCGCAATTAAGTGGGAAATTGAGCTGCAGCAATGGATTGAAAAATTAAAAAATTGAAATACTCTGAAGTTTACATAATTGAACACCGTTTTGGAGCATTGTGACACAAAGGGCCGTTCTTTCGGAACGAAATCAAGCATTTCCAACGAAAGAATGAGATTGTTTGACTATAAACGTTATGTACGCTATAGTGCTCGATTTTAAAAAACTGTGCTAAAGTTCACCTCTTTGGCTTTTGCTGCAGGGGACTTTATTTGTATGCAATCATGTCGATATTTTTGAGGTTCCACGTTTTGCTACTCCGTATTCTTCCTTTTTGGTCTCGCCACGCCTCTGCAACTTTGGTTACCATCCTGACTCCTGCCTGGGATAGCCTGATTAGATGCAACATTACCCACGATTTTGACTGCTTCTCTCCATTCACTATTCGGCAAGCCTTCTCGATGGCGAACCCATTGATTTGTTTGTGGGTATTGCTTAAACAATTGCTTAAAACACCTTCACCTTGATGAGGGAGGACACATCATTGACCGAATGATCCTGACCTGAGGGCACACCTTACTTTACGAACATCATTGGCACTGGATTGTGCATTGGTTTTTAGTTCTTGATTGCATGAAGGTAATCCAATTGCTCCCACGCTAGGTCGCACGAAACCAAAACGTATTCTTTCCCAGAATTTCTCAGACAACGGTTGCTATTGAGCTTCTGCAATCATGACTCCTACGTGCCCCTGATTTGACCCTGGCATTTGAACTTGCAGCCAATATAAACCATGGCATAGAGTATATCAGGATTGGCAGTGACAAGGTTCCTTTCAAGGTGCACTTGATCATTTCATCTGTCTGCTAAGAAACCTTTCAGAATTTTACCCGTCGGGATGGTCTCGACAGTATAAATTACAAACGGAGTACATAAATCACTTAAAATTTCTGATTTCCATTCAAGAGCGGGCTTGCGGCTGGAGTGTCAAGACTTGCTTTAACTCATTGAGTGCTCTTGCTCCATCAAAGATGATTTATTCCCGGAAGTTTACTCCTAAGTATTTAGCTGATTCAAATTAAGAGAAGCACTCAATATCCACTCCAGGCCATAATTGTAAAACACTACTCTCGTCCAACATCCCTACCGTTAACGTTCAGTTCAATTTCACCAAGCCCACCAAAAATCGTCCTGCTAAGTTCAATTGCCTTGTCTCTTCCAATGGCTACTATGTCGTCAGCATAAGACATTGATGTGACGGGTTGATAACCAGGAACCAATTCATATTCATATGCTGATGCAACCTTCACCTCATTAACTTCCCGAATGATGTGATAAATGCAAAGGATGAACAGTGATGGTAATAAAGAGAGGTGAACCTTGCTAAACACCTCTTTCAATACTGAAAAGGTTTAGTCTTATAATATCTCTATTTTGGTGATATTAGTATCTGAAGCCCACGAATGAGGTCAGTTAACTTCTTAGGTGCATTACATGCCCTAACTGCCTGGGTTAAGTGCTTATGACCAACATTGTCATACGCGATATTACATCAAGCGAAATCATTACAGTAATATTTTTCTCCGCTTTAGCATGTCAAATAATGTCGCTCGAAATCGTTGTATTGATGTGAGTTCCGGGTATATGAGTGAAACTCTTCTTATGGTCACTAAAACTAACATAGTTGTGGAATACTTACTATATTATCCGCTGCAACACTAAAGTTATGGTATTCGGCCGCCGGCGCCGATTCGACATGTTCTTTTCATCACTTACTTCGTGAATTAAAACAGTTTTGCATTCTTGGAGCCAGAATTAACGAGTCGTGTTGATACCATTCGATACCCAATAAGTGCTGTTCGTCTTTAATTACTCCCCCTTACACTACTGTGAGATTCTTTGTACTCCGTTTGGACTGAATCATTATTGATGGGGAAGTATAAGAGAAGAAAAGCCTATTTTTCTCAAGATCTACACCTCCAAAACTCTCTTGATTGCAGATCAGGAATTGAGTCAATTCGTATTAGCTTTCCTCTTTCACCTACCCCCTTTTGACAGTCTTTCTGGATTCGACGACTCGGTGTAAGTTGGTTGGGTGTTGAAAGTCAATCCTTTCTCTTTTAATCTGCAATATTTTCTAGCAGGGTGGGATGGCCCAGGCAACAGATTTATCGCATCAGCAAGGAATTGGGCGAACTCTGTCACTGACCTGTCAGAGGCTGTCAGCTCACGGTCATTCATCACTTGCTAGAAATGTGACAACCACTCATTCAGACCATGTTTGTATTTACTCAATCCATTATTCGCAAATACCTGGTTGAAATCATCAGAGTTTTGCACAACTACTGGCTGTATTGTTTGAAGTACGCGATGGCCAAGAATATTCAATAAGTGGGCTTTTGGGTTGGCACGACTTACTTGAATTTTAACCCCCTTCGCTTTTAACAGAGCTCCACAGTGGGGGCGTTGGCATTTTTCTCCTCCGAACTCGCATTCACAGATTATATCAGAACTCCTTAGCGAACAGATTCAGGAGGCGTCTTCATGCACCATGATCCTATGGCTCTCGTCTCCTAGTCCGTTGCCGTCCATTCGGATCTCTCTTGTAGTTAATTTTTATTAACAGCACTATCACAAAAAAAATTCGATTCCCGAACAATATGAAATTAAACTACAAAAACAACTGCTAAAAAAAATCGCCTAACGAAAACGCAGATATCAAGCACAACACAACACCCAACTGAAAAACAAGCAAAAAATAAGACGCACTATAATCGGCACATTTTGGGCGATTTTAGAAGAGGAAAAGTTTCAAAATCCATATCCACGCATCCATAAGTATCTGTTGCTTATTTCATTTGCCCAAAAGAAACATAGATAGAGCAGAAAATCGGCTTGATATATAACGTTAATTACGAGTACCTAAGCGCTAACCACAACTCAGTATAATGTAGCGCGAGGACTTTCACACAATATTAAGTCTTCCATCTAGGCATTAACAATCGAATGGCATACCATTTCTGAAAAAGAAGAATGTTTGCTGATGAGATGTCAAATCGACAGAGTGCATCCTTCGAGCTCATCCTTAGTTAGTGCTGCTTCTGAATCGGTGTACCTAATTAGAAAATTTTGAAAAGAATAACACTTTATTCTTGAAAGAGGATTACAGTAAATTCATGCTCACATTGAATGCCACTAACCAAACATAAGTAAATTTGCTTTGGAAGTCTGACTTCATTATAATATTACTTTCACCAATAAACAAGGCAGACGGAGCTAGCTGGAAAGCCTGGACGAACAAGTACGTTACAAACACAGGAGCGCTACCCATGAGATACCATGCAGATTTAATAGTACAACTTCATATAACCTCCAACAACATGAGAAGGATAATATACTCTCTGCAACAAAACGTATGCTATGATTACTCAGACAGAACCGCTCTACTGGGGGCAAACCTCAATAGAGCCCGACAACACATTCTGGAAGCACACATGTACATACCGTCAGAGGATCAGCTGATGATGAGGGTACCCCTGAGCAATTGGAAGAGAGCAATATAAACAACAATAAGGGGATTTAACCAAAAGGAGGAATTGGGAGCTGAGAACAGGGCCAGGACCATGCAACATATTAATGAAACTTACCGAACACATACGAAGATATACATTGATGGCTCAAGGAGCCCAGTGCGGGGGCGATGTGGTGCCCCAGACATGGTGAGGACGTGGGGCTGAGGATGCACGAGATGAGCTCGAGCTATCAGGCCGAGCTCGGGGGCATAGTAGACACATAGTGAAGCACGACAGGGGTGACAAGATGGTGATACTGACGGACTCCAGGTCATCGCTGAAGGGCCTGAGGTTGGGTGAACACCCACCTCTGCGCGTGCCGGAAGTGTCCGAGGAATCATTCGCAAGAGTTCGGAGGGTTATGCAGTGGATACCATCACACACACGAGCTGCTTAATGGGATCGGTTCCAGGGTGGCGGGGGATCCTGATGGTGGGATCGGGAGTGTGATGAACTGCGAGGATGCAGAGGGTTTGATGGTGGAGAGTTAGTGATTGGAGTGGCGGCAATATTATGAGCAGAACGAGGGAGTTGGAGATTGGTGCAGATCCATATTGAGGGAACCGAGGAAAACGCCATGGTTCTCGTACAGGAGACTGAGCAACTTACAAAATAAAACAAATAGACAGGCTGTACATGGTACATGCCAATAATTTAAAGTTCAGGCACATGGTGGACGGTTGACACACAAACATCCCTCTGTGAAATCTATGCAATGCCAACGAGGAACAAACTGTAATGTACATACTTATAAGCTGCACGAAATACAGATCAGCAATACAGGGAATCCTCAACTCGGGGAAGCAGATACCAGACTACCTGAGGAGTAGACTGACGGAGGTGGACAGGCTGCAGAGACTGTTGGACGCCTTGGTGGGCGCACCCTTATAGAGCGGACAGGCATAGAGGAGACAGGGTTAACTTTGGCAGTAGAAAAGACAAAAGAGCGGAACGTATAACAAGGGGGAGATAGGAGAATGCAGAGAAAGCACACATGAGAGATGACTACAAAAGACCCAGCCTTACCGCTATGGTCAGAATCTAGAGTTAACAAATATACAAATAAACATTAAAAACACCTGTCTCGTATCCGACTGGGCCATACAGGGAATGTGTACAGGGTGTACCTAGGCAAGAAAATGCATGCAAAAATTGGTCACCAACTCCGCGAGTTCATTCGGGATCAAAACTCAAACTTGTTCTTACTCTCATTGCAACCTCACCTTCTTCTTCCGAATTTGCTCATGGGGTTCACCGGTGTAAATTTCCTCCATCCTAGTAGGAAACAGGTTATCCGGTCTCACACACCTTTCCAGCTTCCAATGGCTTCCCCAAGATGTACAGCTACACCTTATTATCAACGGGTTCTCCGGGATGTTATCTCCAATCCTTTCTCTCATAAAACCAAGTTAAGTTCGTATGCAGTCGAGGTTCATATAAGATCTGATCATGCAACAATTTCAAGTTCAAATTCAGTTATATTCGCTAGACTCACTTAGTTAGTTTAAATTCACATCAGAAGGTTTGAAATTCGATTAAAAATTTGAAACTTTGAGGACTATTTTTCAGAAGAATCCTTGGACGATTTCAGTGGTTCATCACACTTGGCACGAGATCCTTTCTTCCTAAGAATCAATGGCTAATACCAACATTTATCCACAATCTTGATCGAAGTTACCACTCGAAATAATTTTTTGATGTTGAGTTCCTAGACTGGTTAACCACTTAGATCATATTATTCATCTTCAATCGATTTCTCGTGAAGAAACACGATGAAACAACATCCTACAATAATGGTTTTCATATTTATTTTCATCACTCCTTCATGTTGCGATCTTGATCTTAATGCCAATTGGTTTGCTGAGGAATATCTATTCTGATTATAATTAATGGCATCATGATTGGGGTAGTCACTGTGACGAATTTCTCTTAATCGAATTGCATAATAGATATTAAGCAGGGTATTGAATAGGATTGAACACATACATAAACCAGTAACCGATCCGCATCCGATTGATAGTTGATTAAGTGCAATGGATACCTAAAGCACTGTTCGTAGGACCGCTGAACAAAACCCTAGGACTCAGAATCAGTTGTTCTTTATTGGAAACAGTAACTATATAGGTAATTAATTGATTTCTCTGCGAATAAGGAACACGTAAGAAGAAACTATATGGTCGAACACAGCATATAGACGATTAAATATTTAAACGCGGAATAATTTCTATTGACTTTCTAGTTCAAAATAATGTTTCCACTTTACGTTATTCATGTTGAGTGAACTGATCCCAGGTTTTGATGGGGTTCGCACTTCATATGCATGTTAACATTCCGGTTTAAGCCCCATTATCCTCCCCCTTTAAAATGCTTCCAAGGAAATGGTTGGGGGAAGAAGACCCTTCGGGATATAATTCCCTAAACAGCCATTTACGCCATGGAAAGGGGTGAATTAATTGGTGGAACTCAGGGAGGAATATAGATTGGCCGGAACTTATGAGACCCGTACCGCGTGGAGTACCTACAAACAGCCCCCTCCTTCGCTGAGCTTGGCAAGGTGGCCAAAGTTATTGTCTAGATGGGCCTTTAGACTTACGGCCGAGACGGGCTTTCATACTGGAGGAATCTAAGTACATCAAGAGGGAAGCTTAATTAAACGTGTTACTCAAGGAAACTCGGAACCATTCTGCTCTTATAACGGCTGCTGCTTCATTGATGATGGTAATCTATCTTGCATGTGAAATATACATCGTCTACCTAAATCATATTTGTAAGTAATGCATTCATCACAGAAATGTCCCAATGCCTGGTTTGAATATTATTTAGGTTAGAATAGCAAATAGATAATGATTTCACTGGATTTCCAAAACTGAATGAGCTACGATTAACTTTCCTTCCCCTTTCTGCCCAACCATTATAAAGTACGAGCTGCTTACCAATTCCAAAATTTATTTTAAAAAACGCTGCAAATTATTACATGATGTTTATTGATTTTTTATTAGATGGGCCATCCCACGCAGAACACTGATCCGTAAAAAATTATCTATCTAACAGAGTCTATGGTGCAAGTGTCTAGGAAGAAAGAATTAAAAAATGTATTGGTCTCTGCTGGGATACGAACCGCCGCAGGCATGTTTGCTGTGGCAACGTATTACGTCCGGCGTGCCCTCCCTAAGTCGGACGCTCCACCCACTGAGATACAATCACCTGAATAACGATGATAGCAACGCATAATTTCTCTACGTTCTCGTGCCTGGGAATCCGAAGGTGTTTTTCCAAAATCCTAGCCCTTAGGAAAAGATAACAGATACGTAGTTCAACGTACAGCGTTGCGGATGGTTTTAACCGATCCTTTGGGGTAATTATCATTGACTAGCGAAAAATCATTACTGGCACCTTGAAAGATTTCGAGATCTCGATTTTACAATGGTTTAGTCCTTAATTACTAACCTTTAAGGTTGGTCGAAATTGATGCCGATGTTACTGGCAAATTCTCGGCTAATGTATGGTTTTTGAGCCAAATGTCATGAACTTGGCTCAGTATTTTTGAGAAAAGCGCTCATCGGTAGACAGCTCACAGAGGACGGATTTGTTTTATACTTGCAATTTAAATTTCCTGTACTTTTTACATATTATGTAGTTTATTATTTAAAAGCTTCCAGCTTTCAACATCCTAGGATGAAAAGGAGATAAAAGACTTTAATCAGCCGATCAGGATTCGAGATGAGTTTAGCTTTTGATCAGGTTTCTTGTGTTATCATTGGCTTCCATGAGTGGCTATCTCTTTGATTTATTATTTTTAAATAATGAACCTTTTTGCTCGAATAAGATAAACATATTTTTAACCCTCTCCCTCAAAATTTGTTGGTTTACTTTTCAAAATATGGCGTATGGCCGTGGCGGTATGCCGTCCAGAGCTTTTCTCTGAAACTACTGAACCAGAGTTTGTGGAAAGCGCCAGAAATCATATAAGGGGTCTAGTTGGTCTTAGAAGCTGGCTTCTATTTCGATCTACCCTAGAAGGTACCTATAAAATAAGGGTTTTTTTTTACTTTCATTTATGGATATCACCCAAAGAATCCACCAAAGCCAATAGGCTGTATGCTTATCCATTTGCTCTCCCTATGGGCTAGGAATATGATAGGGGAAAAAATCGCACAAAACATGGTGAAAATGGCCGATCTTATTAATTGATTAATTCCAATTGAATTCGCACTTAAGGAAATAGTGCTTATTATAACAGTGGTCACCTATAGTTGGACATCAAGGTGGTTTGTATTATCTCAATCATTTTCAGTAGATGAGTTCCTGCCTAAATCAGTGTCTATATACTTAGATCAGAGGGACTTGTAAGAGGAGAGGTCGACGTCAATATATTGATGACAAAGAAATCATTTCGCCCGACCTCCACGGAATTGCGTTACACGAACCGGTTACGAAAGATAGACTCGTGAGTATAACTTCTCTTAATCAACCTGCGGTGTTGAAATTTGAAATGGAGCTCCTTTGGGATATCTAGAATATAATGACAATGTAAGGATCGGTTCTGATGAGCTGAGGGGCCTCTTTGTCTAATGTTTTTCCTTATCAACCAACAGGGTTAAAATTTATGATGTAGCTCCTTTGTGGCACCTAGAAAACAATTACTATGTACGGTGGCGCGCAGATCACCTGAGGGTCACTGAGGCTAATTTCTCTCCTAAACGACCTATGGAGATGAAATTCGAAATGGAATAGAATGGGCTCTTGGAATACCTTGAAAATATTGTTTCGAGATATAGAGGATCATTCATTAGCTGAGGGCCTTCTGAGGCGTATTTCTTTTCTAATCAACCTACTGAACTACATTAATTTATTGTAATGAAGGCTTTTATGTGCAAGAAACAAAGGGGCTGTGAAGGGGCTAAGTATTTTGCGAGGCGCAGTGCGACAAAGTTTAGATAATGTACTGTACGCAGGGATTCACAAAGATAGACCATTTATCTGCGTTGTAGGGCTGTCCATATAATACAGAAGTAATGAACCTTCGTGTGATTATTTGCCGTGTTTAATGATATTACCGTGCTAGTTTCATAAAATTACTTGGTATTTCTACAACGCACATTAGCTGAGAACATGACAAGATCCGTACGGAAGGCAACGAGTATACGTCTACCTAAAACTTATATGTGAATTTGTCAACAAGGTATTTTTTATCGGGAGAAAAAAGTAAGATGATGTCAACGTTCACTCATTGGGTTGACCAAAGTTACCAAAAGAAAATATGAGTGAGTAGGAAAAACTTTTTAAGGACTGTACAAACTTCGGAGATAAGTCAAAAGTGTTTATCTAAAGTCGGGGAAGGAATAGAGTTGAAACGCTCGTTCAAGGGAGCTGAAAAGTTCACCAGTTCTCAGAGATACTACAGTGGTCTGAATTTCCAGCGGTGCGGTATACACATTAAATTGGATTCATGAAGAAAGATGATTCTCATTAAAAGTAATATGCTCAGCTAAAAGTTAGATGAATGTAGCTCGACATTGAAGTAAACGAATGGACAAGAAGAACAAGATGCTCGAACCTAATAACGAGGCTCTCTCATTGAAACGTAGGAACACAATCACGAGAAACAAAGTTTATTTCCCGAGAAGTATCAAGTAGTACTAATTCATACATTTTCTACGCTTTAGTTCTGCTTCCCTTCCGAAAACGTTACCGGGGGTTGAAAATGTGCGAATTAAATGAAAAAGCACATTTCGTGAGTTCTTGGTTGCTTGCGACCCAGTCACTATCCTCAACAAGCATTGGCTGTTAAAGTGAAAACTATATTCATCTATTCTCATTTAAATTTTGTTTCTTAGAGTTAACCCATTATAGGGTATCTCAATTTGTACTTACACAAAATCTCGCGTACAGACCCCAGACCCGGTAAATTTTGTTACCAGTCTGGGAATTGAACACTGGGTTCTCTGCTTCCGAACTGCTTTAGATCGCGCTTTCGATCACTCGGCCACAGAGGACACCATCTATTCTCATTTTTGGTATATAGATCTGCTCATTTATTTGACATAAGAATTATCTCTGCCCCCTCGCTACGCTCGCTCATCCAAGACATAAAGGTAGATCACATCATAACTGATTACTTAAAAATTACGTTTTTCAGTTTTAATAAAGGGCTAAATTGAAGTTGGGAAGAGATTCATGAACAATACTATATAAACTCCTCTTGACGTTCCAGCAGCCAGAATACGCTGGCGCAATCTATCGCAACTTCTCACCTCCCAACAGTGTTGCTGTGGAGAGTATTAATGTCATTTCAGTTGTGTTTGTACTGTCACCGGAAGTTTCTCTTCTGCCTAGTTCAAGACTTTTATAGGTAAAAATTGTACCTCACAACTGTTCAATTTATAATATTCTCTCTATCTCTCTATCTCTCTCTCTATATATATATATATATATATATATATATATATATATATATATATCATATATATATATATATATATATATATATATGTGTGTGTGTGTGTGTGTGTGTGTGTGTGTTTTAAATCTTACTACCAGTTCTCCTAAGAATTCATCTGAAAGAACGTTATTTATGTCGTTATAAATAATGTACAAGATAGGTTCCCCCCAAAATCCCCACGGAATGCCTTCTATTCATAGGATTAATTCCAGTGTTTATGGGAAAGCAAGTAAAAGATACTCGACCCACAAATTAATACAATGATTGCGGTGCCCTCAACGCTCGGGACCAGTTTGGCTCTACTCCACTTTTGTATTTCCCGTCTCCTCCTTGAAACCTCAGTCTTCGGGTCTTATCGCTTCGTTCGTCTCCTCCGCCTCCAGCGCCAATCAATCAGTGTTGAGTGAAAGGAGATAGAGCTTGCAAGAAATAAATGTTCACGATCCTTCCTATCTCGTTCAGACCAGAATTCACTCATCGCCTACGTTTTACCCTCCGTCCTCTGAATACTACAATCCTATTTCTTTCTTTCATCCTTACCGTTCCTTTAATACTACAAATGATTCGACTTAGCCGTACTTGACTGCTTTCAGGCATTCTCTGTTTTTACAGGCCGAATGTAATTTTTTTTTTTTTTTTTTTTTTTTTCTTCTTGTGTTGCATTAAAGTGACACTTGAACGTTTTCTCTTTTACGTTATAAAGTATTCCTCAATCTGTTCAACTTTGATATTTCACCACACATGGACAGCACCTATGTCGCACAGTGACGCATATGACTTCAAAAGTAGACAAAAAAGTGAAACACCTGTTTGATTTTTTATGGTGTGCTGAAAAACATTGGGAAGGTGATATGAAGACGGAGTCGAAAACTTGGGAGTAAAAAGAGGCTAAATTGTTGGATATAATACAAGGAGATATGTTCTGTGAGGAGATCTGTTCGAGACTTCGAAAACTACTACGCATAGTCGATAACAGTCGGACCCCCAGTCAGGACTCCTTTGAAAATGAAGATCAACCGTTGAGAACACAAGTAGGAGAAGCTGTAAGTATGGAGTACTCCTACTCAAAATACGCGATCAATCTTCCACTGGAGCAGATATTAAAGAATTATTAGCACTGGGTCGAACACCAAAGGCAAGAAACCTTCTTGAATGAGTACTGCCGAAGACATTATGGGGGTTTCCGTCAACCCGGTACTAAATTGCAAGAATATCAAGTCAACACAGGAGGCGTCCAGGAGGAATGTCACTGACGATTATTACAACAGTGATTCATATGACCGCATATTGTCATATGATGAGTGTTGCTTGGAAACGGGAGAATAATATAGGGGGGGGGGGGGGAGGAGTTGGGGATTTTGGTGGTGATTTATTTTCTCTTACGATAGTAATAAATTCCAGATTCCTTCTCTTCTATTTATGTTTTCTTTCTTTCATGTGTAGTCTTAGTGTAGTTTGTTCCATGACAATGATCTGTATAAAATAAAGAATGTTACAATAAATGCTTACCGGTATACTAAGGGAGGATTCTGCTTATGTTAGGTTATCTTTGCCATGGACGAAATGAGCCATATGGGCACCAAGCGTGGGTCGTGATCTGACCTGTAATGGAAGAGAGTTCCACAGCCTTGCAACTGCTAATAGGAAACAGCTGTAGAAATGGCGAGATGACCCATGTTGCTGTTGATTGGTTCCAGAACGACTAGAGGGCCTTGAATGGAAAAAATTCCTAAGAAAAAAAAGAATTGTCTACCTATCTGGGTTCAGCAATTTTGAATATTAGTGTGGTACATCGCCATTCGTCATAAGTTGAATGATCTGCCCCCAATATTAATATCTTCTCTTCAGGGTCAAGGTGTTCTGGGCTTCTTCCCCAAAATTGCAAGCATTCAAGGCCACCCCTAACCGTCTTACTGAAGCCACCTCCAAGGATAAGCCAAAAATAGCGTCACAATAGTTGAAGAATCGTACGATCAGCGCTTTGTCCAGCATTAGACGTAATGATGTTGTCTTGAAGAAGCTCATTTTGTAGAGAGAATGGAGTATGGAGAGGAATCACTAAGAAAAAAAATACAGGACTTCTCATTAGAGCAGTTTTAATGAGACTCCAATCTGCCTTTGTGGAAGGCTCTATTATCGTTTGCCCTCATGTCTAATCTTTACCCTATTTGTATTCGACTACACACATGTGAAATAAACTTCAAAATGTGTACGGAATTTGCATTTCAAGTTATTTCTAGCAAGTTAGCAAAAACATAGTAGAGTTCAAGGATCGTTAAAAGTGCCATAAAAAAACTCTCAGTATAACACCTTTCAAAAATGTCGCTTCTGAAATTCTCGAACGTGTATCAATAGTTTTGAATCTGCTTACTTCACAAATAATTTACACGAGAATGTGAAACTCTTTGAGATTTTCCTTTTTACAGGCAGTTTTTTAGGTAGTTTATATAGGTAGTTGTTTTCTTCGCATTTCTTTTTGCTCAAAGTGCTCAAATTTCTAAACAGCTTAGCCTAGATATAGTTTTAAAGCACAATATGACCATGATGCATGACCAACTTTTCTATTTTAAGATCTAAATCACCTAACTGCGGTGTTCTTCATTAAAAAGACAAGATAAATTTGAAAAACTAATCAGTTTGCCAAGGTTTTGTATTCCAATCGAATTCTCAAAAAAAGCTGCATTGATATGTTGGTGCATAAAATTTAAAAAATAATAAGCCGTAAAACCCATGCCAGAAGTGTACAGTTTGCATGGGTATATTAAAAAAATGCATTTAGAAAAATCACTTCAAAAATCACAAAAAGTCACTTCTATACACAATACACATTATGTTATCAACAATAAATTATGCCAATCATACAATCTTCTTTTATATATAATTCCGAATGGTCTTTGAAATTGTGAAGAACTTCGCGGTCCAATTTTAGTGTTAGACTGCTCATTCGAATCGGCACGGCCCCAAGTTTGTTGCAAAAGTGTCGCCGTTCGTCTCTATACCCGTCTTGATCGTGTTCTAGGCGGTCCTTGTCAACGAGAGTTGTTTATTAGGCTGTGGCGGTAACAACAGTTGCCATCAATTCACGGTCAGTAAGAAACGTAGTGTTGTTACTAACATCTAGGAGAGTTATTTCTGAACGAAAAAATTGAAACTGAAGAACTTAGCGGACTTTATAAATATATAATTCCGAACGGTCTTTATATATAATTCCGAATCAGCACGGCCCCAAGTTTGTTGCAAAAGTGTCGGTAAGTAAGAAACGCAGTGATGGGGTCTTTTCTGATCAGCTGAGTGAGGTAAATTCTTTCCTGTTCACTGTAGGAAGTTGAAATTTGATAGGGAGACTCTCTGGGACATTAAGAGACGAGTGAATTGATGGGGTCTTTTCTGATCAGCTGAGTGAGCTAAATTCTTTCCTGTTCATTGTAGGAAGTTGAATTGGATAGGGAGACTCTCTGTTGATTAGGCTGTGGCAGTAACAACAGTTGCCACGGTAAGTAAGAAACGTAGTGTAGTGACTAACACCTATGATAGTTATTTCAGAACGATCTTTGAAATTGTGAAAAACATCGCTATAGCTTTGCACCAGGTCACATAACGCCGCAAATAGGTAGAACATACATCGTTACTATAATGTGCTGAGTTCCTGTTAGGTACTACTGTTAAACGGACTAGATTAGGGCTTTCCAAGCCCTAACAGGCCTCTAGTTTATTCCTAAATTCCGTAAACTGAGTACGGTAGCTGACGTAAGTAATACATCCTAATATTCCCGATAGGAAGAGAGTTTCACCGAGAGAAGCGAAGCAAGCTGAGAGAGACAAATCAGGGAGGAAAGGAGCCCCAGAGGACGAGTGTGGTATCGTAATTTTCTTCTTAGAGTCCCGAAACGGAAGAGTCACATTTCTAGTCTGGTTCCCCTCCTCCTTTTCCCTTCATTATAATTCAAGCACTGCGCTATGACTCCTATTCATGTCGCCTTTACGTCGTATTTGCAATTCCCCTTCACGCTTATGTCCCGGTTATTTATTGCTTGGGGGGTATAAGAATATTCCTTTTCATGTTCCTCGCGGTGCATGCCTTTCCTAAAGCGGCTGGTGACATTCGAGTCTTGAAAAATATGCGCATTCGTAAAATTCCATCGTGGTTGACCTTTGAGGGACTAACGTCTTCATTCATGAAATATTAATTATTGCATAATAAATAACATCGTTACAGTAGCCGACATTACAATAATTTTAGCGAATTTTTGAAGAAATTTAAGCTATTGCTCTCGCCTCAAAATTTGTAGAATGTGAATTTTTGAAAAAATTTTATGCAGAAATCCGTTTCAGGCTATTCTGAATCATATTCTGAGGCTTAACGCATTTTTTAATGTATGTATGTGTGTATGTATGTATATAAGTATGTATGTATGTATCATTCCAGACGATAACTGTCCGTAGAATTGTGCTAGAAACTTCAAACAAATTTTAAAATGTTAAGGACACAAAACGAAAGTTCAAGTTCGTTGGCCAGCATGATCGAATTACATCTTCGGGTTGAAATTTTCAAAAATGTAGTCAAAAATTTCAAAATAGCCTGTTTTTTGCGATTTGTTGTGCGAAATAATTTTTTCAGCATACTAACATGTGGTATATTCGAAATTAGCGTAAAATTTCTTATAAGAATGTGTATCAAGTTTTCAAAAATTTCAAAGTTGAAAAATCAGTCGAAAATCGAAATAATGCCGTTCGCTAGTTGTAAATATCGGTATTATTCGCATGAAACATTGTCCAAATTCAGATTGAACTACTCTTATGGAAGTATCCCTGTATAACCAATCCTGGAACCATGCTGTTTAAAACGTAGGTAGTAGGTAGGTGCTTGTTAAAAAAAATAAAAAATAAAAAATAAAAATAAAAATAAAAAATATAATCACAACTGATGAGTTTACTCTGTGAAATCCATGTTTGTCTATCAAAATCATAAACTAAAATTTCTCTACACGATCAATAGCGACTGAAATGTCGAAAATTCGCTCATGGGGTCATGCTGCATGACCGGACTTTTTTTTTTTATAGATTCTTAATTTCTTTATCATAATACAAATACATAAAAATTTAAAATAAAATAGTCTTCAAGCATAATACAGATTTCTTAAAAAAGATACAGAAACTTATCCCCTATGTGGGCATAGCCCGTGGCAGGGAGATGAGCCGTACCTCATCCAGGAAAATAACAAATATTCATAAGTGGTTACTTATTTTAAAAAGAGGAAAAGAAACACTTTTCCTAAAAAAAATACAATAATATTGTTCCAGCTGCAATGGATCGGAGTGCAATGAAAACAAAACATGTACTTACCCATCCAAGATAGAAAAATATAATAATGAAGTTAAACAGCAGTAGTATACCAGATTAGTTATAACATGATGAAGTGTTTTTCGAGTTTCTGACTTGTTTTACAGTTTTTATTTAAAAGCGCCGATCTCAGGGTTTCCGGAAGAGCATGAAACCCACGTACACCTCGTGCTCGGTATGAGTTGTAACCAAGAGTAGTGCGAAAATAAGGAATAGTCATAGAGTTGCAAAATGGAATCTGGTGTAAATTAAATGGTTAGGCGTGGAAAACTTTCTTCTTTCAAGATCTGTTTAATTCAATGAAGCTCCATCAGTAAGGGAAATTTTAAAATATTCAAATGTTTAAATAAGGGTTCGGTATGGTCCAAAAACCTCTTCTTACTTATAATTCTTATTAGCTATTTTTGGGTGATGATAATGGGCAAGAGGGTAGTGGGATAAGTGGCACCCCATGCAGGAATACCGTACAAAAGCAATGATTGAACAAGTGCAAAGTAAAATATTTCTACTAGAGGCAATGATAATATTTAATTTAATATAGCAAATATGTAAATCAATTTTCTTAATCTTGTGTTGACTAACGAAACTTGCTGCTTCCACTTAACCCGGCTATCAAACACAATCCCCAAATATTTCACCTCTGGAGCTTTTGTTAGTTTTATAAATGTAAACAAATTTTAGTTCATATGTAATTATATTGAATACACTGATAAAGTGAATAGTATTTGAACTCTACTCTCACCTACAAGAATTAATATTCTTCGCCCATCCGCGTTGTTGTTTTCGTGGTTATTTTTCCAAAACAGGTCGTTTGCATGCAAACGTCTTACTGAACGTTAGGAAGAAGAGGTCGTTACTATATTCTTTTTCTCGTCGGCTCTTTCTTTTTTATCGCCCTTTCTCAACCCCGGGAAACACGCTAACATCGCGATGGCAGCTTCCTCACTTTTCAGCAACGGGAAGTGGAAGTCTTGCGTTTGAAGCCAAGAACATTTCTTTTTAGGATGCCAGAAGTACTACTTACATGTATTAAAAACATGATGACCGAAAGGCTGATGATGAACTTTCTAGAGTTCAACCTAGTACAACTAACTTCTATGATTTTATTGATACTGCGATAAAATAGTACCTAAGTAAATGAAAACGAAAGAAAACAGTTGTGTGAGATGTGTGATAGAACAATTGGAAAGCTGTTTCATTTCCAGGAACTCGCTTTTGTTATTAGTTAACTATGGTAACTGTGTTTACTCGAGCAGCAGTACCTCATGATTAAATTTACCCAATATCAACTTGTTTCCAATGAACAAACTAGAAACCTCATTTTCCAATCAGCTTAACTAAACGGAGAGTGCTTTTCACCAGAAGGATACATTGTTTCCACCTTATTGTGTTGTTTGATGAAAGAGTGACCAAAGTGATTGCGGTCTTAATAAAATCCATAGTTCTCATAAGCGTTAAACCAAATTAGGAATATTCCTCACCTGGTATTCTTACAAACCGTTCATATTTGTTGAATTTCTCGGCATTCCCTAACGACTTCGCCCGGAAACAACTTTGTAATTAAGGAAAAACCTGACAGGCTTTGAACTTTTTACGTCAAATGCAGATGGGGTGGGTTCACGCATGAAGAACATTCAACAAGAAATCAACGATACCAAAATGATTTTAGTGGGTTGAGCCGAGCAGTTTTTATTCATAAAGTTAGATCTTCAGAAATTTATAATTAAATGCCTTAGTAACTACAGCAATGATGGTCGATGATATTTTTTATGTAATTAAGTTCATATTGAGTAAAAAATTGGGATGCTTGGTTGAAAAATTAATTAGAAACGTCATAGTTTTATAATTAGCATCATTTTTTTTTTTTTAATTTATAGTTTGAATTTGCTAAAATTATCGAATTCAGTGATCAATGTAAACTTAAATAATTTACTAGGCGGTAGAATTTAAATGCTAATTTTTTAAACTATGAAAATTAAATTAATTTAAATTAAATTAATATGTACTAATATAAATTACTTAAATTAAAATAAATTAATATAAATTAAATCAATTAAAGCTACTATTTAACGTACACTAAAGCGGGATTATCTAGGTTTTAGAATCGGGAATCCTTTTAGCTAAGGGACCAGCTACTCTATACTTGAAGTCAAGTTCATCCCTGAAGTGGAAAACAGCTCTATCCCAACGGAAGCGAGCACCGGAAAAGCCGCTACACCATACGAAGACCTCAGGGGAAAAAGGGGATTACTGCAATTTTTTCTCGAAATGAATTAGTGAAGGATTCTTATAGATTTTTGTAAGGCGAATACGATAGGCCCTTCAGGATTGGGGAAAAACGAGTCCAAAGAAGCTGAAAGTCGCTGGCGAAAAAAAGTGTGATGGGGAAGAAGGGGACTCTCCAAGCGGTACTGCGAAAAAGGGGTGTAACTTGAGCGCCTCGAGAGTTGAACGGGGGCATAAACCATCCCAGACTCACATACCATCGGGATACCTACAATGGACCAGCTCTATTGTAATTCCGAATCCTCCAATGAATAAAAAAATATGAAAAAACAACGATTTTCGAAGACATTACCAAGAACCAAACAGCAGCTCCGTGATAACGAATTTCACTTCCCAAATCGAGCCTACAAGAAATCACATACGATCACGAGGGAAAAATATGATAATATGCAACAGTTGATGATGCCGTTTTGCTCTTCCAAAACGACTGTATATTTCAGCAAAATTAGACCTAAAAAACCAACAAAGAACAGAAACCTCAGCCCTAGAAACGTATATTGCGACTATCCCTGCTTCAGAATTTCCGAATAAACAAATTACAACATTTAGTTTTTAAACATTTATTTTCAATAACAATAAATTATTGTATTTTCTTAAGTTTTGAATGTTTTAAAAATAAAATTTATGTTTTGGGGCTGAAAATATTATGTTCGCTCTCCTTTTTAGACTGAAAATACCATGTAGAATGCCCGCAATGCATCGAGATACCCCCTTTTCCCCTAGTTTAATTGGGACTTTCGGTGTTAGCTGGCTTCCTGGCCCGAACAGTGAATTAATTGTAGAAATGAGAATACAATTATATTCTGTAGTATAGTTGTTGGTATATTTTTTGAATTTTTAAATTCCATACGTGAACAATAGTGGCGTTTTCCATACAAAAAATGCTCTGCTGCACGATTGCGAAAATACTTATCCCCCCTTTTCCGCTGTAGTATTCATTACGCACATGAGCTGGTATTTGCGTGAAAAGAGAAAGAGATGATGTGTGAGTAGAAGCAAGGGGCAAACAGCTTTACCACTCTTACAGAATTGAGTCCATTCACTCTCAAAAAAAAACGTTTCACTTCTCGCTACGAGCGGGTACACCCTCTGACGGAAACCGCTACACGGGAACATGTGAAGGGCAAGTGCTACCTTTTCGGTGGAAACCAGCTCGGTCACAATCTGGTGACAGGGGGAGCGTTTCAGAGCCCCATTTGAATGGTTTCAATCTTTGAAGGACAACGCAAGGCTTACGATGTAGTGGACAACTATAGAGCGGATGGTTCTAATGATAATGTGTAATTTCCATGTTATATTAACACCTCAGTATGTTTTTCGATTCACTCTTCCTAGGGACTTGCATGTACATTCTGATCCTATTTTTCATCAACGAGAAATACGATTTCTTACTACTATTTCTTTTATTATATTCTTGTTATCATATTTGTCAACGTTACAAACCCTCACAGAATGGGACATTATTAATCTTTGTACAGTTGGATTCACACGATGAAAGGTGAACCTTTTTATAAGAATTAGAAGCGTAGATGTTTTTCATTGACGATATGTTTTGGCAGCAATATAAAATTGGTATTTTTAAAATTAATTTTGTTCTGTTTTTCAGGTATGGTGAACCCTTGACAAATATATTACGTCTAATATCACGTAAGTAAGAATAGCTTTGAACCTCAAAAGATGTAAATATACCAACTTTGACAATTCCTTGTCGCAAATCGTTGTCTGCCAAGTTTCTGGTGGGATGAGTTTTACCCAATCGCTTAATAAGATTACGTATTTCAACCGACATTATGAAGGTGCTTAGGTACATTGGGTACTTCAACCGACATCAAGAGCCATATAGCTTCACAAATAAATTTTCTAAATAAAAAAATACTGAGTAGTGTAAGAAGAGTGAGACAGGTGTGGGCGACGTTTATTTACAATTTAGTAACAAAGGAAGTCGTGTGATCTGAGACAATACTTATAGTCTACCCCCCCCCCCCCCCCCGTTGCCTGTAACCAAGAGAAAAGTCTGTCTTGAACTATATTTCGTAGCGGTCTTTTGCTTTTTGTTTTCTTTTTTTCTTTCGTTTTGTGTGTTCTGTGGACTAAAGAACTATCAGTATCATATTCCTAAGTATCTGTATAAGGCCACAGGTGAGGAAGAGATACGTAACTCGCTCCCGAGCTTTTGATGCAACCTCACAACTCCCATAAACGGAGTGAGCACTGAACAGGGCAGTTCACCACAAGCACCATACAGCTGAATCCTCTCGCTGACTGTAAATAGAATTTGCATTAAGATGTGTTAAACCACGGTTCCCGCGACACTAAGTCAGGGAGGTCAGATCAATGGGCAGGTCTGTACCCTTTGACAAAGTCGTCCCGCGAAACCATTTATTAGGGACTGTGTGATGATAAACTCTCCCAAAGCCAGAATGGTCAATGGAGGAGAGGAACAGCTGCAATAAACCCTTAATGTCAATTCAATGTGGGACATTCGGAATTACCCTGATCCGGTCATTCACAGATCCACAGTTGGTCTCCCAAGAGTCCAGTGCCGAGAAAACGCTCAACATGGGAATGAATGCAATAAACTATGGTACCCATTCAAACATCACACTCAGCACACCAGAGTTAAAGATTTTGGGATGATAAAATATGGCAAAAGATTATGAAGAGAACATCTTTCACGTTAACTTAATACAATTGACCCTAATCATAATACAGATTTACACTGAGGATTTATCATACTCCTTCTCACGGCCCTAAAACTAACTTGATTTTGGCCTAGATCCCGCTTACTTCCGCATGTTTAATGCTGTCTGCGCTTTTGAACTTTCCGTCCGCACTCATTACATCATTGGTCAAATTTAGGCGAATGTTATGCTGAAGAAACATGAAAGTATTTGAAGCGTTCTGATTACGGTCTTTTCCCACCGTCCGATACCTAACTTGAACGAAAATATGAACCTTTAGTAGCATGTCTAAACTCCGGGATGAGTATTACACATACAAAAATAATAACAACGATATTACGCCTAACCAAAAACTGCTGATATGTGGTATGCATTGTTACGTATAAATTGCGTATTGCGATATAATCTCGCGATCGCTTAACCCGGAAGATGAAATTACAATGAAATCACAACTAAATAGAAATAGAAGAGTATATAAACAAGTTATTTACAGAAATTGAAACTTGGATAGGTGGTGAGACGAGACATGAGCAGAAAACTAGAGTGGACGATACGGAATTTGATGAAACATTTACTGGTGTTTCCACATATAAAATTAATCAAAACGTATTTTGCTTCTAAATGTGCCTTTGTGGCCACAAGAAAAATTAAAATACGCCAAAATGGATTAAATTGGCTTTCACAAAAACTAACACTGCCCCAACATGTAAAACCCGATTTTAACTAAAGTCATTTGATAAAAATGATGATGAGCGTATAGTTATTTTCCAACACCATCTCTTTGAGAAAATTAGGTATCTCTCAACATAATTAAAATCATTCAATGTACAGAAGAGAAAGATACTCTTGATTATGTTGAGAAAGGTACTCTTGATTATGTTTTTTTTTTTCCAAGTTATGTGGGGAAATCTATATAAAATACAAGTTATAGGGTATGTTTTTTGTATAAGTGTGATCATTATCCGCCCAGATATGTATTTACCGTGTCACTTTGCGGTTGAGATGCTGGCAGTGGAACAAAAATCCATGCTGTGAATATTGTGGGTGGCACTCGAAAACAGTCTATCGAGAGTCATTGTTTAATTTTGATAAAACTTTTCGTATTGGTTTTTCAATATGTACTCAGGTGTTTTTTTTTTTTTTTTTTTTTTTTTTTTTTTTTTAACGTATTAAATTTCCATTGGAAAAGTAGATACGTGAAGCTTGCAAAAATTAATAATTTTACCTTGTGTTTCGGACGGGTGATGAATATGATCCGTTAATTTGTATTTCGATGACGCAGCGCCCTAATTTAGTCGACTCCCTCTGTTTTGAAAATAATTAATGCAAATCAGTCAAATCGAGGAGTTCCTCTGAACCGATATAGAATTGACTTTTAATAATGAGGAGATCAAATAACATTAGACCCACGCTTTTCAATATTGTTGCAATACTGGAAAAAAACTGAACAAACCCACTTTTGAGAACACTCCAACAAACGGTCGACAGACATATCGTGATTACGAGTGAGATGGGAGGGCTGCATCTAAACCGTAGTAAATAGTAGCCACCCATCAACATTGATGCGTGCATTCAGTAGAAGGGTCCGAGATGATCCAAGTCGTCTCCATCATCTTATTCACTTTCCATTTATTAACAATGGACATTGGACAAATTAAGAGGCGAATTTGAATATTTAGATTCTTCATAGGCTTCAAAAATGTCACGATTTTGAAAGGATTACGGCATTCGTTAAGTGGGAGCCTATTCTATTCACTAGTTAGTAAAGTTACTTGTAAAAGCAGTAACATTTTTGTCTTTCTAAATCAAAATTCCTTTTCGTAATTGCAATCCTGAGTTTTTTAATAAACTTTTAACACGTGCGTTTGTTCGATACGTTAATCTATGTGTTGATGTTCGTTTTTTGAAAATTTATTTGAAAATTAGAAATCTGAGAATTTCAATTCGATTTTGATTTTAAACGTTTACGAATTCATTAGGTACGCATATTTACGCAAAAATTAAATTTTTACCTCACATAAAATCTCCATCATTCAATTTCTATGGGATTCTCGGGGACAGATTGTGGATCTCCGTGTATTTCACGATATTTGGATCAATAACAACCCTAGCACACAGGAACCACATGACAGTTGCAGTACAAGAAACTCCCACAATTTTCAACCGATCTTATTCAAATGTATAGGCAAATGCTAAGGATTAGTTACAGAGGATCCAAACATTTTATTAATACTCAAGCGAACACGTATTTGCATTAGTTTGTCAGCAATAACGAGTGCGTATAACTCTTCAAATATTTCCCATCTTGCCTCCTCACTACGGATGGTAGGAATGCTTGTGTTCATGCAGGAAGTCAAAAAAATGTTTGTCCTCCAAAATCACCATTTTCACTAGCTTATCTAATTGCATGCGTTTCATAGGTTGCTGGTCGGTCTTGGTTCTGTACATATCTGCCAATCTGTTTGTATATCTCTGTGTCTGTGCCAATTACAAAGCCACGCCCAAAACTATACTAAGTAAGTTTTAGTCCGATTTTGATGGAATCCAGCCAGTTCCTAGATGGTCCCATATAGATTTCAATGGCGTCGAATTTGTAGTAGCGTGAGCACATGCTCAAACCATGTCGGGATTAGATGTCAGAATCGTGCTCCATGAATTGATATTGGTTGAGTAATTATTGCGCATTTGGGGTGCCGAATTCGATGGAGCTATTCCATTCACTACCTGGGTCTCTGGTCACACGGTTTTCATTACCACTCTATCTTGCTCAACACAAAAATACCTACTAATAACATAATTAAGGCTCAACTTCCATTTTCTAGTTTTGCTTCGAAAATTGCATACTTGTTCGAAAGTTCTGAAGTATTTGACTGTAGTATGTCCCCGATATTCGTCACAGATGTTTCTCTTGAACTTCATCAAAACCACTGAATAACCAAGATTTGTATGATCCAAAACGGACGAGCGTCTGGATTCTATAATGAATTACTATGTCGTCTTGCTAAGGTTCATTGAAAAGATCTTAACTGCTTTAATATAGATAGATAGATACATTTATCTACTTATATAGGTACACAACACATCCAAAATGACATGATGCTGAAGATAAGAAACATTGCTTTTAACTTTCTACATTTTCTTCTGTTTGGAAAACAGTGCCAGTTAAAGCAACAGCCCTTTGATGTAAATTCAATAAACATGCTCACTCTTTGCAGATTAACACAGGTTATATCTTAATGCCATAACACTCATCAGGTTAATTAGGTATGTAAGTAAATATAACTAAGTAAATTATTCAATCAGGCACCAAACAAAGATCATTATAATTATATAAATATAGACATACATACAACGAATTTAAATCTCTTGATGATTATGCGCACACACAAAAAAAACCCTTTCAGAGAGGAAAATATGAGAAACCCTAGGTTGGAGTTGCTTATCAAATACAAATAAAATAATACAAAAGATTCATTTCAACGAATTAATTTTTGTCAACTAATGCAGAAGATCATACAGAAAGAATTAAGTGTCTAATTTCAAGGCTCTCCAATAAGTCCCGACATACCGTAAACATTACATATTTGTTCTCAGTGTTAAAGATCAACTTTAGCTGCATGCATGGGGAAAGTTGAGTTCGCAGCAAAGGTTGAATAATTTTACTCTGGCTGAAGATAACATTGGGTAAAACACATCAAATCATCGTGGTGATCCCAGCTAAACAGCGGACACTTGTTGAGTGGGTCAAATCTCACAACATGGCCCTCGAAGTAGATCCTAGCACTATATCTACCCATTAATCTGAACTGGGCACACAACTTTGTCAGTTGGATTGGCCAACCCGCAGTGGGATACCCCTGAGCCACCCCTGACTCAAACTCAGCAAATCAGGACCCAAACACAAATATCTGGAAGAGATGGAGACCTCAAAATCCTTCACTACCAAATAATCTTTTGCACTAAAGATTTAGAATCTAAATTATGGAATGAAAATTCTGAAGTTTTTGCCTGTAGTATGTCCCGGATGTTCGTCACAAAGTTTCTCTTGAATTTCATCAAAACTACTGAATAACCAAGATTTGTAAAATCCAAAAAGGACGAGCTTCTGGATTCTATTATGGATTACTATGCCGTCTTGCTAAGGTTCATTGAAAAGATCTTAACTGCTTTAATATTGGTGAAGAGTGTTCCAAAATTTCCTGCTTGCTTTTTGTTGGATCGAATCAGAACTTTCTCATCATCGATTATTCATACGCCATCACCTGGAGCCCTTCACCGAAAGCTTTTCTAATTTATCAACTGAAGACTCCAAACTGTCTTCTTTATTAATTTGAAGCTTATTTGTACTTTCAAACGTTGTTGATACCCATTTTCAAATTATATCGTTACGATCATTAGGTAGGTATTATTTTATAATATCTAAATTAAATATTTTATATTGATATTTATATCTATATAGGTATAGATATCTTATATTTCTATGGAAACAGATCGTGGAATGTCGCGTTTTGACCTCCTTCGCATTCGCTATTATTTTAATTTAGATCTTCCATACCGATATAGTCTTTAAATTAACCTTCACAACAACATCAAATTGTTTGTCCATAATTTACCGCTGTATATATTTTTTTTGACCCTTCTTACTACAATAAAATAGATCCTTTGATTAAAATAATACAGTTGAGCTTGATAAATTGTTTGATTAATGTTAGAAGCTGCCCCATTTCAATATGAAACCATATTCGAGTTTATGTAGAAGCAATTCCGTTTTCGCGTGGCAAACAATATTGAATTACACTGCATTTCGAAGTCTACGTTTGCTTTGTGGTCTAGGAACCTTAGGTGTGCGGTAAACGGAATGTATTGGAAATATAATGCGATAGGAACGAGCGAAATTGAATTTTAGACAAACACGATGCTGTTCTACATTTATTGTGATACCTATGCCGTTACAGTGGAAGGTGAATGATGGTAATGAAACCTTTATTGAAGTGAAGCAATCAAAGGCTGAAAGTTATTTTCATAGTACACTATTTGTCTTGTCAATGAGGGTAAAATAGAAACAAATGGTGGAGTAGTATTTTTCTGGGCAGATTACCCTGTATATTTAGGTGCTGAATCCGAATCCGAGGAGGTCTAAACTTCATAATGGCCGGAACCACGAACTAGAACCCAAAATGTTATCAGTATTTTCACTTATAACTCAAAAAATATAAACTTAAATTGCCCTTATAAAAAAATAAACTAGACAAAATTTCCTAGTATTTATGACCTTTCACTTTTTAGGATATATTAACCAATCAGACAAAATCACGCATTACAAATGAGAGATATTCTCATGTACAGGTTCGAAACGCCAAAAGTCCTCTTCCTGCTACGTGGCTCTTTTCTAAGAACATGTATTAGTACTAATAACGAATGGTTCATCTCAACATTATGTTTCCTTCATGGTGACTATGAAGGAAAATAGTAACGAACTTTGTGACGATATATATGTTATTGATATTATGAAAGTTTTATAAAGATTAAACCTACTATTATATTGTGTTACACAAAATTATGAAAGCAATGTATGAATAGGATATTTATAACAGTTTTTTGGGTTTTTGAGAATCGGTCAGGCAATAATAAAATTTAAATCTTCAGGGCCAACGTTTCGATGTATTTATACATCATCTCAGGGCTACAACAAGATGAGATTCAAAGGGAGATTACATTATGAACAAAGGAAAAATTAATAAATATTATACATAAAACATAATATTGCATACCTCGGAGAATCTATGCAGCTGTTTACAAGGTCATCTTCTAGTATTTTGTAACACATTCATGAGTATGTACATATAATGACGAGTGAAAAATGAAGATATTGGAAAATATATTGAAAAATGAAAAAACACATGAAAACATGTGAACATCAGCAAATACTCGTGAAACAACATCAACATGTGAACATCAACTCGTGAACATCAGCAAACAACATGTGAAAAACCGTTGAAAAATCTGTTAAAAAACCTATTTCTCAAAGTAACGTACAGTTAGTTATCTATTAGCAGTTATTTGTCTGTGGGAGGAATTCTAAGATGGATTGGTCAGAATATGAGGAGGATAGGAGACATACAGAACACTTCTTTAAATCTATTGAAAGGTGTGACTGAACTAAGAAACATGAAGTTTAATTTTAGGATATTAGGTAATATGAGAAAAAATGTGTTTGGATATTAAAAATATGAAAACAGACAAATTGAATTATTAATACATACATGAATATCTATCTGTTTATAATATTATAATAAATTTTGCTAAGTTTGTCTATATCAGTCTTCTTATTGCAGGTGTTGTGATCTTTGGCAATATAAATCATTTCTTTTAGTTTTCTTTTGGACTCATGGGATTCTACATCCAAAATTTTGGCATTATCAAATTCAAATCTGTGACCTGTAGTTATGGAATGGTTAGCAAGCATGCAGTTGGTGTTAAATTGGTTTATATCAGATTTGTGCCCAGATATCCTATTTTTAATGTATTGTGTGGTTTCACCCACATATGTTGTTGGACAGCCTTGACATGGGATTGAGTAAACCACGTTGCTCTTAATGTCATGGGGGATCCGGGACTTTAAGGGAGTATAAATTAGTCTTTGAAGCGTATTTTGATTTTTGAATGCTATTTTGCAGTGGACTTTATTTTTGAAAGATTTTTTAATTTGTTCTGAGAGTCCCCTAACATAAATCATACTTTTGTAGGGCTGAGAATGTGATAATGTAATAGTTGGGGGGGAATTGGCATTGTTATTAGGAGAAGTAGGCGGAGGAGCTATTGTAGGAGAGATCAGCATGTTGTTATTGGCGTTGGTAATATTCGAAAGAGTTCCACTTGTAGTTGTAGGCATATGAACATTATTATTAACAGAGCTATTGTAAAGTAATGTGTTGATCAAAGATATGGGGAAACCATTCTTTTTTAATATTGATTTCACAAGAGAAAGATTCTTAGTATGAAATTGTGGATCACTAAGATGTAGAGCCCTATGTTTTAGATTGAGTGCTGAGTTGATTTTTTGACTAAGAGGGTGATGAGATTTATAGTTTAGATATCTATCACTTTTCAAAGGTTTTCTCCACCAATCAACAGAGATAGTTCCGTCGTTATCATTTCGGGTTGTGAGTGTATCCAAAAAGGGGAGCTTTAAATTTTGTTCTATTTCAATGGTGAATTGTAGTTTAGAATGGTACCCATTGAAAATTTCAATTACAACATTTTGTGAGTCATTGGGAATCGCAAGATATAAATCATCAACATATTTGAATACAAAAGGTAGTTGAAATGGGAGTTGAGGGATTACAGTATCTAGTAAGGTGTTCATTACCAAGTCAGCTAGTATTGGGGCTATCGGACTACCCATAGCAACTCCATCTATAATTTCATAAATTCTATCTTGGTATTGCAAATATCCCTGGACACCCCAATTGTTCTGAATTATGGATTTAACCAACGATAGTGGAATGTTAGTGAAAAGTGATTTGACGTCAAGGGATGCCAGAACAAATCCAGTTGGAACTGTTTTTTCCTTGATCGAATTGTAAAACGTTGTAAGTATCAGTGGATAGATGTTTAAGGATGTTTGCAAGATATTTGGCACTCTCATATGTGGGACTATTAGTAAAACTAACTACAGGCCTAAGTGAGTTACCTTCCTTGTGTGTCTTTACTAAGCCATAAAGTCTAGGTGGGATGCTATTATGTTTCATGAGTCTGAATTTAGTGATTGAGTCTATCTCTTTATCTTCGTACATTTGTCTAATAAGATCATTATTTTTGGCTTGAAGAGCAGTGGTCAGATTCCTTCTCTGGTCTGTGACAAGCTTATAAACGCAGGGGTCATTAAGCATATCATTCATCTTTGTATCGTAATCATGTTGTCCCATAAGAACCGTGGAGTTGGTTTTATCTGATTTTAAAACCACAATATCGGGGTTGTTTTTTAGGAATTGTTTAGTCTTTTTTACCAGGGTTCCAAAATAATCTATGTGGTGATCTTGTTTAGACTTATGTATATGATTAGAGAGTATATTAGTTGTACTGCAACGAAGTTCATCTTTTAAGCGTTCTTCAGTGCAACCATTTATAATATCTTCAATATCTGCAATAATTTGCGTGATAGGAACATTTTTGTGGTTGTAATTAGTGCCAAATTTAGGGCCTAGACTTAGGAGTTCAGTTACACCAGGAGGAATGGTTTTATCAGTAAGATTTACTAACCAATCAATTGTGTTGGGAGAGGAACTTATTTTTTCATTCTGCAAAATTTTGAATTTATTCAATTGCTTTTGTTTTGTATTGTAAAAAAGTTTTTCATAAAACCTACTTTGCGACTGAATGAATCTTTGATAAGTATGTTCATCAACTATGGCTTCTAATCTTTGCTTTGAGGTTAGTTGTGCATCTTTCAATTGTTTAATTTCCCATAAACATACCTTGATCTCAGTTGAAAGTAAGCTATTCTTAAACCTCCTACACAAGGCATCCAGTTCATTTTTATAAGAGTGACATGTATTCATCAAAGAGTAAGTACATTTCACATTATCAACTATATGACGAGGGTATAGCCTATTTGCCCTACATCTGATTAGGAACAAATGGTCATTATTTTTCTGAGCAAGTTTTCGATACGTGAGTCCAATTTGATGCGCTAAACGGGATGCTTGTGGTCCATATTGAGTACGTAGCAGGTGGAACATGGGTTCATCTTGCTGATCAAAAGTGGTGGAGGTAGACATGGGTTCATCTTGATGATCAAAAGTGGTGGAGGTAGACATGGGTTCATCTTGTTCTCAAAAATATTCTCCTGGCCAATAACAATGGCAATGCCCCTGGACAATAACAATGCCAATGCCCCCCCAACTATTACATTATCACATTCTCAGCCCTACAAAAGTATGATTTATGTTAGGGGACTCTCAGAACAAATTAAAAAATCTTTCAAAAATAAAGTCCACTGCAAAATAGCATTCAAAAATCAAAATACGCTTCAAAGACTAATTTATACTCCCTTAAAGTCCCGGATCCCCCCATGACATTAAGAGCAACGTGGTTTACTCAATCCCATGTCAAGGCTGTCCAACAACATATGTGGGTGAAACCACACAATACATTAAAAATAGGATATCTGGGCACAAATCTGATATAAACCAATTTAACACCAACGGCATGCTTGCTAACCATTCCATAACTACAGGTCACAGATTTGAATTTGATAATGCCAAAATTTTGGATGTGGAAACCCACGAGTCCAAAAGAAAACTAAAAGAAATGATTTATATTGCCAAAGATCACAACACCTGCAATAAGAAGACTGATATAGACAAACTTAGCAAAATTTATTATAATATTATAAACAGATAGATATTCATGTATGTATTAATAATTCAATTTGTCTGTTTTCATATTTTTAATATCCAAACACATTTTTTCTCATATTACCTAATATCCTAAAATTAAACTTCATGTTTCTTAGTTCAGTCACACCTTTCAATAGATTTAAAGAAAATTGATTCAAGTTAGTTGTAATTATCACCACTACGAAGTGTTCTGTATGTCTCCTATCCTCCTCATATTCTGAACAATCCATCTTAGAATTCCTCCCACAGACAAATAACTGCTAATAGATAACTAACTGTACGTTACTTTGAGAAATAGGTTTTTTAACAGATTTTTCAACGGTTTTTCACATGTT